>CM068475.1:53982732-54705232 GCA_034769265.1 Remorina albescens
CTGACTTATTTTAATTTTACCACCTTCCAGGAATCTGGTCGATCAAATGGAGCTGCGGCTTTGTCTGCAACGCTGTAAAAGATATTGCACTTTTCAACTGAAATGAAGCTGTGTAATGCACCGTCTCCTTATAAACCAATAAGGGGCACTGCATAGAGTGTGTGTGTGTGTGTGTGTGTGTGTGTGTGTGTGTGTGTGTGTGTGTGTAAGTGCTCTTCCAGTAGGTTCAGTCAAACCCACCCAGAAAAGTATAGACTGAGTTGACTAAGAAGAATGAAAATAGATGTGTAAATGTAAGGAAAACTGGATAGAGAAAGAAAAATAAGTCTAAAAGTTGAAAAAGCGTGACATTGACTTTAACTGGTGAATACGATATTCAACAACGACAAAGAAATTGGCTGGTCCAACACACGGCAGCTGATTATATCTGCAACTGCTACTAGAGTCATATATGGATAAAAAAATGTAGACTCCAGGACAACATTGCTCATACCAGAGACAACTGATATGAGCAAAATAACTATAGAGTGCATGAACAACGAACAACTTGTTCAATATCCATGAGATTTGAACAAAATAAGTTTAATTGGAAAGATCGACTCGAGCAGAAGAAATTCTTCCTATCATGATAGAGTTCTGTCATCGAGAGTTTATTAACTGTGGGAGTTCGGTTTTGTTTAGATGTTTGTTTTGGTTGCTGATCTGAAATCAATTCCTGCTTTAGTTTCTTAGAATACTGATTGAAATAAAAAAAAAAAAAAGCAAATGCAAAAGTTGAAAGTAAGTGCCACCTTTTTCCCCCCGACTTAAAGCTAACTCACGTTGGCTGTATTTGTGTTCCAAGTTTCCACCAAGTGCCCATCAATTTCTTCACATAATCTGATTATTTTTCAATGGAAGCAAATTCACTGTTTTTGCATCCCCTATAATTAAGTGTCTGTTAATATAAACCTGAAACTTGCGCCTCTCTCTGTTTCACAAAGCTTTCCAAAAGTCAACCATTATCCAGTAACACATCTCACTTCAGAACCAGTTCTCAATACATGACTCTGCTGCCTTTATATGTATGATAAAATATGTGAGCAAAAACAGATTTATAACAAATGCTCAAAATTTTATTGTAAACTTCACTTTTCTCTCTTTGTGTGCAATATGTACATTGGCCTAACATAATCAAGCCATAAGCTGAATTAACGTATTGATTATTTTATTATTACTGCATGATGAATAAAGACTTCTATATTTGCTCAAATTCAACAGATACAGTAATATGTCTTTGACATGTACATCACTGCATCTCAAACAAATGCAATGACCTTTCTCCACTGTGAACAAAATCAATTCTGACTGGCCAAGCTGCAAACTATTTCCTCTTTTAGCAATGATTTTCTCACAATAACATTTGATTTCATCCTCCATAAACAAAGAGATTTTGTCATTGTTGTACTTAGACTTTCCCAGCCGTAACTAATTCATATTATGTTTATGCCTTCCCCTAAAAACAAATTTAAAATTCTGGTTGTTTAATGTGCTCTCTGCTGGCCAGTGTTTGAATAACTCATGCTCAGCCAAAGATGTTAGAGAAAGAATAACTCTCTACCATTTTGAAGTGAGGCAATTTAAAAGTGGATTGTGTTTCTTTAAATTTGACACTCATTACTTTGTCTTAGTGAAACAATCTACTGGGTAACAGCAACTATCTGGACTTGTGGCTTGTTATGTCATTCATACCTGTATGTCAGTGTCTTTGACAGGCTCCAGGGGCTCAAAAGTGGTGGCAGCACTCAGACTTTCTAACCTCTGAGAAATGTGAAAGACATCTAAGCCTCTGGAACCAAGGAGGATTGACCTGAGAATGACATACAGAAGTAGTGAGAGGGAATGAATGTGACCCAAAAGCTAAACAGAGAGCAAAGGTTACCAAAAAAAAAAAAAAAAAACCAAACCCAACACACACACACAAAAAAAAAAACCAAAACTAAAATTGCGGCTATGCTTGACATCCACTAGAGGGCACACAAGACTTTGCAGCTGTTGTGGTGCTATAAAAGTCCCATCACACCAGCTCCATAAAAAATTTAATTGAAGTTACCAACACCAACAGGGGCAGATGAATTGGTAATCAGACTTTCAGTTTTTGCCTTGTTGTTAGAGCAATTAATACTGGCAGACCATGTGCAGTTTAATGAGGTAGGATTTCTTTTTTTTGTGTGTGTGTATAATTATGACACCCTACATTTACTTTCAAACAACAGTGTTGCTCCCTTGTTGAATGCACAATAAATGTAAGTTCACAAAATTAATTTTGAGAAAGACTTCAAGCAGTATTGGTATTCATCTGATGTAACAGAATGGATCGAAATGAATTGCTACTGGACTGTGATTCAAAATTTTACTGAATCAAGAGATCAGTAGTTATGTCAAGCCCCGGGAAATCTAAGAGGGAATGGACATCCAAGCATCAGGTAGGAGCATGTGAAATTACATACCATATATTTTATATTAGCGGATGGTTGTGCACTTTAGTATATAGGCTTTATGAACACTATATGGGAAAAACACTTGAATGAGTTTATGCATGTTAACTTGTTCTTACGCTTTTACATCTGCAGCATCTTGTGACGTGCGTGTCAAGGTTCGGGACCGAAGCCTCTCTCCTGCCTGCTGGATCTCCTGGAGGTTCCTCTCAACGTGTGGCAGCTCTGACACTGCCTCTGTTTCTGCAGCAAGCTGCTCTGCCTGCTGGAGCAGCTCTCCAAAACCTTCTGCATCCATACCTCTACACAAGGAGAGAACAGAGTTTAAATAACTGAATATAACAACAGTATAGTTGGACCACATCTATATATTGGTGAAAGTATACAGTGAGTACTGAGGCTAATAACAATTTGGACAGTGATGCAGTTTTTTCTTTGTTCAAGTTCTCTGCTCATCGGCTTTTGCATTAATTTGATGAAGCATCGTGATTTGTCAGCGTGATTAGTATTAGCACCTCAGGAAAATACTTGAGAAAAATTCCATTTGCAACTGCCCAACAGATGAAGCAACACAACAAGGAACTTCACTTTTTGTCTGCTTAGATAGAAGCTGTATCACAAACAACCCAGGACGTGAAGCAAAATATTTAATGCCCATTAGTCTAATGTCCCTGAATAGTTAATTGGTGACCTGTCTAAGAAGTAATTAGCGTTCTGAAGACAATACTGATGTCAGAAAGCCCCCAAATGAAAACAAGCTAACAAAGCTGCAGCACAGGCTTAGCTGACGAATATCAGGTAGTGTAAGAGCCTGCTGATGGTATAGAGCTGTAATCTTCAAGCTTTCACTGACTAAAACGTATAACTTAATCCAAAGTATGATACCTGTCTTGAATAAAAATTTATTTAAATATTACTTATCACCAGAGGTGGCAAAAGTACTAATATTCTGTACTTAAGTAGAAGTACAGACACATGTGTAAAAAAATACTCTGGTAAAAGTAGAAAAGTATAAATGTAAGGAGTAAAAGTAAAAAGTCGTCAGAAAAATAAATACTCAAGTAAAGTACAGATACCTGAAAAATCTACTTAAGTACAGTAACGAAGTATTTGTACTTCGTTACTTGTCACCTCTGCTTATCACAAACATTTAATATATCTCAACCTCGGTTCCTCATATGGTCATTTTCATTTCTCGTTTCACCACTTCACTATTGCCATCAACTTTCACCATAACATTATCAACTCAAATATCGAGTACATGCCAAACAAACTGTGAATAAAATACATGTTGGTTAGAGCATTAAGGACATTCAGTTGGCAAAGCCCCATCTGACAGCTAATATAAACAGACTGACACCTGCAGCCCGCGCATGGAGAGCCATGGTTGTCAGATTAGCTTAGCCATAGCATAATGCTAACACCTTGGCTGGCTAGGTTAGTACAGAAACTCTTCCAAATAGCGGCAACAGCGAGATACGGTGTCACGTGTTATTTCAGGCAAATTAAACACCAAAGTAACAAATATGACGACAAATTCATTTTCCTGTCTGCCGTTGCTTTGTTTATAATTTTCACTTGTTAAAATGAATGGCGCTGCCCAGTTAGCTAGCAGGCTAAGTGGCTAACGCTCACAAGCATGCTGGCCGTTGAGTCAAATTAAATTGCTAATATTTGCGCTTCGCGCTGTTAGAAAGAGACAAACCTCATACCCGCTGTATGGGACGGACGAAAATAAGATCCCGTCTGTGTTCTTCTGGTGTTTGTGTTTCCAGTTATTATCTCTTATTCGGTTTTCTTTAGTCACACAACATGCACCAAAGTATATGATTTACCCCGGCACTTCTGGAGTCGACGCTGATTGGACGGGTCCCAGAAAGAACCGGAAGTTGGTTCTTCTTCGCTTGTTTTCAGGAGACACACTCCGCTGCTCTGCCTCCTGGACGGAAGGACTGGAACAAAAACCAAAACTAGAAAAATATGTCAAATAGAACCTAACATTTCATTAACAAGTCCAGGTTACTAGAAAACATCAAAGTTGCTTTTTATCTGGTTTACTGTTAAGACTTTATTTTCATTTGATTGAGTGGAAGTAGGTTTCAGACTGTTAACAAAAAAGGTGACGCAATACTGATATTTCTTTTATCAGGGGAAGTAAAATGCTTCTGTTATATGCCTGCAACTTTTGACTAAAAGCATGTGACTAAAGTGATAAACATTGTTCAAACCAATTAAATAAATCCCATCCTATAGTACTGTGTGGTATACACTAGGCTGAAGACAGGAAAAATAGTAGTTCTTTCCAAGGTTGACACAGATCTTTTTCTTCTCTTCACTCCTTCATACTGACTTTGTAGCCGACCCATAATGAAACTCACTGAGCTTGCCTTACCACTGTGTCCCAAATTGTAAAAAGGTTATCTAGTTTTTTGTGTTCATTTTCATCTTTTGTAGCCATTTGAAAAACATGTATAAATTTTATCTTTTTGTACCAGTATGCGTGGCAATACTGAAGCACCCCTATGATAAAGCAGCCTCATGAAGTACAGACTAAACTACCAAACACACTGGTGTCAAATGAGTTTCTTTGAAAATCTAGGTTAGTAAATAAGTAGACAGACTTTATATCCGTTGGTGAGAGACTATTTGCAAAAGGAGATTCAAACAGAAGACTCAAAAGTTTGTTTCTCTCTCTTGATGTTTGGATCTCTCTCCAGGCATCTCCTATGAGAACATAGTCTGTAATAAATGATAAGAAGTACCACTGCAACAGACCTGTTTCTTGTTCAGTGACACTTGAGAATTGGTGTCAACATGTTTGATAGCTAGATGCACTGCACACTCAATCTGTAATATTTATCATTGAAGTGGCAGAAAATAGACAAAATTGAGTTTATAAATGTATTATATATAAATATTTGAACAAAAATCTTAATGTGGACAGGATTTACATTTTTGGGTAATTTTTGCTGATCTGCTATCTGGGCTAACCATATTAATGTCAGTAGTGAATTTAGAAAACACTGACATGTAGTGCTTTATCCCTTTTCATTGCTTCATCGGAAGAATCCACTGCCTGTAGCTTAACATAAATAACAAAGCCCAGATGGTTGATGAACTCCTGCTTCCACACAACAGTCTGTTACTTTGAAAACAGATCTGGTCATGCAGAATACAAGCCCCCCCCCCTCACTACTTCATTATATAACAAAATATGCACAACGGTTATGCAACACAGAAAGCACACCAAAGGAGTGACTTTGCTCCAAAACACAGATCTTTAGCCTGAACTGGCTAAAGCTTGTTGTCCCACAGCAAAAATGTTCTGGGTTTGATTATCGGGCCCGGGGCCTTTCTGTGTAGAGTTTGCATGTTGTATGCCAGTAGGTGTGATTGTTAATGGATCTGTTCATCAAGTTCACCAGCTCTTGTAAGTTATAAACCAATGGAGTCGCTCCTTGTAGCGCAGCTGAATGTGAGTTATTTAGGTGGTAACTAAACAAACTTGCTGAGTTGTATTCAAATGTAGAACCACAACAGGTATATTTAGCTTCTCTGTCATGTGGAATGGTAAATGTTTTAACAATTTAATCAACTAAATTCTTCGATTGATTGTTCATATCCCTAGTCGGTGTTTCCCTCTGAGGTACAGTAAAAGCACTTTAAATATTAGATGTAAATGGTAGGTTTTTTAGTTGCATATTTTGTGTAACCTTTGAGCTTTTTCAACATTCTGTTCTTCTTCTGTTGCCACAGAACAGAAAAGCCAAAATGTGCAGTTCTAAATACTTTTAAAAATATTGACTGTGACCAAATTGTGATCCAGTCTACAAATCACATTGTCTCTTAATCTGTTCTCTATTTTTGTGACCCATATTGAGGCTTTGGCCTGGCAGATAGTCACTGGCCTACATTTTCCCATTCCTCATGAATCAGTCTGACACAAAACGCCTCAAATATCTACTTCAGCTATCCTATCAGCTTTACTAAATATTTATTTATAGTAAAAAATGAAATATTTGAATATCATGGTTTTCAAGTACAATATATGAAGATTCTTTTACACATTTGATGTGAAAACTTTTCAGGTATAAGCGTATATGAAATAAACTTGTAAGACTGCAACACACTAATTATCAGCATTTAAAACGGTCAGTGGGGTTGAATTCACACAAATTCAAAAAGCCAAAGACTTTTATTGATACTGCAGTACATTTTACATCAAGAGAAATAATACCAAACAGATTTATTTGGTCTTTTAATTTTGTACAAAATAGCATTATAAACAAATGAAAATATCTATGTTAAGACAGTGATCCCCCAGGACTCCCATCTTAATATGTAACACCATAAGTCCAAATATATAGAATAAAAAGTTCTGGTCTTCAGGACCCGCTGTGGTTTTCTGTGGTCCATCAGTCACAGCCAGTCTGTTGCCCTCAGTGAATCTTTCCTACTTGAACTGGTTGTCGATGAGTGTGCCCTTCATCTTGGCCTTCTTGGCCTCCAGCTCAGCCAGCTCCTGCAGCCTCCTCTTGCTCATGCCTTTCCTCTCCAGCTGCTTCTCGATCACTTTGGCGTTTTGGGCGTACGAGTCGGCCACCTCCCTGGCCTCGATCTCCTCCTCCTCCTCGTCGATGGTGGACACGGTGACGGAGCTGAACTTTCCCATGTCTTTGGTCCGCTTGGTCATCATCACACGGACTTTTTTGGGCGCCTCCGGCTGCCTCTGGCTGTAGACGCTGGTGTTGCCGAAGCCTTGTCCGAACTTGACCACGGCTCCGTCCACGATGAAGGTGGCCGGGCTGTTCTTCTCCTGGTGCTGGTAGAAGAGCAGCAGGCCGCACTTGCCGCACTTCTTGCGGTGCTGCTTCTCGATGCCCTCGGCTCTCTTGATGTACGCCGTCTCGTCCTCCTCCACGTTGCAGAACTTGTGGGCATGTTTGGCGGCGTCGATCACCCGAGCCCGGTCCCGGGGCCTCATGGGCAGTTTCTCCAGCTGGCAGTCCAGGACCAGCACCATCTGTCCGCACAGGCAGTAGTAGACATGGAGCGGCTTCTCTCCGTCGTCGTACTCCTCCCGGTCTCTGGTGTCCGAGCACACCACGCTTCTGGACACCACCTTCGGCATCTTCGGACGCTTTAGTAACACACGGTTTGATAAAACGCTACTGCCGGGCTGCCATGATGACCGAAATAGAGTTAAAAGTTTAAAATTGGTCCCGAACACAGACACGACGCAACACTTCCTGTGTGCTTCGCCAATTCTGTTCCGAATAGAAACGAGTAGTTCCGCCTGTTTACGTTCCGGCCCCTCTTGTGACACTCTATGTACTTCCTGTTATGAAGTCAATTAAACATAATTTGGTAGTTTAAGGCGGATTTAATGGGCAATGAACCTTTATATGGGGGACACTTAAGTTGTGATGATAAAGCTTAAATAGTAAGTTTGAAAACTGGCAGTTAGCACCAACTACTAAAATGTGTCACACTGCGGGAGCAGGTTTTTGAACAGCTTGGAAGAAATTACACTGACGGTAGGGCTATGGTTGTTTGACTTTATTGTTGAAGTATTGAGCCATTCAGCTGCTGCCATCGAGTTTAATAAAAAGCCATATGACCGAGGAGTTCAGGGACTCGTCATTTCATGCCTGCGCTAGACTGTCTAGGATTGCTGAACTCAAAGAGCATCTTTAGAAGCCTGGGATTTGCACCAGCACCCCGACAGTGTGACCTTGGACACGGATCATAGAGGCTACATTAACGTTTTAATTCTCCCCCCCCCCCCCAATAAGCAGGTCAAACCCAGACAGTTACATAGAGGAAAGAATTTATTTCAACATTCAAACATAAGTACAAAAACAATTAGACATTTGTGACAGTAGATGATTCAGAGTGTTCATTCAGGCTCCAGAATGCAGATGCTGCAGGCTGGTCACTGACAGCAGCTGGTGTCGCATGTCTTCCCTTTGCACACGCAGCCAGAAGCGCACTTGCTGCAGCCGGATGGGCAGCATGAGCAGCAACCTGCAAACAGAGGTCCGAGTTTAGGCAAAGAAAACACCGACAGCTGTTTTGCATTTACACCTTTACGCTGCAGCTAATTAAGCCAATCAGAACCACCCGGGGATTTCAGATGAACTACGTTCAATATATAACGTGCTGAGCATCAAGAAATCTTTGTATAACTCGTATTTTAGAAATTAAACACTAAAAACTCTGCATCCAGTCGTCATTCTGGCCGAGTTAAGATTAAAATAAAAATAAAAATCAGTAAATAGAGTTTGAAGTTTTGACTCACTCTTCTTGCAGCTGGTGCAGGAGCAGTTGGTGCAGGTGCAGGATCCTCCGCAGTTGCAGGTTCCAGCTGAACAGAAAATTTTAAAGGTCGATTAGCTTGGTTTTGTAGGATACTAACAGATGGTCCGATTAACGTAGTTAATCACGTCAAACACAGCGATCAGAGAGTTTTTAAACAAACACAGCTACTTACTCTTGGCGCACTCGCAAGGGTCCATCTTTGTTTTGGTTTTTTTCGGAGCGGGTGTGTGTTGAGTCTTCAGAGAGCTGGCTGCGTCTGCTGCCTCGGTGGAGTCAATGTTGTGATTTGGAAGTGAATGGGCGGCTCTTTTATAGCAGCCCGGAACAACAGGACCGGGTGCAAAATGCGCCCGTCGTGCTGTGCGCTGGCACGTACACTGAATGATTACAAAGAGGTTTGTGCACACGAGCTGGATGAACCGTCTCAACAGAGAGATTCCCAAAACCAGGACGAGCTGCCGTGTCGTCTGGAAATTACATAAGACCCCAGAGCCCCTTTAGTCTCCCCCAGGGTGACACACCAAACCCCCTGAATAATTAAAGTTTTTACACGGAGAGTAACATCAGTGTAGAGGGAGGCATAAAGAGTATTATTCTATTATCATGGGGTATATAAAATGCCACCTTTGTCTGCTAATCTTATTTAATTTCTTAACAATATTTAATTTATTCAGTTGAAAACAGATTAATCTACGACAAGAACTAATCATTGTGGATAACATTTAAGCACAGTTTAAGAAACATATTCAGATTTAGACTTATATTTTTCTATGGAATGACTTTCAAAATATAAAGATTTTTTTAATAAAGATTTTTTTTCCTAATGGCTCAGGCTATGTTGAGATGTAGATAAATTGTTGTTACGATATTTACCTTAATATCAGTGTGAAATGAATTTAATGTACACATTACAAAATGTTATTTAATTACACTAATTTCTCCGTGCTGCCATGTAACTGCGATGGATATATTACATTACATATTTTTTAAAATCTATTTTATCCTTTCTTACATTACATTTTTCACTAAAGTTCGCCTATTTTAATCTGAAAGTCTGTAATGTTTCCGGAATACTTGCTTTATTGTTTATTTATTTTTAATTTGTATTGGAATCCCTTACAATTTACTAATATTCTTATTAAGCGTCACGAATTTATATTGAATTTAAATCCTTCCAGTTTTATTCGTCTATTTATTTATTTATTTATTTTGTTTTGTCTCTATGAGAAAAATAAATAATCCATCAGGTGATCTCCAATTGCTCTTCTGTAACGCTTCCCAGAGTGCACACGGTACAAACTGTCTCCGGTGTGTTTTCATTGCCCCCCCCCAAACAGCTCTGCACTCGGCCGCTTCTCCATACTTCATTGTAAGGTGCTGCCTTCATGGACCGTGTGCAGTAGGAAACACTGCTTTCATCACGTGAGGAGCGCAAATGAAACCCGGCTGACAACACAGACTTGGTATTTCGTTAACATGCTCGATAGTAAAACACTTTTATATCCTTATGTGAAAGGTGCATGCCAAAATCTACGTTTAAACTTGTGTTCGATGTAGTGGGATGTCGGATACGTGCGTTGGGAGCCTGAATGCAACACTGTCCCTCATGTTGCGCTCGCCACTACTGTTTCTGGAAAAGTTTTAGAAACAATAATCACCAGTGATGAATTGAGCTGAGTCACTGTATTATGATGATGTGACTTTTCTGAACCACCAGTGTAACGCGTGAAACAGGTTTGGAACCGAGTGCTTTTAGGAAAATAAGAAAAATAGGTTAGGCTGCACTTCCTAGAGCCAAATAACCTTATATATTTAGGAAGAAGGCCCAAACACATTATTTGCTGTGTTGTCCCATTATTAGAGCTTTATTTTGAATACAAAAATAAATAAATCCTGTGATTTTCAAGGACAGCAAATCAGACAGACCTGTAAAAATGACATACATCTTAATATATCCCTAATTTGTAGTCCCTTCAGTGGGAACACAGAATATGCAACGATGCAATAAAAAAACTCTGTACTAAGTGTCCACGAGAGGAAGACATGAGGAATTTTAAGCAAGAATGAACAGTTCAGTTTCTGTAATTTATAAATTCACAGTCAGCTGATCGTGTACAAGAACGTATTTACAGTATTTTTCAGTCTCATGGTGGAATGGAAATGACGATTAATTATTCAAATGTGATGTTGGAGAGAGTTAACCAGACTCGGTGATTTATATTGTCCTACTTTGTCTGTTCAGACTCAGTTTGGGTTCTTTCTGGGAAACATGATCACAAATCACAAGTTACCAACACCAACAGGGGCAGATGAATTGGATTGATCACAATCAATCTGTGATTCATTATTTATGATTCCAGTGTCCCTGGTTTGAATACATTTAAAGATGAGATTTAGATTTGGTGGTAAATTTCAACCTCAGTTTTTTTAAAAGTGACCTTTAGGAATGAGCTATTCTTATTCGGGGATATGGACATTACATCCACACAAACAGACAGGAATGAAAAGGTAAACTTGAGGAATACTTGAGGCCACTGCCCACCAGACTGGGGCTGTTTGTGTTAGGGACCTCTAGAGGGAGACAGTTACAAATGTGTACAGACAGCTTTCTTTGTAAAAGAGATTATTGGAACTGTGATTCCAAATTTATCATCATTTTCTCACTGCTACAAATGATAACCTGTCAAATTGTCTGTACAGGTGTTATCCTCCTTAGTCTGATAATAAAAGATAGCATTGGGCACTTGTATTTCTTTCTGAGTGACAGTATGCACACTGTTGGCTGTGAAATATTTGTGTATGACACGTATAAAAAAACATACACAGAAGCTGCCCGGTTTAACAAATTTCACTATCATGATATTTCTTCCTACTGATCAAAACAACTTTTACTTTTGCTTGTGTATTTGTGTGGGATGAGTGTGGGGGCAGAAAGTTCAAGGGGAACTTGATCCTACTGCTCAAAATGGGACAAGGCATTGCTGTGCAAAAAATGACATGCTTAAACCTGCAAGAGATTTTATTTTGAATTAAAAAAGAAAATCTAAGAGTAATTAAAATTGGCAATGCATGGTTTTAAAACCATTTCAAAAGACTCAAAACTCGGCCCCTAATTTATGAAGAACTCAGATTTGAGATTAACGCACATTATGATGAAGATCATTCAACTACTTTATATTAAATTAACTATGTGCAACTAAAATTACTCTGAAAATAGCAAAAAACGTCTGACCAGAAGATCAAGTGATCTTGCAACTCCCAAGCTCCTTGTTATTTGCTGAGCCTGCAAGTATCTTGTTCCACCCGGACTCACATTTGCGTTTAGCTCACTCCTGTCAACATACTTACTGCTTCAAAGCAAAAGGAAGCAAACAAGAGCCACCATTTTAATCTCTTCTACCCTCTAGGAAAAAAAAGGTTATTTATATATCTGCATAATTTACAGGAATCCGTGGTAAATTCATATTGCTGTGTCTTTTATCCACGACGGAAACAATTTGCAACGTAAGTACACACGCTTGGTGTCATAAATCACATTGGAGGCAATGCTGTGTGTGGAGGAAACACGACTAATCCACTTTCTAGGAAGGTTCACACAAATCTGACGCTGGGCCCTGGTCCTGAAGCAGGTCAGTTCAGTTGCAACTCTTTTGGACAAAAATAAAGCTTTTTAATCAGGAAACATGTTTCAAAGATATATTTCAGAAACTGCTGTACATATATGACATATATGTTGCTGCCTAACGATTTAATTATTTGCTTCTTTGTTTTAACATTGATTAAAATTGTATGGTGATTCTAAAACAGAGGTGTGGACTGTTGGTAGAATATCAACTGAAAGAGATTGAGGACATTTAATCTGATAAACATTCTATCAAAGGTGGCTTTGGATAACCTGAAAAACAAAGTCAGGACTTTGGTCTAATCATCACTTAGCTGACCTATAGTCCACAGTTTAGAGAGCATCCACTCTAACTTAATAGGATTATATTTACAGATGTGAAATTAGAGTGAAATTTGAGTTTGAGTATTATTGCACTGGAAAACCAGTCAGCATAATTTTATTTAGTACTTGCTAGTGTGGTGCTGAGTAAAATTTGGTTATTTGGTTACATTTTTGAACAATTTGTTTTAAGATAGTACTTACAAAGATACTGCTTTCATTCATAAGCAGTTGTCTGATTTTCGTTCATGTGAAGCTAATGTTGAAGTTGAAGTTGTGAAGTTATTTTCTCTGAGGTAGTTCCTCTGTCCTGTCGAGTTAGGAATGGGCTAATTTTATAGAAGCTGAAAAAACCTTAAGCAGGGGTTCCTGATACTTAAAACTTTAAGACCTTCATTCATGACTTAAATGTTTTCTTTATCTGCTTTTTCCATTTCTGCAGAAGCCACCACTCTTTTGGCCACGTTTACCTTATGGAAATCTGTCAGTGAATAAAAATAAAGGTAGAAATGCATGATTATATTTTATATAAGGTCTAATGTACAGCATGACCCTTAACCATTGGCATGTCAGCACAATAATCTGTGAAATTTGATTATTTCAGAGTGAACCATGTCTGAACCTTATCAGTTTTTGCAAAGACTAAAGTTAGTTTTTCACTACAGTAATGAGATTGTCTCTCACACATGGTACATTTTGTCACAGTGGTGAGATTGACTGCTTTAACTGACAGGTTGTGCCATGGATCATGTGCTGAACATCACTGACCATTACATCTTCACCCCGTATGTTTATCCGGCTTCGTGGTCTGAGGATGAACCTCTGCGTCAGATCATCAGCCTGTGGGTGGTGACCACTCTGGGAGCAGAGCTGATTTACCTGGGCTTTGGTGCTCTTAACTTTTACTATGTGTTTGACCATAAGCTCATGATACATCCACAATTTATTGAGGTAGGCTGGTTTGTAGATGAGGCTCTGTACTCACTGGCTAAAAGTGAATGAACTCACTGGAGTTTTGTACTAGCAGTGACTGACTGTTGTGTCTCTGATGTGTAACATTAAACCTCTGGCCAATTTCAGTGCAAATCTTTCCTAAATACTGATTTTGATTCAATGACAGAACCAGGTGAGAAAAGAGATCCAATTGGGAACCGTATCTATCTTCTGGATGAGTTTCCCCACAGTTGCCCTTTTCTTCTGGGAGGTCAGGGGACACAGCCAACTTTACGACAACATCAGTGAATCTACTTTGGGTGAGTAAACTGTTAAAACCCTAATAGCCAGGGCAATATGTAATGTATGAAACTCAAAGTTAAAGTTACATAAAAGTTAATCAAGCACTAAAAACAAACATTACTATCTGACTTGACTAAGCCAATCCAACCATGAACCCAACACTTTTTATATGATAACCATTTTGGAATATAATTAGTCCTTTTGAAACTCTTTCGTGTGTTGGTTTGTCTCCAGGCTGGCCTGGATTGTTCCAGAGCATTGTCAGTTTCTTGTTCTTTACTGACATGTGTATCTACTGGATACACCGGTGCATGCACCACAAGAGCATTTACAAGGTGAGCTTCAAGAAAAACTGCTATGACGAACCTACTGAATGATCTCTTCAGCACAAAATACTACAGAATTTCAAAGTAATGATCATGTTGCTCTGTATGTCAAATAAGATTTTTTTATATACAGTGATCATGACAGGTTTAAGTTAAGAGCAAAGAAAAACACTGGTGTAGTTTACTGTATATCAAACCCTCTCAGTCACCGAAAAAATTTATTTTTGAAGTATTTTTGGGCAAGTCAAGCCTCAACATATGATTTCAAAATCAATATATAAAAACTCTAACTGAGCATTTATTTATTTGATGGATCACTAAGGACGTTCAAATTTCAGAATGGTTACAGTTAGACACTTTCCTCCATCATAATTATTGCATTTAATGAATCTCTTTGCTCTAAATTTACTTAATTGTCCCTTGGGTGCATGTTATTTTATTCACCAGATTTCCAACCATGTGTCTCTCCCCCTCAGCACTTACATAAGCAGCATCATATATTCAAGATTCCTACACCATTTGCCAGCCATGCCTTCCACCCACTTGATGGCTTCCTGCAGAGCTTACCCTACCACATCTACCCTTTTATCTTCCCCCTCCACAAGGTGGTAATCTGACTGATTACATTTGTGCTTGAAAATTGAATCTTAAAAGTACATTGACATTGTACAAACTTTGACTGAACTGTTTAATGTTCAAAAAATTACATTTGAAATATTTACATTACAGGTGGTTTACCTGTCACTCTTTTTCTTTGTCAATATTTGGACCATTTCCATACACGATGGAGACTACTGCATACCCAGCCCTCTGATCTATTTAATCAATGGTGCTGCTCACCACGTAGACCATCATCTCTACTTCAACTACAACTATGGACAATACTTCACGCTCTGGGATCGCCTGGGGGGCTCCTACAGACATCCCTCAGTTCTTCTGGGACAGGGGCCACATGACCATGTCCGCAAGCTCATGGCAGAGGCCACAAAGACACAGTGATAATGGGAGCTGCAGACAGGACACACTGTCTTTCTCATTTCAACCTCTTGGAGGTTCTCAGAGAAGTTTGAGTTAAGGGACTGTTAGTCCACCAACACAAACTGTCATGTGAGTGTAATTTGAAATCCATAACAAGAAGACAAAACGTGTAATTTTTAAACATAATATGGCTAAATGTGCTGCTTGACACTGACATTACAAGATTAGGAACAAGAACAAAATAATCCACCTTTAAGTATCGGGTGGGTGAGACATCACTTTTGTTGGGCTGTTTGTCTTGCAGTTTTGATAGTCATGTGATCAATAGTAGAGATGTCTTGAAGGGGTTGCAAGTTGTGTTGAGTCTTTCAGCTTCCAGTGTTTGGTGTGTTTTCGTGAAGGCTTTGCAAGGCGAGGTCAGTCCACTTCATCTCTTGTTCTTTTACAGACTCTGTTGATCCTCCATTGTCCTGCTCCGCCTCAGGCAGCTCACTCTATCAGCAAACAGGGAAGGAAAGGCACAATGAAAATACGTACCATTTCAAGCTAAAATCACAAGGTGATCTTTGTGCAGTTGTAATTGCATTTTTAACTAAGCTGTCTCCTGTTAAATCGTTTTAGCCCAAAACTTGGGAATGCCTCCCCAACATCTCAACTGCCTAGTAACTGTGCAACAAGCTGGAAAACAATATCTAGATTTCTGTATTTAAAGAGTGTTATTCACAAACCAATTACCAATTAGGGGGGCGGGGGTGATCACATAATCATTAACACCAATAAACCTACGGATAAACTGAAGCAGCTGGTTATTGTTATTATTATTATTTTCTTAAGAAACATCTCGTTGGACTAACAAATCAATGCTCAAAATATCGGTGAGAAATTCCTGCATCCGTCTGTAAACAGCTCTGGTTCCTCCTGGAGCTAACAATAACCTGTGTAGCATGACAACGCGTACCAGGGGGATGGTGACGTCTTCATACGGCAGTTTATCTTCTCTCCAGGCATCATCCGTGAGGTCCAGGACTCTCCCATCTCTCTGGATTTCACTGTCCATCCTCTGTGCCGCTCACTGAACTGCTAACGTCTTCTCCGCTCCCCGAGTTAGCCTCAAGCTAACATTACCACTCCGCACACTGAGGAGGAGAAGGGGATGTTCCGTCTAAGACCGCTCAGACTGCTCAAAATGTACGCGGTAGAGAAGCTATAGAAATAACCAAAAAACTGTAACAGCAGGGCCGTCAAAGTCTGAAAAGAACACGACTGGAGTTTGGGTTTAACCCCTCTTTACTATCAGTTTAAAACGCGTAGACACGGTAGGTGCGCGTAAGCACCTGGCGCTTGGTGATGACGTACTACGGCACCCTCAGTTGCCATAGGAACGTTTGGGCTCACGCATAAACACCACAGAATTTTGCCGTTCAAATTGAGTTAAAACCAACGAACAAAGGTCTCCACAGCTGCCTGGATTTTAAACAGTCGAAACAGTGCTGTTAAACTATTTTACACATCCAATCCACAGCACGGTGAGCCCACAATGATCGGGCAAAGTCGGTGTATTGAACAGCCTTCGTTATGGTTCACGGTTTCCATGGAAACCAACGCTCTCCTGGTTACGACAACACGTAGATTGTTTCCTTCGTTTATTTCATTTTAAGGTAACGATATGAAATACAACCAATATATATAATTTGGATACGGGTTGGCAAAGTTTTCGTGAATGCATTTTTTTACTAATAAGAATAATTCGAGTTTGTCAATTAGCTTAGCTTGGTTAAACATGGTAGCATCAAGTAGGCTGTTTCGCTACAGCCATGAGCTTGGTTGTGTTTAATCTTGCAAATCAAAAGCTGAGGTTCGTTAATTCTAACATCAGTTTCTTTTCTAAGTGCAGCAGAGATGTCAGCCTCTGAACAGCAGCAGGCTGAAAAGCCAAAGACATGTACCAGCCCTGGAAACCCAGTTTTCTCCTGCATGGTGGCTCCAGCAGTTAAAGGTGGAGAACCAAAGCTGTGGGCAAGGCCCCAGAATCCTCTGTACAGGACAACCTCCAGTGAATACGGCCGTCGCCCTCCAACCTTTGAAACCGCTCCATCCACTTTCCACCCAAAATCACAAAGATTCACCGGGGAGCTGGGAAAGAGTGGGATGTTCCGTGACAACTCCTTTAATACAGCCATAGACCGAAGCAGAGTATATGACTGCCCCAATTTACAGCATACCATCTAAATACACTGTCGATGTAGTTAACCTTTGGTTCTTTGATGTTTTGTTTTTTTTTACTTACCTTAAGTCTCTCCCAATGTATGCACAACCTTTTATGACCTTTACGCTTTTTGATTATTTCAACCTAATGAGAGACCATTTCTTATGCTCAGCCATTTAAAAAAATGTACAATGGTAGTTGACAAAACCACTTTGTATTTTGTTTTCATCCATCACATTTGTTCTACTGTGTGCTGTGGATGCATTTGGTTACCCAGTTTTGTTTGAAATTATAATATTTCTCAGTTTGTCTGGTTCCATGACTGCAAAGACTTTGAATGAATGTGAAACCCTTAGTGTTAATAAAAGCTATCGCATTACAGAATGACTGCATGGGGAGTTTCGTTTTTGTTCGTGTTTTATCGTTACAACTGTGGGAATGTGATTCTTACGTAGACTCAACACCTAAAATTATATATCGCTCGAGTTTTTTTCTCGTGACTTGGGATTGCGTTCAGTTACTCGTGGGAAAATCCGGCTTTAGGGCACCCAGTTGCCTTCTGCCTGTCATTCCCGATTTTGTTAGTATCGTTTTTAACACAAATCAATCCTAGCAGCACACCTTTGTGTGTATGTGTTTGTGACACTGACATATAAAGCTACTTTGTGCTCCATGCTGCATTTTCACCTCTTATAATGTTGTTTGTTTTTGTTGTTGTTAGCTTTAATTGTTCCACGCCAAATTAATCTTCAACTCTCTTCTTACGGATTTAGGGAATCAATTTCCTTTCCCACGTAATAAATTTTTGATAACGAAAGAGTGAAAGAGGGGGAGTTAATTTATCTATTTACTGATTAATGTGTTTATTTTTGTTTTTTTACTGGATGTTGACGTTGCCCTCCTTCCTGCTCCGTCAGTCGCTTCCGCATCCATAGCTAATGATGGCCAGCCTTTTAACTTAGCGGCTAACGCTACGGATCTTAGCAGTCAGCTAGCGATGTCGCGTCGTTAAAATGTCTAAGAGATCCCAGCTAGTCGTCACATGAGTGCAATTTTTTTTAGCCTCCAGAAAGGGTGTGTGTCAGAATATTTATGGGTAATATTAATTTGCATCTATACTTAACAGGTGTTTGGGTCGCACGTTTAGTACATGGCTAGTCACGTTAGCTAACCTGAGCGTCGTTTAATAGTAGAATCAGAGGAGTGTCCAGCTAGCCGGCTAACAGCTAGCGTTAGCTAGTAAGCTACTGTACAACATAGCTAGTTAACTGCCTGTTGTGTCAGCTAATTTATTTTGGCTCGCGTTTGGTTTGAAAGCTGTTGTTTTAAAGTGGCTGCATCGTAAGTACGTGTCTAAGTTAAACTTTAATCTTTGATCATTGTAGTTTACTAATGAAAAGATACATATGAATTTGTGGCACTTGGTTTTTGAGACTACTAACGTTACACTGCTTCTTTGGTGGGTTGCTAGAATCCTAGCTAGCTAACCGTAAAGCTGTTGTTTGTCAACAATACTGAATGGCTAAAGCTAATGTATGTATAGTGACATAATTGTTAATCGAGTGAACAGCACAACTTAAGATCATAACAAGAAATTGCTGATTTGTTTCCGAGACAAAAAGCTAAAGTTGACTTTCTGTCTATATCATACTATTTTGTCATATGTATCTATCATGTCAGTTTTGAGCTTAGCTACTGGCAGAATGAAATCAGGTGTCAGACTTGAATATCGGAATAAGCGGACAGAGTTTCACTTTTTCTGCTTTGTTTGTGTTCCTTCCGCAGCTGTGCAGCTTGGCCTGAATCTTGTGCTATCTACGATGCTCAGAGCTTCTCTCGTTGCATCACCTGATCCTTTTTGATTAATTTAACAAGCCATAAATTATCAGTCCCAAACCAATCCCACAGCAGTGCGTGGCAACAGTATGATCATTTACGCTGACCCCACCCAGCCCAATGGGGCAACAGTCCCCCAAAACCAATCTCTCCCAATGATATGATAGTAGCCACCTGGATCACTTTCTGTGCCTGCAGGAGCCTTGCAAGGGTTCTGCTCTTCCCTTCCTCCTCAAACTCCCTTCCTTCATTCTGGGAGACCCTTGCCAGTGTGATCTCCAGCACTGGAACAATGGGTAACAGCTGTGTGTGCCGGGAGGATAGTGACCTGGAGGATCATCACCATGGATCTATCAGGGTGACTCGAGGACAAGCTAGGCGGGTGGATCATGGTGCAGGTGTAGGTGCTGATACTGTAGAGGCACGGAGCAGTCGGCCAAGGGACCCTGTCAGGCCCCCACGCCGAGGGCGAGGGCCCCATGAGCCACGACGGAAGAAACAAAATGTGGATGGCCTTGTGCTGGACACGCTGGCAGTCATCAGGACACTTGTAGACAAGTAAGTGTCTTTCAAAAGCAATGTCTTAAAGTCTTATGTGTTCATGAACATATAAACATTGTGTGCATAAGTTTGAAAAGGATGGTTGCCTGAATAATATACTTTGAAGATTTGTTCAGAAGAAATCACAGAGGATTTGGAAAACAATTCTCTTGAATCAAGGGGATAAAATAACTTAAAATAGCTAATCATGATAGTTTCATGATCATTGAACCCCGTCACATTGTATGATCTAGATGTTTTTCACACCAGAAAAGTGAAAGCTATAACCCTAACCCTAATCCAACAGAATGAAAATTTAGCTCATTTAATATGGATGGTAATAAGTACATCTGTTTCAGGTTTTTGTTCTTGTGCTGGCGGTTTCAGACAGGTGGAACTCTTAAGAGTTTTCATCACTTGACTTGCTGCAATGACTAAGTGTATTGTAATGTGTTGTCTGTTTTCAGTAAGGATTTGGTTGGATTTGGGAACTAAATATGTGAAGTGTGGCAGATATATAAATTGTAGTCTGTAATGTTTCTCAGTTTAATAGCCAGACTCTCTTAGTGACAACAGGGACCTAGGATGGGGCTTTGGTTAAACTCAATCTCCTCTTAAACAATATTTTACAGATTTCTCACTCAACTCCAGACTCACACCTCCATTCCTGTGCTCCAATCAGTGTGTACTTACAGAGAGTTATAAACAGTTTAAAGTATTTTTTTAACTTTCAAGAAAGCTAACATAATATATTTTGTTTATCATTATAAATGTTAAGAGTATCTGCACTGGTTTATAGTGTAACTGTAATATTATGAAAGATGGCTGTGTCGTATTGTACAATAAACGTACATCAACTTATTAAAAAGTATTACCTTCTGCAAGATAAACATAAATATGTCACTTAATTAATTCTGTTAAATATCACAATAGCTGTTTGTATTTCCTATGTTCAGTTTGATTTATCAGTAAAAAAAAAATTATTATCATGCATTCTTTAGTTGTGTTGGGAAAACTGAAGATTAAGCTTGCTGAAGTTTTGGTTGTCAAAGAGAAAGCAGTTTTCAGCCTTGGATGAACCATGACGAGCAACAGTAATAGCTGGGTAATAACCAACGTCAGCCAGTGATGTATGTCTATCACAATTATATGCTTGCATTCCTCTCTGTGGGATAACATTACTGCCCATAGTCATTACTGGAACAATGGAAACCGAAGGGCCGAAAGGAGTGTTTTTCAGACGCAGCTATCACGGGGTTATAAATGCTTGAGATCTAATTTCTGGTTGAATGGTCTTACTGAGAAACACTGTGGTAAATTTCTGTAAAGTATATACACAAATGGACACAAATATCACAAAATTCACATTTGTGATGTCTTGTATTTATATAAACACTCTTTAGTCAGGCTGTATGATGTGGTATGTTTTGTTTTTCAGTGACCAAGACCCCCCTTACTCCATGATCACTTTGCATGAGATGGCAGAGACAGGTAAGGGGGAAAAAAATTAATGCCCATTGACATACTGAGTGTGCACCTAACAGACAGCATTTTTTTCCATCTGGCAAATAAAACATCACATTTGTAAGATCAGCCTTTTTAAAAGAGGGAATAGGGAACATTAGCTCTACTCAAAAACACTTGTTTGACAAGGTGACTAGTATTGCCTCAGGGAATGCTGCGACCTCCTGTCTGCTGGTTACAATCCTGCTGTAATGTTTCTGCTTTAATAGTGTTTCTCCAACACATCCACTCGCGTAACTCAGAGGAATATCACAAGGGAATGATTTGAATATGCATAAAATGATGCATATTCATATTTTTTTTTCTTGTGCTTATGGTGAATGATCTCATGCTGTGTGTGCAACAGCGGTTGCTTATATGGTAACTTGTGTTTGGGCTTTGTGTCATGCACCATGCACCATGCACATATGGTGTTTGGTGCTCACATGGCGTGGTGTTTTGTGGCTTGACAGCCAATTTGGGTATTAGCTTGCAGATACTGAACCCTGAAGGCAGCAAAGGCGCAAGTCAGCCACTTTCTGTTTGACATGTGCTATCATGTTACATTATTCATAAGCCACTTGGCTTTCATCAGTGATAGGGTTAAGGAGAGAGTGTTTGCTACTAAGTCATCTAATTGAGAGGATTTTTTATTTATTTTTTTCACATTCG
The DNA here is from genome assembly GCA_034769265.1 of Remorina albescens. Lineage (NCBI taxonomy): Eukaryota > Metazoa > Chordata > Actinopteri > Carangiformes > Echeneidae > Remorina > Remorina albescens. The sequence goes on from CM068475.1 coordinate 54,004,771, forward strand.
TGCAGCATAAACATGCAATATTCATCATTCTGTCTCAAAAGGAAAATTTAACACAGTTCAATATCTTAGAGTTAGTTGTTGTTCATTCAAGATTGGCCATCTGAGTTATTAATTTTGTGTAGATATGATACATAACAAATCTAATGTTAATGTATTATTCAGTGCCCAATAACAACTGTGGCAAGAAAAATTGAAAGCTAAAGACAAATTATTGGTCGAGTTTTCACAAACAGTCTCTGACACATTTCATTATTTTTACCAGTGACAACGTACTTTGCATGAGAGAAAAGAGACATTGGGGTGCACAGTTCAAAATGTAGTTTGAGGGGAAATTGTTTTGTTGGAACATCTGTGGGGGGGCACTGTGATTAATATGGTAAATTCCCTGCAAAGAAAATGTCTCAAAAACAGTGAAGGCATATGTCTACTGCATGATTCAGATCCTCATTGAAACGTGCCAGTTGTGTAGGTTGCTAGCTCGGTGGTTGTTGCTTCCTGTAGAAAATCCTATTTTCTCAAGCAGGGGAAGCCGAAAACTGCCAAAGATAGTTTTCCAATAACAAGTAACCACAGCCTGTATGTGGTGAGACTGCTTTTTCTTGCAATATACCAGACGAATACATGGCTCAGGATATATATCTGTTTAAAATATACCAGGCTGCTAGAAAGAAAGTCATTGTGTTGAAGTGGCTTCAGCCGAAAATGATGGCTGGATGACTGGATTGTAACTGTCAAGAAATGAACTGTATGGAGAAACAGATTTTTACCTCAGAACTACAATATCATCAAAATGTTTCAAAAATTTACTTCTTATAGGCATCAACACGATATAAACCATTACATAGTTAAGCCACTGAAAAACCTATTTCGTGTGCAAGTATAATGTTAATAAAAACGTGTTGAATATTAAGACAGCAGGTTAGTACATTTTTTTTTAACGGATTATGTAGCCATCCAGAGTGGCCACTCATACAGTGAGTGACAGGATTTGTATGAATAGTCGGATGTATTCAGTTACTAGAATTAAACAGATCTTTCTTTCTCTCTTAGATGATGGATGGCTGGAAGTTGTCCAGTCCTTGATTCGAGTGATTCCATTGGACGATCCACTTGGCCCTGCAGTTATCACCCTTCTATTGGACGAGTGTCCCTTACCCACCAAGGTTTGTGTCCTTCGAATATAAGCAGTGTGTGTGTGTGTGTGTGTGTGTGTGTGTGTGTTTGAGACAAAGACCAAGGTTTCAACTGGGCAACTTAATAAACTGCCTAGATGCCAGATCCTGAAGGGAACCAAAAGCTGAACGTTCATGCATCACAATTGGTTTCGGCAATTTGATGTTTTCATATTTTGGTGCAGCTGTGTGTGTGTAAATGTGTGTCTGTGTATGTGCATCTATACAGATAGAAATTCTGGCCTCTGCTTTTTGTCCCCTTTATTTCACTCTGTTTGTTTTTTTGCCTTTGGACAAATAAAATCTGCCCCCCCAGCTTCTCTGCCCGAAGTAAGGACATACCATGACGGTCTGTACAATATGAACTCTGTGCTCTTCTCGGTATTCAGAACAAAGCTATGCAGCGATAAAACACATGATTAACATTTAAAATTTGAAATGAAGCATATATAAACAGTAGCTATTTAACAAATAAAACTCCTCTTGTGATGCCCCTTTCCTCCAACTGGTGCATTTTCCTTAATTTCATCAGCCTTTGCTAAAATGGACATGTTTATTTTCATCTGCACATCTAAAGTGCTGCTGGTTTTACTTGTTTTGTCAACATATGGCACAGGCAAGATACTGGCTGATCCAAGTTTCCGGTGCATCTGGTGTCCCTGTTAAATTTTAGTCCCCTGATGTGCTTTTGCCAGCTGTTTGTCCTCAAGTCACTTAAGCTTTATCCATTACCAACATGTGGCTTTTCATATAGATTATATCAACATGTTATCTCTCCATCTTAACTGGTGAATAAACTGAGTATCTGATCACTATCCTCTCTCTCCAGGACGCTCTCCAGAAACTTTCTGACATGTTGAGTCTAAGTTCGGCTGTAGCACAACAGGATGCTCTAAATCCTGCTAAACACAGAAACACCACAGCTGTCCTAGGATGCCTAGCAGAGAAACTGGCAGGTACAGTCCTAATTTTTAATACTTCAACATCCTTAACTCCACTACTTGTATTGGCATATGATTTGCGCATGACGATCATGTAGACAGTCACACACACACTGAAGGGAAACAACTCATTACAGGAACACAAAGTATGTGTTGTTCAACTTACCAAGACGATTAATGTCACTTTTTGGAGAATTTATAACCGTGTTAGAAGATAGGGGAATGTAGTTTAGACTAGTTCTTACTATTTTAGACCTGTTTATTAATGCAGTTCTTCTTTGATACTTAAAGTGTATTTATATTGATTTTCTGTGTTATTGTTTGGCAACATGACTTCTGGGCACAACGGCATCCTCAACATCCACATCACAAATATTTATATTTCATGGATTACTGGTCTATACTTTAATTGAGGTTTAAATACTTTGTCTTCATGACCTACTTTTTTAGATTTCATTACATTAAAAAAAGCTAAGTAAAATCAATACAGATTAAATTCTTTTGTTCTTGTCATTCCTGGTAACATTAATAAATTGATGTTGCCAGGAAGCAAGTAATTGGGTAAACGTTTCCACTGTCAAGTTTTAATATTTATTGATGCTAAAAAAATCCTTTAAGCCATTATTGTGGTTGGACATAAACACAGACTCAAAGTGGAAGGAAAAGTGTATTTCTAAAACATTTACTTTTCAGTTTTTCCGATTTCTTTTTCTTTTTTGTTAACCCTTTGTCTCTCTCTCAGGACCAGCCAGTATCGGACTATTGAGCCCTGGAACCCTTGAGTATCTTCTAGAGAGTCTGGTAAGTAAACACATACATGCACCCAACACTGTCAATAGTCAGTGACACAACCAGTTTTTACTGTAATAAAATAATGGATACTACAACAAAGTGCTAAAGCTCAGCTTTCACTTAAGTTGGTGTTCGTTGCATAGAGATGATGAATGAAATGGATATACACTAATGACTGTTTCTTTCCTCCAGAGTTCAGAGGCCCACCCTACAGTCATGCTGTTTGCTCTCATCGCTTTGGAGAAGTTCTCCCAGACCAGTAGGTTCACTCACTGTGTCATAAACTCTTTTCAAAATCAAGATCAATAGTGAGACAATTCACTTGCAAAACAATGCAATTAGGAGTGGGAGTGACCTTATCAAAGCATTAGGCAGAGATGAGTGTATCTGTGATGCCAGGCCTGTCCAGTGTCTAAGCTTTAATTTTCTGTCTACATCCTGGTGGCCCTTTGATTAGTTTTGTTCATGAAATACTCTGCTGTGAGATGAAGGCAGGACGTGCTGCCCCTCTGATTTAATAAGTTTTTCTTTGGAAAGGCCACTAGCTAAGGGTTTCAGTCAGCTTAGTTGTAGCTTTTTCTTGGCATTATTTTAAAACTGTTTTGTTGTGATAGTTTGTTTTGCTGTTTGTTCTCACGCTAATGTCCTGCCCACAGGTGAGAACAAACTGACAGTGTCCGAGTCCTGTATCAGCAATCGACTCTCTGTGCTGGAGTCATGGGCAGAACATTCTGACTACCTGAAGAGGCAGGTTGGATTCTGTTCACAGTGGAGCCTTGACAACCTGTGTGAGTAGCACTATATTCTCAACAATGTGTGTGTATTTGTAGGATCACAAACAGAAGAGACGAGGTCAGAGTGATTCATTTGGCAGATGTGTGTGAGTCTGTGAAGGAAGAAACATGATAACATTTGCTGTCACCCCTCTCCTGCCCAGTTCTTCAGGAGGGTCGTCAGTTCACCTACGAGAAGGTCAACCTCACTAATATCAATGCCATGCTCAACAGCAATGATGTCAGTGAGTACCTCAAGATTTCCCCCACTGGACTGGAGGTTAGTCTGTGTGTGGTCTATGGGAATAAATGCATTTCTTAGAATTCAAGGACATGTGATTAGTAGCAGTTTTGCTCATTTAGTAAACAAATGATGTTATACTTCATTCCCATTAGCCAATGTGAACAGTTTTTCTCAAGTGCATATATTAAGTCTGTATAACTCATTAATGTTTTCATCATCCTTCTGTTCTTGTCACCAGGCACGATGCGATGCCTCGTCCTTTGAGAGTGTGCGTTGTACATTCTGTGTGGATTCAGGCGTTTGGTACTATGAGGTGACTGTCATTACATCAGGCGTGATGCAAATCGGATGGGCCACCAAGGACAGCAAGTTCCTCAACCATGTAATCCTCTTCCCTGTGTTTATTGCTCAACCTTTGCACATTGTGGTCCTCTGCAGACCTGTACTTAAGCATTATGGACATCTGTGCTTTTTCAGGAGGGTTATGGAATAGGCGATGATGAATACTCATGTGCCTATGATGGCTGCAGGCAGCTCATCTGGTACAATGCTCGCAGTAAACCTCACTCTCACCCCTGCTGGAAAGAGGGTAAGTGCTAAACATGTGAACACACTGTTATTACTTAGGGCTACTTTTCAAAAATGTATTAATGATACACTTGGAAGAAGTTAAAAGAAATTGTCACTTTGAACAATCCAAGAGAGGGGACTCCACACTTTAGATGTCAAATCCATTTGTTTAAAAATAGATGTATTGTTTTTGGTGTCTGAAGTGTTTTGGGCTGTTTGATGCCCACATGCTGCTGACATTGCCAGCGTTTAGGTTTACCTCCTACAGGGAGCGATAATAGTTACAATGGTTGTCTCTTTATTCTGTTTCATGTGTGTCTCCTGTTTAGGAGATGCCATTGGCTTCCTGTTGGACCTCAGCAAGAAGCAGATGATCTTCTATCTCAACGGACATCAGCTGCCGCCAGAGAAACAGGTCTTTTCATCAGCCACGTAAGTTGCCACAAAAGTCCCTTTTCTACAGTTTTTGTATTATGGCTGTGGTTTCAGTATCAAGACCATTTCCTTCCTTCCTCCCATTTTTTTCGACCCTCTACCTTTGAACCTGGCAGATCGGGTTTCTTCGCTGCAGCCAGCTTTATGTCATACCAGCAGTGTGAGTTTAACTTTGGGGCCAAGCCTTTCCGTCACCCACCTTCTGTCAAGTTCAGCACCTTCAATGACTTTGCTTCGCTGCTGCCCAGTGAAAAGATCATTCTACCCAGGTGAGAAGTGATTTTAAGGGTCATTTTAGTGCAACCACAAGAAATGTGGTGTCTCATACAATCATCCTTTGACCAGTCAATAATTAGTTTGCTCACAATATCCATTATGTTGATACATTGGGGTTGCTTCAGTAAGCATTTTTTGCAAATGTTATGACTAGCTTCAAGTTTAAATTTAGAAGAATTAAATGTAGGGAAACTAATAGTGGAATATGAAGTGGGGATATGTACTTGTAGTCTAATGTTCTACTGCGACAGACCTTGGAAATGCATACATCCTATGAGTAAAACATACATGTCTGTAGATGCAAATGTACTTGACTATTTTGTGTTTGGTTTGTGTGTGTGTTTTTTGTTTTGTTTTTTTTTTTTTTAAATACGTGTTTCCCAGACACCGGCGTCTGGCCCTACTAAAGCAGGTTAGCATTCGAGACAACTGCTGCACGCTGTGTTGTGACGTCATGGCTGACACGGAGCTGCGGCCCTGTGGACACGGGTGCGTGTACAGCTGATTCCTCTTTTTAGAAATTTTTCCAAATTGGTCACAAATCAAAGACTGCAGTCTGGGCTTCTAGCTTCTACAAATAACTGAGTTAAGGGCTAAATGAATGAATTGTTGGGGGTTTTTTGTTTCCTTTTTTGGGGGGGTTATAAATCAACAAATAAACAGAAAAATATGTTTTTACATGAGAAAGAGTGGGTCATTGGTGTCCATTTATAATTAAGTGTATTACACAGTAATGCATGCAAATTATGTTGTGTTTTCCTCTATCTTCTTTCAGTGGTATGTGTATGGAGTGTGCCTTACAGTTAGAGACGTGCCCCCTTTGCCGCCAGGACATCCAGACCAGGGTCAGACTGATTGCACATGTCTCTTGACACACTTCCTGCCCCTCCTCCAGGAAGGAGAGACACACAAGCCCTACAGCCTCTTCCTCCTCCTCCTCTAATCCCCTCTCACCCAGCAGGGCTGTGAGGGTTGTGCCACAATGCTGTGATGTTGCCAGAGCTGTGAGTTCTGGTATGAGGCGACAATGGAGATTGGTGCGAAGAAAGAGAGGAAATGAAAGGAGGGGAATCAAACCACAGCTTGATCCCAAGGAGCATTCCCTCATTTACTTATATCTCCTCTTTTCTATCCTTCTGACAACTCAGTACAGAAGCTGGGCCAAGAATCATAAACTCTCTACCACCAACGTTTTCAAACAGAAAGAACATACATGAGGAGGAAAAAAATATCACCAAAATACAGACAGAGCCAGCTTCCTAACTGCAAGCCCCTGCATAGAGTTATAAGACATCCTTACAGATATGAGGATCCAACTGTGCTTTCAGCCTAGAGGCTTCTACTATTTATTCCCATCAAATTTATGCACGTCTGCACATTGGAAAGGGCTGGATAGCTGAAAAGAACACAGCCTGTAGAACAGTATTAAACTCAAGGTACAGATAGATTTGAGAATTATCACATCGTCATGTTCTCGGGTATAGATATGCGAATTGTTGTTCTTGAGGTAGCATTTTATTCTTTTTTTCAAGGTTGTATAAAACCTGTCTTTTGATCAGCTTCATTGTCTGTACTTGATGGTCCAGTCTTAGGTTTGCCATAAGAAGAAATTTGCTCTCAGAGTCAGAGAACTTAAGAGGTTGCAGGATTATTCCCAGCACTCAGTTCTCAGATCTGATCTACAAAAGATGCTTGACATGAATTCAGAAGTTGTAGAAGAGCGAAAGTTGATGACAATTCTAGTTTTACAACCAGTGGAAAAAGAAAGACAACATACTTGAATCTGTATTAGGACTAACTGATTTTCAGCATGGCTGACCCTGCTGCTTTTTGTGCTATATTGTCTTTGCTCAGATGTTGATCTTTCCTCAGTCTCAGTCATGTATGTCACGGCACAAATAAATACATAGGGATTCAAATTTACATAAAGTTTATATAAGTCTTCATTTTTAATGATCACATGAAGGGGAAGTATACTTTAAAATTTCCCCCAACAACTTATTTAGTCTGTTTTGGATTTCATGACTAAATATTATATATGAAGTCTTAATTTGTGTTTGTGATTACGAGCACATGCGTCTGTATTAAGATGCCTATCTTCAATCCAAAAAGTGTGATTTAACTGTACATTTTAAGTGAGGGGGAACCCTGATGTAGCAACTTGGCTGAGAAGTACAACATTGTTGATCAAAAAAATTCTTTAAAAAATTATGTGGAATCCTTAAGTGATTTGTCTTTCCTCAGTTTCAGTTTACTCTTTTAATTGTGTAATTTTGTGTCTGATTTGGACATAAATAAGCCAATAAACTACACAGCACAGTGACATGACTTAAATTTTGTGGGTGTTTATTCAGAGGAGGGGTTTATGTTCAATTGGCCATAAATCACAGTATTCTTTATGATATTTATTGTATTCAGTATTGCTCCAGTAAAATCAGATTGTCAGATCGAAGTTGTATCTTTCAGATGACAAGAGATGATTTAGACTGAGAAATGTGATTCCCCTCTGTACTCTATAACGGCACATCTCTCTGCTCTCATGTTGCCACTTCACCATGTTTTCCCTATGTCTTCAACCTTGTGTTTTCTACCTTTCTTTGTGTTTATCATTTACTTGAAGCATCTTTGGGTTGACCGAATGATATTTGTCTTTTGGTAACAGATGACAAAATTGAGGTGCAAGAGATTGCAATTCAAGAGTTTCTATTTGTACAATAAAAATAAAAAACTATCGACACTTCAAATTAAAACACAGAATTATTTAGAATTTATTTTGGTCAAATTGTTAATGAAAGAGTTCTTAACCACCAAATTGCATGAAGATGATCTGTTAATCATTCAGACTATACTGGAATAATTTATTAAAGATGACTTGCATTCTCCGTATGACCTATGATTGCTCTGTTGCCCGTTTGCTACCTTGCATTTCTTGGAGCACCTTATACATTTAGGTGAGAGAACTTATATGGTCGTCCCTACAGTTGGAGATGAACTTCACAATTGTAATGAATAAGTTGTGAGTTGTATTTAAAACATCTACAAAGGAATTTTTCCCCAGAGTTCCCAAAGATGTGATTTATTGAAGAATTGTTGTTTCTTGGATTCTGATATTTGTAATAAATGTATGGTCATGTGATTTTTTTTTTATGACTCAGTTGTGCTTATTTACATCTCAAATATCTTTTTTATGATCATCATGAATCCTAAAATGATTTTGAGTTCTGTGCTCTATTGTTTTTACTTTCCTGTAACTACACAGTTTTAAATAACAGTCAGTCTTAATCCAGGCAGATACTAATATTTACACTGATAAATGTCGTTATTTTCTCTCGTTTAAGCTGGAGAAAATAAGCACACAAAGCTAAAAAAAAATGGGTAATTGTTAAAATAAAGTAACTCATTCAGGTAGGAACCATGAAAAAAACGTTTGTCATATCGGACGAGATAGGAAGGAACACACGCTGTTCTCCGTTTCCTAGGAGACAACTTTACGTCCACGATTTAGCACCAGCGTTAACGATTCATTTAAACAACATGGACATCCAGGAACGAAGTAATTAAATTAAGTTTACTTAACTAACAACGATTCTGCTAAAATGTGTAAATAATTTTAAATGGTAAAAAAAATGCGACATACACCTTTTACAGCAGAGTCCAAATTAATTTAACGTACATCTGATTAGCTAATGTTAGCTAACCTTCACTTAGCCAGCCAGCTAACTGACGTTATCGTTCAGTAGCGATTGAACCGCTGTAGCTAAAGATCAGGATCGTGTTTATCGTCAAATCCAGCCGTCATTCTGTCTGTTTTCTCATATAGACTGATAAGAGTTTGTGTTTCGGTCGAGGCTGCTGAAACACCCGTGTTCAGATGCTGCATCTTCTCTTCCTTCAGATGTCCGGAGCTGTGCAGACAACATCGTGGAAATGGTCGATGTGGACGAAGAAAACTTTGCTATTTCCAGGTGGGACGTCCATCTGTCCGGGTGCACGGCACAAATTTGGGCTTTGGACCAGAGTTTTTATCTGTCGTACACTTAAGGCTCAAGAGAAATGTTGAGGCACTGAAGTCCAAATTAATTCTTAAATCCTTCTTCTTGAGTCTGAAGTCTTTCGAACTAGTAACTTGCTGCACACTGAATATTTTTAGAAACATCTGACAACAACATTCAGAAATATCTGTGAGAAACGCTGACAGAAACAGACCATCAACCTGAAACTTTCATGCATTTTTAGTTGACAGCGTGTGACATCTTGGCTCTCAGTGAGATAATTCTTATTGCTGCTGTGAGTCAGATGCATTGATTTTACTTTTAAATCACATAGTCTTTAATGCTTTTATTTCTCCCTGCAGTTCCTCAGCTGCAGATGCTGCTTTTGATACTGTTATTGGCTGCATCGAAGACATCATTATGGGTAGGACTGGAGAGAAAACCATTCTTTTTTCGATGATTCTTGCACACTGTTAGTCTTTTCCAAACAATTGAGTTTCACTCATCATGTTTGTTAAATTAATTATTCAGCAACCTCACTGCAAGAGGATAGCTATTGTCCAATATCAATACAGTAGATTATGATGTATTAATAAAACTGTTTAGGTCGAATATTTAAAAATTTCTTTAATATTTTTTTATGCCATATGCATAGAATTCAAAGAACTCTTAATCAGAAGTGTAAATGTGTGATTTTGTACCTGTCTGTCACTTTTCTACATTTAGAGAAAGAGTTTCAACAGTTTCAGCAGAGCTTCATGGAGAAACACTACCTCGAGTTTGATGACTCTGATGAGAACAAGCTCAGCTACACATCAATCTTCAATGAATATGTGCGTGTTTGTGCAAATCTGTGTCGTCTAATGTAACACACCTGTCTCAGAGACTGTGATGTACGATTATTGGATTTATTTAACCTTGTTTAACTCAATTTTAGCATGTACATGTTTACTTAATGTCTATAGTAGCAGGGATGATTAACTAAAATATAACATATTTACATTAACTGTTGTATTTTGTATAGGTTGATCTGTTGGAGAAACACCTGGAGCAGCAGCTGAAGGAGAGGATTCCTGGCTTTAACATGAGCACTTTCATAGAGCTGCTCATGTAAGATGTAAAATCTATTCTATGAAATCTATATCTATAAGCTATTTTATATTTTATGTTTTCATCCTATGACCATGAATTTGGTGGCATTAATGTTGTCACTCATAGGAACAAGTCAGCTCACACTTGTTTAATGCACCTGTTGCTCTTGAGAAATGTTATTTTGCACCAGACCACTAGGTGGCACACCAGCACATTTGAAAAATTACAAGGTTGACACTATGGGTCTGTTTAATTTGCAGGCAGCACAAAGAGGAGGTCCCAGGTGACATCTTTGACATGCTGCTGACGTTCACTGACTTCATGGCCTTCAAGGAGATGTTTCTGGAATACAAAGCTGTGAGTTCAGAAAATCTTTCAACATAATTTTGCTGGGTTGCTGTTTTTTTTGTTGTTGTTTTTTGGACCGCATGACCACCTGGATGACTTTTGTCGTACATTGTTAAACTGTACGTTGACTGTTGTAAAATTGTCAACAAGAATGCAATACATTTCAACAACAAGCAATTTACCAAACTAATTTGTGGTTCAGGACCCCTAATTGTAATCTGTAATTTAAAATTAAGACCAGTACCTGTTGTGTGTCTGTTTGTGTGTGTGTTTGGGTGAAGTACCATGTTTTAATACCAACTCTACTGTATGCCTTTGTTTGTTTCAAGGAGAAGGAGGGCAAAGGTCTGGACCTGAGTAAAGAACTGGTGGTCACATCTTTGATCCCAGCAGGCTCCAAGCTGACCAGCTTCACTGAATCACAGTGACACACACTGGCATTGCCCCTTTTTTTCACGTGTTCATATAAAGGGTTTTCCATGGGCCTTCAGAAAGTTGTTAGCTTGTGGTCATGGGTGTTTGTAACTTGATTTTTCCCTGACGTTAAGCTTCAGGTTGAACCTTTTGTTAAAATCTAAATCTACTGTACAAAAATAGCCCCTAATAGAAAAGTCATATGTATTCTTGTCTTTTAGGTAGTGGGTGGGATGGTATGTGTTTTTAAGAGCCTCTGTGGTTAAAGAATGATGATGGAAGCTCTCGACTTCTTTTATGACTCCATGACAGTTAGACTGGACATAAAAACCTGAAATATTCACATCGCTTGAACTGAATCTGTAACTGATTGAGACAGAATCCTAACGTTACCATCGCTTTCCTGTTCACATGTATTTTCATGAATATGAACCTCTTGAGCTCTGCCTGGTTAGAGGGAAGGAACCCAAAATTCTGGTGCTTATACCAGACGAATGTTACTCCGCTCTCTTTGCATGTTAAGTTTTTTCATACAGACAGAATATAGCATAATATGTTTTATGAAGTTCAAATAGTTTTGTTTCTTTGAAAACTCATTGGTTTGAGTTTTGTGCCTGTGAAAACGATTTTTAATGTATATAGTGATTGTGAGTGTGTGTATGTGTATGTGTGTGTGTGTGTGTGTGTTTATGATCAAAAAGATTTACTGTATAGTTTTCAGTACAAAATGTTTTCTACTTGTCTTGACAGTTTTAACTGTAAAAATATATTTATGTCACTGCAGTATGAGATACTCTTGATGATACACTTGTTAGATATAAACATATTTCCAAATAAACAGATAAGAGCCATCCAGTGAAATCACCAGCTGCTTTATTAGAGTAAGTGCTTGGTTGACCCCTAACAGGATTTCACTAGTATTCAAAATCTTGGTACAAAAACACAACATATTTCATAAAGGTACATACAGTACAACAGGAGTTGAGGAGTGGCTGATATGAAAAATATGCTGCACACTCGACCACAGCTCAATGAGTTGTTAGTGGGATAACAATTGAAACATTAAAGGAGTCATTAAAGTCCTGCAGAAACAAAGATCGCCTTCAGATGTTTGATTTATACTATATATTTGACATCTACAATCACTATTATTATTATAGGCCTGAACACATGATTATATTCTGGCCAGATAGTAGAGGAAATCAAAATTTTTGCAGGACACAGATTCTGCACACCCTCCTCTGCCATGTCAGTTTATGGGAGTAACACTTTACACTGTAAACAAAAACAAACATTCAATAATTATATTTTTTCATGTTTCACCATGATGGAAAACCAACCCTTCACATAATTTCTACACTAGAAAAGTTCCACATCAAGTCAAATTCAACCTGTTGAGTCTTAAGTAAGCTCTTGTTTGACCTTTTCACTTTAAACACCACATTCATGTTCATTTTATTCATGTAAACATTGTATAATTTTGCCATATATTATTTCAACATTGTGTCTGTTGTGTAAAACATTTATATATTTAACATTCTCTGGTATAAAAAGTATCTTAGAAAGTGTTAGAATATGAACCAATAGGCCATTTGTCTTAGGTCTTACTAATTCACTAATATTATTATTAATTACTAATAATAATTTGATGTACAACAATTACTAATTATCAAATACATTGTTTTAGGACAGCCTGAATGTGAGGCCTCAGTGCAGTCCATCAGTGCCCCTTCAAACTAATATTGTATTGCTGAGATAGAGTGTCAAGTGTCTATTTCCTCATTTATGTGGATAATCCAGAGCTAATATTTAATTTATTTTGGAAATATGTGGCTGGAAGTCTATTGGATCTAACTGAAAAGTATTATGAGGATACCTTCTGCCTGGATCAGATTTCATCTTATTGTTAATCGTGGGGTTAGGCTGTGGTCAGGGTTTGGGTTACCACCGTCAGCAGTGATAGTCAGTAGTGTTGAGACTAGATAATCCAAAAGAACTGCGGCATCTTGAGTGAAGGAAAACAAACCTTTCCCAGGAGCACTATCACATGTTTGAGTCTCAGGCCGGCACAGTGCTGGTGGCAGCGTTTCCCCCATCGCCCCTCCAGGCCAAATAGGAGAAGAAAGCACTCACACCGTATGCTAGAGTCACCACAGCACCAAAGAACTGGACAGACAGGCATAGATATGGACAGGAGGTGAGAAAGGGAAAAGATAGACAATTATAATCCTGTAAAGACTTCATGAAGCACAGAAAAAGTCTGATATATTCTGTAGTTGACAGGAATCAAAGACAAACTTGCATATTTCCTGATTTACATCTATAACTTTTTGATTGCAGGTATTTCTGATGCAACAGTCTTAGCAATGCACTGATGGGCCATTATCCATGGAAAATTAATTTTTGATTTGTGCGCATCAAAGGCAGTAAAACGCAAGTGATAAGAGTGTGAAATAGGACAGGGCATGGGTGTGTTTGTGTGAAATCTTGTGCCAAATGCTACTGTTACTGCTAACCAGCCTGTGGAAGACACTATTAAACTGCATATTCCTGATACTGACTATCTTTAGAGTGTAACTTTTTAACTCATGAATACACACTGACACACTTTACTGCTGTGCATTCACTTCATACCTCAAATAGTTTTTTACAACCTTTAGCTGAACACTGATGCCTTTAAAACAGCAGAGAGGAGGAGTGAATAGCAACTGAAGTACAAAGGTGAGAAAAGCACATGACATGCTCTCCAGACATGTGAGAAATTAGATGATAAGGGAGCCTCACCCTCTGCCATCATACTCCGTCTCTCCCATTTCAAATATATACACCCATGTTTGAGGTGCAAGTAGTCACCACAGCCTGATAAGTAAACATGAAGTAATACACCTAGTCAAACAGTGATGGCGGTAAGAGGAAAAACGGAGGATAAAACATGTAAAATGACAAGTGGATGACAACGCACGCCTACATTTTTGTCTGTTGACAACAGATATACTTTATCACCAGAGTGTTTCTCAAATCTTTGACCAGTTCTTTGTGAGTCAGTGTGAGAGGTGTTAGAGGTGTTAGGGGTATTACGGCAGCAGCTGCAAAATGTCCGTAGTAGTAGTTGTAGCGGAAAGGGTGGACAGATGCTGCGTTGGTCAGGAAGGCAGTCAGATAGAGGACCGTGGCAATGGCGTTGTACATCATCACCTAGCAAAAGAGGAGAAACATGAGCTGTTGGTCTGCATTTTGTCACTGTCCTTTTTTTTACCTTCATTCAATCAAACCTGAAATTAATCTTCACAATTGACACTGACAGAGAGTCAGCAGAGTATACGTCTCATCAACGTGACACATCTAACATAGAATGCACAGGACGACATGATGGAGATCATGTCCTGTGGCATCAGGTCCTGAGAGCATTTTTCTTAATCTTCTTTTGCTATGATGAGCTCCTATGTCAACGCAAATTTCTGTTTATGCTGCTTTAACAGTGTCAACATTTTAAACTCTAATATTAACAATGGCTGCCAAGAATCACCTTTCAAACTTTGATTGTTGCCATTCTTTAAGACTTAATTGGTAAATGTGTTTTCAGAGACCTGGAGGCCAGAAAGTGTTAATGTACTCCCTGTATACACTGGCAAACAAAAATAAATGCATTTTAACATTGCATTTGTCTCAAAACACCTATTTTTTTCATTCCCTTCCCTTCTATTTCCATACCGTCAGACACCAGGGGACTGCAGTGAGTTTTTGGTGGACGCTGAATAGGATCATGAAGAAGAGGATGGTGGTGAGGATCCAGAGGGTGACAGCCACAAACATTACCCAGCCGTAAGCTGTCAGTGCCATGTAAGGGGTGCCGGCTATCAATGCCCAGTGGAGCAGTCCCAGAATCTACAGGGGAGAGAGACAAAGAGAGAGAGAATAGAAAATACCAACAATGAACAAAAGATGAAATGAGGAAAACGCTCACGATCATGTAAACAGATGAAGTCTATCCAAGCCATTTTTGCCTTTGAGATGTTTTCGTTTGAGGTGGATTGACCAAGAAACATATCAACCAACATTGTCATTTAAGCTACATCAATTGTTTGGCTAGAAAATTTAAAGCTGTAGACAAAACAGCATCTCACCTAAACTATGGTCCAGGTAAAATGAGGAAACTGACAACTTCTCAGCGAACACCTTGTTTTTGTTTTTGTTTTTTTTTAGTAAAGTTAAGCCTAAAGTGTCTATATTTACCAATGTGCCTCTCTGTCCCATCAGAAATCACACAAAAAGACACATCATGTTTCCTTTTTACACACCTGGTCAACACAATAGGCTCCTCCTGTCTACCTGAACTAGAGCACTGACAGATAACCTCAGTTTCCCCATTAAAACGGTGAAAAATCCTCCACAGCTTGAGTCTGTGTTCACATCCGTTTCATGTTCCTGATATCACAACAGGGCCGAGTCACTGATGGTTATCACTTTATCACAAGTGCAGGAAAGGAATGAAACTGGTCACCCACTTTGAATCACTTCATCGCTGAATAACATTATAAATTATAGCTGCCAAGGTGACACACACAAAGCTAGGGGACAATCGATTTCCTTGATTCTTCACCAGCTTCATTGACTGGATGACCTAACTCTAAAAATGTAATCATTGTACCTTAACAATAAGTCAGTTCACACTGGCTACAGCCACATGGTCTCCTGAACATTAACTTTGATTAAAGGAACTAACTAATCCTGGTTTATTCGTATGGAAGACATTTTTATCTCTACACATGAAACACTATTTGAGACCAAATGGTGAAATAATATAATAGATATATGTTTACATATATCATATACATATTTACACATGTAAAAAAAGAACTAACAAAACAGTAAAAGTCAGTTCAAAGGGCCTTTTCTCTGCTCGCAGTTTCCCGCCGGAGCTTCGCCCATCGTTGCGTACAAAATAAGTCCCGTGACGTCATCGCGCCTGAGTGGCGGCTGCGCTAACGGAAGCAGCTAGTCGGTTAGCATGTTAACGTTAGGCGGGGGGATTAATGTTGTGAAAAGTTGACATTGCTGAAGTTACTTTCCTCTCCCGGAGAAAACCCTGAGGGAGTAAAGCTGTAAAGTTTAACACTGAACCCCCAACGACTGGTAAGTTAACAGCCGCCAATGATAATGTTAGCTGTGTAGCATTAGCAAAACTTAGAAGTAGCTTCTTAAAAAAAAAAAAGAAAGAAAAGAAGGCAAAGGTTTGATTTAATGCTACACACTTTACTGGGATTAATGAACCATTAGTGCTGACCTTCTTGTTGGTCCTACTACTACACTACCACTACGAACCAATAAAGTTAGCTGGTCATAAAGCATGAAGGGATGGTAAATGTTTAACAGTCCCACATAGACTAGTAAGTGGTCCCTGTGTTCTTGGACAGTATGTAGGTTCAGTTCAATAATGGGACAGTCAGGAAGGGACTGGGCCTCCAGGGGACAAAGGTCCACTGGGCTCATCATCCAGCTAGTCACATGCTCTCAGTGTGGACAGGGTTTAGTTCAAACGTATCACTGAAGGGGGAACTGGATCCGAGCTGAAGCTTAGTACTGTCACATTGGCTTCTGTGCTCCATTCGTTCCTATAACCAAATATCAAAGCAAACACAACAAACCTGCCCAGCTGATTCTCACAGTCACATGTGAAATTTTAGCTCTCAGCTCCATGCCAGTTACTGAACCGATCAGACATGACCGCTTGCACGCAGCAAAGCAAAAGGGCAGAGGCACTGAGGAGTAATGGGCATGTTTTTGTTGACAGCCAGTGACATTCATTATACACAGGCTGAAGCGTTACGGCACAATTAAAAATTCCTGTGGCATATGATTTAGAGTTTACACACAAATATCTTTACTGGGTACTGCTGTAATGTTGTTCATTTTTGACCTTTTTCTTTTGAAGTCTTCAGTTAGGAGGAAATAACCCATAGTCAAGAGCCATAGGAAGTCAAACAGTGATGGGAGACGGACTAAGTCATTGTCGCTTTTGTCATTGGTTTTGTTCATAACATGTCAAACATATCCATATATTTGTTTCTGATGTTGAATATAACCATTTCACCTTTAAATTAAGCCAGCGATTCTTAATGTAATAATTTGGTAGAGCTCGAAAGACACAATAGAAAAGAACAGAGTAGAGGTTTATAGTTTGTAGTAGGACTGAAGACAAATTTGCTCAGAGAAGAGTAAAATAGAGCATCTGTGGATCTGTTACATACTATTTCAGCAATCATGAGGATGGCTGGGATGCTTCTGATAAAAGACATGTCGATCATAGTGGTGACATTGGCAGTCAAACCGCGGAGACTGTTGCCTCCCTGCTGGGAGTTTGGGGAGCTGGTCTCTGTGGTAACTTTGGACGGGAAGTCTGCCATGATCTTGGTGCTAATCTGAAGTTAGACGTCTCGGAAAACAGCAAACTCCTTCAGGCTGTGGTGTAGTCTCAGCAGGAAAGTCTTTGATGCAATTTTTTCCTCCTTCTTTCCAGTTTTCACTCCTTAGAGCATACTTGAATGTTGGGATGCGGTGACCATCCACTATAGCAGCTGGTCAGAGCGGCAAACTGCAGATCCTCAAAGCTTTTTTACAAAGAAAAAATTCAAAAACATAAGTGTACAAAGTCTGAGTGGTTAAAAAACCTAAAACAGTCAAGATCTCGAAGAGGTGTGTTCAGAGAAATCTCCAGGTTCAGGTTCGCAGCAGTTATTCTCCACCTGCCTGACAGGTGTCTAATGGTGGTTCTGTGAGAGCCTCTCTACAGCCTGCTCTCTCTCACACACACACACACACACACACACACATACAAACACACAGACACACACACAGTGAGTGAATGTTTTCGACATCTTATCTCTATCTGCTTGCCCTCTTGCCACCTCTGTCTCCCCCCTCTGGCACCTCCCATATGGCTCTGAGGCTCTTCACCTCAGTGACTCATTAACAAGTCTGAAAAGTAGGAGGAACAAAAGAGTCAAGTTTATTTATTTTTTTTAATAAATTTACAGTGTTATCTTTTATAGGTATTATAATTACGAATGTAATAGACTAAAAGTAAAATCCTTGAAAAAAGGTTGTTGTCAGAAGTGGGATTCGAACCCACGCCTCCAGGGGAGACTGCGACCTGAACGCAGCGCCTTAGACCGCTCGGCCATCCTGACATATAAACCAACAACCATGGACCTGTCTATATGTAGTCATCATATAATATCATATCCTCACAGTCTAATTAGTAGTTTGTCCTTTTGGGGTTCATCTCATTGGGTAGCTAAGACCCGGACCAACCTGGACCGACTCTCCTGCTCCCTGCAGGCAACATGAATGCTGTGCATGTAAATACACAATCTAACTGTAAATGCCCACAAGTTGGACAATTAGGCAAATTATATCATCGACCGATTACAGCGACTCAATAAAAACACATTCAGGCAGATTTAAAGTCAGCAGTTCAATACAATGACACAAGTTCATACTGTTATTACATACCATTTAAGTTTGCCTTATTTGTTGTATAGTTAAACATATCCACGTTATACTACCTTGTAAAAGCTCAGAGTTTCAGAGGAAATGTGTTCTTTTTACTCATCAGATGAGCCGAGCAGCGAGTCACAGGTTAGACTCCTGGAAGGACTGTTCACTATGTGGCAGCTGTTGCCCATGTTTCCTGTAAGTCTCCACTTTCACTATCCAATAATAATAATAATAGCAATAAAAAAAATACTGATATTAATGTACTTTTAACAGAAAAGCAATACTATATATATATATATATATATATATATATATATTTAAAGCATTAATGCAAACTTGGTATTTTCCGTTTTCTAACTTTACAGATTTTATAGATATTTTTCTTCTCCACTAGATGTCGCACTGGGACGCAAAAATAGATGTTACCAGGACCTTGACCCTGTGAACTGGGACTTTGTGATCAACTAAGCCTAATAAATACCCGGACCTAGGGCTGGGCGATATGGACCAAAAGTCATATTCCGATATATTTAGGCTGAATATCGATATACGATATATATCCCGATATTTTTTCGCAAAGTCAAAGCAAATGTTCAGTCCAAGTCAAAGCCAAATATGACACGTCACAAGTAGTTTTATTGAAACCAGCTACTTCAGTGAACTGTTGCAAAATCAAATGAATAAATAATAAACAGGTTTCTTCACCTGGTTTATGAATAAATACTCAGCTGTTGAAATAAAAATAGAATGTTAAACATAAATACTGTATAACAAGGAGTACCTTTTTTGAAATCAAAGCTCCGTAAGGTGCACATTTAAATAAAAAAAATCTTATATAAAAATAGCCTATAAAATAAAAGAGGCCAATCTTTTTCTGAAATAAATATTTTTATATGAGACAAGTACAATATCAAATTTTTTGTAGTTTGAAAACTAGAAATGGCTTATTAAAAACAAATTACAGATTTTCTCCTCCTTTCTAACAAATCCACAGATGCAAATAACATTACAAAAAAACAAAACATGACAAACCCTAGTAAGGTGAGCCTTGTTTCGGGGGTGGAAGATTTTTCAGGTTGTGGATTGCAGCTGGGGCTGCTGCAGCACGCAGTTTCACACACCCTTCCTACTTATGTCGTGAAAATAGTTTGTAGTGCTCCCACCTCTGGTTGTAACTTGTTTATGGCACTCCCTACATATAATGTGATTTTGTTGCTCATCAGATACTTTGAATCCGAGCTATCTTCAAATTACTGAGCCACTGGTTTTTCTTTTACTAACCAATCCCTCCACTGCACGCTCCGCAGACGTTGTTGCTTCCTCCATGTTTGTCGAAGAGTGCCGGGTGTCTGTTCCTGCCCCTCCCCCCTCTGTGCATGAAAGAGGAGGGGCGGTGGTGCGGGGAGCAGTGCAGAGACCTCCGGGTCAGCAGCTTGCTTGCTAGAGGTTTGTAGTTTGTAGTAGGACTGAAGACAAATTTGCTCAGAGAAGAGTAAAATAGAGCATCTGTGGATCTGTTACATACTATTTCAGCAATCATGAGGATGGCTGGGATGCTTCTGATAAAAGACATGTCGATCATAGTGGTGACATTGGCAGTCAAACCGCGGAGACTGTTGCCTCCCTGCTGGGAGTTTGGGGAGCTGGTCTCTGTGGTAACTTTGGACGGGAAGTCTGCCATGATCTTGGTGCTAATCTGAAGTTAGACGTCTTGGAAAACAGCAAACTCCTTCAGGCTGTGGTGTAGTCTCAGCAGGAAAGTCTTTGATGCAATTTTTTCCTCCTTCTTTCCAGTTTTCACTCCTTAGAGCATACTTGAATGTTGGGATGCGGTGACCATCCACTATAGCAGCTGGTCAGAGCGGCAAACTGCAGATCCTCAAAGCTTTTTTACAAAGAAAAAATTCAAAAACATAAGTGTACAAAGTCTGAGTGGTTAAAAAAACCTAAAACAGTCAAGATCTCGAAGAGGTGTGTTCAGAGAAATCTCCAGGTTCAGGTTCGCAGCAGTTATTCTCCACCTGCCTGACAGGTGTCTAATGGTGGTTCTGTGAGAGCCTCTCTACAGCCTGCTCTCTCTCACACACACACACACACACAAACACACAGACACACACACAGTGAGTGAATGTTTTCGACATCTTATCTCTATCTGCTTGCCCTCTTGCCACCTCTGTCTCCCCCCTCTGGCACCTCCCATATGGCTCTGAGGCTCTTCACCTCAGTGACTCATTAACAAGTCTGAAAAGTAGGAGGAACAAAAGAGTCAAGTTTATTTATTTTTTTTAATAAATTTACAGTGTTATCTTTTATAGGTATTATAATTACGAATGTAATAGACTAAAAGTAAAATCCTTGAAAAAAGGTTGTTGTCAGAAGTGGGATTCGAACCCACGCCTCCAGGGGAGACTGCGACCTGAACGCAGCGCCTTAGACCGCTCGGCCATCCTGACATATAAACCAACAACCATGGACCTGTCTATATGTAGTCATCATATAATATCATATCCTCACAGTCTAATTAGTAGTTTGTCCTTTTGGGGTTCATCTCATTGGGTAGCTAAGACCCGGACCAACCTGGACCGACTCTCCTGCTCCCTGCAGGCAACATGAATGCTGTGCATGTAAATACACAATCTAACTGTAAATGCCCACAAGTTGGACAATTAGGCAAATTATATCATCGACCGATTACAGCGACTCAATAAAAACACATTCAGGCAGATTTAAAGTCAGCAGTTCAATACAATGACACAAGTTCATACTGTTATTACATACCATTTAAGTTTGCCTTATTTGTTGTATAGTTAAACATATCCACGTTATACTACCTTGTAAAAGCTCAGAGTTTCAGAGGAAATGTGTTCTTTTTACTCATCAGATGAGCCGAGCAGCGAGTCACAGGTTAGACTCCTGGAAGGACTGTTCACTATGTGGCAGCTGTTGCCCATGTTTCCTGTAAGTCTCCACTTTCACTATCCAATAATAATAATAATAGCAATAAAAAAAATACTGATATTAATGTACTTTTAACAGAAAAGCAATACTATATATATATATATATATATATATATATATATTTAAAGCATTAATGCAAACTTGGTATTTTCCGTTTTCTAACTTTACAGATTTTATAGATATTTTTCTTCTCCACTAGATGTCGCACTGGGACGCAAAAATAGATGTTACCAGGACCTTGACCCTGTGAACTGGGACTTTGTGATCAACTAAGCCTAATAAATACCCGGACCTAGGGCTGGGCGATATGGACCAAAAGTCATATTCCGATATATTTAGGCTGAATATCGATATACGATATATATCCCGATATTTTTTCGCAAAGTCAAAGCAAATGTTCAGTCCAAGTCAAAGCCAAATATGACACGTCACAAGTAGTTTTATTGAAACCAGCTACTTCAGTGAACTGTTGCAAAATCAAATGAATAAATAATAAACAGGTTTCTTCACCTGGTTTATGAATAAATACTCAGCTGTTGAAATAAAAATAGAATGTTAAACATAAATACTGTATAACAAGGAGTACCTTTTTTGAAATCAAAGCTCCGTAAGGTGCACATTTAAATAAAAAAAATCTTATATAAAAATAGCCTATAAAATAAAAGAGGCCAATCTTTTTCTGAAATAAATATTTTTATATGAGACAAGTACAATATCAAATTTTTTGTAGTTTGAAAACTAGAAATGGCTTATTAAAAACAAATTACAGATTTTCTCCTCCTTTCTAACAAATCCACAGATGCAAATAACATTACAAAAAAACAAAACATGACAAACCCTAGTAAGGTGAGCCTTGTTTCGGGGGTGGAAGATTTTTCAGGTTGTGGATTGCAGCTGGGGCTGCTGCAGCACGCAGTTTCACACACCCTTCCTACTTATGTCGTGAAAATAGTTTGTAGTGCTCCCACCTCTGGTTGTAACTTGTTTATGGCACTCCCTACATATAATGTGATTTTGTTGCTCATCAGATACTTTGAATCCGAGCTATCTTCAAATTACTGAGCCACTGGTTTTTCTTTTACTAACCAATCCCTCCACTGCACGCTCCGCAGACGTTGTTGCTTCCTCCATGTTTGTCGAAGAGTGCCGGGTGTCTGTTCCTGCCCCTCCCCCCTCTGTGCATGAAAGAGGAGGGGCGGTGGTGCGGGGAGCAGTGCAGAGACCTCCGGGTCAGCAGCTTGCTTGCTAGAGGTTTGTAGTTTGTAGTAGGACTGAAGACAAATTTGCTCAGAGAAGAGTAAAATAGAGCATCTGTGGATCTGTTACATACTATTTCAGCAATCATGAGGATGGCTGGGATGCTTCTGATAAAAGACATGTCGATCATAGTGGTGACATTGGCAGTCAAACCGCGGAGACTGTTGCCTCCCTGCTGGGAGTTTGGGGAGCTGGTCTCTGTGGTAACTTTGGACGGGAAGTCTGCCATGATCTTGGTGCTAATCTGAAGTTAGACGTCTTGGAAAACAGCAAACTCCTTCAGGCTGTGGTGTAGTCTCAGCAGGAAAGTCTTTGATGCAATTTTTTCCTCCTTCTTTCCAGTTTTCACTCCTTAGAGCATACTTGAATGTTGGGATGCGGTGACCATCCACTATAGCAGCTGGTCAGAGCGGCAAACTGCAGATCCTCAAAGCTTTTTTACAAAGAAAAAATTCAAAAACATAAGTGTACAAAGTCTGAGTGGTTAAAAAAACCTAAAACAGTCAAGATCTCGAAGAGGTGTGTTCAGAGAAATCTCCAGGTTCAGGTTCGCAGCAGTTATTCTCCACCTGCCTGACAGGTGTCTAATGGTGGTTCTGTGAGAGCCTCTCTACAGCCTGCTCTCTCTCACACACACACACACACACAAACACACAGACACACACACAGTGAGTGAATGTTTTCGACATCTTATCTCTATCTGCTTGCCCTCTTGCCACCTCTGTCTCCCCCCTCTGGCACCTCCCATATGGCTCTGAGGCTCTTCACCTCAGTGACTCATTAACAAGTCTGAAAAGTAGGAGGAACAAAAGAGTCAAGTTTATTTATTTTTTTTAATCAATTTACAGTGTTATCTTTTATAGGTATTATAATTACGGATGTAATAGACTAAAAGTAAAATCCTTGAAAAAAGGTTGTTGTCAGAAGTGGGATTCGAACCCACGCCTCCAGGGGAGACTGCGACCTGAACGCAGCGCCTTAGACCGCTCGGCCATCCTGACATATAAACCAACAACCATGGACCTGTCTATATGTAGTCATCATATAATATCATATCCTCACAGTCTAATTAGTAGTTTGTCCTTTTGGGGTTCATCTCGTTGGGTAGCTAAGACCCGGACCAACCTGGACCGGCTCTCCTGCTCCCTGCAGGCAACATGAATGCTGTGCATGTAAATACACAATCTAACTGTAAATGCCCACAAGTTGGACAATTAGGCAAATTATATCATCGACCGATTACAGCGACTCAATAAAAACACATTCAGGCAGATTTAAAGTCAGCAGTTCAATACAATGACACAAGTTCATACTGTTATTACATACCATTTACGTTTGCCTTATTTGTTGTATAGTTAAACATATCCACGTTATACTACCTTGTAAAAGCTCAGAGTTTCAGAGGAAATGTGTTCTTTTTACTCATCAGATGAGCCGAGCAGCGAGTCACAGGTTAGACTCCTGGAAGGACTGTTCACTATGTGGCAGCTGTTGCCCATGTTTCCTGTAAGTCTCCACTTTCACTATCCAATAATAATAATAATAGAAATAAAAAAATACTGATATTAATGTACTTTTAACAGAAAAGCAATACTATATATATATATATATATTTAAAGCATTAATGCAGACTTGGTATTTTCCGTTTTCTAACTTTACAGATTTTATAGATATATTTTTCTCCACTAGATTTCACACTGGGACGCAAAAATAGATGTTACCAGGACCTTGACCCTGTGAACTGGGACTTTGTGATCAACTAAGCCTAATAAATACCTGGACCTAAAGGTAAAGAATATGAAAATGAACCAAAGGGGGATTTTTGTCAACATTCTGAACTTATATGTTCAAAAATGTTTCTTACACTAAATGATTTTAAATTAACATTTGTGTTATTTAAGTCAAGTATCTGAGATCCCATTAATGTCTCTGTCTTATAAACTTATGCTGCGTAGCTGCCATGTTATTGGCTGAGCACATACTTGCATTAATTGCAAAAATCATATTGCTGTATTAAACCCGTGGCCTAAGTTCATGAAAAGTGAGACAAAAAGAATACCTGTAAAAAAAATCTTTATTGAAAGCAAAATGCATAATTTCATATCAGCATGAACACACCCAATTATTACAAAAATGAATAAATATGAATGAATAGTAAAGTATTGCAGTTTTTTCCAATCATATATGAGCAGTTTAAAATAGCTAGTGCAGAAACACAATTCAGACACAAAACATAAAACATCATTTTCTTTGAGCAGATGCTTTTCAACAGTAATAAATATAATACTCCATTTAACCCTGCACCTGCCCCTGATGGTTTTCATTTCATTTAATAGTCAAGAACTAAAAAATCAAGATGGACGGGTGCTGGGAAATGTGGTAAATCTAACAACTCAGTCTAGTAAGAAATAAAGGAACAAAATGGCACTGAGGAGGAATATGAACAAAAAGCAAAACAATACATCCTGGCCTTAAATTCAAACAGGTCAGTTGCTCCTCTCACACTATCTCACAGCTTAGGACATTTCAATAAGCTGAAACATTAAAATTCAGCTATCATAAATCGTTTGTGGACAACCACAGTTGTGTCTCCTTTCACATCCTTCAGCCTATCAGAGTCAAAGTCCACCAGAAGCTTCCTCACCCCGGCCCTCAGAGGCGTGAAGGATATCATGACAGAAACCTTCTGGCCTGGAAAAATATCACCACTGAAAGAGACAGAGAGAGAGAGAGGGTTGTCATGGCTCAGTTTTTGTTGTAGCATCAACCGGAAATTTTTATTTTATAAAGTAGTGGCATACTTTAAAAAACCACCCACTTTTAATCTCGCATGGGTGATACGTTGTTTGTAAAGTCAATGCACGTGACTCGCCAGCACTTACTTTACATGGATCTCAGAGGAAGACAATAGACCGGCGCCCTCCACAGTGAACACACCACCTTTCAATGGGACAGGCAGAGGATTGGTGAAGGAGATGTGGGCTGTCACTTTTTCCTTGACAAAAGCCCTCTCAGGCACCTGGAGAAAGAGGACACAGACAGCTCAGTGTTCTGGTGTTCCCAGTGTAATACGAGACAGCAGATGTCTCTGCAAGTCCACTCTGTTATATCTGAGGTTAGCTGAGCCCTCTGCACTCAGACAGTTTGTAAGCTCATCCCAATAAGGGCTTTCATTCAGAAAAACCCCAAATCCGTTCGACCATGTCAATACCTTCATAGTCTGACTGATGTACCCACCTGTATGAAGAGCTCAGGTGTACTTAGTGGGATGTTGGCCATGGTCATGATGGGTTCGTTGTTCCCTGAAACCTCTAAGAACGCTTTCACTCTGATCAGATGGTGCTCAGAGACACATTTGACATAGTCATCATAGTGCAGGCGCATCACTTCCCTGTGGGCTAAACACACACACACGCATGCACACTTAATATTGAACAGTAAGAAATGCTAAGACCAAAATAAAATACAAGTGAGACAAAGAATTATGGTTGCTTTACAGTTTGTCTGCACCAGAGGCCTTTGTGGATTTATTTAAACTACTAACTTTGATGAGCTGGCACAGTCACACTGGTCGTCCTCCGCTGGCACTCCCCCAGATAGAGCGAACTGTAAGTTACAGCCGTGGCCAGAATGGTCAGCTGAGCTTCGGTGTCCTTGCTTCCTTCATTCTTCAACTGGGGGCAGACAGGATTCATCATTTGGAAGACAAATACAATCTAAATCCACAGAACATCAGCCCCAATGTGCTCCTTTATAATTTCATCCATTCAGACCCACTCCATACCTCAACAATCACATCAAAGTCTGTCCCAAATACAGGCTTAGCGTGCTTGATAGACAGCTGCAGTTGTTCTGGTTCTGCAGTCTCATTGCTCGGCTCTGTGACCCGGCGTCCGGCTTTCTCATACACCTCTCTCTCTTTCTCAGAGCCTGTGGAGAACATGTTGGAAAATGACAACTAATCCTAACTAGTTTTAAAGGATTATGGTGTAAGACATTATACTCCAGGGCCCTGGAGCTTTAAGACTGAACAGGAACAGGCTTCATTTTGTTTGTAAACTAAACTAAAAACTGGATTGTGATTATGGTCCCTCGGGGGTTTTGCTTATTATGATGGCTGTTGTACTTTTGTGCACTCAGTGACCCTCTAACCTTCAGGATATTTGTACTGAAGAGTGACATCTTCTCTGTGGTTGCCGTAAATACTTTTGGTGCTTATGTTCCTCCCCACACTTTCCTGGTACACTTTGATCTACAACAATACAGACCATTATCATTATCATCACTCTGGCCATCATTATTAAACCTTCTCAAAAAAAAAAAGTAATTTTTAAAATCAATCCAAACAAAAATCTCTCACCTTCTGCCATTGGCCATCTGGCATGACCTTCCAGAAGACGATGTCAGCATTCACCTCAGCAAAGACAAAGGGAGTGTCGTACTTCACTCCCAGATTTCCCTCCTTAATGGCTGTCACTGGACATGGGCCACAGCAAAATTCACCTGAAGGGCAAAAATTTTGTTCACTTTGTTTTTCAGCAAACAAACAACACCAGGTACTTTTAACTTTAACATTTTGCAGTTTATATGATATAAAAGAAGCCATCTGTTACAGTCCTGGGAACGAAAGATAGTCAGAAATTATGAATGTACCATCACTCAGCTCTTGCGGGGTGGGGTCCAAAACCTGCCAGCCGTCATTGCCCTTGGGGAGATCATCTCTCCTCATCCAGGACTCGACCCAACAGTGGAAGTTCCTACAATCACAGGGAAAAGAGAATGAAATAATTAGATAATATCTTTTATTAAATGTGACTTTAAAATGTTTTTGTGTGTATTTCATGTGTGTTCCCACCAGTTACTGTCCCTCTTGCCAACACTGTCCAGACGTTCATCCAGCAGGATGTCTATAGTGAGGTTTCCATCTGCATCATGGGCCGAGGCAAAGTTAGTGATGAGGCGTGTGGGGATTCCCAAACAGCGCAGCACTGTGAAGATAACAGCAACACGTCAGACCTTTCCTTTCTTTTCTTTCTGATATTATACATTTGTGCTGATACAAACATTTTACAGTAGTTGACATTTAATACAATGTTCCTTGAAGCACATTTTTTTCTTCTTATCTTCAATTCCATTTCACTTTGGGATCTTTGATTCATGCAGCAGTGAAATATTTGACAATCTCACCTGTGCAGGCGACACCAGCAAACACCCAGCACTGGCCATATTTGACCGCCCTGACTCCAGCCTTGCTCCACTGCTGGAGGATCGGCACACTGCCAGTCCATCGGTCTGGGGCAACTCCACCAGAATATGGTTCACTCCAGCGGCCAGTCAACACACCCCTGTCACCGTCTGAGTTCACCTTGATAAGATAAAGGCAACATGTAGAGGAAACATCTTTAAATCACTGCAGCGGCAATTTTGTCATCATTGTTTTAAAGTGAACATCAAAGATTGTCACCATTGCAGTAATAATCCTGCCGACATAGACGGGGTCAGATCTGTTCTCAATATCCATCTTTGAATTCCTAAGGGCATCCTTGGAGTTGTCCAGCACTCGAAAACAGATTTCCATCACATTGTCCTCGAACTGAGAGAGACAGTTTCACAGAAGAAAAAAGGTTTATGTTGAGTTTTTTTAAATCACATTTTCCCCCCATTGTTTGTCATCTGCCTTTGTATGGCTGCTATACTACACACACCTCTCCCTCTTTGCCATCTATCTGTTTGCTTGTCTGGCAGACATTGCCTCCCTGTTTGTCTTCGTCTCTGACCTCCCAGTCAGCTGTGAAGGGACAAACCCTTGCTCTTGTGGTTTGACCTACATTCTAACACTCCCTTTCCAGAAGTTTCCTCCATCCAACAAAAAGATTTCCTGATCCAGCCAAAGCCACAGTGCTGTAACACTGTTGTGACAGTTCACACAGGCTGCCTACTGGCCTGGTAAACACAGATATACTCAACACAATCACATGATGGACGTTTGTGTGTGTGTGTGTGCGTGTGAGTGAAGAAAGGGATACCTGTCCATAATTCCAGGGCCTGCCTTTTATATCATTCCAGGTTCCAAAGAAAATCATTCCATCTTCATTCATGATATACTCCTGGAGCTGATGTTCATCAGGGAGGTACACAGCATCATCTACAGACATGCACATACAATTAAATCACACAGCATTCAACACAGACTAAGACCCAAATGAATGCATAAGAAAATCTCAATATGTGGTGCCGTGATAAAGCAATAGAAGCAGGCGACGAGTGGAGGCAGCAGCAAAAATTCTGAATCGGTTAATATTAATTCTTTGCGTCCTCAAGGGCGCTTTCGTTCTGTGAGAAATTCCATCATTTGGTGTTTTGATGATGCTGGTGGAAAATATTGCCTCACACTGACAATGTTTAAGCATCCCATTTGGGTTGATATGAAATGATGGGGACCTGTTGTATGGTAAATGTCTTCGTCATGAGTTCACAAAACAGGTGAGAGGCCGAGGGGAAATAAAATAACCTCTTAGTCTTGTTTGAGGGATTTGACAAAGGAAATCATGGACAAAACACACCCAGTTTGTTTTTGCTCCTGCTGAGTCACCAGTTCAAAACAAACTAAAAAATCTCCAAGCTGCTTTATGAAGTTTAAATGCTGCAGGAGCCATGTAAAGGTAGTCTGACCTCTTGGAGAAAGCAGACTTTGATGTATCTTTTACCTTTGCACCAGGGGTTAAAGAGCAGGTGAAATCCAATTTTGTCAGTCTCCTCTAAAATGTGTCCATCTGGTGAAACTATCAACGCAGCCAGATGGTACTGGCCAATGATAGCATCTGCGGGACTGTGCAGAGTCAGCAGTAATTCATCCTGCGCGCTCTGCTGGATAAACCACCACTGGTCTCCAGCCTCTCGCTCCTTCTGAACCTTGATGACAACCTCGTCTTTTTTACCTGAAGAAACATAAATTATTTTATCATTTGCGAAAGATTGTTGAATAATCACTTCATGTTCTTACTCTCTATGTGGCTCAGTATCAAAAAATCAAAAGTGCAGGAAAACGAGGTACATTGATTTTGCCCAGAACCCCCATAAAGCTCCCAGTCAATATGCAGCCCCTGAGCATGCTGGGAAAATCCTGGATCTGAACCATGTACTGGCTCTTCCGAAATCAGTACCAAGTTGCACCCTTAAGTTTTGTGCCATGAAAGTAAAGGTTATGAAGTGTTGGTTACGAACTGATTTGTGAAATGTATTTTAATATAACGAGGGTGTTAGAGGTACAGAGATCAGTAGACCAGTCTAAAATATTAAAGAAACCAAACTAACCTGACCATTTATATCAGCTTACCTTTACCATAGTTTATTAGTAGCCCACAACAGATACCGTGGTCAAAATTAAAATGCCCTCTTTTATATTTTCTGAAAGCAGTAGATATTTTCATGCTATGTTGACCATCAAGCTAGAAGCAAACTAGTCAAATCTAGTCAACTTAACTTACAAGTCAATATAAATTGTTAATGAATGATTTGCAATAGATTTTTACTATAAAGTTTAAAAACCAATGCCAGAGTCAGTCTGCCCAACTGTCAGTGTAAGCATGAGGCTGTCTTTGAAATGTCTCATCACAATACTAACACTTAATTGACAATCTTCCAGGTTGGGCTGTACTCACCAAGGTGCAGGACCAGGTCCAGGTGGTGTTCAGGTGGCAGAGAGTCAGAGCACTGCAGGGTTATGGAGAAGGGCTGACCCCTACGGACAATCAAGCGCTCCCGATCAATCTCCCTGGTGCGGTGAGCCAAGTTGTTTTCATGACTTCTGAGATCCACATTAGTAATCACACCTACAAACAAAGTTCATCACTCAGAGGAGCAGCACTGTAGTCAGAAATCAGACTAAACAATGTGACAGTCGTTTCAATATCAAAATTCTCTTTAAAAGATTCAACATATTGAGAAAACATATTTATTTGCTTACAGGAGTTGTGAGCATTAGAGGAAAAAAATCAATGCAACTCTGCATCCTGTAAATTTCTAACATGCGTGTTTGACTAGTTTGATCCATGCCCTAGCTAGACTGAAGTGCTCTCCTTGTATTTGCTGCAGGAATTATGATGGGTCATATCACAACCAAGTGTTAGGTGTTACATCGGGACATCAGCACATTTTTCACACAGACCATAATCTCCAATAAAGTTTTGTAATTTGAGAAAAGAAAGAGCGAAAAAATGAACCCAGATAGATAGATAGCCACTTACTTGTGTGGTTGGCCATTGCAAATCGTCTTTCATTCGTCTTTTAGATGTTGCTCCTTCACGTTCGCCTTTTCATGCTCAGTGCCCATCATGCTTCTCTATTTATACAGCACAAGACTGACCGTCCCACTTCTATGACACACACACTAACCCCAAAATACACGTTAACTCCACCACACTTCCCTCTATGACCCCTGACGTCACTTCCCAAAAACCTAGAGGCCTGGTAGTTGCATGTTTGTATTTCAGTTGGTGAGTAAGTAAGTTTAAAGTGTATGTGTTGTGTAATGTAATGTGTAAAAATTCACTACAGAAAAAGCTGTTACATCAGAGTGATGAAAAAGTTAAAACTTTGCAACATCACAATCTAATTGTTTCTGGGGAAAAAAAAAAACTATCCTACTCATTTCAGCTCTGTTCAAAAACATAAGAAACTAAGAGGATAGACACAGATAAAGCTCCAAACTTGACCTTAAGTTCTTAAATTTAAATTTACTTTACAATTTTCTTCTAATGTGCAACCATTGATTCTATTAGAAAGTAATGAAGAAATTTGATCACTTATATGAAAATATTATTTGTATAGGTCTGTGTTTTGTATACTTTTATGAAGACTATGTCTGATATACAGAACCATATTTTTGTCCAGCTGTAGCATATTTTGGATCTGATATGGCATTAATTTGATTTCTATTTAGACTATGATCATATATGAAATGTCTAACAGTGTGTCAGGGTATTCGCTGTAATAGTGTCTTATAACAAAGGATAAGCTATTTCTAATTATAGCATCAGTTAGTGGATTGATTGAGTGTGAATGTTTACTAAAGAACAAAGTATTTCTACTTTTCTCCAAGTGAAAGTAAAATAAAATAAAGTGCAACCAACATTGCCAAGAACTAGCTCTCATAAACTGTTGATGAACTCTGAACTGTGTTTTTGGGGAAATCTGGACTTAAGCATGAAGTCAAAGTTTTCATGTTGCAACCAGCAGTGACTAGTTGACCTTTGGGTCAAGGTGTTATGAACTCTGATGAGAAATCACGATTACAGTCATGCCTCTAATGTGTCACATTTCAAGATGAATTTCACATGAAAAATCCATGACAGATCATTATCAGTTGAGTTATAACAGTCACCCTCCATGATTAGACAAAAGCAGCAGCAGTTTGTGGGATTGTAACTCAGCATAAAACAACACAGTATGTGAGGAAGTGCCACGATGTGATTGTTGGCACATTCATTTCTCTCCTTTAATCTCTTGATCTTTCACCTCCCAGTTCTTGGTAATCTCCAAGACCTTGAGTCTGGCTTACAGTCATAACCATTGCAATAGGATGGCACAAAATTTTGTGAGTGATGTTACCTCAGCCTGTTTTTCTGACATTCAGGAGTTTTTACTGGCAGTTAAATTACCTTAAGAGGTTTCCTCCTCTCTAATCTGAAGGGATCATGTGATTAACTCTGGTTTAAAAAAAAAAAGGAGAGAAAAAAAGACACTGACTGATGCAGTTTAACATTAAAAGCAGTATTTCACTGATGCCGTTCAGCAAACACAAGCTCTGTTGGAGTGGCTGTGATCTTCATGTTATAAATATCACTTTCTGTGGCACTGTGCAGATAGAGGATTTCAGCAGAAACAGCAGAAGCTGGGCTGTTTTTCTAGAAAGTTAAGATCCAGTCAAATGAGTAAAACCCATCTAATTAAAATACATGGTTAAAATTACCAAAATGTAGAACGTGTTGCAGTGTTGGCTTGAAACTAGATATTGGCCCCCAACTGTAACCAGTTGGGGGCCATATATATATATATTGTGTAAATCTTACATTTTTGGAGCAGAGATCATCTGTAGAGACAGATGTTCAAACCGGACTGTATGCCGACGGGGAGAAAAAGAATCTGTTGGTGCAACTTGAGAGCTGACTCCATTGTGTCACATATCTCAGCGGCCACAGATAGTCGTGAGGGCAGCTGTATTGTTTGGCTCAGAGTGGGAAACTGGAAGATAATGAGGTCTGGAGGTCTGTGACAGACTGATAGGACAGCAAATACACGCACGCAGACACACACACACACAATAAATCCAGTACAATACAGAACACAGATGCCTCGTCCACACATAAACACTGTGGATGTTTTATTGTCGTCTGCACACACAGTTTCACTCTTTAACTGAAGCACATATGCAGTGGTCACCCCTGTCAGTGTCAGACTCAGCTGAAGAGGCACATCCACATGGCTTTATTCCTCCTGAGCACTGTTAGCTCATTTCTTACTGAAACAGACTGAGATGAATCTGTGTACAGTTTAAACAAGTTTGATTTGATTTCATTTGTTATATCGTATTGTCGCCGAGTGGGGGGGTTTGTCTTGGGCTCAGAAACTACACCAGTGCTGCTGCCTCACAATAGTCTGGCCCAATGCATTAAAAACATAAAAACACATATAGACACCATACAGTAATGCCCATCAGCTATCCATATTGCCCATAACCCAGGACACAAAAGGCATCACACCTAAGAGCAATAAACATTAAGGTAGGCAGCGGCAGCGAGTCCAAGGTTCAGTATAATCATGAAGGTTGTGAACGGTTTGTGTGTTCATGTCGCATGAAAAAATGACTTAATGATTTGTGGTATTTGTGGTGTGGCTCTCTCCCTCTCTCAACCCAACCGGTCGAGGCAGATGGCCGCCCCCCCTGAGCCTGGTTCTGCCCAAGGTTTCTGCCTCTTAAAGGAAGTTTTTCCTTGCCACTGTCGCCAAGTGCTTGCTCATCGGGGGATCTGTTGGGTCTCTTTAAATAATTTTATAAAGAGTTTGGTCTAGACCTGCTCTATATGTAAAGTGCCTTGATGTAACTTTGTTATGATTTGGCGCTATACAAATAAATCTGATTTGATTTGATTTGGTGTGAGTCAAGCTTTGCAGGATCACTGTATCCCTCATTGACCTTAAAGCAGTTCTCTGTGCCTTTTTGTGTGGAAAGTTATCTATAACGAACATTCCGTGTCTTAAACTATGATTTTCCAAGTCATTATTGACAAACCTGGTTACAATCATATGAATCATTTTCTTCTGTATTAAACCAACTTCTTAAATTTGAGGCTAGTATAGTACATCTGTAGATTCTGTCACTCTTTGTGGGCCTTGTCAATGCATTTTCACTTCTTGTTCCCCTGACAAAAGAGCTGACATTTTACAGTAAATAGGCAACTTTATAAGAGTGAATCTGTCTGACTGGAAAACTCTGTTTGTGTTACTGAACTGTGAAACGTCTGGATGGTCATGTTTCAGGAAAACGAGGTCTTTGAGTGACCTCAGCCTCCTGATCACACCAATGTGTCAATAGAGTGATACACTTTTGGGAAGGGACTATGAACGCATTACGCCTCATTGGTCTCAATTATATATATATATATATATTGTGTAAATCTTACATTTTTGGAGCAGAGATCATCTGTAGAGACAGATGTTCAAACCGGACTGTATGCCGACGGGGAGAAAAAGAATCTGTTGGTGCAACTTGAGAGCTGACTCCATTGTGTCACATATCTCAGCGGCCACAGATAGTCGTGAGGGCAGCTGTATTGTTTGGCTCAGAGTGGGAAACTGGAAGATAATGAGGTCTGGAGGTCTGTGACAGACTGATAGGACAGCAAATACACGCACGCAGACACACACACACACAATAAATCCAGTACAATACAGAACACAGATGCCTCGTCCACACATAAACACTGTGGATGTTTTATTGTCGTCTGCACACACAGTTTCACTCATTAACTGAAGCACATATGCAGTGGTCACCCCTGTCAGTGTCAGACTCAGCTGAAGAGGCACATCCACATGGCTTTATTCCTCCTGAGCACTGTTAGCTCATTTCTTACTGAAACAGACTGAGATGAATCTGTGTACAGTTTAAACAAGTTTGATTTGATTTCATTTGTTATATCGTATTGTCGCCGAGTGGGGGGGTTTGTCTTGGGCTCAGAAACTACACCAGTGCTGCTGCCTCACAATAGTCTGGCCCAATGCATTAAAAACATAAAAACACATATAGACACCATACAGTAATGCCCATCAGCTATCCATATTGCCCATAACCCAGGACACAAAAGGCATCACACCTAAGAGCAATAAACATTAAGGTAGGCAGCGGCAGCGAGTCCAAGGTTCAGTATAATCATGAAGGTTGTGAACGGTTTGTGTGTTCATGTCGCATGAAAAAATGACTTAATGATTTGTGGTATTTGTGGTGTGGCTCTCTCCCTCTCTCAACCCAACCGGTCGAGGCAGATGGCCGCCCCCCCTGAGCCTGGTTCTGCCCAAGGTTTCTGCCTCTTAAAGGAAGTTTTTCCTTGCCACTGTCGCCAAGTGCTTGCTCATCGGGGGATCTGTTGGGTCTCTTTAAATAATTTTATAAAGAGTTTGGTCTAGACCTGCTCTATATGTAAAGTGCCTTGATGTAACTTTGTTATGATTTGGCGCTATACAAATAAATCTGATTTGATTTGATTTGGTGTGAGTCAAGCTTTGCAGGATCACTGTATCCCTCATTGACCTTAAAGCAGTTCTCTGTGCCTTTTTGTGTGGAAAGTTATCTATAACGAACATTCCGTGTCTTAAACTATGATTTTCCAAGTCATTATTGACAAACCTGGTTACAATCATATGAATCATTTTCTTCTGTATTAAACCAACTTCTTAAATTTGAGGCTAGTATAGTACATCTGTAGATTCTGTCACTCTTTGTGGGCCTTGTCAATGCATTTTCACTTCTTGTTCCCCTGACAAAAGAGCTGACATTTTACAGTAAATAGGCAACTTTATAAGAGTGAATCTGTCTGACTGGAAAACTCTGTTTGTGTTACTGAACTGTGAAACTTCTGGATGGTCATGTTTCGGGAAAACGAGGTCTCTGAGTGACCTCAGCCTCCTGATCACACCAATGTGTCAGTAGAGTGATACACTTTTGGGAAGGGACTATGAATGCATTACGCCTCATTGGTCTCAATACCCAATACCACACGCACACATTTAATGTAAATGATATGACAAAAGAAAAAGCGTTATTTTAAACTGCTTTACGTGGAGATAAAACACTAAGAAAGTTATGTGTAAGAGAGTGAGTGTGTTTTCACCTGTAATCATAGCATACACTGTGTGACACATTAACGTCATTGTCTACACAGCCAGGTGCGCAACATAGTGACAGCCGCAAAGCCAAGCCAGTAATATTTTGGCTAATCAATTCATCACTTGATTTTAGGAAGAAAAAAAAAAGAAAATGGGAAACTCTATAATCTTAGGGGACAAATTTTAATGAAACGAATTATCTGATGGCTACTTTTCTTTTCTTTCCTCACATGAATCTAAACAGTGAGATCAATGTCATCTTCAGCAAGAGATCTGTGAAGAGAAGATAGAAACTCCACAAAGCCCCAGGCCTGGCTTTGAACCCAGAACCTGTGAGGCAACAAAAGTCAACCACTGTCAGCAAGGGGTTAACAGAAAAGGAAACTAAAATGTGACACAATAGATTGTTATCAGACATATCATATGTGTTTAATATGTATTTCATATAAAATACAATGAATCAGAATTACACTGATAAAGCAGTTTAACAAATCAATAGTAGGTGTATTGTTTGGCTTGTGGACGTAAATTTCTAACTCTTCATTTAGTGTCATGATGTTGAAGCAATAAATGAAACATCTGTCTGTCAGCTTACACTCTTTGATGGCTGGCATAAATTACTGTGTTTACATGGTCTTTAGTATCCCGGTTTTGAGGCTTATCCCGGCTTTGAGCATCACCGGGATATGATGTTTACATGGAACACAGAGAAACCCGGTTATTCATATCCCTGTATACATGATGAATACCAGTAACCTGTTTTCTGATCACTGCATCCTATCTGCGCAGGCGTGTGTTACGTCTTATATGTCTTTTGTTTACAGTTGCCGCTCAACAGATTGAGCGGCAACTGTAAAATAAAATAAAAATGATACCTCTGTGGCTTCTAGCGGGCTTAGATTTGTTAAATACTCACGCAGCATTACAGCTTTCATTATATTAAGGCAAAATTCCGTCTCTTCTTCGCTCCAGTAATGTGATAATCTCGTTGCCGCCATGTTGTTTGTATATCTGGCGCGTCACTCTGGCGCCTGCGCAGACGGCGCGCAGCCGTCAGAAACTGGGATACGGCGTATGCACGCTCCAGTATTCCGGCTTCTATCGGAGTACTCCAGGTGGCAAAGCCGGGAAAAGAGCATAACCCGGTTTCTGAACTCGGGATACGGTGTTTACATGCACAAACACAAAATGCCTCAAAAACCCAATCAAAACCAGGATACTAAAGACCATGTAAACACAGTAATTAGTGTGTCAGCTGAGTGTGTATCTGTAGCTTTTTCAGCCATTACTAAAAATAATCAGCAGATGGCGGCCGAGAAACATAAAGGAGCTTTAGTAAACCTTAGACTGCTTCAACTTTTCATACCTATGAGAACTCTTAAAAGAGGATTTGTGTGCTGTGTTTATTACCCCACTCATAAAGTTCCTCCTAAATTGAGAAATCTCCATTAAGTGACAAATTTATTGAATAATATGTTAAATCATCTGACCTCTGTTTAGAGAACACCCAATAAATGGGAGGGTACATTGGAATTCAACTATGCCCGTGTGCAACTTTGTACAGACAAAATGTTGAGCACTATAGACAGTGCAGATAATTAAGTGGCTTTGGGCAGTAAGATAAATTCATTGTCTAAAAGTGCAGTTAAAAATGTAACTATTGAAATACCATTAATAGTCATAAGTTTCATTATAACATTAGGCATTTAATGAACAAAGTTATTGATACCAACATTTCACTTACCTGCAAAAAGTAATGAGGGGAATGCAAAAATTTATTTTGAGTAAATGTAAAAAAAACCTTGGAAGCTAATCCAAAAGTATTGCAAGGGAACAAATGGGTGGCCTGTGGGTGCTGGTTTGTCATGTCTCTCCAATGCAAAACATGCTTCCACTACTCCACAAAGACAAACTGAGAATAGTAACTGAGCTAAATTAGCTAAATCATGACAATCTGCATATGTTTTATAGCAACCATAAACAATGTTGTATTAAAATGATGAGACTTGAAGGGCCACAGTTTATTTTTTTTCTCCAGCTCTTTTTTGTATGAACTATAAGAAACTCTTGAGGAAAAAAACAAACAAAAATTTTTTGTGGTCAATAGTTCATGAAACACGGGTATGTTTTCATTACAGCCATTAAAGGCTTCCTGGATACATCTGGGAATGTGTAATTTCTCCAAAGAAAACAAAGGACCAGGGAATCTGAATAATCACATCCATTGTTCGACATCTTCTGATTAAATAAATAAATAAATAAACAAATAAATAAATAAACTGGGCATTAAAGACCAAAAATTTAAAAAATTTGATAGTGGATATATTAATCCAGAAGCACTTCATTTCCTTTGCTCTCCCATCAAATCAAGTGCCCACTTGATGGTTTGATTCCCATTGCAGTTAGTGTCTACTTCTAATGCTGCGTAGTTTCATTTAAATAATAAAACTATATAAAAATAATAAAATCTATTGAATTTGGAAAGCACCCTGTAATGTCTCTGATTTAAAACTTGATGATAATGAGTTCTGCAATAGAAGAACAATGATTTCAAGTGACAGTGAGATATTGTTAACTTGTATTCAGTGACCCTAAACTCACTATGTTTGTTGTAGGAGTGCTTCTGGATGACTATGGCTCCAGGTGGAAGCAGCACCGTCACTTTGCTCTGATGACTTTGAGGAATTTTGGTTTGGGGAAGAATTCAATGGAGGAGAGGATTCATGGAGAGCTGTACTACACCATGGAAACACTAGAAAATAGCATTGGTGTGTCATCTGTTTGATAATCCTCTTCTGATAGGCAACAATAACTTTTGCATTAACGACTGAATACCACAGATATTAAATTACTGAAAAGTAGACTTAAATCACAGATTTTCATCATTGTTAACTGACTGCACTTTATTGACTTTTACCTCATTGTTCTAAGTCTGTGCCTCCAGGTTAGAATATAGTTCTCTTCTATTCTTGTACAATAATGGTTTGGTTTACTTTATGTCTTTTACATGCAAAACTATGAGTCCTCAAATAATGTTTCATAACATGGCCTCCAACATCATATGCCAGTTTCTGTTTGGTAAGCGCTACGAGTACAATGAAGAATTCCTCAAAGTGACTGTTCACGCCTTCACTGAAAATGCCAAGATGGCCAATGGACCATGGGCTAGGGTGAGTGTACGTGCACTGCAATCCACCACAGTCAGTGTGTACTTTACATTGAAAGCCTCTCCTTTACTGCGATGAGACTGTTAGCAGTGGCACATATCTGTTCAATATGTAGCCTGTAACAGCAAAGATGATTGAAACTTTCAGGTCAGAGATAAACAGCATATCTTCTGGTTAAAATTTGCACAAAACATATATAGACTCTTAAGAAAAATGACACAAACCTTTGTATTTATGCTTACATTGGTGCAAACTTTCTTATTTAACCATTCAGCAAATATGTATGTAGGAATATTGTAGTTAAGTGGCTTAGAAAATATAGCTCAAAAGGAAAGGGTGATTTGATAGAAAGTTATGTCAGTGAACAAATTCAAAACAGGGCCCTCATTTATAAGACTTATGTATGTGTTAAATTGGGCCTAAAATAGGATGAAAGTGCACACTTGTAAGGAATTTCTGACCCATGGGTACAGAAGTTTTAAAGGTGGTGAATTTTTGATATCTAACTCAATACATCTAAAAATAGGCGTGTTTTGCTGACCACAAACAGGCACCACGCCATCGATCACAGACTGCTGTGAAACCCAAAGTAAGACACTTTGGGTTTCGTGCTTTCATTGGAAAATGCAAAGCTCAGAATAAACTCTGAATATTTTCATAGTAATAGTAAAGTTTTGGTGTGACTGTAAACTTACTAAAAGAAATGACAGGAGTGTGCATGTTTGATCTAAATAAATGATTAAAACCTGTCCTTACAGCTGTATGACTCTCTGCCCATGATACGTAACTTACCACTGCCCTTCACCAAGGCCTTTAAGAGTGTTGAAGTAAGTTAATTGGACCTTGTACTGTATTGTATTTATAGTAAAATGTGAAAAAAGGCTATATTAAAAATATCAGTATATGTTCTTTAAAAAGGATATAAACATTAACAGCACAACAACACATACACTCAAACTGTAACTACCAATAGTACTCACTGGAACTCATGTTACTCATGTAACCTGCTTTCTTAGATTGCTCAGAATCTTGTTGTTCCTTTGCTGAATGAGCGCAAAAAGACCAGAGTTGCTGGGGAGCCGCGAGACTTCATGGACTGCTATCTGGATGAACTGGATAAGGCAAGTGTGTGACAGTCTGTGTGGTTTGTGTGTGAATCAAGAGGTGAAACAGCTCCGTTCACTCTCATAATCATGCATTATGCTGCACATATTCAGTTTACTTTCAACCAATTGTATGATATTTCAACTTTGTTTAAACTTGAGTCTTTTAAATAGTCACAGTTTCATTACTTAGTACACTAAAGGCTGCATATGTGTGTGATGACTCTTTTCCTACCCCTTTTGTAAGCTTATTTGAAGTGTACATGCATTAAATGTCTATTGGTCTTAAAGATAATAATAATTCTCTTTTTAGGCAGGAGATGGTAATTCTTCATTCTCTGAAAAACAACTCATGATGTACATTCTTGATCTTCACTTTGCTGGGACAGACCATCCTCCAACACCTTCCTCACTGCTTTCCTCTACCTTATGGCCTACCCACAAATACAAGGTAGGTAAGTATGAGATTGGACTTTTCTGTTGCTGGCTCTATCAATTGGTCTTCCCTACAATTTTCTTTTGACATTCTCAACTCAACAATACAAAAGGTATGTAACACTAAGTACCTCAACCTATAAGAACCATATTTAATTCATTGGTTTTAAAGCAAATGTGAATCCCAATAGTAGCTCCTGGTTTTCCTGTGTATTCAAAATGTATGATGGTCTATTATTGCAACTTATCACCGACATGCTGGGATATGCTGAGACAAACAAATATTTACACTCACGCTCATATCTATACGCAATTTACTCACCAATTAACCTGAATGTGCATGTCTTTGGACTGTGGGAAGAAGCTGGAGTGCCCATGCAGACAGAGTAAGAACATGCCAATTTCACACAGAAAGGCCTCATCTATTAAATTATCTATTAGAAATAAATACCTGGATTAGCATCAACCTTAAAATAAAAGGTGGGCTGAGATCCTTTTTTTGAACCTAAAACACAACAGAACTGTTCCCTATAAATTGTCTGATTCTGATTTGTACTTCAGGTCCAATATTCAAAGATGGACAAAAACATAAATTTCACCTTGGAAATTTATGCCCTTACTTGAAGCCAGCTACATTACACCAATATGCTCCATTTTGGCCTCCCAGACTTCTCTAAAATTTTTCTCAGAACGACAACAGAAACCCATCATCACAAGGGAGCATTTCTTTCTGGCAGACAGTCAAGTGAGGCTGTGACGAGGACTCCCTCACCCAGCACTCATATAAATATCTATGCCATCATCCTCCATCACCACTCTCTTCTGCATTTCTCAGAGCGCTGTCAGGAGGAGATAGACCAGGTGCTGGAAGGAAAACATCAGGCCAGTTTTGATGACAGACATCAGATGCCTTACATGTAGGTATATTCTGAGAACAATTTCTGTCATAATACAGTCTGCTAAATGTAGAAGATTACTCAAAAAATTATAAAAATCTTTCATTTCCATTTAGTGAGAGAATCCTTGCAGCCCTGCTGAACTACATTAGATGAACTAGTGAATTATCAGAGCAGCTTGCTCCATATAAAATGATCATTGGTTTTGGAGATCCAGATATTACATTATTTATGACTGTATTTCTGGATTGTTTTTAACCATATTGCTGACAGTCATCCATATTAGATGTTTCTAGGTCTGCTATTCAGCAGCTCAGCTTTGTAGAGCAAGACTGTTTTTCCAAGTCAAGCATGAAAATATGTTGTTTAAATCTCTGTTCATCCAGGCTGTCATCCATGAAGTGCAGAGAGTTGCTAACATGGTCCCACTGAGCATCTTCCACACAACAACTAAAGACACAGAGCTCATGGGATATAATATTCCCAAGGTAATTGGTAAGTGGTTAAGTATAGTGAAACTGCTGCAGAACCTCACTGTAATAAACTTGGAAATAAATGGATGCTCGGTACCAAGCACATTGCACTGCCCAAATCCAAGAGAAGATACAGATTCAGGCAGAGGGAGAGAAAGAGGGGTAGAAACTGGTTGACCTGGGAGATATATTCAAAAATCCATCAGGAGGCTGTAAATGATGAAGTGTAGAGATGAATAAAGAGAGAGAAAGACTCAGCCATAAGCTGAAAGCACAGAGCTCAGAAGAGGAAGGAGGAGCCACTGAGGGTGCAAAGCTAAACTTCATTAAACAACACGAGCACAAACCTGGCATTCAGATGAAGACATTGTTAAACCAGAGCGGTTCTGTGTGTTTAAATTACCTATATTCATCAGATATTAGGGCTGTACTCAACCAATGAAATCGTGGATGTCTGAAATCTCACCTGCTCTTCAACCAATTGATTTCCCATGAAGAAAGATTATATAAATCTACCATTTCACTGTGCCCAGCAGCCTTAGAGTCCTAAGTTAATTAGAAGATATGAAATGACCTAACCTTAACCCTAACCTGACCTTTTTATGGAAATCTTGACTCTTTTCTGTTGACATCTTTCCCCATTTTTTTTGCTTCATTTCCTCCTCAGGGTAGTTTGATAATCCCCAACTTGTCTTCAGTGTTGAACAGGGAAGGACAATGGAAATACCCCAATGAATTCAACACTGAGAACTTCCTCAATGACCAGGGAGAGCTTGTTAAACCAGATGCTTTTATGCTTTTCTCTGCAGGTAGGCAGCCAGAGAAAACTTAGGGCAGTATGGATGTCATTATATTACACCTTCAGTAGCTAACACAGACCCTGTTGTCGATGACTCCGATATCTTTACTTCCCTGTTGTCCCCTGTTAGGTCCTCGGATGTGTCTTGGAGAGAGCCTGGCTCGTATGGAGCTCTTTCTTGCCCTGGTGACTCTGCTGAGCAGGTTTAAGTTTATCTGGTCTGAGGATGCAGGAGAGCCAGACTTCACTCCAGTCTATGGGGCCACTCTAACCCCCAAACCCTATTGCATGAAGATCCAACTGAGGAAATCGCAGTAAGAGGTCAGCAGACGCTCTAGTGGGAAGTGGCCCAGGTGGATGCAAATATGGCTGATGGCTGGTTAAAGTACCTCACCGGAACTACCTCTATATTTTTCTGCCCACTCTCCAGAACACACTGATGTTCATGTCTGTAACATCATCAGCTGGCTAACTAAGTATAGAAAACAACAAAATGTAGTCTTATTAAAGTCTTATTTTATGTTGTAATCCAATGGTTGTTGTTTATCTTTTAAGCCTAGCCGGGATTGTTCCAAATCTTAAACTTTATTATTAATATTAATATTTGTATAATTCTTAACGTCAACAAAGTATTCATGTTAACCCAAACCAAACCATGTTCATCTCTAAACCCATTCTAAACCCAACCAAATCTAAATCATAGTGTTTTCACATCATAAAAGATTTTACTTCTTGGGAAGTTGACAAGTTCAATTGGATGGAATGTGTAAGGTGTTCCCACTAAATGGGAGTGGGAATTCACCATCAGTCAGAGATACAACCCCACATTATTATACTAAATACCTTTGTGACACAATACTCTCTATA
This sequence comes from Remorina albescens, assembly GCA_034769265.1. Taxonomy (NCBI): domain Eukaryota; kingdom Metazoa; phylum Chordata; class Actinopteri; order Carangiformes; family Echeneidae; genus Remorina; species Remorina albescens. The sequence goes on from CM068475.1 coordinate 54,048,652, forward strand.
GAGTAATAAAATGTTTCATGATAATGGACAAATAGTATGGCGTCTCCATTTAAAGGCATTTATGGCTGTAAAGTAACGAGGGCCTGCCTTTTGTTCCTGACACACAAGCACAGTGAACTCTGCACAGTTCAATATAACCAGTGGCCTTTTGCTGGTTGGACAGTAGTCTATTATTGAAGCTTTTGTGTCGATGCTATATTGTTCAACCAGGCAGCCTCTTGGTTGTCAGTGGGAGGCCAGGGGGCAAGGGATGGGGGGGGCGGGGACTGGAGTTGGACTTGAATGGTGTGTGTGAGCGTGTGTGCTGACATGGAGCTTCTGTGATGACAGTCAGTTGGCTGACTGGTGTGGCAGGGAGAACAGAGAGTGGAGAGTGAAAGAAACCAATGGAGCTACAAAGGTAGATTACTGGAGGACATATTAGACAGAAACGTCAGCAAGAAATCAGAGACAAGGTGAGATTTTTTTCTCAAGGACGGACAAAGAAAGTTTGACTGACTGAGATGGAGAAGAGACTGAGACAAACTTGGGATTATCAGTAACAGGTCATCAGCAAGTGGAGTTTCTGAAACATGGACTAGTCTGAGAGTCCATACATACACACACACACACACACTAGGTTTCCTTTTGTAATTGGTCTTGGCAGTGGACAAGTGTCAGTATGCAGGAGTCTCCAGGTGCCATGGGGGTAGACGGCAGCTACGCCAGCAATGTCCCGGCCTTCCTCACCAAGCTGTGGACCCTGGTGGAGGATCCAGACACCAACCACCTGATCTGCTGGAGCGCTGTGAGTCAGAACATACTGGATATAATACTTTGACTCTGTCTCTCTGCTCCTCATCAACTTCATGCTTTTTACGCATCACAAAAACTGCTTATATCTTGATACTCCACATGACGAATGACCTGAAAAATAAAACCTGTTTGATGTTACATAAAGTTGATAACAGACTAATGTAAATGTAACATACCATAGCGTACCACATCAGAAAACCCCTTTATATTATAAATTAGTGGGATAAAAACTTAGAGTAAAGCTACACTGATGGAAAACCTTCAGCTTTACAGATTTTCTAAATGTTTTCATAATTCAACCATTTTATAGTCTAATTTTACAAATAAATGCTCAGCCTTAGAAAGTGCAGGCCTATGTAAACCTACATCTTTGTTATTCTCTGTGCCTGCTTCATGTACATTGTGCTATTGCACTTTTCTTTTTACCCTGGATAGATTGACAGCTTAAATTCTGCTATATTTCATTGGTAAATTTAACGCCGGAAACAACTAAAGATATAAAATCTAAATGAATTTTCTATGGTTGAATAGAAAATAGATGGCGACAAGGCTGGGGTGGTGCCGTGTGACACAAAAAATGAGGCATTGGTAATAAACTGTAAGAGGACAGTCACTCTGTTCTTCTTTCAAAGGACACAAACACACAAAACAGATGCTGTCCAATGCTATGACATCTAGAGTGTGCAGCATCAGCTGTTACATTGTCAGACTATTAGTAGACGAGTGGGCATCACTACATGAATTGTACAAACAACATCTTATTACAAACTATCCAAACTTTATAAATTTCACATTTATAGTCCAAATGGTACTTGGTGGTTAATTTTAAGATAAAAAAAAAAAAGATGTGTTAAGTATTAACAACACAGAACTGGGAAAAACAGAGTTACTGCAGTTGCTGACTAAGACTGGGAGAGAGAGCATGACTCAACATGAAAGAGAGAGAGAGTTTGATTGGCTTACTAGGCCAGGAGTATGTGTTGAATTGGGGGGAAAATGAATGACCTTATAAAATGAGGTCAACATTCAGGTAATAGTGTTTCCACTGTGGTCTCCATCTAGTAACCGGTGGTGAGATTATATTAGGGATACAGCACATTATCACTGACAAATTTAGTCTGGCAGCAGTTTTAAAGGCATGAAACGAAAATGTTGTCATCATGATCCAATATTAGGGAAACATCGAGAGTCTTAAGAATGCAGAAAGTAAAAAAATGAGAACAATATGTCTCTGAGCAGCTCGTGTGCAATCACCAGTCATAAAAAGTAAATCAAATATCCATTATTTCACATTACACCTATTATTAATTTGCATTAACAACATACAGAGCCCCTTTTTTGTATTAGATGCAACATATTTGAGACAAAGTATCCTGGTTAATATATATCCCTGTTCATATGTCATATATCAATATGTCCACATGACTTATCAAATTTTGACTTTGATTGTTGACTTCAAAATCAATAATAATAATAATTATAAAAGTGATCATGAACTTAAGGTACAGAAGCAGATTGGGATTTTTAAACCAAAATAATCAGGTGTCTGAAAGTGATTGTGATTGAAATGAGTTATTGAGTTATTGGTTCTTTACTTCTGCTCTTCCAAATGTGCAACTTTCAAATTGATTTATTTTACAGCCTCTCTGACTTTTTTGAACTTTTGCTGTTTAGAGCTGCTTCTTTTTAATGAGCTAAAACATCCTGAGAATCTTGTCAGCTCTATGACAAAAGTTTCAGATCCCAAATAAGACAAAACTTTGTTCTTTCTCATTTTATAATGCTGTGATGAAAACAGACACTGGTTACTTGTTTGTTTGGTTTATATCCAGACTGATTATTTTTGAAAAGTACCAGTACAACAGTTTTCATTTAATGGAGTCAGAACTGGAATTTATTTAGCTTTTAAGAAAGAAGGGAGCAGACAAGTAAAAGTCAAGTAAAATCACAGATACAAAGATAATCATGTTCAGCCTTTACAGACTTGTGTTAAATATAATCAGAGATGCTTTCAGCTAACCCTCCACTCCTGACAATGTTTTTCCTATTTCAGACTGGAACTAGTTTTCATGTGTTTGACCAGGGGCGCTTCGCCAAGGAAGTTCTGCCAAAGTACTTTAAACACAATAACATGGCGAGCTTCGTTCGGCAGCTCAACATGTGTGAGTACTTCTCTTCTTTTCTCTTCTCCTGTCTCCTTTCCAGCAACAGTATTTACTGTACATGTGTGTGATTGTGTATGTGTGTGTCAAGACGGTTTCCGTAAGGTGGTGAACATCGAGCAGAGCGGTCTGGTGAAGCCTGAAAGAGACGACACAGAGTTTCAACATCTGTACTTCCTCCAGGGTCACGAACACATGCTGGAACACATCAAGAGAAAAGTATGGACACATACAGACACACACACACAATCACAAGATTAACTGAGAGAAACTGACCAAAAAGTTCATTAATATGGTGCAGACAGACGTCAAATTGTAGTAATGGAGAAATGTATTTAATTGCACATAGGCCGGTTTGCAACCTTGTGTTGACACAGCATACCCATTTACTTTACTCTATTGTTTTCGTCCACATTTACATCTATCCATGGATCCACTGAACAGTGAGACTAAGAGGCTACAATCATGCAAGAGGCTTAGAGGAAGCTGAAAACATTATTCAATATCCGATTTTAATTTTTAACTACATCAATGACAGAAGAAGGAAAAAATTAAGTTAGAAGTTTGAAAATTTTCATTGGAGGGGAAGCTTTTTCAGACTGGACTCTAATTCATGAGGCTGAGGGGTCAACATGTTCAAAATCCACCACCAAGTCCAGTTAGTCTTCCTTCAACTCTTCTTAGATAGTCGAAATAAATGGGTTTCATCCTCTGTGCACCATTAATGTCTGTAAAAAATTTTAGGAAATCCACCTCATAGTCAGCTGCAGACCTAGATTCTCTGTTCATAAACCCCTAAAGGGGGAACATACAGTATGGTTTGAAGTGCTAATTAGTCTGAGTTACTGTAAGAAACTGCACATTGTGTCTGCAGGTATCCATAGTGAAGAGTGAGGAGACCAAAGTCCGTCAGGAGGACCTCAGTAAACTGTTGTATGAAGTCCAGCTCCTCCGAACACAGCAGGACAACATGGAGTGTCAGATGCAGGACATGAAACAGTGAGTGGAGAGAGAGTGGGTCCTGCTTTAATCACTTGGGCTGTGTGGACAGCTCAAAGAAAACACTTTATTTAAGGTGTGAGCAGCAGTGTTAAGGGCTAAAGGACTGAGGTGGAATATAAATCAGATGTTGGTGATTTATTGATTCACTGGTCACATTGGTCTCATTGCCATGAAACAGGAATCACAGTTATAAATTGTCCCTTTTAATATTTTCTAAGTAAACTCAGGGAAAGTTTATGTATAATGATATTGTGCTCTCATATCGCTAGGAAATGTTTAATTGAAATTGTTTATTTGCATGTTCAGCATTCCGTATGGTTGCTTTTCGCATTTTCTTGCTGATAAAACTAATCAGCTGGCAGCAGATTGACAAAACACAAGCTGAAATGGTTTAATAGACCAAAATCATTGCTGACCCAGGACAATTGGACACGCTGTACTTAAAATCTGATGCTGACAAAAAGTACCAAATTAGCCATTTTAGGAAAGCACCACAACCCTAAAGTCGTATTAAAAACTCACCCGAGTTCAGTGTGACACATTTTAAGATGTGCTTTAAAATGTGCAGGCAGTGACAGACTGATAGATCCTGTAGCTGTGTGTTCTTTCTGCTGAGAGCGCAGAGCTGTGAAAACCCAGAAATAACTTTACATTTTTTGCTTTTCAGGTCCCCCAGACTCTCTGGTTAGATACCTGAAATAAGTTCAAAGTTTTCACGTTTTATTCGACAGCATAAAAACATCAGTATATACTTCACGTTTAAAGCTTTTACAAGTGTTTAAAAACACAGGTTGTTAAGAACCGGACCTTTAGAGCCAGTTTATTTTCTGCAGGAATCCAAAAGAAAAATCAAACAGACTTTTTGATGAAAGAGCTCAACAAAAGGGGCAAGTGCTAGATTTGAGGTTGCAGCACTTTACACACAAAACTATGCAAATTCAGCCCTGGACTCTGGGAGGTCAGCACCCCGTTTATACTGACCTAAATAAAAACCGTCCAATTTCCTAGTAGTTGCCAAAATACCACCAACTCGCCTTGTGCTCCCTCATTTCAATGACCCTTCCACCTGTTTGAATCTCTCCTCCCATCTGTGCACAATGCTCTCTGTCCTGGGCACTGAAATACCACACAGATGGGCAAAGCAAATTTTAATGTCAGGGAAATACCAAACAGTCAGAGCAATGATCGCACTGGTTGTTCCTCTGCCACAAAAATAGAGCCACATGTGTGTCGCAGTGCATTCAGTGTCATATTTAGTGCTTAAACAGGTTTTCTTTGTGAATGACACTGACATCCCAATCGTTTAATATACAGTGAGCCAAAACTAATAGCTATTCAAGTTCAGGGGCCCAGCAGCCATTTAAACAGAGTTAATAAGAGTCCATTTTGCTTCCTGGACCTATCAGCCAGGCAAGGAGGGAAATTTCTTGGACCCCAGATCCTCAGACACTGTAAAAGACCCGTGTTAGCTTTGAGTTGGATGGTTGTGTAGAATATTGACTGACATTCCAGTGGTATCCCCATGGTACCTGAAACAACACCACCTTGCTATTTAAATGCAGGGCTATTTCCTGTCAGAAGGATCCCCTGGGTCCCCTGCAGTCCATTATAAACATAGTATGGAAGTTATGTAATGAAAAGAAAAGCTCTCTGGTGAAGTTAAATTTCATCTTGGACAGTAAAGATCTTTATCACCCTCCTTCCTGTGATTTCAACAGAAAGCAAGTTAGTTTTGAAGAGTGATGGAAATTGTGTGGCCTTAAAACTCATGTGGTTTAAATGCTCCCCAAACTTCCTGTTTTTAGTCATATTCTAAGGGAAAATTTTCAGATGAGCTGTTGAACCACTCTCTAAATTGTAATTAGAGCGAGGAATATTAGTGGATGAACTGAGTTTTTCTCTAGAGGCCATTGTTGCTGAAAATAGCTGCTGTGTGTCCATTGTGTGATGGAGCTGCTTTGTTCTCAGTATTGTTTGCTCATGAGAGGAGAGAATGTTCACCTGCTCACCTGACTAACACACACACACAGACACACACAGACAATGCTCCACCATAGACTCTGTCTTTTTGCATTTTATCATAGTAACTAAAAATGGATGAGAGTCTGAATGTAATGATGCATTGAACTATGCAGTTGTTTTTTTTTTTTTTTAATGTTTGATGAATTTGAATAGTAGACAGCGTTGGTTACATACTGTTTATGGTAAACAACTATAAGGGCTTGTTAGATGTCACATTTATATATAAACGAGTGCGTAAAAAGTGCATTAAAAGTTGTATGAAGTTGTTTGTGTCTCCACAGGAAACTGTATAGTCTGATATATGTCGTCATGTGATTGTTATAGTATTATATTGCTTTGGTTTAAAGAGTATCAGTTATAACTCTTAAAACTCAGAATATTTTGGGGTGTGGAATTATAGACAAATGGTCATGGCAGTCATCTGTGTAGACAAACCCAATAGTGAACCCAATAGTCACTATAAGAGAACTGTCTCTTCCTCACACAGTGGTTGGTGGTGTGTGGTGATATCTGACAGATAAATTAAAGCTCTGCCAGTGCAGACTGACTGCAGAGGAGGAATAGCATCACACCTTCTCTTGTTATGAACCTATCTGTCACAGAGAACAAGTAAACGAGGTTCATATATTTCAGAGTGGTGGCAAGGGAAGTGCTGAGGTGCATGTAGTGTTGAACAAGCACAGTGGGTGACACCTGCATTAAAAATGTCAGAGAAACTTGACATAAAGACAGAACTGTGAAAGAAAAAAAGGAAAAATATGGAGGGTATGACCAACTCAATGGCTTGAATTTGAGCAATTGCCTCTGTTCACAGATTTTAGAAAAAAAATAAATGACGCTTTCCATTAATTTTTTTTCTACATTCTAGATTCCTAATAAGTTTGGTGTCTCTGTCATCTTCCTCTTCCTGTCTGCAGGCAGAATGAAATGCTGTGGAGAGAGGTGGTCTCTCTGAGACAGAACCACACACAGCAGCAGAAAGTCATGAACAAGGTCAGTCTGTGTGTGTGTGTGTTTGAACGTCATAAAACATATCTTTCTTTTCCTGCCTTTACGTTTTGAGTGTGTTTGTACGAGACCAGGTGAAGATGCTGACTCATGTTGTGCTTTTTTTCCCTCTGCCAGCTGATTCAGTTTCTCTTCAGCCAGATGCAGTCCAACACACCCAGCACGGTTGGCCTAAAGAGAAAACTGTGAGTACATGCACACACACACACACACAAACAGTAGAGCAATCAACAAAAGTGAGACAAACAGGGCCACAGAGGGGCAGAGGGAAAGGCTGGCTCAGCTGACAAACTGAATAATCTAACTCAACAAGCGCCATGAATGGAGACAAGTGCTGAATCAGTCAGTCAGAAACACACACACACAAACACACACGCACACAGTGAAGGCAGAGCAGAGTGCGTGACCCTGATACAGCCTGTGTGTGTAAAATGCTGGTTCAGCTCTGTTGCTGAGTGTGAACAAGGCTGAAATGAGAAAGGAAAGGCACGTTGCTAACACAAAAATTATATTGAAATTAGGGTCAGGAGTCATTTTGCTCAGCATTTTGCTGATATTTATGAATGGCCTTCACTGAATGTCTATAATCTGTTCAGCATCTCTCACCTTGCTCTCCCAGCACATTTTCAGCCCCACCAGCAGCAGAAAAGGGTTAGTACGCTAACCAATGTTAGCCTTGCAAATATTTGGTAATAAATCAAAGTGTCGCACTAAGGAAAACTCGACACACCGAGGGGATCACCAGAGTCTTTATCTTCTGGCTAATGGATCCAATAGTTGCTGATTTTCAGTATGGACCAAAGTGGTAAACTGACCACCAGACTGGTTATTTCTTTTTTTCTTTTTTTCTGAACATAAATGAATGAAATAACCAGACTGGTTATTTAATTCATTCAGCCAAACAGCTGAACTGGTCATTTATGTGTCAGACTTTCTAGAGACATTTAAATGTACTAGATTATTTATTTTTCATAATAGATACCAAAAAGTCAAAGTAATATTCAGCACAAATGCTGCTTTACAAGAGTGATAAACAGTGAAGAAGTGAAATGTGGACTATTGAGACATTATAATAGATTATTTTAAAATCTGACATTCATCCTGTTCAATTAAACTTGCCTGTATTCATTATTATTTATTTATTCATCAGTAAGCTGGTGATGATATGTCACTGTAATAACTTTGTATTATTGTTATGGTGCGATATGGATGACTAATTGAAAACTTAATTTCCCTCCAGGCCCCTGATGTTGGATGATGGCTCTCCCAGCACTCCTGCCTCCAAGTTCAGCCATAGTCATCCGATGGAGCCCATGCATGAGTCCTTTTACATCCAGTCGGTAAGAAAATGGCTTACTTTTATTCACTACTGACAAAAACAAAGCTGTTTCTCAACATTTTTTGTGAGCCTGTATTAAATTTGTGAAGATATCTTCCTTTTAGTTATAAGAACAGTAAAACATTAAGCTCATGTATAGTAATTAAGGATTTAGTGCCTCATCCCTTAACATTTTGTGTTAGGAACTATAATTAGTAGACTACTGCGCTCCTGACCTTCCACACTGAGTGCAAATTGTCCTGGCAGCCACAGGCAGTCAGCACCAACTTTGTAGTTACTGCCCGGGGTTTCTAAGTGCTTGGCCATGCTGGGATTTTACTCTGAAGCCATTTTATTTTTTGAACACAGAAAAAGTCAAAATTTTCAGCATCTAAAGGAACAATATCCACCAAATCAGAGTGATCTTATATACTGGACATAAATCTCATTGAATGTATGGCTGCCTTTAGACTCTATAGCTGTAATGTTATATCAACACTAGAGGGAAGCAGTGCGTAGTGACACGTGTGGCTACAGAAGTGCTGTTAGTGTTAACACACTAAAGCTTTGGATTTAAGTTTTTATACAATTTCACCTTAAAATTTCATAGCCCGTATCAAGAGGTGTACAGATCAAAGGGTTTGGTTGATTTGAACTATTTTGTTTAACTTACCATTTATTATTAGTTGAGGTTTCACAAGGAGCAATTGTTATTGCTATTTAAATAATGTTATATTTTTATATTTTATATTATAACTTTATAATTCATCAGATATCAGCAAGCTAGAGTTGTTATATTGCACAACCTGACTGAGATAAACATACAGCCAGACTAAAGCTTTGTGATTCTTACGGTCTTATGCCCCAAAAGTGCTGCAGATGCCATTTTCAGGAAACCTTATAAAGATCCATGCAATAATATAGATAATAAAACTTTTAGCACAGTCAGTAAACAAAGAATCTGTGGAATAGAAACCTGTAAATGATGTTACGTTATATTGAGCAACACAGTGGAACCAAGACAGGAAACATTATCTCTGCTATCTGCTCTTCATCCTCAGCCATCCAGTGACACTGCCTCTTGCTCTACCACTGGTCTGACAGGGGGGCCAATTATATCAGACGTTACTGACATAACTCAGGCCAGCATAGCCCTCCAGATGCAGCCTGATGAGACCAGGTTAGTGATGTTAACAGTTCACAATTGTGTATTAAACTGATTTGGACGGGTTCAATAGAGATAAATTACATTTACTATGGGATTGTGAAAAAAAAAGACCTAATTTAATGTTTTCTTGGCCAACATCACAATTTCAGACTGACAGTATTTGAATCTATTAACAGGGATAAGTGCATGATGCTTATCAAGGAAGAACCTGTGAGTCCAGGAGTGAGAGGGGGAGGAAAAGGAGGCAGTGTGGGGGGGGGACAGGCCGTAGCTTTGACCTCCCCCTGTGAGGTGTGCTCCTCAGAACCTCCGGTCCTGCCTGTTGCAATGGTCCAGTCTGTTCTGGAGGGGAGGAGCTCTGCTACCTCCATGGTGGAGAGGAGGACCAAGCGACCCACCCTGGACAGGTATGTGCTCAGATGAGATGACAGGTGAACACAAATTTAAATTTAAATGTCTGAAGAAACACAAAACTGCACAAGGAAGTGAGGGTTGTGTGTGTGTGTGTGCAGAGTGGAGGTTTCCGACACAGTGGAGAATGTGGAAATGAGCATGGAGGAGCTGCAGCAGCTGCTACTCAGGAGCCATCAGCAGAGTACTGTGGAAGCTGGGACCAATTCTGTTATGGACGTCAGTAGATCTGCCCTTAAACAAACACTGAAAATCACATTAATACTCTGCGGATGAACGTGAACTATCATTTGATACTGAATGAATGTATTTTTCCCTCTCTCTGTAGCCCTTCAGTCTAAGCCTACCTCTGACTGAGTGGAACTTCACAGAGATGGAGTCCAACCTCAAATCAGTAAGTCACATCTTGTGATGACAAGTGAACAGAGCATTAATCTTTAATCAGTCTACCTGATGACAAGCAAAGCTGTTGATGTGTTCAACATCCTCACCAATTCTTCTCATGGCGACTGCATGGGGAAAAACAGCTTTAGGTCTTTGTTTTCTTTGTTCTCTAGAAAAACACCACTGCAAAAACTTGGAATATAAAATTTTATTGATGGATTGTTGAGTTGCAACACAGCATTAACATATTATCAAGTCAAGAGGTTGATACATAAAGCAGTTGGCATTCTTCTTTGGTCATCTTTTTGGCCACCTTGAATTTCCAATATTCACTCATTTTTAGCTTTGTTTTTGGTCTTCATGGACTCTTAAGGGAAGGACCTGGTGCTTTACTCTTTGAATGCTCTATGTTTATCAGCTCGGAGATAACTTTGTGTACATCTGTGTCGCTGATCATATAACCAGAACAATGAGTTAAAAGATGCTGAAACACTTTGTAAAGCTGAGAGAAACTAGAATCAGGTGATCTTTGTGGTTCATAGTTACACATAGTTACTTCATCTATCATTAAAGTAAAGATAGTAATTATAGAAGCTTTACCATTAAGGCCGAAACCCCAAAGGGGGTGACTCACGTCATCAGCTCTTCCACAGAGGTGACTCAGTCATGAGCTTATATCAAATAAGTAACTGTGGACATGTCCCAACACCACACCTTGGCTGGGAGATCTTCATCTTCAGGGGTCATTCACGAGAGCTCTGGGCTGTTTTGGCCAGTCTGAGTAACGTATCAATCAGTCTCAAGAATAGTTTTATCCCCGTTATATTTCATGAGCTGTGAGCTAAATTGAATTATTATTGGGGGTCTACCAGGGTGTTTATTTGGGCCAGATGCCCACCAGGGGGAGGGTTTCTGCCAAACACCAATAGTGACTCTATAGGTCACATCTGTTGTTCATCTGAGGGAGGAAATCAAAATTGAAAGTCACTCACATATTCATAATGTAAGATTTAAAAAAAAAAAAGATTCTGAGACCAAACAATCTTCTCACCATCTATACCTCAAAGATCAGAGAGCCAATTGTTGTTCCACATGCTCAAGTTCAATCTTCTGGCCGCCTTATGGAAACACAAAGGTGAGGCTGTTTAATCTACCTCAACATCTTCTAGAGCTTAAATAGTTTTTCATGCGCTGTCTCATGAAAAAAAATGTTTAAATATTTCAACACAATAACAGTTTTCAGATGATGTTATAACAGGTTTGGGGTCTGGTTCAAATTGTCTCCATCCAAAATGCATTCTGGGATCTTCGGCTGTGGATGAGGTCTTTGAGCTGCAACAGTACTACAGGACTGTGACTTCATGAAAGTACAAGAGCACAGATGATGTGTCGCAGGTTTTATAGTGAGTTGCCACATTAGCTGCTCGTCTAATCGTCTCCTAACCAGACATTTATCTTTTTGTCTAACTTTTAGTCAGAAAGCGAGTAGGTACTTTCTCCAAAATGTTAAACTGTTTCTTTAAGGATTACAAAGTTAAATGAACACCCAAAAGATTTTCTAGTAACATTTTTTTCAAAGGAAGCCCCTTTTTAAAATGTTTGTGAGTTGTGCCTAATAATTTTTAACATGACAATGAATTAATCATCGAGTACTTAGTTATCAATATCTAGACATTGGAGCAACTTTAAGGCTGATAGGTTGTGGAAAACCTCTTTTGCTGATGGATCATTAAATGTCAAGTCATTACTGAACACAAGTTTCTTGATTTCTAATTTGCCGTTAAGTCTGGAGCTGTGATGAACTCATCTGCATGAAAAATTTAATCATGGCCAGTCACTGATAAATTATTTTTGCATTGTCATAATTTTAGTTAATTAATTGATAAATGTAGAACCATCCTGGGGGGTCTAATAGATCTTGTCAAGTAAATAAAACAAACAACGAAGGATAACACATTGATACAACGTATAAAAAAGATAGTGTGATCATTTCAAGTGCAAGTCATGATCTTAACAGCTGAGCTGGGATAATGACAAAATCCTTTTTATACCTCATGTTTTGTCAGGGCTCCAGTAGAAATGGATCATAACATGTCAGCAGCTCTTATATACCCAGACAAAGTCATTATCATCCATTATCCAGAGCTGTAGTCCATCTAAGAGGCAGATTTCTTGATGCTTGGTGTAATATCGCATTTTAAAGAGAGCTCATTTCTCCTCTGTCCTCCTTTGATTTTGTTTGTGCAGCTGACAGACAATACAACTCCCACTAATTAAAAAACACGTCAGGTTTTTCCACTTCCAGTCACAGTCTATTTTGTGCCTTGGTTGCCTCATATTCTCATATATATCACATTTTGTGCCATCTTTATGACCGTTACTCCCTTTTGTTCATCCAGTCATTATCAGCTGACATTGAAGGGCAGGCTTCACCTTATGGTGGTCATAAATGAAAGCAAAATGTCGTTTTAATGGGATTTTAGACATTATATTAAATCTTCTTTTTTATTGAAGAATAGCATTTCAGATAGTTATTACTGAGTGTTGTTCTAAATACGTTGTTCAGTGATGAGTGAGTCAAGTAAAAGATAATCACATAAAGCATTTGATGATCAATTCATTACAGTCTGCCCTCAATTTGAAGTTTACTCAGTGATCGTAAGGGCTGGATGCTCTTTTTGCTAAAACTAATTGTAGCTCCGGGGTGATGCATTTCCTGTTATCTCATCTTAGATCATTAATGCATGAAACCCACATTGTTGTGCCAAAATGGTCAAAAATATGTACTGATGACTACATTGGAATCCCAAGTGGCAGGAGAGAAACCTAATGGGTGGATGCATTATTCAGCAAAAACAGATTTGATGTTGCCAACAATTGCATCCTGTTTTTTGAGCCAAGAAATAAAAGCAGGGATGTCCACATCCCATACCTTAATACCCTTTATATGTAGAGGATTGCCAGCAGTATGAGATTTCAGAGCATGCACAAGAACCACTTGTGCAGAAATCAACCAACAGTTAACGTACAAATTGAATGTCCCAGAGAAATGCACAATAAATGTTGGCATTTAGCTCATTTAGCTAAACAAACATGCAAAGCTTTTAGAATTATTGCTGCTGGCCAACACACACATACAGACTCTATATCACTAAGTTGGAAGTACAGAAGTACACTTTGACTCATGTAAGGGAGTTATTTACTTTGTTTCACTCTGCTTTCAGACTCACTGTATGGCTGGCTCACGCTGCCAAGTCTCTGCTCTTTAGAGTGCGATCAATAAACGTTTGGCATGTTCCTCATCAGTGGTGACTACTCAGTGAACACATCGTGGTGATAAAAGGTTTTAGACCAAGTATCAACATTAAAGACTGTTAAAAACAAAACTACCGAGCTGAGTTTTATATGGACACTGAATCTTATTGGCTGACCAAACACTTTCATTAAGTTACATCATTGTTTGTGTGTTTGTCCTTCATAGTACATGTTCCAGAATCAGGAAGCGGAGGCTTTTCCAGCTGCCGGCTGTGAAGAACAGTGACTTATCTGCCCTTTTTGAAGTAAAAGGTAAAAATCCAGTGAGTTCACCTTAAAAGCTCAGTGTTTTCACAGTTGGCTATTAGCAATCCTGTCTGAGGCGCTCACAACACAAGACCATTGTTTCCTACTGAAAATAGAAAAAACGAATATAAACTAGATAATATGAATATAAACTAATATATATAATACAATATACACAGCTGATGTTACCCATACACATGTAAATATTGGACTTGCTGGGGTCTGTTGGTGAATGCTGATTAATGCATTGGTGAGTATTCATGGCAGCAGGAGCGAATATGTTCATGATAATGAAGGAAAATGTCACCCAGTGCAACAGTGTGGCTTATTCATGTGTTTTCAATCCACGGTGCAGGGGAATACACAATATTAGGTTGTTGTTTTTTTTTTTTTTTGCAAACGGGTATATTGTTGGCTTTAATCTTTTTATGGGACAAAAACAACAGAGAATATATTTTATACATCGTACATACAAATAACTAACTTGCTTTTAATCAGCCCAACTGAAGCTGCTCTTTGGGCAAGTCATGTTATCATGTATGCAGATGCAATTTTAACAATTTTATTGTAAACTGGTCATTTATGTATTAAAATAATGCAATTAGAGCATTAAAGTGAACTTTAAGGCGCATATGAGTTTTGACACTTAAGACGCAACTCATGTAACTATTCCTTTTATCCATATTGCCCACTCAGCATTATTTTATCACTTGGCTTGCTGGTAGAAAATGACAACATTTAAAGCTCTTGCTCTGGTTCCCCGGCTAATGTTTCCATTGTTTGATCTATAACAAAGGATGATTACAATAACCAGTAACCACTTATGATATATAATTATGAAAAGGAATGAACAAATATGGGTCTCTTCTTTAGATTAAAGATGCTTAACTATGTCTGTGGCCTTGAATGGCTGATTTCTGCTCAGTGAGAGATGAACACTGTGTCTACACTGATCTTTAGTGATGGAAATGGTCACCAGAGAGTTCTCACCCCAGACTTACAGATTATTCAATGAACTATCTCTAAATCTGTTGCCTTATTTGTCTCCTCAGGCCACAGAAGCTGCTGTTACCTTCATTATTCTACTCCACATGAGTTAGATCCCACGGCCCTGCCAGGCTCTTTCCTACACACCGCTTTATATTTATTCTTTACACATCCACATACTCTACCTAGAAAAGCAGATGTCCTATAGAGATAATGTGGATTTTTTTAATGAACTGATCAAAGCTTACATTTCCTGGTTAGCTCAATGCCATTGGCTGCATCAGCTTATTGGCTTAGTGGGCGTGACGCTGCATCCATTGCAAGGATACTGGTCTTAGTTACCAAAAAAATAAAAAAATAAAAAAATAAATCATAAAAACAAAAACAACACAAACAAAAAAACTAAAGAAACAAAAAAAAAGGTGTGTTATGACATGATTATATCTAGATTCCAGTATTAAGCCAGCTAAATGCGAACAGTGCATTCTTGGCTCCAGCACTTTAGTCTTTGTGTGAGAGGGAGTTCCTGCTTGTGGAACTGATTTATTAGAGATGTATACAAATTAATATTTTTATTATTTTATCCTTATTACAAAAAATACTGTATTTGTATTCCAGGAGAAAAATAGTCATTTGGGAGGGGCACAGTACAATATCTTATACCTTAAGTTATGTGATTTTTTTTCGGTCTGTGTGAGGGTGTAGGAAAGGACGGATGAGAAGTCCGTCAACCTTCATAACATGTAAGGTTCTTTAGAGTCAAGTCGCCCTGAAATCCAGTAATCATTTGAAGCATATAATGAATGGAGGTTTTTCACACTTTAAGACCCATCTAATGTATCTTTGCACACTGACATGTAGCCAGAAACTTAGAGTTACTCCTCTGCTGTCCATTTAAATGTGAGGTTTCAACTACATATTAAAAAGACTTCTCATATGACAAAAGCATGAGCACCACTGCATTTTTGCACAATCCGTATAACTAGTTACACATAGTTACGAGATAGGGTCGATTATTTTCTGTTTGTAGGCCAAGGACACTCAGTGTTGCTCTACACATGTGCGTATACTGGTTTCAGTGGCGGGCTTTACCAAATCTCAAGGGCAAAACTTTTGTCTTTCATCCAGAGGTTTTTGAATGTTACTACTGTTTTCATCTGGAAACAAAGACCACATGTTGAGCCAAGACATAAGAAATGAGTGTGCATAGAACATAGAACCAATGGGATGCTGGTTTTCATACTCTGTAAAAAAAACCAAAACTTTATTGTCCAGGAGCCAGTGTTCATTCGATATATGGTGGGTTGGTTATTTGAGAATTGAAACTGTTATAAAACCATCAATACCTGTTTGACGAAGTGCATCTTAACTCTCTATATTACTGAAGATGATTAACATTTATAAATGGTTGTGGATGTAAAATATTATTCCTCAGCACTCGTTGCAGGCAACAGTTTAAATATTACCTTAGTGCTAAGTATCCTTCTGGGAAACCTCCTGGAGATGAGTTGAATTGTGCAATACTGTACAGAACTGTGAGAACTCACAAAATTGCAATACATGGATGACCATAGGAATGTAGGAAACAACGACTGTGAGTGGTGGACTGGGACACAGTGTATTAAGATGCACTGCAGAAGGATGATGTTATGCTAAAAGCCCTGCTAGCGCTTCACACTAAGCCCTCAAACTGTTATTCAACTAGTCTAGGACCAAGCTACTGTTCACCATCACCCCTGAATGCTGAACTATAAGGAATGGAAATGCTCAAAGTAAAACCTATTAGGAAATATTATTTGCACTGAATAGTTACGTGAATCCAAAAGTTCAGCTCTTTTGAAGTCGAGTTACAGTAAAACAGTGTGAAACATCTGACTGACCAGCTGAGCAGCGACTGCATCATCAGGACTATGAAACTGCTGCTAGCAGGGCTAAAGTTCACGGGGTGATTTGCATTAGCTTTTGGAAAACGGCCAACCAACCAACCATCAAATCTGTTGTGAACTCCAACAAGTAGAAAAACAATAATAATAACTTAACATCTAAATTTGACACACTGATTCTGCAAAGGTCGGAAACGAAATTTCTGAAACTTCATTCCAATAGATTTTTTAATATCTCTATTAAGTGAAGAAAATAATACAATTAGGAATACAAGCGTAGTTTGATCATTATTCATAAATTATGTTGTCAGTTAAAAAGTTTATGCAAATTGCCCCCCGCGGATGAACGCTGTGGTGGCAGACCCTCCTTCTGTGTGCATGCTTCGGGGAGAAGGGACAAAAAGCAAGCTGTGGTGTATAACAAGTGAAATTGCACTAAAATTACAGTTGTAAGATATTTGCGAGTATACAGTACATTTTCGACATAGCATTTATTCTTGTTCCTCATGATAATATGAGTGTTAATGATTTTATTTTTTTTTTCAAGGAGTGACAAATACACACATTCAGTTGTGTTCATAATTTATTCTGTTTTCCATTTTAATCATTTGCACTGGAAATAAATGGATGTGTGTTCAAATGACATTTATGCTTGTCAACATTGCATATAGATGAAGAATTATTTTTGTTCATTGAGTGAAAAGATCTCTGCTGTTACAAAGCCTGGCATCCCAAAAGCAGCTCTGCACTACGAAAAGTAACACTACTCTGTATCAGCATATACAATCTGGGAACTTCAACATTGAAACTCTTTCCCGCTCTACAGCAAAGTCCAAGCGCACACACACAGATGATCTTAGTGCTTAGAAGCTTTTGAAAGTGGGCCACAACCTGCTGACCATTAGAATTGTTTTAAATGGGTTTTAGCAAAGACTAAAGTGTATTGTTACACCGAGTCAGAGAAACTGAACATGTATTCCACCTGTGTACGAAATATTTAAGTTGTTAAATAAATACAAGTGGGAGAAAGCACGACGTATTGATTTCTCTTTGAACATTCGTTTATGATCTGCGACGTGCACATTGTTGTCATCTCTCTCTTGCTGTTTACCCAACCTACTAACCAACTTCCGGTCTAAGTGGCTCTGCTGAGTCACAGTGAGGCGTTTAAGAAGCATCTGGATGAACTTTATTCTCTTGCTGTCACTGAATACTGTTCCCAACCTTTCAACACTTATGCTGCTATCCTGAGCTTATCTAGACACTGTCTGCTGCCCACCTGTAGCACGTCACAGCCTGGCAGCTGCAGCACAAGAGAGAGATCACTTACCACTTGATGACGAAATCGCACCCACAAGTTGTCCCACAAGGGCCCTGAGCTTTCAGGGGATAACCCGGCCTGTGACTCTTGAGCGTGTATTTGATGACAGACTAGAGCTGGGCTCAGACAACAGCAGCTCAGTGTGTTCTGTTCAGCTTTGGACTTCTCCTCACGCTTAGCAGAACGCATAGTACCTACTGTATGTGAGGGATGGATCTGAGCTGCTTTTTATTTTCTTCAGCAGATTGTTGTGTGTGTGGTACACTCAGTTAATTGCACGGTAGCCACTCCTGATTCATACCCTGCTTTATGGTCCATTTCCCTCTAAATGGGTCCATTATTTAAAAAAAAAAATAACATCATGATGAAGAAGACTTGAAACTAAAGACAGACACCATAAAACTAAACTAGGGAAAATAAATGAAGTGAGAATTTGAGCCATTTCCTCAAAAACTGAAGGATCCGCCCCCTGATGGTCATCAGATAGACTGCAGGTTTACAGAGCTTCAGCATTGGCTTCACTTTGTTATGTACAGACTGTAATCCAACACACTCAAGAACTGCACAGACAGACGGGAAGTATAGCTGGTATAAATTTCATTAACTCTCTCCCTAACGTGTGCATCTCTCCGATTTGTCTTCTTCTTGTCTCGTGCTAGTTGAGCTGCACTCATCTCAAGTTACACATCAGCTGTAGACGATATTATTCTTCCAAATTAGATTTCCTCCCTTTTAACCAGCCATAGCCGGGCAGTGTTACTTGCAAAATCCAAAAGAATAAAAAAAACCTTACTTTAACGATGTCGGATAAATAGTTTCTGCTCAGGGAGACAAGACCTGTTTCCCAAAGCAATGTTGTGCAGAATATCACTTTGAAAATGTCATTTTTTCATTTTCTCAGGATGACTCTTAAATGTGCAAATGAATGTCTAAATTTAAACTTGAAGTTGTCATTTGTCATGTTCTCAATGTTTCTCATCTCTCTGTTGCGGTCTTTGCCGGTGTTAATGTTCCTGTGAAATTAACATTTCACAAGGTTATCTCCATTAGTTGTCTTTATTTTTGCTGTTTATGTTTACTACTTTTAGCAGCCTATTATTAATCCTAAAACGATGCAGAGCCATAGCTCCCCCTTCTCAGTCTCACAACAAGACCTTTGTATTTTTTTCAACCACCTAAATATTTCAAACTGAACTACTTCACTTGGAGTTCAACCGCATTCAGCAGCAGTGCTGCGAATAATTTAGAAGTGCAGCCTGGATGGCGGTTTAGTCTGATCCATGAAATCAAAATACTCCTCTAAAGCACTTCAAAGATGTAACTAGCAGTACAGAAAAGAGGAGATTTGGAACATATTTCCTGCAACTCAACAGCAGAGCCATCCTGTGTCTGTTTTAGTCCTGGAGCGTGAAAGGCTTGAGTTTTTTAAAAAGTTATGACATAAACTGTGAAGCTTATACTGCTTAAACAACAAGAAAAAAAAAAAGGCCTACAGACTGAATCTCTGCAGTGTAACCGTCTCCTGTGTCGGTTCATCAAATCCATGAGCTATGAACGTCGGCAAAGCACCGAAGGTGCCGCAGATTGATGTTCCTTCATCTTTTGTGGCGTGCAGCATCATGCCGTCTGTTGGCATTTCATGTTTTTATGAGCGGGGTCCCATGGTGACCCCTGGCCTCAGGGGTACCTTAGTCCCTCCTTAACACTTCAGCAGCGAGAGCGTCACACTTAGCTTTCCCTTTTTTTGTTTGTGTGGAGGGAGCCTGCATTTATTAATGTAGGAGCCACGGACCAGGACTCCCCATTTCCAGCATTAAGCACCAACAGCGGTCACAGGAGCTCTGATCGCCTACAGTTTGTTAGTGCAGCTGATCAATGAGATCTGCCCCTCCCATGTGTTCACAGAGAATGACCTTTTGGATACTGAGCAGCTTCCTGCCTCTCTTACTCCACATCCGGGCCAAATCTGGTGGGGGCCGACCAAAACAGGAAGAAGCCATGTGTATATCTGGACTGTCAAACCAGCATGTGGCAGTCATGCTTTCAGCTTTACTGATTGCAGACCAAGCTCCTCTCCCTTCGTCACCGTCAGCTTCCACGGGGCTGTTTGCTCTGAATGTGCTGCAGCTATAAATGCCTTGTTGTTGCAGAGCTGTTATGTGTGAAATGGTTCAAAATGCAACACTTTTTTTTTTTCAGCTTAGAAGGTACGTGACAAATCTGCAGTGATTCCCAACCCAGCGTCCAGCTGATCTTTGGTACACCTCAAACCTGCACATCCATCCAGACGTCCCCTGCTCGGAGCCAATACGCTCACTCTCTAGGGTTTGAGGTTTTTTTTACAGACTCTACCTCTTGAGAGACTTGTGGCCTGTGAGCGCAATAATCTCATCTACAATTAATTGAAATTCTTCAGGGTCCCCTGCTGAATGGAAAGGTTAGGAAGATTTTTATGCATTTATCAGCGCTTCCTGGCTCTGAGTGTAATTATCGCTGAAGTTCTTACGAAGCTGCTCAAACCTGTTGGACAGCTTGGCATCAATTTAAAACAAAGACCTTCCTCTGATGACCAGTATAATCTGACTCATAGACATGACACAACTATATCCATTCCTCGAGAAGTCTTTATTTCTCTGTCAGAGCATGATTTTTTTCCCCTTTTTTAATAAACATTTAGAGAAATGTTCCCTCAACTTTGATTCTCAACTTTCTCTCTCCTCTCTCCTCGGGTTTCCAGTTGTTCTGTGTTGTTTCTGTGCTACCATGTAATACATCTACAGATCCCCCAGCATCCTCTGCTCCCCCAGCACCTCTGTCACGATCACTGGCATTCACTGACCCCTTTTTTTTCCGGCAGCAGCTCATTATCACTGACTCTGAGGGAATTTCCTCCGTTGCTCTATGTGCTTCTCTACTTTGTTTATTTATGCACGACAGAACACACGATAAGACAATGATAATTACATGTGGAGGCCAAATGTACTGTTTAGTCATAGCAGAAACCCACTTTAAGTTATAATTATATTAAATGAATAATTTAACAGGCGGAGAAGGATATTTTTCTTATCTGCATGTGTGTGTTGATCTGAACAAAAGTAATTCAACTGATTTTTAGAATGAAAAGAAATGAAACATTTGATTATGGATGGCCATTATCCAACTCTGTGTAGAAACACTGAGGCTCTTCACAGCAGTTTACAGCTGTTCAGCAGGAGAGCTGCATGTGTGCATGCATATAATAATAATTATGATAATGATGATAGGAATCTCAAATCAAATCAGATTTATTTGTATAGTGCCAAATCATAACAAAGTTACATCAAGGCACTTTGAATCTGTCATCATTGTGTAGTATAATGCTTACAACCCTACACCTGCTTTAGTGGTGGTGTTATAAATATTATGAACCCTATAAGAAAGTCTCTTCAGCTCTGAGAAAAGAAACTTTTTTACTTGTCACCCTCAGACTGCTCTTGTTATTCTCTTTGCCTCCACGTCCATCTCCGCTGCTTTCTGTGCCCTTTTTCTTCTCTTGTCCCCTCTACCCTCCTCCTCTTCCGTCTCACGCTTATTCTCCACCTCTGCTTTTGTAGTATCATCGTCAAACAGCCGTCCTTTCCATTCCAACACTTTTCCTCCATCTCATCTTCTCCCTTCATCCTGCACCTCATTTCCTGTCTTATCTCCTCCACCTATCACTGCACTCATTGCACTCTGAAACTATTTTCCCCTCCACTTGCGACACAATCTCTCTTACAGCCTCTCCTGTAATTTTTCCTCGTTTTTTTGCCTCCTCCTCCTCCTCATCCTCTCCCCCTCCCTCCCTCCCTCCTCCATACTGCTGCATTATTCAGACCTAGTGCTATTTGGAATGGCTTGTGTTGTCCCTGAGCACCTCTCCTCTCATTGCGCTCCATGCAACATGGCTCTGGAGTTTAACCACTCCCCGACTGCACCAGATAAAGATAAAAACAAACATACACTCCATCAAACCCATACATCCAGAGGCCCTTATATTCAGGCATTTTCCTGCACACTGAGGCAACTGCAAGGATGTTTTGCAATCACCGTGTCACGTTTGCCCCATCATTCTCTTTTTCTTCCTTCCCTAAATACCAGCCAGGGGTCCTCAGAGATCACTTAAGCATGCAGCTGCAGGCAGATGCAGGACCAAACTACAACAGAACAAGAAGTTTTTTATTTATAACTACCAGTAGCACTGAGCTGAAGCACTTCAGCTGCAGGCAGCTCATCTTACAACACAGAACAAGGAGAAGACTACACTGCTGGAAAAAAACCAAAGAAATATCCCTGCATCGCTTAAAAAAACGGACATAGGACAGTCAAGCAGCTTTATCATGTGTAAAAGTAAAAGATGAGAGGAGGAAGTGAAAAGATTAGAGAAGACGGTTGTGGATTCAGTAATTAAACCCTGTTCATTCTTTTAGACATACAGTATAATATCCAGTACAGAAAATGGCTTGACGGAAAATTGGATGGTGATAAAGTGCTTCTGAAGGACGCTGGAGCCCCTTTGTGCTGCCTTTTCTAACACATTTGCATTTCTAAAGTGAATGTCTGCGCACTTAGGTGGTTGTCTTATTTGTTTCATTTCCTCTAAGTTGCTGCTGTGGCACCTCGACAATCCTTCTTTCTTTCTTTGTTAATTTTTGCCCAGCAGCTGTGCAGAAGATCCGGTGGGAGTGCGAATGAAAGACACAAACTATGAATGTTCCTGAAAAAAAAAAAGTCAGCCTTTGCATTCGCGGTGGTGGTGATGATGTGACTGGGCCATCAGGGTTGAAACTGTGCTGCATTTTTCATGTAAAATATCTTTTTATAGTTGTGCTCATATTATGAGATGGAAGTTGGCTGCCACTGACAGCTATTGAAGTCAAACGAGACACAGGACGGGAGACAGAAGCAGGGATGTTTTAAATTTGCTCACAGACATCATACAGAGCAACTCTGAAATGCTTAGATTTATCAGTGCACAGCAAATATCACAATTTAAAGACATTTTTTCACACTATAGTGGGAAATACGCAGCTTTGCACATTGCTGTTTGAATGATACATGAAAACAGTGAATAGCTTTAAAAGCTCGCAGTATGACTCGATCACAGGCACACAGTCACTGTCACAAAGTAACCTGAGGTCAAACGCCAGTTTCATTTGGTTACTAACAGCAGAAGTGTCTTTCATGTTTGTTAGTAATGTGACAGGTATCATAATCACAACAGTTAAGCAACTGTGCTTACTTAATCATTGTTTGGATGTCTCAATTTTTTTTCTGTCAATAAGCCTCAATGAGTTGCCGAAGCGAGCTAAACCAAAAGAGAAGTTCAGGAATATTTGGGCTTCACATGCAGGAAGCTGAAGCAGCATGTCAGCGCTTCCAGTGATCACTTTAATCCACCTGGTTTGCAAGAACTTGGACAGGAAGAATCATCAAACTGTCACAAGTCAAGCCTCACTTTCATTTTACTGGGGCACCACAAGGATCCGTGCTTAGTCCTCTACATTTCTCACCATCTCTTTTATCTAACAATGCCTGTATGATATCTACTCATATTTTTTCTTACAGCTGCATTGCCAAAGTGAGCAGGGTAATTTGTATTTGTGGCAAAAAATTTCCTTTCACAGATGTGATCACTGATACAGCATTTCCAACATGGTGCAGTATGGGAACAACAAGTGATACTTGAGTGATACTGATAAAAGAAACCTTTTTGTCGTAGCTTTTGTTGACAATTATGGAAGGTTGGTTTTGTTGTGGACCACAGCTCAGTCATACACTGTTTCCTGTCAGCACAGAGGCTTTTCTCATTTTATTAGGATCACGCCTGTCCTTGTCAGGAGTACAGCTTTTTCATCTTCACTTACCTTAAGAATGTTTTGTATTCGATTCCTTTTTTCCCCCTCTGCCAGCTATTCCCTGCAGTCCAAAGTGTTGTACTTCATTGGTCAGAGTTTGTCATCTCTGTCTGGGATGGACCTGATTGCTAGAGATTTGGCCTGTATTCCCTCTCTGCTGGATGATGACCTTCTGTCTAGTTTAGGGCAAAATTTTGAACATCACTCAGGAAGTAAGTCAGGATGTGATTCCTTTAAATCTCTCTACTATTCCTCATGTTGAAAACAAACTTTATTGCCAAAAAGGGTTTCTATACTGCTGACTTTTCATTTTAAACAACATAAGGGAACAATCCATCTCAATAAATACTAAGAGTTGCATTTTAAAGTAATGGCAGAGAAATTACTGTAAGGTTAACTCAATGTTAATACTGATTTTTTTGGTATAAAACGAAATGACAAAATATATTTTTGTTGAAATAAAAATTCATATACTAATTCAGCTCATTTAGTTTATTTCATGCACCACCTGGCGTTTTTTTTTTTTTTTGGGCAGCAGCACAAGCTACTCACACAAATTAGGTTATTCCCTGGCTGCCACATTACAGCTGCTACACATTAAGTTGGTAGAACAAACGCCCAGCAGCCGGTCAGTACACAGCGATTATGAACAGTTAAATAAAAGTTTGAACAATTTGGTAATTAACTGGCCACAATCTTGCCTTGCACTATTTAATAAACAATACATTAAAAGATGGACTATGTACGATCACTGTTAGGGTTACACTTCTTAGATGACCCATCTTGGGGTGAGAATAAGGTTTGGTGCAGAATTGTAGGTGGGGATCACATCAGAAAACTTAATGTTACACCTGAATTAGTCTATATAATCTGTGCAGTGTGAAATAGTTGCCTTTTAACTGTCTTGCCTTGTTCAATGCCTCAGAGGGTGTTTTGACAAGGCATGTTTTGACATCACACATTAGACACAAAGCAAACAATAATTTTCAAACCCACGCACAAATACCCCCCACACAAACAAATTAACCACAAAAATGAACAATAACATGATATAATACACATCATTAACAGCTGCAGAAGAATTAAACATTGCAAAACCAACCTTATTGTGTTTTTTATGTAACCCTGAACAAAATCAGAATATAGCGCTGCTCGTTGTGCTGTAGGCATCGCAGCTTGATGCCCAACAGATTTGGTGTTATTTAAAGAAATGTTTGTAATAGCCCCACAACTTTCCAAACACTTCAGGCTGCACACAGGAAGCGAGTGTAGGTGTGTTGTTTTTGAAAGCCCACACAGTGCGGTGCCCTCAGATCAGTCAGGGCTTCGTTGCTTTGTTTCATTGTTTACTGGTGTAATAGCAAGACTCCAAACACCAGAAACACCCTGAAACAGCTGTCAGCTTTTGTTCTTAGTCAACATCTGTGAGACTTAATATAGAGGACCAAAATACTGTAATATGATTATAAGATAAACAGGAATTGATCTCCAGTTCCTCAACAAAACAGACTGTATTCTGGACTGAAGTGGTGGACTGACAGATGAACAGACCAACACTCCCATCCATAAACTGATGAAGTTCCTGTTTTCTGGGCACAGTACTGCCTGAAGCTGCCCTCTGAAATATCCCAGTTTTAAATGTGAATAAAAACCGAGTGAGACTAAATGACAGGTAACAGAGCAGACAGGCTGGCGTCCAATTCGTAAACTAACCACAACGAGCATACCCAAACTAAGATTTGTTGCAGAACATCAGTTATACTGGATAATTTAGATGAAAAAGGTGAAGAAGAAGAAGAAAATAAAATCTAAACTCTGGATATTTTAATGTCATCCCAATATCATATTTAAATGTAAACGTATAAACATATATTGACCACCGAACTGGATTTGTCCTTGCTACTCATTTCATGAATCTGAAACTTTACAGTAAAGCTATGCCTAAAAGTTTGAAACAACAACAAAACCAAGTCCATTTATACCACGCAAGAAAGTAAGGCCAAGTAAGAAAAAGCCATCTGAGGGCAATACCCAAAAAAGAGACACAAGAAGCTCTAAAACAAAATCACTGTCAGAGCAGACAAAGAGCAGAGCTGGACTATAAATCTGACGGCACACAGAAAATCTGGCAGACAGCAGTATACAGTATATAGAGTCTACAGAGCGGAGCGATCCGACACGATCAGCAGATCAGGTGATGGAAAGCAGGCAGATAGTTGGAAGCGTCAGGGTCCAAAATCACACCTGAAAACAAGTATAGACAACTGGACTTTATGAATGAAAGGATGAATAAGGAGAATCAAACTCTTCCTCGCTCTGTTGTCATTCATCCTCGGATGCAACACATCTCCACTCCCTTTTTAATCAGGACGTGCTGCCTGAGGCCTTCCAGTGAACTAGTACCAACATCGCATTTCCTTCATTCAGGTCTTCACTCTTCCAACCCCAACAGTGTTGAGACTTTGTCGGGCTGGAATTGTGCTACAGTTCATGGTGATCACAAACGTTTTCACCTCCAAATTTACAGAATTAAGAAACTGCACCAATGTATGTGCAACTCGCTTGTGATGATATTGCCTAAGAAAGAAAGCTACTTATTGTGTTAAGGGGAATTCTGTTTCATCCTATTTCATGAAATTTGATGAAATTCAAATTTAAAATCGTTGATAACTGTGGTTTTTTAAGACTGTGGCTGCCCTCCATAATGTGATAGCATACTGCATGGAAGTTATTGTTTTCATATTTTACAATTTTCCGGTGTTTTATTTGAGGTTTTGGTATCCATGTATCCAGAAGATACATCTTTGAAGATACACCTTTTGTTGCCTAGTTTATTTAGTCAGTGCTGCAGTTAATGTATATAATCTGTAAGAGCTCTCCTTTGCTCCTCACAGCTCCATGTTATTTCCCCTTTTTTCCATTCCCCCCCTCCTCTGTCTGTTTTTACATCCCTCTGTCCTTTTTTTAAATCCAGTGATTTACATCTTGAACTGCATATGTTACAAAGCAAATTACACCCTGACACCTCAAGTGAGGCCTCTTCCCACATTCTGCTGTTCACCAGCAAAATTAGTCCACAGCCTCTGTGCTCTATTACCCTTTAAAAAGAAGATGTAGGTGGGAACATCAGAACACGTTTCTTTAATCAGAAAATGATCTGAGATTTTTGGTAAAATTATAAAACAGTATTCCAAGTTACTCCAATAAAAGTACTGACCATTCATTAAAGCCGTCTTTTCTCACACGGCATTTATAATAAAGGAATAGACAAAAACAAACCTTCTCCTTTTTTAAATAGTACTGATTTAGATAGACAAAAGCAGATTTTTCATCTCCACCCGAAGTCCCTGACAGACTTTGTGTCTCTGATTAAACTGATGTTAGCTCCAGTGTCTCCAGCAGAACTCTTAATGGTTACACTTGGCTCTTTTATACAGAATCCTGAAAAAGGATATTTGATTATGGAGTTTGTGGTTGCAGTTTGACTGCTTAGCTTATTCAGTCAATCTAGTGAATGTAATTGTAGGCTATCTTGGGTAGCGGTGGCTGGGTTTGCTGGAGTCTTCACTTAACCTGGCTATAACCTGTAAGACCAAACACAAATGTATATAGTTAATGATCCACCTATTGGTTTTGGAGATAATGTTCAAGAGTTATTATACTGTATGAACATTGACTATACCGTTTTTAGTTTTCCCAGGTAAACAAGGATTAAACTTTTTATTTTTATTTTAAACTGACTGCCACTACAAATTTATCATTTGTAGTGGCAGTCATTTAGTCTCTTCTGTTGTTCTCGCCTCAATATGTGTATCCCACTCTGACTCTGAGAGAACAGTGCAGTTCTTACATTCTGCTCGGAAGACTTGCATCATATCCATTTTGATAGTGTGTGTATGTGCTGTGGTTGTGTAACACAGCCTGTGTTGGTTAACAGACAGACCAGATGTAATAAGGGAAGGAAAAAGGAGGAACAATGCTGTTCTAACATCTATGAGATTCTATATAAATCGCTCTTGATCACACTCTTGAATGCATGACAATGTGAAATTAACAAACTACCATTTAATCAGTCAGAGATATGAGGATGTTATGCCTGTAGCAGCTAATGTAGTCCTCAGCTGCCCACCTCATATGAGGAGGCTGAAGGCTAAAGAGGCTTTCTAAATCCACACATGACACTTTTTCATTTTCAAACTTGCTGTCTTCAACCATCAACTCCAAAATTCCCTAATTAATAAATTATATGTGTCATTGATTTTATCCATAAACAGAAGAGTAAAAATTACACCATGGAGGTGTAAGAGTAATTAACAAGGAAGGAAGGCAAGTTTCCCACTAATCCCACTGGACACCAACCAAGTGAGATACAATGTGCTATAACAAAGTTTTGAGGTGCTGGTAGTATTTTTAAAACCATTAGACAGAGCCAGACTCTGTGGTTTTCCATTTTTTCAGTCAATGTGGAAAAATAAGGTCGCCATGATTTGCCCGTGTTAGTCTACACCAAATTCTTAACAAGTAAACAGATCTATTAAGTGTATTGCCAAATCACTCCGACAAGATCTATGTGTAAAACTTATCTTTTCCAAAATCGTGACCATAGATATGTTCCTGAATTAAAAATGGGTCATCAGTTCCTCTCAAATGAGGCAGATTACAGAGGGTATGTTTGGACTGCTCACTTTCTGGTGGGTTTTCAAAATTATACCCAATCTTAAATCTGTTATGAGAAACAAGTATCTCACTTAAAATGAATGCTTGTGAAATAAAAAGTAGTGTCCCCAAGAGAAATGTTTGTATACTGTATTATCCCAAACGCAGACAAAATATACACTGTGATGTGAGATTATAGTGGACTGCCTGCTGGTGAAGACGCAAGAAAATAATTATCTCTTCCACATTACTGAGGCAGTGTGAAAAGTACACAATTGTATATACACCATTCATAATGTTGTGTCATCAAATAAAAATTTTAGTGTGTAGAACTGCAGTCATCTTGGTTTTGCTATTGTCTTTCCATCTCTATTGTGAAAGAATTCTCTTTAAAACACACCAGGATGTGGTTAATGTACCAGTTAGAAAATGCCTGATGCTTGACTTCCTGCACCAGTCACTTGTTCACTTTGGCTCACTGCCGTTTCATGCTGGGGAGGATGGTGTACACTCAAATTGTCTGAGTGTGTGCAGGAAACAGCTGTGGCGGGTTACATGTGTGGTGACAGATCAGAGCTCTCACACTAAACCTGATGAACTGCTGCAATTTACAAGAACAAAACAATAAGCAAAAAGGGACAAAGATTGTTTCTGAATTTTCTTGTCTTTCGTGTGTTTGCATGTGTTTTCTTAGTATGGATTGGTGTATTGGAGCCACTAAATGTGTTCATTTGCTGACTCAAAGAAAATTTCGTTTTTGCTGAAAATGAACAACCACACTAAATGAATCTATACAAAATCTGATTAATTAATTCATCTTTCTTTCAAACCACCTGCCAGTAGATTTTATCCTTGGGGATACCAAAAATGAATGAATTTAGACACTACTTAAGGAAAAGTAACCTCTGTGTTTCATGGTAACTGTTGGCTGGGTGCCAGATATCTCCAACAACCACTGAGTCATTACTGTTACCACAGAGATAATGGTTCTTGTTAAATAGATGACAGCTAGTATTCTTTTCTTGCCTGCTGAGATTTAACTGGTATTTGTGAGGCTACAAAGGTGCCAAACAACTATGGAAAAGGAAACATATGCAAGCACTCACCTGCTCAACATTTACATTATCAGTTTAACAATAAACTAGAATGTGCATTTAAGTGATTATGTGATGGGAATCGAAGCATGCGAAAGAGATTTTGGTATAGACTCAGAGGAGGTTACTTGAGTTGTATCAAAATTGAATGACTGTTCTTGTGCAGACTTGGTCTTTCAGTTCAAGGTGGAGTTTTTGCATCATATGGACATTATCAGTATATCACAGGTACATAATGTGGCCCTGATTCAGTCAGCAAATCATCCCATGAAAGTAGCATATTTATATATATAAATCTGGATATCTTCACCAAATTCCAGCCAGCAGTTGTTTAGATATTTCAGTCTGGACCAATGTTTGGACTGACCCACAGATGTTATCAATGACAACAAACATGAAATGTGGCAGGTAGAAACGGTTTGCCCCGCCGCCTCACAGAAACATATTCTGGGTTCGATTCCCGGGCCCGGACCCTTTTTGTGTCGGTGTCCCTGCTCCTGTGTGGGGAAAGGTACTGTCTCTTCAGGTGCCCTGGCTTTGTCCCACAGTCCAAAGATGGACAAGTTTATGTTAAATGAGGAGTGTGAAAGTTTGTCTGTCTCTTAATGCAGGCCCCTGTGAACTGGCCCAGTAAAACTGGAACAACCAGCTGTTTTCATTTGACCCCTTGAACACGTGGGTCACATTTAAAGTTGAATCATCTTAATAAAGTAATGTCTAATAATTTTTAATCAGTATATATTTAATTTGGGGCAAAATATCCCCATTTACAGTGGAATATAAAGTACAACAAAGCCAACACGTCCGCTTTCTCTTTAATTGGCTCTAACTGACCGAATAACATTTAATTTGGATTGACATATCAATCCGCCGGTTTGCTAACGTTAGCTAAACTTAGCTTTTTGGTCTTTTCTTCGTTGATGTAAGTGTGCAATGAATTTGACACATAAAGTATTAAGTGAGTACTTTTTAAGTTTTTGTAAAAATGTTAGTTAGAGGCCAAAGTAGGAGGAAAAAGAGCCTGTGATGGTGAAACATAGTGCACCACCACCAGGCCGAGCCACTGGGAGTCGCCATTTTTTTTTTTTTTTTTTAACAGTTTTGACGTCAGCAACTAGCAATCAAACCAATGAAGTGACTGAGGACCGAGCCCCTACCGGAGCCACCGGGAGGCAGTCACAGCGCAACCGAGCGAGTCCCCGCCGCCTAACCCCGGAGGAACCGCACAGAGGAACAGGTCCACCGTCAACCGCCGTGAGAACCCAGCGATGCCCGCGCTGCTCACCGCCGCCCAGTAACACCCGCCGCCGGCCATCCGAGGCAGAAGAGGAGGGAGAGAACCGTTACAGTGATTCACCGACAGAAGAGCAGAGAAGACAGGACGGACGGACTGACTGACCGCCGCCACCGAGAACACGTTTTTTGAGAAACGAGCTGCGGAAGCTACATCGCTGTGTAGTTGTTTATTTTTTTTATTATTTTTTTAAAATATATTTTCTTTTTTTCTTTCTTGCCGAGCGGATCCTGATTTAAAACGCTATAACGGCTCCGTCGGTCCTGCTAGAGAGCGACACAGAGGGAGCTGCCCAGAGAGAGAGACACTGAGGCAGAGGGAGCGGAGGTGAAAGCCCAGAAAAGGAGGAAATAAGGAGACCAAAAAAAGGATTTCCAATCAGCTTTGTTTTTATACACAACTTCCAGTAAATCCACCTTTTTATTCGCCCTTTTTTTTAAAACAGTTTATTTATTCCGTGGATCCCGGTACCGGTAACGCCATCAAGCTGTGTTCTCTAACCATGGGATGTACTCTGAGCGCAGAGGAGAGGGCGGCTCTGGACCGGAGCAAAGCCATCGAGAAAAACCTGAAGGAGGACGGACTGACCGCGGCCAAAGATGTCAAACTGCTGCTTCTCGGTAAGAGACGCCGGTTGAATTTGTACCGAAGGGCCCGAAGAGCTGCGGTGGGGGGCATTGAAAAGCTTGGAGGAGCGTTGGAAAGGTGTGGTGTGTGGCGTTGGAGGAGGTGGGGAGGGGGGGAGTTAGCGAGAGAGGACCCTCTGAAGGTAGAGGTGGAAATAAATGAATAAAATATAAGGAAAAACACGATCATAGGCTAAAATAGTGGCTAAAAATCCGCGGAATGGGCAAAGAGGAACTAGTGCCTTCTAAACACAGACGTCTTTTATTCTAACTGCTATTATCGGACATTATTCCTTAAAGATGTGACAGGTGGGTGGATGTAATTCTACACAATGAGTCGATATGTCGGTAAAAGATGGGGACCATATCAGAGATGATAAATGCAGTTGAATGCCAGAAAAAAATGGCAGTATGCAGCAATGAAAGGCCAAGCACAGGCGGTGTTGGCTCATTGGTTTCAGGCTGGGAGACTAATTCATTGATTCTTTATTTTTAATTATCTCGCAACTAGTCAACAGCTTCTCTTTAAATTGCTAAATTGAAAGATGGGGGATGAAAGGAGGGATGTTGAGTACGAATGGGTGCAGCCACTTTCTCCATCTTTTTTATCTCCACCCTGCCTCTGCTGCTGTCCTTATTCACTTAGGTTTTAGAGGCTGGTCCTTTCTCTCTCTCTCTTTCTCTTTCTCTCTCTTTCTTGATTTTCCCCACCCCCTCCTCTCTCACCATGTTTCCAGCTTGCTGCCATACACATCCAGAGAAACACATACACTCTGTTTACATTGTCTTCTTGTCTCTTCTCCCTCAGGGGCTGGAGAGTCAGGGAAAAGCACCATCGTCAAACAGATGAAGTAAGTCTTTAATAAGCACGGTCTAAAATACTATAGTGTGTATGTGTGGCCCTCTCATGCTTTCTGTCTCTTTCTCACACACACACACAAACCTATGAACCTATAGGTGTGGCTTGATAGTTTTCAGAACCATCATCTCAGATTTTTGTCAATCAATGGTCTAGTCTGACAACTAACCAAGCATCACAATTTCGTCCCTTATTAAACAGCTGATGTTGCTTTATATGTGTGGGAGGATGAGCCAAATTGGGTGTGGAAAAAAACATAATGCAGGTGCAATGATTTGCTTTGCTGCTGTGTATGCATGGACGTATGCAAACTTTCGAGATGTTGCTTAATTGGATGGATTGTCATATAATATATAATGTGCATAGAGTCTGTTCTGTAGCTGCCTTTAAAGATTTGTGTTCCCTCAGGTCCAATACTTTCTTGAGTAGCATTTACACAACTGGGGTTAAATTGTTACCTCTCCTGCATAAGCTTGTGCTTATGAGAATATTTGAGATGTGGCCATCTCACCAGACCTCACCAAAAATAAAATTAGCTATCCTGGACCAAATTTGAATATGCACGCCTCAACATCAATTTAACCCTTTAGTCATTCTTGCACACCATATATCCTAGGGGTTAATATTTGGACCGGGGGGGATCTGTAATTGATATCACAGAATTGTAGGATATGGATGCCATAGGGCCAGATGACACAGCCCAAGAACTTCTTTGAATTCCTCATCCATGCCAATAATTCTGTGATCTCAGTCACAGAGGTAACTTAATATCACAAAGTTGTGCAGTTGGTGTCCATTTTAATGATGCTGCTATGGTATATGCAGATTTTATCATTAAGTTATAGTAAAACCATATGGAGGAATGAACACTGAATTTAATATTGTCCACCTTAACAAATACAGTGTTATTTAATACTTGTCAGGGCTCGAACTGGTTATCCCATTATATATTTTTTCATTGATGTAAAAATAATAAACTTATGTTTTGATAATCAAATTATCATTTCAGTAGTTTTTTTTACCCACAAAAGTGCCCAAAATACATTGGTTTCTTTTTCTCAATTGTGTAAATTTTCTGCTTTTCTTTGTTCCTCTGCTGGAAACAATGCATTTTAAAGTATCACCTTGGGCTTCAGGTAATTCAGAAACTTAATTAGCCGGAGGCCTGAGATGTTTTTACCCAAAATATGAAAGCACTGCTTTTTGTTATGGCAACATCAGTTTCCAGTGGCTGTTTGTGGCAGTTACAGATGTAGAAACCATGTAGCATATTAACTGTGTCACTGTTTTTGAAAATCAGGTTCCTAACCAGTTTTCAGTCCAATACATTTCGGGCATAATGCCACCTCAGTACTCCTGCTTTACTCCTGCAGATTTAACGTTTGTCTGCAGTTCTTACCAGTGAGTTTAGGCAGTTAATTAAACTAACTAAACCAATTTTTTCTTCATATAATACTTACATATAGACTTATCTATGGAAATTAGCTGAAAGCTTCAAGCAACATTCTCATCCCTTAAATAGTACTTTTGTATTTACTCTATCACTGAAATAATCCTATAAAATACCAAAAGGATTTAGGATAGTTCTTTCTCCCCACCCCTTCTCCCCTCCCCACAAGTGTAATTTAATCTCTAATCCAGTCATGACATATGGTTTTTGTTGTATCTTGTCTGCTGTGTCTTCTTACCAACAGCTGAGTGCATTTTAGTCAATAATAGGCTTTGGTTGTGGTTGTATGATGACACATCACATGGACATGGGTCACTAGATCCAGATGAGCCTGTTTCTCATCTGTTAATGGTCAATCCAGCAGCACAGAACATTCTGCACACTGACTAACCAAAGCTCCCTGTGAGGTTCAGTGAATATATTTAGTTGGCCGTAACCTATGGGGAAAATCAAAGCATCGATTGCCCTAAATTTTTGTAAATCACACATTATGGAGTGATTCCAAATGGTAGGTGTGAACCTATCATGGTGATACTGCAGATATTATAGGAGTTTTCCCCTCATTTTTATGTTATAAAGAAACACATGAAACTGCTTCTGCTGCTAAATATTCTAGGACAGGAAGGCAAATTTTTATTAGTCTAACTTCTAAAAAAATAACCTGAACTGGAATTAGGTCTTTTAATAGTGAGATTTTAGGGTTTTTTCCCCACACTTAATTCTAGAGTTGGTATTTATTTACAAAGACCATCTGATATTATAGTGAAGGAAGCAGCTTTTCAAGTGGTGGACAGCGCCTTGTTGGGGAAGCCTTTATGTTCCATTCAGAGATGCTCGGCTATTTCCGTAACCGCATCAGAGGAGTGGAAAGCTCCTACTGCATTTTCTCTCACAGTGCTTTGAACATCTGGGGCATGCTCAAGTGACCAATTGTATGTATATGTATATGTGTGTGTGTGTATGTAGGTCTGAGTGTGCATGCATGTTTTTGTCAGAGAGGGACAGAGATGACTGGATTACACTTAGATTTTATGGTGTGTATATTGAGTTGCAGTGTTTGTCACAGCTGTGTGCGTGACCTCAGTAAGTGGATGTAAAGAGTCTATTACCACTCTGTCCAGTTCAGTAGAAAAATATT
This sequence comes from Remorina albescens, assembly GCA_034769265.1. Taxonomy (NCBI): domain Eukaryota; kingdom Metazoa; phylum Chordata; class Actinopteri; order Carangiformes; family Echeneidae; genus Remorina; species Remorina albescens. The sequence continues at coordinate 54,083,667 of CM068475.1, forward strand.
GCTGCTCTATTCATGATAAAGACTCACAGTTGTCCGTGCTACATGGCTCTTCAAGGAAATTTTGTTGGAGATGGGCTCTGTCTAAAATCATTTAGCGAACATTACATGTGTCTGACCAAACTCTGCCTATTGTTCTTTGAAGTACACATTATTAGATGATGCAACCACTGAGTGGCAATGACTTATGACCAAGCACTGATAACAAATCTATTGGGAACACAAGTGCACTTTGGTGTGTGTGTGTGTGTGTGTGTGTGTGTGTGTGTGTGTGTGTGTGTGTGTGTGTGTGTGTGTGAGAGAGAGAGAGATAATGAATTACAGTTGTGCATGGATGATTGAATCATCACGGTGTGAAGCCACTGCATGGGCTAATGCCAGATTACAGTTGTTAGACAAGAAAGAGGAAGAAATGACAAATGGACATATATGATACAGAAGAAGGGAATTTAAATATTATATATATATACACATGCACACACTAACTCTGATCTAATATCAGTTAGTGTAATATGTGGGCCAGCAACCCAAGGGACTTGGTCATGTGTGAACAACCTATCTCTGTCTTGTGCACACTGCTATGGCTGTATAATACTGTGTGTGTGTGTGTGTGTGTGTGTGCGCGTGCGCGCGGGCGACACCATCTGTTTAGGGAGCCTGTGTGTGTTTAGACGTGTGCAAAGGCTTCTCTTGCTGCCCAGCTGGCAAACTGACCTCTCCATCAGTTCTCAGTGTGTCCAAGTGTTTGAAAAACAAAATATTAATATTTTAATAAAAAAGAGCAGGACTGAAGAAACCACTGTCCAGCACAGTGGGGATAATATTACTCAGTGACTGCTTGAACTACAGCCTCCTCCCCTTTCACTGTTGTTTCTCTGAAGGCAAACTCCAGAGATGGGTTTAACTGCACTGGGAAAGGAATTAATTATTCATTGGTAGCATGCCCAGAAGTCATAAGACTTTTCTTTAGAGGTTTACCTTATTAGCCAGCAGTAGCTAGCATAATGTGTTGCTAAATTAATATCATTGTCATAGTGTTAAAGATTATAATGTTTGTCTGATTCAAATTGTCATTTCCTTTTCATTAACAATTAAAGTACACTATGTCACTAAAAAGTGAAGTTCTTCAATATTTATTTATTTATTTATTTTTTGTAGTTAGCTTGGATTTCTTTCATTTCGTGTTCACCTAACATTCACTACACCCCTCCCATATCAGTTGTTGATATAAAGCAGAGAAGTGGCCAGAGAAGGCCAGACAGAGTGAAAAAGTCAACACACTGAGTCTTCCTGACTTCTCAAGAGTAGTCACTTTTTATATCTTATATAAATGCAGGTAGTTCCTCTTTTAATCATTAACAGTCTATAAAGCCACATGAAAGTATATAAACTGTGAGCATGAGATATGATAGAATAAATCCAGTTTACAGGTGCTGAATAGCAGCAATAGAGATCGCTTGCCCTTGGCTTTATAGTTCAGGTTAGGAGGGGCAATTTGTCCAATACATGAAATGACTACACTATGTGTTCGGTTAGATTTGTAAGCAGTGATCTGAATCAGTCTGCATCTTGTTTCTGTCCTAACTGGAAGTTATGATTTGTATCTTTAAGAGTCAGTGTGACTACAGCCAGGTTAGGGTTCAGTTAGCAAACTGGTTCATGCAATGTGTTTTTCTTCTTCTGTGATAAGGATATTTATGTTAGTTGCATATTCATATTAGTTTTGTATTCAGGGAGTTTTTACTAGAAAGATATTCTTCATCTCAAGCTTTCTCATTCAATGTCTGTGTGTTTGTGCCTCATTGACATGATCAGAGGCGACTGGCTGAAGGGAGAACAAACGCTGCCCGTCCCTCATGGCTGCACTGCTTCCCACAGGCTGTTCCCACCGTGTGTGTGTGTGTGTGTGTGTGTGTGTATGTGTGTGCGTGCGCGCGCGCGCGGGGGTCTGTGTTGGTTTCTGCCCGTGTGTTGTTCCTCTAGAACAGGAGATAATTAGGTTTAAGCTTCAGAGCAAGATAATAAAAGGGGCAAGGGGAGAAAGATGGGGAAAAAAAGGTGGCGTGGTTTTGTTCAATGTGACAGAGAGAGAGGGGATGTATAGATGGAGGGAGACAGAGAGGGAGTTTAAATGAAGAAAAACAAATGGCCAGTGTATAGAAAGAAAGCAGTCCACATGTGGGGATACAAAGGACTCAGCTTTAGGGAAAAACAGTAAGTTTGATAACATGGTGGAAGTGAGACTAGAAACCGAATAATGACAAATAAAGGGAGGGATGAGAAATGAAGTGGGAATACTCAGTGAGGATAGTGAGCATAGTTGCAGAGAAACCCAGCAGAAAAGCAACCGGGGAGGATAATTCAGTTTTTTTCCTACAGAGGTAAAAGTGATGTGGGAGTGTGAAAAGAGACAAAAGAGGAGATAAGAGGGTGAAGATATGAGGGAGGAGGTTAAGTGTGAATGAGTTAGAAGTAAGAAGAGGGAACCAAAGCCATTTTGAAGAAAGGGACTGGAAAGTGAGAGTGAATTCTCACTTATTAAGCAAGTTAGAGGAAATGACAAAGAGAGATGAGGAGTCAAGGATCGGGTGCAAAGAGCACTCATCTCCTGGACTCCATTCTTGTTGATAATTATTAGCCTCGTTTTCCTGGGATGGTTGGATCAGAGGAGAGAAAACATTAGAAAAAGAGGTGGTGGGGCAAATGAGGGTCATATGGTGGCACCAACTCATGTCTCTCATGAAAGGTCAGTCTGTAACTGGTTATCTGAAACAGTCTGTCAGCCAGTCAGTCTGGAGACTTTGGAATTTTGGTATTGATTTTTTATTTTTTTTTAATCCTATCATCTGGAATTCAGTATTCATAGATGTTTTAAGGACTGTTTTTACCATATTCTGCAACCAGATCACTTACCAGACTGTTTGAGCACAGATGGGAAAGAAACTGAAACTGCATATCTACTCCCTATGTTTGTGTTCATTAAAATACATAAGCCTGACCTCTTCGGACAGCTAGTATTATAGGCCCGTTTAGTAGGCACAGACCAAACCCAGAACAATCAGTACACTGTTTAGTGCCATGGTTAGATCATGTCTTGTCAAACAAATTGCAGTAAGAACAATAAACAGTGCATAAACTAATTTTACTCTCTCTCCCATGTGTTTGCTGCCAGATACCCACCCAGTTGCCTTGATGTACAGTTGAAACCAGAAGTTTACATACACTATATAAAAAGGCACATAACCTTTTTTTTCCCTCACTGTCTAACATGAAATCAGATTAAACTTTTCCTGTTTTTGGTCAATTAGGATTACCAAAATTATTTATATTTGCTAAATGCCAGAATAATGAGAGAGATAATTTTTAGACAATTTTTTATTACTTTCTGGAGAGTCAGAAGTTTACATACATTTCATTAGTATTTGGTAGCATTGCCTTTAAACTGCATGACTTGGGTCAAACGTTTTGGATATGCTTCCACAAGCTTCTCACAATAGTTTGCTGGAATTTTGGCCCATTCCTCCTGACAGAACTGGTGTAACTGAGCCAAGTTTGTAGGGCGCCTTGCTCGCACATGCCTTTTCAGCTCTGCCCATAAATTTTCAATAGGATTGATATCAGGGCTTTGTGATGGCCACTCCAAAACATTGACTTTGTTATCCTTAAGCCACTTTGTAACCAGTTTGGCAGTATGCTTAGGGTCATTGTCCATTTGGAAAACCCATTTGCGCCCAAGCTTTAACTTCCTGGCTGATGTCTTGAGATGTTGCTTCAGTATTTCCACATAATGTTCTTTCCTCATGACTCCATCTATTTTGTGAAGTGCACCAGTCCCTCCTGCAGCAAAACAACCCCACAACATGATGCTGCCACCCCCATATTTCACAGTTGGGATGGTGTTCTCAGGCTTGCAAGCTTCCCCCTATTTCCTCCAAATGTAATGATGGTCATTATGGCCAAAAAGTTCAATTTTAGTTTCATCAGATCACAGGACATGTCTCCAAAAATTAAAGTCTTTGTCCCTGTGTGCATTTGCAAACTGTAATCTGGCTTTTTTATGTTTCTTTTGGAGTAATGGCTTCTTCCTGGGAGAGTGGCCTTTCAGCCCATGTCGGTACAGGACTCGTTTCACTGTTGATAATGACACACTCTTACCAGCTTCAGCCAGCATCTTCACAAGGTCTTCTGCTTTTGTTCTTGGGTTGATATGCAAATTTCGGACCAAAGCACGTTCATCTCTGGGACACAGAACCCGTCTCCTTCCTGAGCGGTATGATGGCTGGACATTCCCATGGTGTTTATACTTGCGTATAATTGTTTGAACAGATGAACGCGGCACCTTCAGGCATCTGGAAATTGCACCCAAGGATGAACCAGACTTATACAAGTCCACAGTTCTCTTCCTGATATCTTGGCTGATTTCTTTTGATTTTCCCATGATGTTACACAAAGAAGCAGTGTGTTTCAGGTGTGCCTTAAAATGCATCCACAGGTGTGCCTCTAATTAACTCAAATGTTGTCAATAAACCTATCAGAGGTTTCCAAAGACATGACATCATCATCTGGGCTTTCCCAAATTGTTTAAAGGCATAGTAATCTTAGTGTATGTAAACTTCTGACTTTGAAGAAAGTAATAAAAATTGTCTAAAAAATTCCTTTTCTCATTATTCTGGCATTTAGCAAATAGAAATAATTTTGGCAATTCTAATGGACCTAAAACAGGAAGAGTTTAGTCTGATTTCATGTTAGGCAGTGAGAAAAAAAAGCATATGTGCCTTTTTATATAGTGTATGTAAACTTTTGGTTTCAACTGTATGTCCTCTAAATGGAGCTCTGTATGCATTTATCTGTTCAATGGTAAAAAGAAATACTCTAGTAATAATAAGGCTCTCTCAGCTTTAAATAATTACTTTGTGTAGTGGTGGATTAATGATACTGACACATAACATATGGGCAGCATTTTGTTTTTGTGGCTGGCTGCATAAGGCTAAGTGTACCCATTCTAAATATGTTGGAATTGTCCATATTTGAGTAAACTTTGTTACCACTGAAACCGAATGCTAGAATAAGCGTTGGTCTAAAATAGATATAATGCTGAAACAAGAATCAGAAGTTGTGCAAGTGTCTTGTGCAGGAACTTTCTTCCTGTCTCAACAGGATACATTCGGTGGTTAATATCAGATGACCTGATACTCATGACTTTGAAAGTAATGATATTTATCAGCCCTAAGAGTTTACTCCAATATCTGGAAATAATCAATGCCCTCACATAGTTCCAGTCCTTCAGATCTAGAGCTTTTCACATTTAGGTAGTAGTAGTAGTAGTATGGACTTCCTTTTTGAGCCTGTCAACAATCAGCAAATGTGTTATGCAAGAACACATTTGCTGTATAGTTACTGGTTATAACTGCTATTTTGATATGACTAAAATCTTCCTGTCTTCTTCTATCTCCATGCCTTTCTTAATTATTTTCCTCAGTCTGTTTTTCTTGGTTTTAAAGGCGTTTTTGCTCCTAGCCATCTTTCTTGGTGTGCAGAGTTGTATGAGACCAGATTAATATGACTGTGTATGTGGTCTGCATGCTAATCGGGCCTTCTTATAGAAAACAAAGGTCTTTTGTGAGTGAAAACTGCATGTGTGCGTGCTCGTGTCTGCACTTTCACACAAGTGAGAGTGTGTTTTTTCTGTTGGTGCTCTTGTCTGTGTGCATATGTTGATGTGGTTGTGTGAGTGAGTGTTTTTTGTGTTAGACCTTTTTGGCAGATTTTAGCTCACTGCAGGACAATGGAGTCTTGTTACAGTGACCATACTCAGCTGATATACAGTCAGCTGATGAGGACTGTGGCTGGGTTTTTGTAACAGGAAGATTGTATGTTTAATCTCCTGTCTGTATTTGTGGGATTATATCGCACCAAAGTGATGACAGAAGAGAGGTAGAATTTATACAGGAGTCTGTGATAAATCCTTACTTTGTTAATTAATTTTTTTTTTTTTTTGGGGGGGGGGGGGGGACTCTTGTGGCCTAATCGATGGAAGTGAACATGAATTTTAAGGGCCCAGCACAAAATTTTGGGCGTGACTCGTTGTGCAGCTGTTACCCAACTGTTAATTAGGCAATGGTTATGACACTGCACTCTGCAACTGCTACACTAAGCTCTGCCAGGTGAGCGTCATGTGTGTGTGTGTGTTCACATGCATTTGTTGTTCCCTGTAGAATTCAGTCACTGAGGAGGTAAAAAGGTGTGTACTGCATCAACACTGTGTTTTTTAATTAAGGGTTAACTCCAAATGGAAAAGGAAAGGGAGCTAAAAGAGGAGTGTAAAGAAGAAGAAGAAGGTATAATTAGGTATAAAGGAGTGTGAAGAATGAAAGAGAATGTGTTAGTGGGAGGGACAGACTGACAGAGAAGAAGTGGGATGTTAGGTAAAAAAATTTACAGAGGGAGGGAGGACACAGGAGTAATAAAGGATGAAAGAGGGCCTGGCAGAAGAGAGACGCAGATATAGATAACTTGACAGTGAAACAGAGAGATAATGGCAGACAGATTTAATGAGATCTTCTTAGATGTAATACTGAACTGTAATTATTCTGCTCTCCTGTCTGCCTGGGTTAATACGCATGTGTGTGCAGCTCCTAACATCCCAGTTGAACTATAGTGAAGCAGACTGTGTCCCTTGGCACAAGAACACTCCCTCAGCACATGACCAAACCTGGAGCCAGACCACCTCACTATTAGATATTGTAAGCATGAAAAACTGAAGGGGGGAAACTCCTAATCTACCAGACACTGTGGAAATATTGTGTCTTGGTCGTGTTTTTATGTTCTTTTCATTGTGTCATCAATGTGTGTATGGTTTATTTATTTGATCTGGTTTGTAACTTTGGGAATTGTGTGAATGTTTATTGGAGCCCTGTCAAAGATAAATTGCCACACAATAAAGCTTTGTAGTTTCTAATTTTTCCACCTGTTTTTGGTAGAAGTCTTTTTTTCCCCGGGAGGATACTTTTGTTCTTCTTTGTAATTGCATGCTGATTCAAATTGTCAAAATTTAGTTTTTTCTTAATACTCAGTAGATTTAAGGGCTTAGGATGTGATGATTGTTCCAGTGTTACAATACCATCAGCAGAATTTCATCAGCATACATTCGCTTCAAGTGTTGATCACAGTGTCCCATAACTCCTCACAGATCTGATTATATTTTTGAGTGCCTGTGTTCATTGTGCTTTGATGCCTTTTGGTTTTGTTGACTGACCAAATTTTTCTTCTCAGATATTCCTTGTTCTTGATTTTTCTTTGTGCAGTTTTTATGCTAACATAGAAATTAAGCATTGAAAACAGATCTTGGGAAACATTCTTGGTGGCATTTTTTTGAAGAATACACAAGTTAACAATATGGTGGCTTAGATATTAGTCATTAGTTAAAATGAATAAAGTTGTCCTCTAGATGCTGTCAATAATTGACGCAATAATTGAAATATTTCAGTTTTGACAAGTGGTCTGACCGACCATCTCGAGAGTGATTGTCCCAGAATCACTGTTGTGGCTTAAAAAGTAGGTTGTTTTACTACTTTGACGGTAATACATAGAGAGCTAAGGGCATCGGAGGTGTGTGCATGAGTATGTATGTTCAGGAAGCTCCTGCTTGACCTCAAGGTGTGATGGCAAGTGAGTGGAGTCAGATGACTGAGCAGCTGATGCCTCCATTTCACTGTGTGCGTGCTTGCCTGTGGATGTGTCAGTCAGGTTGGGTGCTGTATTACTGACACCTTCAGCTATTTATAGTTTCTTTTTCTTATTATCTCCCTCTTCTTTCATGCTCCCTTTCATACCCATTATCACCAATCACACTGTTATCCCGCCCTCCTCTGCTTTACACTTTTCTGAGCACTCACAGCCACACACATACACATACATTCCGTTAGTAACTCTGTCCAGCAGTGCTGACAGGAGTTGGTCAGTGTGCACTTTATCATGACTAAGAGCTCTGTCGACAAAGACCATGAAGTAAGTGGATGCACAGCATAGCGATAAAGAACTCATACTGTGTGTGGTTTTGTCAGGACAAACGGTGGTCGCTAGAAACAATGCAAAACAGAGACCTAATCTAACAGGGCAGTGTGTAGACTTTGTATCTGTGTGTGTTCACATCAGTAGGTGTGAGGATAAAAATATGAGTGGGGGGGATAATGGGAAACAGAAAGGAGAAAGACCATCATGTTGACACTGTGTGTGTGTGTGTGTGTGTGTGTGTGTGTCACTGTCACTGTGTTGTCGCAGTGTGTGTATGTGTGGGTGTTGTTATCTGCAGTTGGTGTGGATTGTAGTTGAAGACAGCGACCTTCTGTCCTGCTCTTTATTGTAATTCACTGAATATGAATATTATGAGCTTTAACTTTGATGATATGTAAATTCCACAGCTTTGAGTTTTGTTTTAATTGAAAGCACACTCAGTCAAAGAAAATCATATCAAAGGACTAACAATGTACTACTAATGTTGAGCTCCCTTTTTCATGGAATGCAGAAAAATACGGACTCAGTCTTTGTGACTTCGCACATATGGGCCTGTGGGGAAGTTTTGAAGGTCAGTTTGATTCACACTAGGTCCTACACTCTGTCACAGACTGGTTGTGAAGAGTGGTGGTCTTTACTTAATTGTCTATAAGCTGGCCACTTGGTGTGGCTAACATCTGCTGAGATAGACATCATTTTACTCCAGTGCACCCCTTAAAGGCAGCTGCATTGCTGAATTAACAAACACGCAAGAACAGCCTGGTGTTTTTAAGAACAGAGCTGTTGTTCCTAATCCACAATGCTAGGGTCAAGGAAATATCCTTAACCAATAAAAAAATGAATACTTTCTCTCTTTGTGATTAGTGATTATTACCATCTTTGCTAGTTAGTGAAAACGGAAAATGCAAAGTACATATTAGCACGTTTTTTCACTTCGTAGTGTGTTCAGAGGAAAACTGATAAAATATGAAAATCATAGACAGTATTTATGCATGTATATTGAATATAGTTGATATTTGAAATGTACTGTTGATGGTCTCTATTCAGATAGCTGCTCACAGTAGGGAAAGATTTTAGTTTTAGGGGTAGGCAGTGTTTTGTATCAGGCGTCTACGTTAGCCTTGAAATTGATTTGTTTTGTTGTAATCATCCCTTCGCTTTATTTTGCCACTAAGAGATCACTTTTTTAAAGTGCTTTGCAAGTAAGTCAAATTCTGAATTACATAGCTCAATTGGGCAGCTTTCAAAATGATTGTTTCCCTAGTCAGTTGAGGTGGAGTGGGTTTTGCAGCAGAATTGTGAACCAGTCCATTCAGACCGAGGACAGACATTTTGCTGTCGACTTGGGAAGTAAAACTGGCTGTGACGATATCCACACATCCTCTAGCTGAAACAGACGCCTCTCAGATCCAGAGTAGCAAACATCAAAGAGAGGAGAGCACATCCATTTATATAAGGGCAGTGCCTGCCCTTGCATCATTCATCCAACACGTTTGAATTCCTGTTCAAGCATCTCCTCAGTAACAAAGGCACATCTACCAGGCTGAATACACGTGTGTCTGATGCATTCTGTTGAACAGGCAGTAGTATCCAAACAGTCTGAAATCTCTTCTCACGATCCAGGAAGTTCAATGAAGAGAACCAGAGACTAAGCTCATCTAAAAAACAATACTTAGGAAATTGCTTACTACAGAGTGAGCACAACACGGGAGTATATATTGTTTGGTTAATGACAAGGGCTGCGTGATGTGCAACAAAGAAAAAAGAAATTACATTACAGAAAATATAAGAAATTCTTTGATTTTATTGGTTACCACACAAAAATGTTCCCTTACCTCTGATTTTGGACACAAACGTTGTCTGCTGCCACAATTAAAGAATTTAAGGCCAATGTTCTCCACTGTTTTTCCCTGATGGATATTTCCCTGTTAGTATAAAAGGTTTAAAATGTATAAAATGTACACATACTACTTTAACAGCATTGGACATATGGATCAGAGTTCATATTCAGGACATGTCACATGATATGGATTAAGGGAGAATGAACATATGCCGTTATGTAGGTCAGGTGTGATACCTGTTAATCAAGCCACTGAAACCCTATACATACTTGTAGCATCACTATTGAGCAGTCATGCACATCAGCCATTGAGACTAACATAAAAAAAACAACAACCAGTAATTAGTGCTCAGTTAAGGAACTGCATCCACATTAATTATTTCATTTTTTTACACCCACAAATTTACATTTGAAATAGTGAATATCAAATTTCATAGAGCATCACAAGAGAGCACGACACATACTGACCACTAAGTGTGATTTTGATTGCCTGCTGACATCTGTCATTACACTGAACACCTGCTATCTGGCCTCCAAAGCGACCGCCACACAATGATATCATGGAGTAATGTCATGGTTAAATTGCCCATATGTCTGTCTCTCTGTCCATCTGTCCAGCTCAGTGTGAAACTAAACTATGTATCAGGTTGCCGTGCAGATTGTGCCAAAGCTATGAGAAATTGTGCACATACTCATTGACATACACACTTACATAGTGCTTGCTCTTTGCTGACAGAAGGGCTTGGAGAGTTGGTAATGAGAAAAGGTCCTCATGCATGAAAGCTCACGTCAGCAAGCTTGCCAACCCAACCCAACACACACACATATATACACACACAAATACAAGTCTCTGATACACTAATAACAGAAATCTGAAATCTTTGCTTAATCGAATTTGTCTTCTTTAGCTACTGCATTCTTTATTTTTTACACTTGACCCCTGGGTGAATGAGCATAATAGTATACATTTTAATTAATGATTCTTAGTTTGTTCAAGAATTCTTCCAGATTTCGATTTGTATTAGCTAAGATCAAATGTAGGAGTAAAATTCCTCAGTGGGTTTCAGAAAATATGTTCCAAAAAATGCATTACTCATAACACACATTTTATTTAATATGTCCTAAATATAATAATATTAAATGCCTCTTGTTGCATGGTTAATGTATTTCATGTCAGAAAGCCAGACTGCTAATGTGCTGGGATCCCAGATTTCAGAGGAATCAGTTATTTTAGGTATGCCATGTTACTGTGAAACAAGCATCAACCTCTTTCTTTGCATCTTCAGCTCAACACACTGTTTCCGCTGAGACTGGAGTGTCCAGTTCTCTTAATTGGATGTTTGTCCTTGTTTCACCCTTCCATTGAAAGATGGAAGGAAGATTTAGAGAAAAAGTGTCTGGTTGACAGGTGATTTGGAGTAAGTGAGAAAGAAAATAGAGTGAGGAGTAAAGTCAAACAAAAATGGATGTATCTGTTTTTCCTCTGTGCTGCAGTACATATACAGCCATTGTTCATCTCAGTGTTGGAGTTTTGTTGGACTTGTCAGCTAATGTGCACATGATACAGATGTATCAATAAACTGTTTATCCATCCTCGTTCCAGTATATACTTCTGCTGTGCCTCCTTGTGTAAAAGTCACTGATGTAAATAGAAGCCTGTTTTTTTTATATAGGACTGACAGGCTGCCTGATTGTTCTGAAACATTATACTCATCACAACTGTGTTGTCCTCAGGACAACGAAAACACACAAACACACACACACACACACACAGTAAACATGCTCATACAAAGACGCACTCCCGTTAACTTGCATATAGATGTATAATAGCACACACACAGAGTCCAAATTCAGATGCATAATAACTGCACTACCTGCAGCTGCTGAGTTGTATTGGAGACAGAGAACTGTGTGTGTGTTTGCTTGAGCATGTTTGAGAAGAAGAGATGTCAACAAAATGTCCAAGAGGAAATCCTGCCGATCTGTTTGGGAATATCATCTTGTTATTTCAACAGTAATCTTTGATGATAGGAATAGTGGATATTAATTCACTATTTAATATTTCCTCTGTCATTACTTTTTTTCATCTTCACTTTCCTTTAAAAACATTGATTAAAATTTTTATTAATGCATTTGCAATCCATTGTTTTTGTTTGAGGATCAAACAAGTAAGTTACACCATGATAATTAGTTAGATTTAGAGGTGAAGGCTGATTTTGTTACCCTTGGAAAGACTCTGGGTGGCTATATTCTTTGTGTTAAACTAGCTTCCTGCTGACTCAAACCAAAAGTTAAAAACTGTTCTTTGTAACTTTGCCAAGGACAGCAGATTTAAATTTTTGGAATGGTTCCTCTTAGGTTTAGCAGTAGTGCACATGTAAGCCTGCTAAAGTTGCTGCATTCGTTCTTCATTTTTTTCAGCTGTGTTTGTGTTACTTGGTCAGATTTCAGTAGCAGTTTGTGCTGTTTGTGTTGGATTGAGTGGCGTGCCTCCTTAAATAACTAGCTTCTAAATTTCCGTTTTTTGAAACACTAACTTGGTAAATCTTTTGATTAATCCATTCAAAAGTAAAACAGCATGTCAAAAATGGTAGTTTATGGTGCTGAGCTATTAATATCAAGTAAGTTTGAAGATCAAAATGGATTGGCTGTCTAGCTTACATGTAAAAGGCAGAGCGGTAACATTTCCTTTACCATAGGAATGAGTGGATGGTGTGCCCATTGGCTAATCTCTGTGGTGTGTCAGACTGTTTCAGGAGACCAGCGCCATAGTAAGAGGAATTAATACAGGGGCCATAGTGATAGATACAAGACTAGATACATTTTAATAATACATATAGTTCTTTGAAATTGTGTTTCAAAAAAGGGGTAGGCATGATCTTTAGTCTTTTCTGTATAGAGGGCTTGTTCACCCCATTGAATTTTAATGTGTCTTTTTGAATTACCTCATAGTGTTACCCCATCCTGTATCTGTCCGTCTGTATTATGCAATAGTTTTCTGGTGTGTCTTTTATTGTTCTTGGCTGCCCATCTCTCTGTCATTTTTCTCTGTTTGATTTTGTGCAGTCTGTCTGCCTGCCTAACGGTCTCACTATCTTTGAGCCTGACTGTCGTCGTGTCCTAGCATTAGCTGCAGTGAAAGATAGCATGACATTTAAAACAGCAGGATGGGCTGCTGCTAGCACTAAATGTCAACTTAGCCCACTGGTTATGGACCCACCCTCTCTCCCCCCTTTCCCACTCTCTATCTTTTGTGTTTTTGTTGTCACAGTCCTTCCACCACCTGTGTTTCTCACTAACCTCCCACCTCCATTCTTCCAATACTTTCTTTGTTTACCTAACACTTCTATATCACTGGAACACATCACCACATTTAATAACGATACCTACTGTAATTTCAGGTTAGCACACTTTGCTTTACACATCTGTTTACTGATTTGTGAAAGTGCATGTCATACTGGATAATAATAATAATCCAATTATTACTATAAGCAGTATGCTGTGGATATTACAGTATTATTTCATGTCTATAGAAATGCAAATTGTGCAATACTTGACCCATTGACTAATGTATGTACATCTGTTTGCGTTTAGGATCATCCATGAGGACGGTTTCTCTGGTGACGATGTAAAGCAGTACAAGCCTGTAGTTTACAGCAACACCATCCAATCTTTGGCTGCCATCGTCCGTGCCATGGATACACTGGGCCTGGAGTATGGAGACAAAGAACGCAAGGTCAGCACTTATTGACCACATACTCTATAAACGCATCCTCCACACACATATAATGGAGTGATGTACACACACAATAATACCCAGTACAATCAATTTTCTTAATAGTGAATGCTGACAAATTGTCACACTCTGTCTGTCACTGTCACAGATGGAAATGTGTCAGGATTGTTTATATTCTCAAGTCTAAAATCTGTTAACTGAGTAAGACTAATTGAAGATGTCACTCAACATGACCCACTGAGCTAATGCTCCAAATGCTCAGCTTCCAGGCCTGAATGCTGCAAGTAGCCATTAAACAGGAAGGACTGATTGAGTTCAGGGAGAGGGCACTGTGTGCTTTACACAGAGTTACTGTCTCTCAACCGAAGCACCCACAGCAGTCCAACTCTGGTACTGGCCCTGACAAACCGTCTCTGAGCAAGATATCGATGTTCTTCAGCAAGAGGTCCTTACTCTGACCTCTTGGAAACATTGTTTTTATGCCGATGGACAGAATATTACATAATGTTGATACAGCCACTAAAATTGCTGTGAGTCTGTCAGCACAGAATACTGGAAAAAGGAAAGGAAAAACTTAATGATGAGGATGTGATCTCTGGTCTTCCCACTCACCAGATTTTAACCTGACATCTATTGGATATTTTGAATCGTCAGCGTACACAGTGTTCTTCACCATTGTCAAAAGACTAACTGTGGGAATATAAAAAAAAAAAAATGATGTTCATCCCTCCAGTATAATCTCTACACTTACAGCTTCACTTGGCGCATTGAAGCTGTTTTCACTTGGTTATTCCATGATGGTCTTTTCCTTTAATTTGTCCCCCTTCTGTACATGTGTATAATAACCATGCAGTGGTCTGTAGGTGGAAGGTGTTGTCCATGTTACAGCTGGTGTTACATTAATTAGTTGTACAAAACTGAAGGATGGTGTGAGATCCTTAAAGGATTACCATTTTCCACCCACACTGAAAAAGAACTGATACAGACAGTTTTTTTTAAAGAGGATTTTAAGTTAAATAATTTCTTTAAAATTAGTCATGCTATTAGGGATGAATTGATTGGTTCAAGTATTGCCTAGTTTAAAATGTATGTCTGTTTCTGGAGCATAGCACTGTGTCTCTTTCTTTGGTTAATGTCCTTAACTGGTGCTTATCATCAATTTTTCAGGCAGACTACAATCCATATCAGTTAGATATTGATCGTTTAGAGATGTTTTGTTGAACATTTGGTCTAATGATGAGAGTGAGAGTAAAATAAATACAAAGGGGCTACAGATCAGTTTTGCTGAAGATATGGAACAAAATAAAATTCTTTCTTTCTAATCTAAAAGTTACACAGTAGATGGATGATTTCCTGAAACCATTACTTTGAGACACTTTAAAGGTCTTTATGATTTATAAAGTCTCTTCCTTCAAGGGCTTTATTGAGCGGTTACTCCGACTTTTTTTATTCAGTGTCAGCTCATCATCACCCTGGGCCCTTTATTCATTAAACTGCTGACCTGACCACTGACTGGGGGTTAATGGGAATGTCTGCTGACTAACACTGTCACACTCAGGCCAGAATTCCCTTATGCCGGTCTGAGTTAGTGACACGTATAAGCCCTTTAAATCCAAATGACACAAATTCACTATATGATGGACTAATTGAAAATTATGAGTAATCCAAGCAAGAACATCAGATCTATCTCAGTATGGAGCAATAGATGGAGATTAATTACATGTGCAAGGATGATGAAGACAAAGTAATGCATTATACTAAACTCTTCAGATCTCTGCATCAGTTTTAGGTCTGAAAGTTCAAGCTACTGGAGATATCAGACTATGAAGATGATTTATGTTTGTATCCAGTTTTTAATATGAACTAGTAACAGATTTAATTGGTTTGCAGTTTTTTCAGCATATAAAATTTATTTTTGAAATCATGTCCCATAAATTACAACCTCATCCCTGTGGGAAATACTGGATTATAGTCAACAGTTGAGCCCAGTCTGCGTATCAGTTAACTTCACAAGGGACATTTCATTCAAATGCAAAGTATTACAATCTCACTTTTGTTTGGGTATGAATTAGACTTGCCAAGAAGAACTGCTATAAATTGTTTTGCAATACCTGTAACCTTGTGCATTGTTAAAGATATTATTGTTTACATTGAGAATGTATCTCAACGGAGTCACACAAATAATTGCCAATGACCAAAACACACATCTCAAGGAAAAACAAACAAATAAAGTTGGTAAGTAATGTGTTGCTAACCCCAGTGCACTGGCTGCAGTGTGTAGGAATGGGTGTACATGGCTTCTTCTCTTGGGTTTGTCTTGCAGATATATATTACATTGCTTTTGTCTAGCTCTTTGCTGTTTTCATATTGTTTAACTCATTAACCATACAGCTACCTTCAGACTTGCAATTGCCTTCATTGGAGTGCTTTGTTTTTATCTCTTATGTTGCCAGATCTTGTTGCATAAAGAGGCTGGTTATACAAGTCACAAGTCTCAGGGTCATAGCTTCACACACATACAGCAAAAGATTGAAAGACATCTTTGGATTTTATGCATCAATGTCAGAGTATTGAAATGAAGATTGATTTGAATAAGCAAATCGATTTTTCCAAACCCAGTTTTAATATAATGTGGTGATGACAGTTTTCGGTTGACTATATTAGTGAATGCTATATTCAAGGCCAGTTTCGTTGAATTAGTGAAAAAGAGCTTCAAATTTGTCCATCTCTCCCTCACACGCACTCATGCACACATACATACACTAACAGACACGTGTCATTGGTTTTAACCTTACCCAAAGGCACAGTATATTTTTAATCACAACAGGGCTATTCATACTCAGAGTGGAAGGTTGAAATAACAGTAAACCTATTGATCAGGATATGATATCTGTGTGTGTGTTTTTGTGTGTGTGTAATTGTGCATTAAATATACCTTGGTGTTGCGTTTCTAGTCAGAGGTGAAGGAAAGGGCCCAAGGAATGAGAGATTACTGTTGCTGTAGAGTTATTTAAAAAAACAAACTTATATTTGTTTGTTGGTGAGGACTTTATCAGCGTTTTGTCAGAGGTTATGTGCTTCAGCCCCGCCCCTATCCTCCTCCATGTATTCTTCTATTCAAACAGAAGGAAAGGTGTGCCACACTGAGATGTGGGTGAACTTCCTTTATAAAGTACATGGGATTCACTCACTGAGAATGGTCACAGTGTGAAAATGATGGAAGTAAATTAAAAAAGAATGAATGTGTCTGTTTCACATAGTTAGGCTACACCGATTTATTATAGTGGCTTTACACTCAGTAAGGGTAGAAATCTGAGCTGTTCCTGCTTCGTATTCATGAATTTTGAATTGTTTAACAGTTGCAAATACCAGTAAACCATTTGTTTGTCTTTGCCTTGACCCTGAACTTTGTGTTGACAAGCTTTTAGTACCCAACCCATTAGTATAAAGATGAAGTTTGACACATTTGTGTCAAGGAAAAATGAAACAGAGCTGAAGAAGAGAGGCATATTGTGGTTGATACAAAATCCAAAAAGGATAGGAGGGAAAGAGGAAGAAAGCAACAATTTAAGAGAGAATGGAGAGAATGTGACAGTGGACAAGAAGCTGAAAAAGACCAGACTAAGCTATGTTTAAACTACACTCAACGTTTGACTTCCCCTCAAAGTAACCAGAGGACTCTGAGACATCCTAATCACACCAATAAAAGATGGTGAAAATAGCTCCAGAGTGGGACAGCTATTCATATGTTTAAAGAAAAAAATTACAGCTCTTTTGGAACAGTAGATTGTAATAATGTTAAATGTAAAACTCTTATTGTGTATTCTTTGGTGAACTACCGATGACTCCCTTCCTCCCATTTTGGCTTGCCTTCTATCTTCGGCTTTCTCTCCCTCACCATTTCTATCTTCTTCCGATATATTCAACTCCTCTTCTGTCCTCCTCTTTTCCTTTCTTCCTTCTACCTAGTCTCCTGATGACACCCCATCATCTGTTTCCCCCCACGATGGGTGGTTGCTTTGGCAACACAGTGTTTTGTTTTCCTCTTAACACATTCCTCAAGCCCATGTTCAAGGGTGGTATGACATATACACTTACACGCACACACACACACACACACACACACACACTCACACAATGATAGCAGGCCGAAAATAGATTACATGTTGTCACTGCTGTATGAATACTCAAGCAGTTTTTGCTCAGGTCAGAAAGGTCCTATAAGAAAGAAAGAAAGAAATAATTGTTGATTATTGCCAAGGTGTTCCACAAGTCACTTAAAACTATATTTAAGTGACTTTCAGTAGTTCTCCTTAACTGCAACTTTTGTACATTTAATTTGTGTAAAAGGCCCAGCTGAGCATTCTTTCACCCCTACTGTACTAAATGTACAGAACTGCACCGAACATTTTATACCCTGGCTCCTCTGAATAGCATCAGTGGATTGTAAGAATTAGCCTAGAGAAACATCGGGCTTTTATAATAAAAAAAAAAAAAAAGATTGTGTGTGTGCAGCAGCATGTACATTACTGATGCAATGGCCTGAGGGTTCACTTTCTATACAGTAATTGCTTCAGTGCATCCTCACAGTTCACCAGCCTTATGTGTTTGCCTGTATGCTCAACCTTATTTGTTTAAAGCATAGACCTGCTTGTACACATTAATGAAGTCAGTGGTGGACAAATGTGCATATACTGCATAAGCAGCACAATCTCAAGATGGAGCCCAACCTATTTCAAGATATTTGTTTACATTTTGCCACTGCTTTTTGGAAAAAAAATTTTTTGCTGTCACAGAAGTTATGCATGACCAATTGTTTCTAGTCCAATTTTCAACAGTGTTTAATTCAGTCGAATTGATCCATATCTCAAATCTGTCTCCTCTACTCTTTAATTTGTTATTGTAGCATCTTATATCCAAATTGGAAAGTAGATGGATAAAGAGAAAGAAATTGAGGACACAGCTGCTGTTTAACTGCAGAATGTACACGCACATACTTGCACAACATGTGATAACAGAAAAACACTTTGTGTCTCTGTGGACTTTTGAATGGAGAGACAAGAAGCAAACCACAGGGACATGGAAGGAACAGAGGGATGAAATGAAGGGATAGACAGTGTAGAAAAGAGTGCTATAGAAAATGGGAGATAGAGAGAGGGCTGGCAGACCGGTTGCTGCCTGGCGTTGTGGAAACCAGATAGTTATCCTCATGGGTTGGTCTGTATGTGATTTCTGAGGTGGGGAATGTGAGTTCTGATGATAACACTTCAATGCCATTTGGATGTAAAAAAGTCAGGTTTGGTCTTTGCAGATGTTGCAGAGAAACCTTTCAGCCAAATATTGCAGATAGATTAAATGCAACAAAAACCCTTTTTGGATTCAAAAAAAAGATTTTATGTGTGACGATATGTGGTATGCTGTTTCATTTACATGATGTCCGAGACTAATTACTACAGTGAGGATAAGCCTCATATTTTTTTCATGTCAGCGAACCTTGTGAGGCATTGGGAGTGTTTATAGACCAGGGCAGCTACAGCCAAGCGACAGTTCAAATTAAGCGCCTTTTATGTGTAAATTTTTCACACAAAGATGCCTCAGAGCTCTCATTGTACATCATGTGACAGACATGGTCATCTTCCTTTTTCCAAACAGTTCCCAATGAAGCGACGGTTCTGTTGATGAAAAAATAAAGATTACCTCTCAGCAACAACCTTGACATAGTTTATTAAAATTTGTATATTATCCGGGGGACCAGATGGTTCTGTGAACAACCCCTCTGAAGAAAAGTAACCAACGATGAATAGATGTCTGTGTTTCCCCGGCCTGATGTATTGTACTTATGAACTCTAAAGACTGAATATGTTTTTTGCTGTAAAAGTTGTGTTATTCTGCCACAGAAAGTACCTCCCAGAAAATGCACCATTTACTAAATCAGAAATGTATGGACAGCCTGTGGAGGCATTAGGCTTATGTGGGATGATTTATTTACCATATTAAAAATGTGGTGGTGTTTCTTTAGCCTTCAGCTTCTTTATATATCCATAGATTGGGTGCTAATATTGTATTGTGTAGTACTGGGCAGCATGGTGGCATAGTGAACAACAAGAAGGTTGGGGGTTTGGTTCCTCCAGGTACTCTGGTTTCCTCCCACTGTCCAAAGACATCATATTTAGGTTCATTTAGGTTCATTTAGGTTCTAAATTGTCTGTAAGTGTGAGTGTCTGTCTGTCTTTGTGGCGACCTGTCCCGCCCTCGTGAGCTGAGATTGGCTCCAGCACCCCCCGTGACCTGGAAATGGATGAGCGGTAGACTTTCTATCAGTTTATGTGTGTGTGTGTGTGTGTGTGTCAGTCATTATAAATTCTATCCAGCCAGGTTAGGAAGGTCATTGTATAGACAATATCCACTACAAACACACACACTCACTTTCAGATGTTTGAAGTTTCTCTGTGTGCTGTTTAGAAGGCATGTGTGTGTTTGAAGTGTGCGTCAGTCTGCCACCATCCTGCAGTGCTGAGCTGCCTTTGATTTTTTTTCTCCTGCACACCTCTCTCCTCCCTCTCTTCCATCCTCTTGTTATTTTCAGCATCATCCCTTTATCTCTCCTCTACTCACATCCTTTCTCTGCCTGCCATTCTCCCTGACTTCCTTCCTTATATCATCATTTCACCTTTTTACTGTCTTGTCCTTCCTCTTCTTCTAACTTATTCACTCTCTCCTCTCCTCTTTCCTATTACTTTGATCTCTCGTATAATCCTTACACCAATTGATCAGTTCTCTTCCTCCACTCAAACCTTGTAGATCAGTTTGTAAGGTCTTTACATAAAGCACCTGATTGGTCAGTTCAATCAATTCATCATGATCATCATCAGGAAATTCAATCTGTAATGTTGCTCTCCAGCGATGAGTGATCATAGTCTCTTGGATAATGCAGCTGGCTAATTAACACACACACACAAGCACACTTCACTGGTAGAGTTGAGGCCAGCTGTGAGTGGATGTGAGCAGAGAGAGGGATAACCGAGAGAAAGAGTCTGCATCATGAAAGTGAGATTGTCATAGCAGAGAAATGAACAGTATCCTAGCAACAGACAGGACCATGATCCCATACCTGGGATTTGAGGTGTATTATTTCTGTGTCTTTGTTTCCATGCCTGTCCATAATTGTCTCAGTGCACCTTTAAGGATGTAAAGCATAGCTGTTCTGTGCTGTACAATTTCAATATTCATGTAAGAAGACATGGATATTTGATTTTTGTCTCAGTGAGAAGCAGCTATCTCCCACTCCCAGTCAGCTAACCTCTGAGTGTATCTGAAAATGCCGAGGTTCATTTGGATACTGGAAGCTCCCTTGTACAACAATATCTCATTGTTGGCTGCGTTTGGTTCACTGGATGGTATCACTGTCTGGCTGGGACCTTCCTGTGTACAGTTGGCATGTTCTCCTCACTCGCCCACCGTCCAGACACATGCACGTTTGGTTAACTGGCTACTCCAAAGGGCCTGTAGGTGTGAATGTGAAATGTGTGTCTGCATGTTCCTTCCCCTGTGATAGACTGGCAACCACTGCACAATGAGAAAGGCGCCAGTGTCCTGTGACCTTGAACAGGATAAGCAGTTTAGAAAATAGATGGACACCTGGCTCAGCAACATTTCAGTGATATTTACTGAGATGAAAACAAGCAATATATACTTCCACAAGAAGGTGGGACTTGTTAAATTTTGTTTCTTAGCCATGCTAGCAGCATAGATCAAAACTAAGACCATCTCAGCAACTATTTCATGGCTTGCAATTAAATTTTTATGCAGTTATTCGTAATCCCCATTGGATGAATCCTAATGGCTTTGGTGGCCTGCTAATTTATCTCCAACCCCCACTGTGAGGTTTAAATTTGTAGGTTTTAGTGAAGTACCTCAACCACACTCAACCAAAAGAGCTTCAAAGCTTCAAACTTTGGCAGACATATTTATGTTCCTGACAGGATGAATTTTTCTGACTTTGATGATCCCTTAACTTTTTCTCAGAGGCCATCATCAAACAAAAATTTAAACTTGTCTAACGGTTTGGTTAAGGACTTTGTACTAGTGAAACAGTGAAATTCCCAACATCCTGTGCTTTGTGTTTAGTGCTAATTAGGAAACGTCATCACGCTAACTAAGATGGGGAATATTAAGGAACATTGTTTCAACAAAAACCTTGTAAACTTGTTAACCTTGTAATTGTGAGCACATTTATGCAAATTTATCTCAAAGGACTGGTGAGGCATTTGCATGGCTGCAGTTTTTTAAAACAGTGCTATACTTTCCACGTCTATAAATATATGAGGCTCAGCTACAATTTTACAATTTAGAAAGTATTTTAAAAACTATATGTCTGCCTGTCCATGAGAAAGTATTATTGAGGCTTTAGTGTTATTTGCCTAGCAGTTCAAATCCTTTAAATATTACCTCCAATATCATGAATGACAAATAAAAGCATCAAATATGCCATATGGGTCAAACCTTTTTTGTCAGTTTTATTAACCATCTAATTGGCTCTACAACCTATTGGTATATAAGGAACATTCTATAAATTTGTTGCAGGACATTCAGGTTTTATGTGAGATATATTCAAATAGAGTGGGGAGAAGTGAAAGAATGATGCCCGTTATTTCTGCTGTTATCAGCCACAGAGGGCAAAAACACAATGTATGTGTGTATGCGACCCATTTTTGACTGCGTTTAACTAAAGTGTCTACATTGCCCTCGTGTCTTCCCTGTGCATGTGTTTGTGTGTCTTTTAACCAACAGTGCCTTTCAGATGAAGTCTGCAAAACACGTCAGAAAACATAACATCAGAAAGGCTCAGAGTAGGCCCTGTAAGGGAGGCAACATATACACACACAAACACCCTCAAACAACTAGTCCTCCACCAGAGCTCCATGAATTGCCCTGTAGCTCTCTAAAACCACAGACGGTCACCCACTCAAACACACACATGCACATGCCCACACACACACACACACACAGACTTACAAACCTTGCTGTGCTTTCCAGACTGGCACTGCCAGCATCATATGACGGGCACATGGACCTGTCTCACCACACTATGCCACAAGACTGCTCTGCAAAGAACAGGACCATGATGCCTTTCTGCTGTCTCCACAAGTTACCCAGGCCGCCGTCACTATTGCTGGTTTACTAAGCAAAGAAAAACCTCAAACTTCCAGAAAGCTAACACACATGCATTACTTTATTGGACAACTGAAAACCTTGTACGAGTGTAGACTGACTGCATTTAGAGATTAATTATTATTACAGAAAGGTAAAAAGTATAAAAAAGAGTGCAAGCCAGGTGAAGTGTGATCATAAAAAGACAAACTTGTGAAGAATAATAACCATTCTTAAAATAAAATTTTAAAAGAATTGTGGACAGATTATTATATTGGAGAGTGTATTTATGTATCTTTTAATACCAAAGAGGCCCAATCTACTGTACCCTCCATCTTTTCAAAACTAACTCAATAACAAAACACAATATAGTATGGATTGGGGTTTTTGTTTTTTTTTTTGTGTGTGTGTGTGTAAAATAAATTACCTTCTGTTAAGTGAGCCACTGAAATGGGCTTGTTATCACTGAGCTGTGAAGGCAGCAACCATTTACATATGTGTGTGAGTCCGGTAGTGGATTTCTGTTAAGGGATGTGTGTAAGTCGCATCAGGGGTTTGGATCTCAGTTGCTGAGAGAGACAGAACATGGACCATACTCCCCTGAGAGAGAGAGAGAGAGAGAGAGAGAGAGAGAGAGAGAGAGAGAGAGAGAGAGAGAAGGAGAGAAGGAGAGAAGGAGAAATAGGGGAGGGGCTTGGAAGAAATGAAATATTCTCCCCGAGGTGTAAGGCATGATGGATAGACTGATGGTAGAGAGGAAAAAGAGCACGGGAAGGGGGGATAACATGGGAGATGATCCATTGGGGTTTGCGCATTGGCACATCCCTCCGCCTCTGTGTATGTGTACGTGTCTGTGTGTGCATTTATAGTTCAGGCTGATGAAGCACTCTATGCTAATGTCCTCACATCTCCATTCTTTTGCAAAACAGCTGAATGCCATCATTTGCAACTGTTTCGATTACAGCTGCATTGTACTGTTCTGTATACAGTAGATCCTGTTTTCACAAACACAGAGACCTACGCAATAATATGGAGCAATACAGTATATGCCATGCGGTAAAATAGATCTGTCAGCTGGAAGAGATTTAGCCTTACTGTTAACTCGAAGCCACCTATGCCTTTAATAGCTCTAGTTGGATGAAGCCCAACTGAGCCATGTTGCCTTTGAATTTTTTTTCAATGTCCTGAAATACCTGGATCTGTCAGTTATTTAATATACTGGAAATCATGGTTATGTCATCCACTGTGAAAGTGTTTTTATTAATGGAATTTCCCTGAAAAATAGTCATTGCTCATCACTTATCACTGTATATATTGCTGCTACGGTGGAAAATTACACCTATAATGAGTGTCAGTGACGCTCAGTGTGTTCGATGCACGCTTTATATGAGTATATATTAGTTTAAAAAACAGCAAATGGTTATAGCTTACAGTACAGTATTCGTTTGATCTACAGTTTATACTAACATACTTTTATGTTGTTGTGAATTTTTCTCTGTTCTGTGTTCAGTCTGTCCGCTAACTGCTGGTTCAACTAATTAGGCCAGGCTAAAAATAGGCACCTGACTATAAGATTAACATATCATTTTTCCAAAGTATGATTTTCTGAGGGTGTTTAAGTGAACCAGACAACATGGTTTGGAATTCATTTTCAATATCTATTTATATAGAAATCTCTTTTTAATGAGATTTAAACAGAGTAGTGTGAGCATTTCAGTTGTTATTCATTTGGTACAAAATGAATCAAAACGGGGAGCTGCTCAAAAATATATGAGGGTGTTCTTTTTTTGAAGTAAGCAAACCGCATGAGATAAACATGTTTTTAATATTTTATGTCCATATTTTCTTATGGATGTAAGTTTAGACATAGTGAATATGCAATTATATAAAAGTGATCCATTAATTGCCATGACATTTTTTCTGGCTTGATCTACGAGTATCCAATCTGATAGCTCTGTACTGTTGAGAACATAGGTGGCCTGTTAATTATACCTGTCTCAAAATAGACACTAAAGTAATTAAATCAAGGCTCAGTGGTAGCATGGGGCCTTGTGCTCTGATAGACAGCTGTATTAAAATACAGCCAAGAGACTTGACCAGCACAACTTTATATAGGGGTTAACGAGACCAGCAGCTCTGTTAGGCTATACTTCAAGAAAGTGGCGCTTTCTGCTACATGCTAACTACTTCTATGATAAGTTGGTATAATTGTAACTTAATGTTAGTTTAGCGTGTTTGGCTGCCAGCATTTGGTCATTACTCCTAACAGCTGAGGCTGATCAGAACGATTTTTGCCAGTAAACCAAGTCCAATATGAACCCAGAGGGTGAGATGAATACACCTCTGCTGAATGTCATTCCTCTTCCCATTTGCTCGTTTTTTTTTGCCTATTCTTCCCCTTTCGTTCTTTCACTTTGTCTGCTCCACCTAACAGCGTGGACGTAGACACGTTTGTCTTTACAGGCTTTACAGCCTTCACCAGCAAAAATTAAGATAGATGGTGGTCACGTTAGAGCATTACCCCAGTTAGCCAGCCATCACACTCACAGTGACAGAATCTTTAAACCTCAGCCTGACTGACAAAGCAGTGCTGTAAACCTACAAGCTGCAAATCTACACACAGCTGACCTATGGCTTAAATAAGAAAAACTCACTCTTTGATGTGAGAATAAAGATGGCAATGGTTGGGCATCATTCACATGCACGTGTGTGTGTGTGTGTGTGTGTGTGTGGATGCTCACCTGGCATTTCTTACTACAAGTAAGAGATGCCAGGTGAGCAGGAAGAGAATGAACATACCTAGTGACAGGCAAGGGGACAGTTTTTGTCCACATTTAGCTTTTTCTTTTCTTCTATAATCTGTTGTGTCCTAGTTTCTTTCATTTCCCAGTACAGACATATAGTGCGCGCGTGTACACACACATACACATAGAGAGAGGGCAATGGTAGTATGGGTGTGTATGTGATTGTGCATGTGTGTCCCTGCTGTACCTTGTAGAAGTAAATTATGAAGGACATTTGAATCTATATTTTATGACAGCCTCTTATTTCGAAAGCACCAAGTATTTGGCATAGCTTGGCGGCCGCGTCAGCTCTGTGTTTAAATATGTGTACATGTACATGCTCCTGTATGCCATTTAATGTGTATATAAGTGTATGTATGTGTGTGTTTTATAGAAGAGGTAAACGCTTACAGCAATTGTCTTACATACCCATTGTTGCTGTGTGTTTGCGTTTCTAAGACACTGGCCTATTGAAGCAGTTCTCAAATGGAGCTCTTTTCAATATTGAAGAACTGCTCAGTAGACTTCTTTTGTAAGGATTGGCACAATCATGATTTAATTACAAATATATATTATATTTATATACAAACATTTATAAGTCCCCTTTGATCAAAAATAATTATCCAGTTAAAGAACTGACAGGAATTTGTACAGAAATGGGATACGTGTGACCTGCAAATGCCAGGCTTCTGCCCTCCTCTCTGACTTGTCAGATGTCGGAGCTGAACTTTTGGTGACCTTGCAGACCTTATCACTCTGTCCTTCTTTGTATGGAGAGAGCTGTCTCTGTTTCCGTCATCCTTATTATTGCTGGTGGTTTCTTTTATTGTCCTCGAGTTGGTCAGCAAAATTGGATGTGGCCAGGAGTGAGCAGGCGGTTTGTAAATGGACTCCATGGATGGAAAGTCAACAATATGTGGCGGCCTGCCTTCTTGCTGACCTAAGTATAGATTTTGAGGCTGTAAATTGCTTTTAGAGGCTGAATGAAAAAGCTCTTTTATCAGTTTTGCTGTAGATTATGTAGAGGCTGTCTGCTACTGGAAGTGAAGTTATCATTCGTTTATTGTATATTGTCATATAAAAAATTGCAAAGGGTTGCTGTTCACAATTCAAATATATAATGTCAAATTTTCTTGATGAGTTAAAATAAAAAGACAGATACAACTAGACTACCATGGCTCAGGAAGTAGGGCGTGTATTTATCAGAGATTGGTAAGTATGTGAAAGATGTAGATGTGAATGCTGTAAAAATGTGCTTAGGCTGCACAAAAATATCCCAATCTGTGGACACAATCCGTTAAATTTATTTTTGTACTTTTCCTCACCTCTTAGCCCATAATCTCACTCCACTACTAAATTGAGTAGGTCATTCCAAATCAATGATAAAACTGCTCATGGGTCATCATTTAAGAGTCATAATTGTTCGTATTGTGGGGCTTCGGTCAGAATTTTTCCACTGCATGTTATTGACTTGACTTGGCCCAACTCTATTTAATTTGCTTCTGGGGCCAAGTGCATCTGTTTCCACTGCAGAAGGGAGATGCTAAACACTACAGAAAGGAGGAAACTATCATCATGTCATCTTCATGTCACGGTATTCATGGCACCTTGTGGTATCACCACAGCTTACTTGAATCTTCAGCGGACATGATACAAAAATAATACAAGTAACTGTCCACACATTTACTAGCAGCGGAAAGCCGTTGAAAAAGGGAGAGTGTAGGTGGGACACAAATGTGCCTTTCCACGCCTGTGACCAATAAACTGTAAGTGTATGCCAGGCAGCTTAATGTCTTACTGCGGTCTGACCAGGTAATGAAACTCTGACTCAGTTGTTTTCCAGCTAGGCCCTGTCTACCCTGATGTATGGCTATACACATACACACAACTCCATGCAAATACACACCAGCACATAGATGCATTCAAACACGCAGGTACGCGGTCAGAGATGACACAGTTCATATATGTCTAAGGACCGTCATATAGCTGTATATGGCATGCAAAGTGGATTTTTGCTAGAGGCTTACACGTCCCGCTGTATTTACTCAGTTTATTTTTCAGATGCACGCCCACAAAGACACACACACGACAACGCAGTAAGCATGCTGTTAATTGTTTGTTGAACGACACATTCTTGCACTTATGCAGTAAAAACTGCACAGATTGAGAGCTTGAGAGAATAGCAGTGAGAAGAAAAAAAAACAAATGACTGGAAGGTTGTCCAAAAAAAAAAAACAGACAAGAGAACAGTGGAGGCAAACAGAACAATAAATACCAAGACGTACTGTATGTAGGAGCTCCAATGAAAAATCAATAGAATTAATGGGAGATGAGTAAAGCTAGGATTTATTTTTTACAATTTAAGATGAAAATTACTTTTCAAAGCTATACCACAGATACACACATATTTTCAGTAATAATTATAATAGATTTTTGATCTCTGATCTTTCTCTCTCTCTCTCTCTCTCTCTCTCGCTCTCGCTCTCGGTATATATATGTGTGTATGTGTGTGTGTGTGTGTGTGTGTGTGTGTGTGTGTGTGTGGGTAGATGGTCGGTGGGTGCTGGTGTTTGCACCCTGCTCCGGCATTTAGAGGCTAATCAATGCCCTGATAACTACTGCTGCTAATTGCAGGTTAGCAGATACCATCAGCATGAATCCTCTCTATCTCTCTCTATCCCCCCTCCCTTTCTCTTTCTGCCCTTCTCTCTTCCTGTTCTTCATTGATACAGCTGTATTTTAGTCCATCACGTGAGCCGTATTATCCAACCCTTAGTAGACACTCCTCAACACTTATGTACATGTTACACAGCACACCAGCTTGCTATCAGAGGCATTTCTCCTTGTTATTACTTAGTTTCTACTAAGCCATACCTTTACACACACACACACACACACACACACACACAGTGTTAAAAACACACTCTCACTTAGCAACATTACACTGCTTGCTCAAGGATGATGCAAATGCAGCTCTGTAGCCTCAGCACCGAGTGTTATCTTTTAATAACGTAAAAATTTTCCATCAGCTCAGCTTCCACTGGGGTTTGAGACAGATGATGCAACTGGAGGGTCACTTCACCCTGCCACATCCCACATCACTGATTAATGCATCTATTCAGTGCCACAGACTGATGATAGGTTTGCTTTTTGATATCTGGTTCAGAATTGAATGTAAAGATACATTATCTGCTGTTGCCATGGTAACAATGACACCTGAGACAAAGACAGAGAGAGAGGAGAAGCTGAAGAGAAAATGAAGATGAACTATATTGATGTGGAAACATGAAGACAAGAAGAGGAAGGTTATGTGACACAGTAGAGATATAGATGATACAGAAGAGGAGAGGAGGGTGAGGTGGCCAGTCCTCCATTTTGAGTTGGTTTAATGTAAACCTTCTCTGTGTCTTTCCCCTTTCTGCTGTCTATCCCGCCTCTTCTCTCCGGTTCTCTCCCCTCACTCTTCCCCCTCCAACCCTCTACTAATTCATCTTTTTTTCAATTATTAACTTCATAACTTCAGCTGCATCTGTCTGTTCATCAATAATTTATCCTTAAATGGGGTGTCCCTTGAGTTCGTGCCTGTGTGTGTGTGTGTGTGTGTGTGTGTGTGTGTGTGTGTATGTATGTGTGTGTGTGCATGCATGTCTGCATAAGACCCACGTCAGATCAGAAACGAAAACATCCACCTACCTTTTCACGCTGTCCAGTGGTCCTTCCATCTTTGTTTTATCTCTTCAGAAATCGAATTAAAACATGCAAGAAAATGCGTGTTTTAATTCGATGCAAGAAAATGCAATATGCAATACATAGTGATGGAACAAATCTTTTTAATAAATGACGAAGTAGACTTGGCCATGCTGGTCTGTGCGAAATTGCAGGCTTGGGAATAACAGTTTATAAAGGCATTTTGTGTTGAATAGGCAAAGAGTGAGAATTACACTGATCATGTTTAGCTTGATGTTTAGATTTAAGTTCCTTTCACTGTTGTCAGACAAGGCTTCCTTTCTTTCTATCTTTCAAGTTCTCTCTGTACCACAATCTTGAATGCTGGATCTATTGATCGGCCTGGGGAGAAAAGACTGAAGGGTTTGTGTGTAAGTTTGAGTTTGTGTGTGTTTGTGTGTGTGTGTATTGAGCAATGGCATGACAAAGACCCCAACGTGTCTGGAATTTAAAAAGAAACCCTTCAACCATTGCTGGTTACCACCCTCTTCTCCAGTGTCTCTCACCTTCACTTTCCCTCTATACATCCTCTATCCTCTGTTCTCTCTATTTCCTTCCAGTCTCTCCTCCATCGCCTCCTCTTCCAATCTTTTCTCACTACTCTAAATCAGCAAGTTGGCCATGAAATTCAATTTGTGCCAGGACTGTGTTTTATTTTCTTCTACATCAGCTGACCAGTCACTGAAACCTCTGAAACTGATGATATAGCATCCACTTCTCCTGCTTCTGCTGCTGAGTAGTGTGTTGGCAATTATTTGCTTACCCACTAGTCTTCCAAGCTATCATTTTCTAATCATGTTTTTACAACATTTAACAGGCATTGACATGAATTTCACTTTGCCACCTTTTGGGTCCAGCCAAGAACTCTGCTCTTGAATTTGCTGACACTGTTTATCTATGTGTTTACACTACTGGCTTTTCACCTGTTTGTTTATATTAGCTTGGATAAATGATTTATGTGTATTCAGTGTTACATTGTCAGCTCTATGCCTGCATAGTTTTTTTTCTCAGCACATGAATGCTGTAAAATATGTATAATGTCACATAGCCACATGGCTTGTGCCGGTCACTGAGCAGCTGAGGGCCCTAATTTTGCAGGATAAAGACTGAATCTAACCGCTGTTGAGATGAAAAAGGTGACTCACAGGGACTGTGCTTTGGGAAACACCACCAAAAATGTTTGCCTGTATGGCCTCATGTGTTCTTTATTAGCTCTCTGCTATAGTAAGTCCTGTATGAGCTTTGTAATCCACATTAGAGTACGCCTCAGTGATCCTCCTCTGTCTCTCTGTGTTTGTGTGTAGTGGAGTTGGTCTCTGTCCATAGCTGCTTCTCCTCATTATTCTTCTGTCTTCCTACAGAGAGAGGAGGAGGAGGCAATTGGATAGACTGAAGTAATGGACTGAGTGGTGAGAGGGAAAATGTGGAAAAAAGGATGGAAGGTGTGTTTGTGTGTGTGTGTGTGTGTGTGTGTTAAAGTGCCCAGTCAGCCAAGTAACTAGTGCATCACTGTTGCTTTTTAGACTTGTACTGCCCACAGGGTGCTGACACACACACACTAACACAGCATAGTTTTATCATGCTAAGATGAGTGTTGGAGAACCAGAATTTGTAGGAGTTTTCACCCACATACTCCACGTCCACACCCTCAACCACATACACACATACAGACCAGACCAGCTCCTCTTCACATACACATGCATTTTCTGTTTTGTCTCACACCTGTTGAAACAAAGTATGAATAACACCCATGTGTCTTACAGACTGCTACTGAAAAATCTTTCGGGATAAAAACCCAGTCACACGAACGTGTAACTTGTCTTGACAGTGCTGACCTTTGAGGAACCATAAATCTGAGTTCAGAATTGCAGCGTATTATCTTTGCACCATCCTCTTTTATTGCAATTTTATTTAAGTCAGTGGCCCAAGTATATTTCATGAATAAATTATGTAAACTTATTGTTATTTCAGAGACTTATTAGTGAGAAAATGACCTTGCTAACTAGAAGTACAGTAACAGTAAACAAGCAAACACAAGGAGACTCATCTCCCTCTCCACAATATTCTTATATAAGAATAGTGCGCAACCGCAAGTACACAGTTGATACAGGAAAGTAAAAAATAGAGCTATTACTATGATTAATTTTGACTAACATGTTTCTAAATTGCTAACATTATAGCCTTAAATTCACCAACTGTGGTAGTTTCATTACCATTAATTGTCACCAAGCCTCTAACATCACCTATTCGTACCTCAAAGAGGTATGAATGAATTTCTTTAAGGAGAAGAGAAACAAACACAACTTAAAGTTATTTGAAGTTCAATCGTCAGCAATCATTTTGTTTGTGTCCATAATATAAATGAGGTAGTTAATGGAGTTCTTTTTAGCCCATCCCCTGTGCATTTATCTTCATAATTTACCATGCATTGTCTTTTTAATAGTCAAATTAATGCCATCTTGACTAATTGTCCAAAAATAAACACTGGTTTCACATATACGTTACAGAATTCAAATGAACCACTGTGGAATGGTACAAAAACATCACAAAAACACCAAAAACTGCAGCTATTTAAAGTTTTCTGGAGATAAAACATAAGAAATGTAGAACACTAATGAATACACAGTCTGCATACCTCTTTTCTCTGCAGATGATTCACATACATACACAGGCATATCAGGGCTGGGCTCATCAAGCTTTCATGTATTTGAATATTTGTCTGTGTGGACTGTGATTATTTATAGTTGAATGAAATACAGGGCCTGACTACAGTGGTACTGTCTGTGCTTTCTCGACTGTGTGTGTGTGTGTGTATAGCTGTGAAAATAAGATAATCTGATTCAATAGCTGTTATCACTAAAAGCCAGATAACTCTGAAAGCACACACAAACATACACACACGTACAATTATATGTTGCTAAGTGTGTGTGTGTGTGTGTGTGTGTGTGTGTGTGTGTGTGTGTGTACATGCCTGTCTAAATTCTTCAAATTGATGTATGGGATGAGGCTCTTTTTTCTTTCATCTCTCTTTTCTCTAGTTGTCTTACCATCCTAGTTGTCCATAAGCCCCTTTGACAGTCTCTAGGATACCAACCAGTTACTATAGCAACCAGGCTGACCACTTCCATGGATCACACAGCCATGCAGTCACCTGACCACCCATCTTTCACGTGATTGGACACTTGGTTTTGGCCACATCTATTCACATCCCATTGGCCGGAATGGGGGGGCCCAACAAATTCACTCCTCTCTCATTTTTATACCCTTGCTCTATTTTCTATCTTCTCCCTTTCTCCATCTCTCTGTACCTTCTCCCTCTCTCTCTTGCTATCTCAACAAACACAGAGATTGTATTACATCAGCCTAATCTTACAGTCACTGCATGGATTCATATTTGTTACTTCTGCTTTAATGGCTTGAAAGTAACAAAAACAAAAGTGTTATCGTATTGGGATAAGCAGGATTAAGTGAATAGGCTAGAAAAGATGGCCTAATAAGGCCATTCCACCTATAATAAATCAATTTTAATATCCCTAACAACTTATCTTACCTTTCATCAACATTGATATGGCTGGATTGTCCTTATTGGTACAGTCAGCTGAACTCAAATAAAAACAAATATAGCTACTTTATGCAGCATTCATTCACAAATATGTGTCTGTATTAGATGTCTTGTGACTCGCTGATGTTCATGACCTGAAGGTTGGGAGCAGCTGAGATATGAACTGAAACTTGTAGACTTCCACAGCCCTGACTTCTGCAAAATGGTTTTCATCAGATGGTTAATTCTTTTGGTTTTAATTATTTAGATTGAAACATATTCAGATTATTATCATTTATGACAAAGGAAATAAAAAGGTTCTATCATTTGAGAATGTTTGACATTTTTACTGGATTAAACAATTAGACAACTGTCAAATTAGTTAATACATTTTCTGTTAATTGACTAATTCATAATAACGGTTCTCGTTCTGGTTTAATGTTGGATACTTGATGTCTTTGAATTGAATTTTTAATCTTAAATCTGGATTTTAAACCGCAATTTTAATATTGAACTGATAAAGATATAACCTCGTAATTTAAAGTTTAATTTAAATTGAAGTGTCAATATGCCTTTAAAGTAATACAATAAATTCTACTTTATGTCATCTCTCCATCACTTCATCCTATTTTGTAGCTACTTCTCAGCTAACAGCTTCTGAACTGTAGTCTTTGTAGTGTGTCATTTCTGCTGATGCCAACAATAATTCTAAACAGTGATCAATCTATGAGATAAGCTTTACCTTGAACCGCCACAGCTAGCTCAAGCAAGTGTGGCATAGTTTGTGCCTACTTCCTTTTGAATTACTAAACTCCTTAATGAGAAATGACTTGACTTGCATAGTAATAAAGCCTAAAGTTCCATGTTGTTGTCCTGTCTCCATGATTAGGTCATCTTTTTCCAGGAGACAAAACAGACACAGTCAGAATTCACTCTAGATAGGTTTCTGCTTAGCCTTGAAATCCAGCCCATAAATATCAAAAGCAGTTGTGTCTGCTTTAAAAATGCTGTAATCCTTTTTCAAGAGCTACAGGAACCGAATGGCTTGCAGCGTTGCTGAACTTTGGCCCAACACAGATGATGAGGAATCATTATAATTTAGGAACCTTGCACCACTGATGGTTGGCTTGGATGACTGCAATAAACACATCTATAATGTGTATAATTAGCCTCCTAAACTGCTAGACAGCCAACACCTAAATGTAGGGAACTACTTGTTATCTTAAATATTGCAGCTCTTCTTCACTTGTTTATCTTTGCTTTATATAACAACTCCCATGTGCCAAAGTACAGAGGTGTGCCGAAAGTGAGTTCAGTTCTCGTACTGCTCAGTTTTCCAAAGTTTGATCATGCAACTTTCATTTAATGTTTTGTCTGGGTTTATTTAATATTCACTGTGTTTTGATGCGTGTCAGTATGGCACATTTATGTGTGTGTGTGTGTGGTTCAGCAGTAGACTTTGAGGTGTGTTTTGAAAGAGCAGGGGGAGACAGCTTTCTCCTGGTTCTAAGTATAGATGAAGTGTGAGAAGAAAGAGACAGTGAGTGACAGGGAAGCAGATTGAGCGAGAGAATGAAACTCCAAAGGCAGTTAAAGAAAGTGATAGAGGAGGGGGAATTAGCTTGAAAACACAAAAACTCCTCTGAAGATGAAGCGTGGGAATATAAAATACATAAAAGGTCAAAGCAGATTAAATAAGCAATATACACATATTAAAAACAAAGAAATGCATTTTCAAACCCTCTCAAGAGGACCGGAAATGACAGGAAATGATGGGTGTGTGTACATGAGTAGATTGACTTACAATGACTGTGTTAAATGTTTATTGGATTTAAAATCATTTTAAATCATCTTCATTTCATGTGTTTCCAAACTATCATAAAGAGAATGACATTTATTAAAAAATAATTATCATATTTTGTATTTGTGTGTGTTCAAAGAAGGGGAGGATCAGAGTTATTTGTTGCAGAATAAACAAGCGAAATGGGAAACTCCAACTAAAGAGGGACAATAAGACAGGGAGACCCACCAGCATGTGGTCAGCTTCAGTACAGAGTCCAGCAGAGAGATTTTTTTAATAATAAAATAATAAAACTGTCCAGATCAGTTTGGAGCAGAGCAAAGTTTGATGGTGGAAGCAATGTTAGGCAGGGAGGGGGCTGCCAAATGCCCTTTTTGGCAATGGCTTTTGACAAAGACAAATGGAGATCATCATGGATAGGTCTGTGTGTGTGCATATGTCTGTGTGCGCATGTGTTGTGTGTGCGTGGTGTATTCAGGAAATGATTTGATGCCATACAGGCCTTCTTTCCAATATACATGTGATCCCTTTTTCACTGCCATCCAATAATTACACTGGGTTTGACAGGAGTGTTTCTATCATGGGAATTGCTGGTAAATGATTAATTTAATCTTGTTAGTTAATGTTTGATTGTCTGTACACACAGCTGACAATGTGTTGATTTCTTGAATGTAGGTTCTGTCATGGTGAGTGTGTTCTGCTTGATGCATGCACAGCCACACGTCCCTATTAAACCGCATTGCACAGCTTTCTGTGTATGTATGTTTGTGAGCGAGAGAGAACGAAAAAGGTAAATCCTCAGTTCCTTGGCAACATAATTCGACAAAGCTACTGTATGTGTTCTCAGGGATTCTTTGTTATACTCATCCTTGTGTGAGAACAGATCAAATGACTGGTGTTAAGAAATGAACCAAAATAATAGAAATGCAGGCAAGCTCAGTGTCCAATTCCACAAGACAATATGTTGTAAATATTTGCCCTGATTTTGATAGGAATTTGATTCAAATCTTTCTGAATCCTTTTTCAGCTATTGCTAAAAGATTGATGTATTGTTTGCTGCCTGCAGAATGGATGATGAAGCAGATATTCAGCAAACTGTTGGCACACATTTTCTCCAAAACAGCTACTAAATGCACAGTGAAGCAGTACTCCCAGCAGATATGAGCTTTTCAAATTAAAATCAGAACGGAGATCAGACGCTGAAGGTTGTGAACACATGCTCATGATGTGATTGTTGTGGGATCCTGCCCACTGCACATCCACCGTTCGCTGTGGTGGTGTGCTGATGATTACATGCAGAAAGCACACTTGCTTTTCTTCTCTGTCCATCTTTCTCCGTGTCTCTCGGGGTTGAGGTGGGGACAGGATGATTGATGTTTTACTGTGCTCTCATGTTGCTGTTGACTAAGTGTATTTTAACGATCCACTCAGTGCATACAGTACATGCCCCATATCCGCCACCTCCTTTTTAAGGGTGTGCATGCCTGCATGTATGTGTGTGTGTTTGTGTGTCTGGCATACTGGGTGTGGTTGCAGGATGCACTGTGAAGGAGGCAACGGAAGCTCCAGTGGAGCAGGGGATAGACCTACAAGCACAAATATTCACATATGTGTGTGTCTGTATAGTGTGTTTGGGGCAGTCTACAGGAAGGCTGAACAACAATTAAATTTTTCATCACTTCCATTATTCAGAAACTGCTACAGAGTGTGAGGGAGGGAGGGGGAGAGACGAAGGCAGAGACAGGGAGAGAGAGTGTGAGTGCCTGTGTGTGTACCTCAAAATGCCTTGGCTGTACAGCTGACATTTGTATCAATAACATGAGTTGAATTGAAAATCAGGAGTAATGCAGTAAATGAAGTGCCTTTTTAAATATGTTGATACTTCTCAACTATATATTTAGAGAGAAACAAAGGGGGGGGGAGGAAGGAGAGAGGAAAGAGGAAAGTGAAAAGGAGGCAGAGGATGGTGCCGCAGAATGGTTGGGAAGGGCAGAAAAAGAAAGAGAGAATGAGACACGATTGCATTCCTGGGAAATGAGGATGGTCACCATGGCAACTGCAGTTGAGAGTCACATGACGCGGAGGAGGGAGAAAGAGAGAGGTGCGAAAAAAAAACAGCAAGAGGGTGGGGTGCGCCAGCAAAAGACAGAGGAGGAGAAAAAGGAGAGGAAATGGTAATGAGGTGAAATAACAAAAAGGAGTGATGGGTAGAAAGAATACAGGAGATATGGAGGGAGGAGAGACGAATGATGTGGTGTGTGTGTAATATTCAAATATGTCTATGCTTATTTGTCACTGTCGAGTTTGCGGGCCACTGTATTCACAGTGACGTCATGCGAGGCCTGTCAAAAGGAGGAATAATAAAGGTTAAACAATTAGAGGAACATGGTTAAAGGGTGGAGGGTTGCATGTGTTTCAGGTGTGTGACTGAGAAGAAGGACAAAGAAAATGATTTAAAAGTTTTTAAAATTTAAAAACTCAATCACAAAAATAGAAGCAAGAACAAAGGAAGGATGGGAGAGGAAAAGAGGAATGAAAAGTTCAGAATTTTCCCTTTTTAATATCTGATTGGCTGTTGGTCAATGTGACGTCACAAACAGACTCATGGTTTACATTCTCTGTTGATACATACTCATTTGCCTTGTTGTCTTTTTTCATGGATAGTTCTGATAGATCGTAGATGCTGTTTGTGTCTGTGTTCCTTCATACATGTCAACTTCATAACAAATGAGATTGGTATGTTGCCTTTGACATCTATCTATACATTGATCTTCTCTTCACTGTCCATGCACACTGCTTTATCACTGAAGGTACTGCCATGAATTATTCATAATTTTTCATTAACATATCACACGCATCATATGACACTAGATTTGACTCTGATTGATGATTGTTCTATATGCACTGTACATTTCTTTTTGTTTGGCCATATTGATGTCCACTATAACATAATAACATCAGGATGCAGTGATACACTTTTTTTTAAACCAATACTGATCTAAAATCCAGAACTCAGACAATCAATTAAGCCTGAGTATCAGTGCAGTATATTGCTTTACTTTTTTTATATAAAAAAATTGAAATTGAAAACTATCTTGACTTACTAAGTCAGAAACACTTACATTTATAATCACATCCAACTCAACATCAACACCATTCAATTCAGCATCCCAGCTTAAAACGCATGGCAAATGCTTTCAACAGCAGATGCACTTTCTTTTCATATTCATTCATTTTGTATCCACATGTTGTGTGGATACAACATGAGTAAAACAGATGTTAACTTTCACTTTTCATGGAATGAAATAATGTAAAAAGTCACTTTATCAAAAGCTCTGAACAAATTCAGCGCTTTACATAGCTCGCCGAGCCATGGCCCATAAAAGCATCCCAAGGTATGTATTTCTGAAAAACACATTTAATGTGACTGTTCCATGCGTGATTAAACAATCAGCAGTAAGGGAGTTCATTTTGTTGGTTTACAGTCAAATGAGCTTTTATATGTTTTGATACAACAGATCACTCATTTGATTCCATTGAGGCCCTCAATTATTCAAGCTTATTGTAATGTAATTTTAAGTCCGTGTTTAGTGTCAGATGATTAATTTTGATAAATAGCTGTTCAGTCGAAACTTGGTTTACCTAATGAGGATTTAAAAAATTCCATTCAGCTACATTATGCTTGAAGCCCATTATTAGATAATGAAAAAGAACCAGTGATGACATGAGTTGGTCAGTAAGGGTTGGATGAGACAGATAAAATTCCTGCAGCTGGCAGCAGACTTTGGGTGGATGAGCAAATCATAATTCAAATCCATTGTTTTTGAGTCTTAGTGATGACTACTTTTTATTGCAGACAGTCTGATCTGTGCAATAACTTCATTTCTAAGTGTGGTTTTTTTTATCATCTTATGTACCTGCTTCTACCTGCTTGTACCTGCTAAGTACCCTCATAAAGCCATAAAGTCATCTGTGTGTTACCCTTTGGATTCCCATTTGAGCTGTAGAGTTGCAGAAACTTGCTTATGTATGCACATGTGCCCAATGTAGACCCAGAATAGGAAAAGTACGGACATTACAGCAGTGTGCCATCAGGAAATAACTCATAGCCGTGTTTCTTGAATTGGAAAATGTCAATTTAAAGTCTGGAAAAAAATTAAAGTGAAAATAGTTTATTTGAGCAACAGACTGATTACAAACTGCAAACCTCATTTCAAGATCATCAACAATGGTGAATGGCAGTGTCATAGCAAAGGGTTTTAAAAACTAGATCAATGTGAAGTTTGAAAACATTTTTAAAATGTATTCAGTCTGTATGTGATATTGAGTGTACACTGATGAAGGTAACAACAAAATGTGAAAGAACACTTTCTGAATGCACTATATATCATTATGCAGTTTTTAAAATGGCTGTTTTAGTAAAAATTGCAGTACTCTTTTGTAGTTAGATCTTTTTTATTTTTATACAGTGGTATTTGTGTACATTTAGTGTGTCATACCCATAATATAAATGGACTCAATTATGTCTCTGTGGAAAGTTAAACTGGTCAAAGGTTAGGAGATAATTACTGTCTGAGTTTCTTGTTTGTATCTATGTATAGAAGATAGATTTGAGAACAAAACAGGCTTCAAAAGAAAATAATGAGCATCTCCACTGTGTGTGGTTTCATGCAGGCTCAAACACACACACACACACACACACACTTACATAGTGATCCTGTGCCTTCCAATATGTCTGTTTAGACACTGTCCATGGCTTTAGCTGTGGGTCTTAAGTGTGTCTGTGGCTCACTGCCCAGCACTTAAACTGTGACACACTTTGTCCGGAAACATGCACGCACCCACACACAGACACACACAAACAGAAAAAAGACTCAGCTCTCTTACTTTCCCCTCACTTGTATCCAGATGTAGACACACATGCACTCTCTCATTCCCTATCAGACATTGTGTAGCAGCTGTCAGAGAGGACAGGGCATCAGCAGCAGAGAGGAAGCTGGAACTGAGCTTTACCCCTTGCTGAAACACATTTACATCAATTCAAATCCCTTCAAGAGGGATCAATGCCGAGCAGAGGATAGCAGATGGGCAGAGCTTCAGCTTATGGTTTGAAAGACACCATGTTTGGGCTGTCATGGTGTCTCAGCATGTCAAAGATCAGACTATGGACTTGCTGTGATTTAAATGTGGCTCATACACGTTGTCTGTGCCAAAGCTCCTTTTCCAAAGATAGTCCTGAGTGAAGTGTGGGCAAACCAATCACATCTTACCCCTGTTTATTTTTCTTGGAAGATTTTTTCTCACACTGTTATCACCTCAAAAAGACCAAGATTTATACTGACTACAAAAACTACGACACAGTCTGAATACAATTGTCTTTAGAGCATGCAGACTTTTAATGATCCTATTAATAAGACTGGTCATTTTGCCCTCTTGTTTCATAATAGTCTGTTTCCAACCCCCTCCTTAGAACAGAGAGAGATGGATGGTGGGGGGCTGAGGGAACGTTGTTGTGGAAAATAGTCACCTTTTTCATTGTCAAGCGGAAGATGAGTGGATTTATTTTTGCTACCCACTGAAATATATATATATATATAAAAGTCTGTCTTGACACTGAGCACTGCTGCACTTCAAATATGTATTAATAGAAAAGTTGTCTCAGACTTTTGGATATATGAGCCATTTTACCCAAGTAGTTCAGAAGTTAGAGTTCAAAATGTGAAATAAAATGTCTCTTCCCCGAAACTTTGTATGTATATCATTTATATAATATACAACGTATAAACCTGTGGTATGTGCACAGCCCCATATTGTCGGCGTAGGAATATTTTTCCTCTCTGAAAATTTGTCACTACTGAAACATCCTGTTGTTTGAGCGATTGACAATTTTTAAACCAGTACAAACAAAAATAAGTAAAGTGGCAGACCTCATTTCTTTGCATATTGTATATGTAAAGGTTTAGAGGACATATTTAGAAAAATGTTTTTAACTGTTTAGAGAATCAGTGCAACAACAATTTTGGTGAAGTATAAACTAAAAATCAGGAGAATAGAAAAGAGAAAGTTGAGGAAGGAGGTAACATATTGCCTGGTGGTGAAGCTTTTGTTCACAACATTAGCTTTCTTGCCAGGTGATGCTGGAGGAATATTTGCATATGCTGTCTGATCTCCAAGCTCATCTGACCTGTTATTATCTCCTCCTGATTGCTTTGCACTCTGTAAATTTCTAGAGACAGTGGAAACTCAAACACATCGTGCCTGCAGTTATTGTAATTTCAGCCTGAGTGCTGTGCAATCTAATTACATTGTCTGGATAAAATTACAGTAAGGGGAATAACAACACTTATCTTGATGTTATACTGTTTCATTGGTTTAAAAAAAAAAAGATTAAATTCTTTATGACATAAAGTCTAATGATTAATACTGCACTGTACTGATTTCAGGCAAATTTATATGCTACTGTACTGCACTTGCATCACAACTTAATGTTATACATTTGATTTTGCTGACATGGTAATCTTAACAGAAGTGCTGCATCTACCAGATTTATAGAAATAGATTGAAACTGTGTACACTGCACTAACTCTCTGTTTGTATGTGATTCATTTGTGTTACAGCAGATGAACTGTCGCATTGGTCGTTCAAGCTTGCTGACTCAAACAATACTGAGTCAGTGGTTTTGATGCAAAGTAGTAGTTTTTATAAAAGACGTTAGTATCGTAAGTGGAGAGGCAGCAAATTTGAGGACTTTTACAACACATTGTCCTCATTAAGAGCAAAAGTGTATGTGCCCTTTGAGTTAGTAGCTAAAAGTTAGTGTTTGATTGTGAACATAAAACAATAGAATTTTTCCTTAAACTGAATTTCTGAAATTTTGATTTGGCATAATGTCTATCTCCTCCATGATTGTCCCGTATAAAGTAGGCTTTGGACAGATATACAGCCATTTTAAATAAAATTCTTGCACAGTTGTCCTTCTATTACAATTATCAGGGAAAAACAACCATGATGAATTAACCCTTACAGTTTCCTGTAACTCTTATTCTCTTCATTAAAACTTTAGCATTTTGTGCAGTTTGTATGCACAATGTGCAGCTTGAAAAATCTTCTGTAGTTTACCATCTTATGAGGTCTGGGCCTTATTGCCTGAAATATATTACCATATGCGAGAATGATCATGTAGGATGAAGGTTCCAGGAACAGAAATCAATAACATCAAAGAGCAAAGGAGAGTGGGGAGGGGTCCACTGCTGGATTCAGACACAATGTTGGTAATGGCAGAGGCCTCTGCAGCAGGTTTACTCATAGCTCAGAGGCTAGAAAGATTTTCCATAAACACAG
Organism: Remorina albescens; assembly: GCA_034769265.1. NCBI lineage: Eukaryota > Metazoa > Chordata > Actinopteri > Carangiformes > Echeneidae > Remorina > Remorina albescens. The sequence goes on from CM068475.1 coordinate 54,125,595, forward strand.
GGTGACTTGTGTAATATAAATTCAACAATGAAATATAATCTTTCAAAGATCTTCTTATAACAGTAATGCACACAAAAACAAGGAAAGAAAAGGAAATTATTATTTAAAATAGACACTAACAGTGCACTCTAAACCTGCATAATCACAAATTATTGTTCGAATTTAACCAAAATCAGTATCAAAATTGAATAAATTTTATCCTGCTTAATGACATTCCATTTGACAATGTGAATCCAACTGTTAATTATTTGCTATCAACTAGTAAATGCATTTAAATAGCTCAGTGTGAACCAGAGCATGTAGTTTGGGACTCGACTGACTGGCTGACTGGACTCTTACTATCTTATGAGGCTTACAGCTTCAGTTTCAAAAGCACGGATTGTTTTTCAGTTATGTAAGTTACCAGCAACTAAATTATCAGCCTTTTTGTCTGGAAGGAGCAGAGACCATCAGGCTGTGTCACTGAAGACTGAGAGCCAGATCACTGCCCAATGACAGCAGCCTCAATTTGGCCTTCTGCAGCTAAACAAAGACATGGAAATTTACCTTTGTCCAAGCCACGTAGGCAGGATTTTTAAAACTGTTCGTTAAGCTTCTATTTTTTTTTTCCCAAGGTTTTCCCACATTACAGTATGATGATGAAATAAAAATTTTGACTCAGGACTTTCTATGAACTGCAGTTTTGTGATTCATTCTGTATCCGCACTGGCTCGGGGTCTGGATGACACATAGATTTTAAATGACTCTTTTGTGAAGGCTTGTGAAGGCAGCAAAATGAGGCACAGTGAGCCAAAAGTGCTCTCATTCTTTTTTCACCCCTTAATCTTGTCACCTACAGTAATCCCCCTCTGTTGTTGCTGTTAACGTTATCTTCTATTTCTCGCCTTTGTATCCTTCATCTATATCCACCCACCTACCCCAGGTTAAACATTTTTTCTGGCTTTTCTGCTATTTCTTATCATTTTAAATTCATTTGTATCACACATGTACAGTTTTCCTCTCATACTGTTGAACTACACTTGAACAAATAATCTTTGTTTAGCCAGAGGGACACTGCTGAAAATGCATTATTTTGCAGGCTGACAGTCACTTTGTGTTTGTTTACAGTTGTTATACTAATGTTACATAATTAACATGGTGATATTTGAATTATGTTTAAGCAATTCAGCAATTGTAGAGTAATTCAAAAGATCCTGTTCCTATTGTGCCCATTTAGAATACTAACTTGCCGCTTCCTCTCCTTTTGTGTTACCTTTAGGCGGATGCAAAGATGGTGTGTGATGTCGTCAGTCGTATGGAAGACACAGAGCCTTACTCTGCTGAGCTGCTCTCTGCCATGATGCGCCTGTGGTCCGACTCTGGCATTCAGGAGTGCTTCAGCCGTGCCCGAGAGTACCAGCTCAATGATTCAGCACAGTAGTACGTACATGTTGTCATTTATTTGTGTGTGTGTGTATATATATATATATATATTACAAATACATCTGAAGATGCTTCCCCTTCATTTACCTTAAGTGAATGTAGCCTTGGCCAGGAGGAGTTGATGTCATCAGGCGGTACCCATCGTTCATTGGATGTTTCAACCCTTCTGTCTTTCTCTCCTTCCCTGTCATTCCAATGGCTGTGAGCATTCTTCACACTGACTGGGCTGGGAATCCTCTACAAGTGACCTTGATTGGGAACAGCCACGCCTGCCATCCTTCCTCTGCTGCAGTCATGCAGAAGGTCTTGGTATTTGGCGCTCTTTTTTCGAAAGCCTGTTCACACCCCTCTTCCCGTGGGAGTGTAAATTCTATGAGGATGATCTTTTTTGCCTCTTCAGACCACAGTACCACATCTGGCCTCAGGGTTGTCTGGACAATCTGGGGGAACTGCAGTCTTCCAGGTCAACCTTCATTTCCCACGATTGGGCCTTTTGTAGCAGACTGTTCTACAGACTTCCACTTCCCTTTCAAACTGGATTGATTTTGTTTTCCGAAGAGGTTGGTGTTTCGTGCTTCTTTCCTGCTCTAAGGTGTTAGCGAGCATCTTGAGCACCTTGTCATGCCGCCATCCTGTATCTTCCTTGGGTGAGTCGTGTTTTACACCCAGACAAGATGACCCTCTCCCGACAAAGCTTGCTCAATGGGTACTCTATCATGCCCCACTTGTGCAAGTTTGCTGGGTTCAGGAGTGTGTCACAGGAAGCTACCAGCAGGAAGGTGATGCGGAACGGCTCCAGGCTCCATATGTCCGCTCAAGTGATATTCCTCTTGGGGAGGTCCCATTTGGTCCAGGTTCCTTGGGAAGCTGGTTCCACTGCCCTTGACCTTCGTCCTTCCTCCTCCAGGTTCTGTACCTCCTCCTGGATCATGGCTCTCTGTTACTGGTTCCTGCCTTCCCCCCCGTTGGAAATGGGAAGTTCCAAGACCCTGTCTTCCTGTGCATGGCGCTCCAACGATGTCACTTAGCTTCAGCATGCTTTCAGCTTGTGCAACAGATGAATCAGCTGCGTACTTGCGTCCTGATCTTGTGATGACACCTGCATGTCTGACTTGTTCATCCTGGGACTCTCTGTATATTGTTACGACTCTGCATTTTGAAACCTTAAATTCCTCAACCAGGGATGACAGAGGAGGTTGGAGTTGCCCTGATGTTATGTAGACACCCAATGCAGTTTGGAGGGATTCCCAACCATTGTATGTTATTGTTGTGAGAGTATTGACTTTCTGCTCAGCTGTCCCTGCTAGGGTGGCTTCTAAAGTTTTGTCGAGATCTTCGTCTAGTTGGTACCCCTCCTTGTTTTTGCTCATTTTAGAACATTTGATTCATTCACTCACAGGGTGGGGTTGGCTCTCTGGGGTGGCATCAGGGTCTGTCCTGACACACAGGTGCTGATGCGTGTGTTAGGACTGAGCAGTCAATGGGAATGTTACTCAATTTAGTGCAAATGTAACATAAACATTTATTTTGAACTAAATTTTATCTGAAAATACTGCAGCTCCTTTGCAACCAAATGACATTCCTGAATTTTGTCCTGAATTATGCTCATCTAATAATTAGCATTTGATTAGCATCATTTTAGAAACTGAGCACATTTACCAGCTTTTACTGGTTGAAAGCTAACATTGAGTCATGTCTTGAGTGAACAAGTGGGCAAATAAGGCTGTATGTTCTGAAATTAGTAATGTTTGTACTGCAGTCACAGAAGTACCATATCACTGATTCAGCAGTGTGTGTATGTGTGTGTGTGTGAAGTCCAGATCAATAGATCCCTCATTAGCCCTTCCAATCCACCCACTTACAATAAACACAGATATACACGTCGTTGTTTATTTAAAATCTTCTAAATCATACACTACGCTATTAAGATACACAGCCAATCACCATTGAAAGCACCAGGCCAGATGTACGCTGAGTGCCTGTGTGGGTGGAGAGGGAAAACACAAGGAGAGAAAATGGGTGGGGGAGTTATCACCCTCAAGTGCCATATTTGTGTGTGTAGCCCTTGTATAATTGTGTAACATACATCCAGAGGAATTACTCCGAGCGACATGAAGATAAATTGCAGGGGAATTATGGAGGGAGTCACTTGCCTATGTTTCCGTGTGCATTTCACATGCCATGCACCTCTTTCACACAGCAGGCACATAGTTTGTATAAGCAAGACAACATGGTTTTTGTTTTTGTTGTTTTTCTTGTGTTTTTATTGAAAAAAAAAAACATAAAGTAATTTATTGGAGGGGGGGTACTATTGAAATATGTTTTTGTCAGTGAGACTTTGACTTGGATATTTTCAGGTTGACAGTCCATCCACCATCCCAAAAGTAACTATAGCAACAGTACTTCTGCATCGTGTCATGTCTAGAACATCAAACCCCATTTCATATATTATTTTGAACAAGGTTACTTTTTGGTTTGTTATTGTTTAATTAGAGGTAAAATGGTCTTACAGTTAACTCAATAGCTGCCTAAAATAAATAGAAACATCTATAGATAGGGTCACAACAACAGCACCTCTTAGATGGGATTCTTTCACTTAAATGAATGAGAAGCAAAGTTAATGCAAACAGGGGCAATATGAAACAGAATAACACAAGAGTGAAGCAAGAAGGAAACATCAGAACAGACAGAAGGAGATGAGACACGAGTAATGTGGTGAGTGCACATAGAGATAAGGAAAAGAAAGTTAAATATGAAGAGTTAAAAGAGAATAAAATACAAACATATTGAAACACAACATGTTCAAACGATACAGACTGCAGGAAAAATAGGACTTAAAAGGCAAAGAAAAGGGCAATGAGAAACCTAAAAATGATAAAATCAAGAAGTGTGCGTCATTTGTCGTCATGGTAGACATCTTGGAAAGAGTTATTTCAGCATTTACATGTGGTTAATTAACTCAAACAACATCTGCTGTGTGTGTGTATTAAACTCGTCTGTGTGTTTGTGACTGCCCATTTGTGTGTCTGTGTTAAATGTCACTTTAAAGATTAATGCACACTTCCTATTATGTTGTGGCCTGTGGAGCAGAACAGGCCAACCTTCCAACGAACTAATAGGACAGATATCACATGATCAGACCACACTCAGTTTGAGTGTGTCTGTGCGATGTATGTGTGAAGTTATGACACTGTCAGTCTTTCGGGTTGTCAGGTGTTAGACCTACATCAGTATTTCAGCATTTAGTGAAGGAAATTATGGTAGGAGGTGTTTGTTGGTGCGGGTGTATGTTAGTAATAGCACCTGCATGTGATTTATTCTTTTATGACATAGAAAGCAGAAAGCTCTCTGCTGAGAGGGGCTCATACTCCCCGAAGCCACTGCTCTCTCTATCTGTGTGCAAATGCCTTGCATATACTGACCTATTTACCACAATACACATATGTTCTGTTTATGATTTACATCCCTGCCTTTGGTCACACAGTGGAAGGAAGGACCCACTTGGCTCCATATATATATACAATGACATTAAAATGCCAGACGAAGTAGTCAAATGGACTCTGGTTATAAGCATGGCCTTGCCGCAATATAATAATGTATTGCATTGCAATACATTATGGTATTTATCAAGTGCATAGTGCCCACTAATAGCAGGTGATCTGAGTATACCTGTTTTGGTGCTGAATTGCAGCTAAACATCAGACAAATTGACTTAACACTCGATTTTACTAAGATATTGATTCTGCAGCATGTGTTGCAGTCAGTTAGGTAGCACCATTGAACATCTTAACATGTGGTAGCTCACAGCTACTTTCGTCAGCTCTATAGCATATAATAAATTACATTAACTTCTCAGGTTTGTGGATTGTTAGCATGAAATATCCAAGTCAGTTATTTTCCTCTTAACACTGTGAAGCAATAACAGGCTTCATTCCACTGCCGATTCAGGTCCCTTTTATATTGTGGCCAGATTGTATCATGTTGTGTCATGTCGGTGTAGCGTCTTTAGAAGTGACAAGTGCTAGTTGTAAATATGTGTCGGAACAACACAGCAGGGGAGAAGTCTAACCATCTAAAAGATGGTTACTTAGCAACAGCCATAAAGCAGGACAGCTGAGCTTATTTTAATGTGTATTCATTAGTATATGCCGCTTTTCTAAGCAAATAATTTTTAGGTATTTGCTGTGTCAAAACATATTTTGCATGGACTTTCAAATATACAGTATGGATATTAAGGACAGTTTTGTTTTTTTCACAGTACAATAAATGTAGGCTTGGCAGGCAGCAGCATTATGATTTGTGGCCCTTGCTTGATGGATTTTACTTCTGTGGTCAACCACTTGACAATGTAAATGGCTAATGTAGGGTCATTGCACTCAAGTTAATACAGTGAATAATCAATATGTTTGTGCTCTAACTTGGCACTAAAGACTACTGGACCACTTTAGCATCATGTCACAGTTTTAGTTGATGTTAATTAGCAGTCAGCATGATGAGTCTTTTTATACATTACCAAAACTGTAGGCAAAAGAGTCTCCAACAGAGGGAGGGGTGGAGCCTGTGTGCGCTCACAGACTGTTGAGGGGGTGCCGTTGAATATCACAGCTTGTCAGGAGAACTCCGTAGCTTTCTTGTGCTGAAAACACAGGACTGCACTCACCACAGTCACTATCAACTCTCAGACAACATTCACTCTTCTTGTCTCCCTTTGTGCCTTAGATTCTTTCAGTAGTTGTCTATAATGCTGCAAATCACCTGGGAAATGAGACAAGCATACACTGGAGTCTTGTATTAATTGATTTAGTGCACCATAAAGACTCATGTCAGGATGAGGCAAAAAGACTAATGCTGTGGTGGTCCACAAACTGTATGCCAGCCATAAACCAGGCTGCACACTGCAGACAGGAGGAGTGGACTGCTTCTATTCAGAGAGGGTTCAACCTCCTGTGGTGGTAAGGTCATAAGAGTGACAACCATGCTGTAAGCTCAAAAAATTGTGGCAACTTTCATTGTAGCCTGTTAGCATTTTCAGAGGTTAGTAGATTCTCAGAAAATACAGTCTCTGTCAGTTTCACAGAGACCGTATTGACATGACAAAATTAATCTTCTGAGATTTTGCACAGCCTATATCGGGAATAAATAAATTAAAAAAAAATAGCAGATGACTAATATTTTAACTGTAGGGTCGGCGCCCTCACAAGTATTGGAGGATATTTGATTATGAAGAAAAGTGTACAGCATTTACTCAGTTAAAGAATTGGAGAACGCCCTTTTAAAAATGGCACTGCATTTGGGCTGCAATCGTCTCCCATGTCAATTTTAAACTGGCAGCTCATGGTCATCTACAAGCCCAGTGCTTCTCTGTGAGTGCAGTAACCAGATCTGTTTACAGTCTGCAACCTGTTTATATTTATTTTAAATTTAAAATGTAAAAAGGTCCAGCAGTTCAAAAAATACTCTCCCTTTGTCTGCATCCTTTCAGTCATCATTATCTCACTGTTCCGAGCCCCAAAAATAACCCATGTCCTTTTCTGTGCAGTCAATAGTTCTTACCACCGAAGCTATGTAAAAGTGAGATCTGTGTCTGTACTGGGGTGTGTGTAGCAGCTACTTATTGGTAGCATCAGCCCAATATCTCCTTTATCTTTTTCTCTCATGCTCTTAGAAGTAACTGCATCCATTTAAAAGCTCTCCAACAACACTCTCACCAATCTATAAATAAAAAACATCCATTACACTAGATGGATGCATGATGTGGGTATATAATATTCTCTTCTGCACTTCTGCCTCCCCACCTGACTGCTGGGTTAGAATACCAATGTCTGAAAAGCTGTTGTGTGGAAAAATTATTTGTATAACCCAGCTGCAAAGACTTCACTCTGCCCTGAATTTCAGAAGGAAAGTTTAGAACAGAAATCTACAAAGGATAAAACCTTTGAAGAATCAAAGCACCATTATAACTCAGCAAAGGCAAAATACAGGGGGTCAAAAGTAAGCAAGGGATGATCAGAATGAATGTTTCTCACGCACATCCATCCAGTCTCATTTTAAACCTTAGGATTATTTGATTTATACTTCTGCATTAAAAAATAAAGGTCCACTTCCAGGGATATTCCATTACATAACTGAACAGAGTCATCTCGCCTACCTACTTCCCTTTCTCACCAGTTATCAAGTGGCTACTCAGTGTGTTAACTTAGTTTATTTTTCTATTTTACATGGCCAAATAGAGCAGACAGCCTTGATTCATTGATTGTGTTGGTATCATGAAGACATAGGACTTTTTTATGTGGAAACAACAAAAATTTGATTTGTCATTTATGTGTCCCCTAAATATTTTATTCAAATCAAAACAGTCAGATTTAAGGAAATGGAAAACAACTTAAATCAACTTTATTGAATATAAATTGTCATAAATTATCAATTTTTGCAACATTGTTCTCTAGAGGTGAAAAGAATGCAGTCGATAGGGGGAAGGGGGAAGGAAGAGAAGCACATTTACTGTCATTATTAATGACAGCAACCCAGTGGGTGGATGTGTCATTGTGCTTGTTATGTAATGTTAACTGTAAAGTTTAACTGAGCCATAGCATACCTTATTTAGTTTACACTTGAATGCCGATACATCCATTTGATGTAATCATACTCCTACTCTATCTGTGTGATCAGAAAACTCAACAATAGATGTGAAATATATTAAAGTACTGGTGGATCTGAGGCTGAGCTCCGAAGGATGTCTTTTCACTGCTCTCAAATGACGCCTGAGCATCTTGTCGAACCATTTGATGACGACATACATGACGATGATTATAGCTTTGTACGAATACAGGGAAAGTCATCCTCATCAACCAATGACACAAGGCTTTCAGTTTGAGGACAAAACAGTGTGTGAAAAACCTGTCTTGTGCAAAACAACTTAAAATATAAACCTCTGCAAATCCAGTAAAGAGCAGGTCAAATCCGGTAACAACACATTCTTATAGCATTCACGAAGGACCTTTGCACATCAGTTTGCACAGTTTCTTTTGCTTCTGCCATCCAGTTTCTTGTGTATGTTATAAACTACCCAGACATGCTAATAACAGCAGACATTACAGCACAGTTTGATCCTTACATAGTGCTTCCGCACTTTGGAAAAGCTGTATAAAGACACCATCCTCCAAGCTCCAAGCATCCTCGGAGGATTGCTATCACAACAGCCCCATGTACACAGTTTCAACATGTGAAGAAATTCAAAGTTTGACAGGCCTGCCATGCCTTGTTATGGTAAATGATTTACTGTTTCTGTGTGCAGCTACCTAGACAGCCTAGATCGGATTGGTGCAGCAGACTACCAGCCGACAGAGCAGGACATCCTGAGGACCCGAGTGAAGACCACAGGCATTGTTGAAACACACTTTACCTTCAAAAACCTTCACTTCAGGTCAGTAATAGCTCTTGACAGTGACATTCTTAATGACATATTTCTCTTTTACTGTCACCATCACTCCCTCTATCCATCTATCTGTCTGCCTCTCTCTCCATGCATGTTGAAACAACTCCAGTCTGTAATTAATAAGATTAAATGCGTTAAACGTGTGTCTATATTTATGATTGTCTGCCCTTTTAATGAGATCTGATTCAATTACTGTCTGGAGCTATGGGACTTATGGCAGAGGAAGAGAGGCAATATCGAATGGAAGGAGGAGAGGAAAGAAGGGAGGAATCTTGTCCAGACCTCTAATTATATTATGTTATCTTTTCCCCTCTTGTTCAACTGATGTTTCATTTGTGTTTCCTCTTACTTTCAGTCTTATTTCCACGCACTGCAATTATTGATCAGATACCCTCATTCAGTTAGGCTCAGAGTTAGATAAGCATGCAGAGAAATGTTGGTTATGCTAACCTATGCTTTCCACTTTTGGAGTAGGTGGAGTGCTGGGTATGTTTTGTGTGAAGCCTAAATATTGTCAGCTCAGATGCTATTACTGGCAGTCAGGCAGTGAATGGGAGACAACAGTATTCCACCGGGTATAAACCATTAACCCAGCTGCCATTAGACCCATCACATGAGAACGTTGTTCAAATTGACACAAAAATAGAACTTATGCATGAGAAAGTGAACATTCCCCACTTAAGAAGATATGAAGTGTTCGCATGACAGATTTAGCTCTACTGGTTTCCTCATAAGATTGCAAGTTGTGCTTTGAATGTGGAGCATACCGCAGTCTCAATACCCATTTAGATTAATGCTTTCTTACCCATACAAGTCATTCAGAAATTGAACTGATCAAAGGTCAGATGAATGCTACAGCTGCCCAGTGTACCTCATTCAGTAAGAAAATATTCCGAGTATTTTTAACAACTTAGATATTTCTATATTCAGGATAGGTATATTCAAAATCACATAAAGTGTCAAACTGGATCAGTGTCTGTAAAGGGCCATAAAGGAAAGATGTTGTTTAATTCAGTGAATTTGCAAAGGCCAGAACATGATACATGAAAAATACTTTTATGTAAATACCCATCTCTGCATAAATGCACATTTATTCACATCTGTATCTCTGGGGCCACCAGGCTGTTTGATGTGGGAGGTCAGAGGTCAGAGAGGAAGAAATGGATCCACTGTTTTGAGGACGTCACAGCCATCATTTTCTGTGTGGCACTCAGCGGCTACGATCAGGTGCTGCATGAGGACGAGACCACGGTAAGGATCCAGTCACGTGTATGTTCTCTCTCTCTCTCTCTCTGTCTGCTGCTGTGTTCTCGCTGTCAGTGTGGCCTAGTGGCCACTGTATGCTGTAAATAATGGCACACTACTCTAAAGTACACAAAATCCAAATGCAGCAGAGTGATATTGTTGTGTATCCAGGGCTCTTTTATGAGTTCAGGACGTGGAACAACATTGCATATACTTCTTTATACGTTTTGACAAGGGGGATATACTATAAAGATAAATTATTTGCTTGTTTTATACGTATTAAGAACATGTAAGCTGACATCAAACAAATGGTCTGTGTAACTGTCTGAGACAGACAGCGATAAATGTCTCTATTGCTCTTTGAGATGATAAAAATGAAGGCATGAAATATGTTATGTATTTGTGTTAAAGAAAGATTTAAGAGTGACAAGACTTACAGATGGACTTATCTTACATCCGTCTCATCATCTGAGGTGTGAGTTTACCCACTGGTTTGCTTTTATACTTTCTATCAAAACACAACATTAATATTGTGGAATTCCTCAGTCATTTCTCTGGATCTCCTTTGTTACACCATCCTCATCCAAATGTGCTGATTGACATCACAATGAAAAAGAGTAGCTCTGAAGGAAACATTCAAAATACTTTGTGGACTTGTTTGGTTAACAAAACTCTGGTACACACACTGATGGAGGGTTCCTATGCAAATGCAGTATAATTGTATCTGGGGTTTTGTTGTTTTTTGTTTTCTTTATGCAAAGCGTTCTACCCTGGATAGACATGTAAAAGTTGCAGTTCGACAAAACAAATCATCTGCTTTAAATAATCAAAACCACAGGTACACTAATTTGTCTATTTATATATTTACACCAAAGGCAAGTTACGGTGACTGGAAATTCCAGGATACACAGTAGGGGTTGAAATGTTTATTATTTGCTTAACTTAATGAACAACATTGAAAACCCCCTTAAATATGATCATTGCGTCAATACTTAAAATAGCCAGTGATTTTACAACCATAGAGGTTCTGGTCAAACTCCAAAGAGGTTATAATCAAGTAGCTCATTGTTTCCTTGACAGAAGCCACAACCCACCATGTGCCTGTAAAGATGATGCCACGGCACCTGAAACAAATATGCTGATTTCAATGCACAGTGCTCTCTGCTATTTAGAAGCCTGAAGTGCATCATTGGAGAATTCCAGGCAGGGAAATTGTGTTCAGTAGCTGCTATATTAATGCAGATGTCATCAGGTCTCCCTCTAAGGTGGGAGTGCCGGAAGAATGTCGCTATGCATCGTAACAGCACTCCCAAAAAGGTTGTAATTTGCAAGTTGCATATTTGAGTTAGGATACCTCAATGGTTCAGCTCAGACAATATTTGTAGCAGGTTGGGTAATGGTATCAAAATTATGTGCTATTATTATTATTATAAAAGTGCCGGTGTGGGAGTCAAAATTACCAGGCAATTTTTTTATTTTTTTTTTTCAGTACGTTCCCAAGTCCTTTGGCAGACTAATTTATGGCATGAAATTACAGCCACTGTGCACAAAAAATACCCCACAATGAGAAAGGATAGGTGACAACCTGCACTAATGTTGATATAGTAAATAGTGATGAAGCCAAACTTACATAGTGAATTAAAGCCACTGAGTGATTAGAATGACTATTTTCCTCAGCGCTTATTCTGTCTGGACAAAAATCTAAAGGTTAGTGTGTTACTATTGCAGTTTAAGTTCTCTTCCATTGCAAGATACTTCATATACAATTCATACTATTTTGTTTATTGAGAAGGTCTACTTCAAAAGCTTTTTTTTATGTTGGCCAAAGCAAGAGCTAATGTATACCTGTAACAGTGTTTATAGGTCCTAATGCAGAGCAGAACAAACGTGGCTCAGGTTTTCCTGGTTTCTCAAACCACCAGCATGTAAACTGTATTTAAACAAGCAGAAGGGCAGATCATAGATAACGATACTTCCTCATTATGAGAAAAGTTTCCAGGCTCATTTAGCCAGCAGTAAAGGCAGTGTTTGTAACAGATCTGATGGTGTTGACTGAAACTCCAGTAGAACTCAAGAGCCGCCCACATGTACAATCTACTGTCACAACAAGCCCTCCTCTAGTTTAGAAGTGTATAATGTCTCCCAGCAGTCGCCATCAGATACAAAGACATTTCCCTTCAAGGGATAAAGAATTTCTAATACCTTCAAAGGCATTGTTGAGGAAAACTAATTGAATGCTTTTAAAATGTTTAAAGATCTGTAGATATGATACGTGCCAGACTAGATTGTTTACTTGGTTTTTAGGTTTCTGGTATTCTCATTTTGATAAGAAAGGAAAAGGAAAAAAAATCCCTGGCCCTGTGCTAAAGAGTTTGACTGTTTGGAGTTTCTCTGTGTCAGCATTTGTGGGCTGTATGAGCACTTACACATGCAGTGTCACATGCACTACTATCACCACACATACGTCTTTCTGTTCCAAAACTGCTTGCATTGTGTTTTCTCTGGCTCTCTTTGTCCTCTTACTTTGACAACACATTCGTATAGAGACACACAGACGTGGGCAGGGGTCAAAAAGTCCCAACCATTTTTCCTTGAACTCAATGGAAAACATCATAAGGTCAAGGAAAGACATAAGAATTCATCCAAGATTATCTTAATGATTAGGGAAAAAGGTTAATCTATGTAATTATGTCATTGATGTTGAAGGGTGTGTTTCTTTAAATGCTGCTACAGGGAGAAATCATGGGACAATGGAGATAAGAAGATGGAAGCAGCTTTACTTAGCAGTTAGATAATTCAACCAAGATCTTGTCATGGCTACCACTCACTTCTACTAGGAATCTTCCAGTGCAAAAAGACTTTTCGACCACAGCTGCAGACTAATGTCTGAAATGGTAACTGCTGTGGGTGAGCACAGTATAGGGGGAAGGGTGGGTGGCACCTTGCATTTTCTGTTCCTGCTCTAAGCTCCGTCCTGCAGCATCTCTGGCTCCTTCCACTCCTCCTGTCACTCTCGCCATCGACTGTCCTCTCTAACCAATCAGCAGTAAGATCCACTTCAGATGTTCCACGCACAGACAGGTATGAAACCTCCTGATAGGTTGATACACCTACCAAGAGTTGAAAGCAGTGCCTCTTTGTGTGAACCAGGCAATTCTTTCTGTCTCTCTATCTGTCTCCTTGTATGTGTTCTTTCTGTCTGATCACTGAATGTTTCCTCTAAAATACTGTTCAAACCTCATGTCTTCTGTCTTTCTGTCATTCCTTTGTAAGACTGCATTCCCTAAAACTGCAGTAATTTTCTACAGTTGTGATTTCCACTAATCCGATTGGTTGATGGGCCCTATCAATCATCAGTTCTTCATTGGCAAAAAAAAAGGATCACAACCAAAGAGAAACTGCTTTCAACTCACTATTTAAATTAATCTGAATCTTCATTGTTTTCTTCATTAGGCACTGCCATACAGTATGATTAAAACATTAAAATGTCCTTCCAATAACTAGTTAAACTAGTTTTTCTAAAGATTTAATTAGTGAACACACCAGATGATTTTGTGATAAAATAGTCTGATTTAAGCACATTAATATTTGTTGATGAAGAATTTCAGCAGTGTCTAAAAACTCAACAGTGATTTAGTGAGAAAAAAACATGATTTACTAACATGAAAAAGTGCCTAATGATGAAAAAACTCAAAATACTAAAATGAATTAACTAGTTACTTCATAGTGATCAAGTGAAATTTTCATGCTTTGTATTTTAATATTCAACTGAATTGACAGTTAAAATTAGTAACTTATTTTTTATACAGTATTTATTCCTTATTTACCCTATGGAGTCATATTTGTAAATAGTTGGGGGTTTTTTTTTTTGGTTTTGTTTTGTTTTTGTTTACATCTGGTCTAAAAATTGACGCCATTGTTGAATCTTTCTTCCTCATCTCCTCTATTGCTACAATTACTGCAAACTGCTGCTGTATTCTGCAGCTGGCAAAGATATAAACAAAAATCCGTCATGGCAAGCAAGTTGGTCCTCAAGCATATGCTGTACATGCATTTCTAACTAAATATTCCTTTAAGTGCCCCCAGTGGTTAAAAGCTCCACAGGGTACCTTTAAATGATCACTTACTTTGCTACAGTTAGAACAGACAGTAGCACACAGCTAACAAACTAAATGTGCATGGCTTTCTCTCACACATTGGCAACAAGAAGCTTACTAATAATTCTTTTTACTGACTTGTTGAACACACAAATATATGCTGCATATATGCCTAACACGCAGCAGCAAAACTGTGTCCACAGACACAAAGAACACCTCAATATTCTTCTCTACTCGGCTTTTTGTTTTTGAGGTTCCTCTCTCTTTTTCAATAGTGTGAAAATGGTGTGTGATCTTGATTACTTATGTGCAGTGTTCACGTGTTTTTCAAACACACTTAAATTTATTTAAATACAAGTATCAGAATATACAGTAAGTGTCTGTGAGAAAGCCTGAGAGTATGATTTAAAGCCCATTCAACTCGTACTAATGTCTCCTACAGAACCGCATGCACGAGTCTCTGAAGCTCTTTGATTCCATCTGTAACAACAAGTGGTTTAAGGACACCTCCATCATCCTCTTCCTGAACAAGAAGGACCTCTTTGAAATGAAGATCAGCAAGTCTCCACTGTCCATCTGCTTCCCTGAATACACTGGTATATGTCCGTATACTTCAAAGTGAAAGTTCACCTCATACAGCGTATTTATGTGACATTAGGAAGCGATTTTAAAATTTACAAAGTCCTCTCTGACCAAGCATATTAACTTTAAAATCAGCTCCTGAAAATGAAGAGGTAATCCAGTCTGATGCCAGTCTGCTTTGTGGTCGTATCGGTGCCATTAGAGATTTCATGATCTGTTAAATATACAGGGGCCATGTTTTGAATCATCTCATCTCAGTGATCAATGGATAAAACTACACACTAGATGCATATTCAAATAATTGTAAGTTGTTTAAATGTTCCCACTTGACAACAACGCAGCTGTTTGAGAAGCATCACGTCTCATGTGGCGGACACATTGCTTCTGTCAGTGTGGCTTTATTTAGCTCCACAGAGCAATCATCTGGATGAATTATGCATTCATTGTAAACGAACAAAACAGTATCCCAGAAAATTACATACTTAGATGGTTTAGATTAGTTATAATGGTCCCAGAAATGTCTTAATTGTTAATGCGGGTGTTGTATTTTACTTATTGATTGCCTTATGGCATTTTTTGCAGATGCTACAACTATATACATCCATGTTACTAATCAGTTTCAGCAGCGATAGAGCACAAAGATCTGTAAACTGCTGCATCTGCTCCAGATTTGTAATTTTTGACATTAGTCTGGTATCATCAGATTGCTGTTTTCTACCATTCAGGAGCAGACTCTAAATCTGCACAAAAGGAAAGTTGCAGAAAGTTGGGAGATGAAGGAGAAATAAAGCAGATAAAAGTAGAGTAGGAACTCAAAGATTAGAAGACAGAGCAGATTGGCTCAGACTCTGGAAGAAAACAAATATGAGAGTTAAACAAGTAAAAAGAGTGAAACTGAATGAGATCAGGAGTGTTACACAAGGACCTTGAGTGTAAAAGAGAAAAGAGGAACCAAGAGACAAGCAACAACAGAACGTGTGACCATCAGAGAGAAAGAGAGAACAAGTGTGAGAAAATTGTACAAAAAAAAAAAGACAACTCAAGACTGTGGGAAAGCAAGATGGAGAGAGCCCAAACCAGCAAGACTGTGAGAAAGAGAAAATTAGAATTCCAAACCTGTCTCCCTTCTCTCTTTGTCCTTTTACACAGCCAGACAACATGCAATATCAATTCTGATGAAGCTGCCACTGAGGCAGCCAGAAAAACCACAGTGCTGCTAATAGCGGAAACCCAAATAGATTTTATCGACATATCCAACACAAATTACTCCAATCACTGAGATCTGACTCATTCCTAAAGCATTATAACAACTTAAGCACTTGGTTAAAGCCACTGCATGCCAATGCCTGTATTAAAGACAGAACTCTCACAGTTCATAATACATATGAGCTAAAGGGGAATATAGTAGATCTGGCACTTCTGTAAAATTAATCAATATGCAGTTTGAATAATGGCTCAATCTTTTTTGTCTTGAATTGCCACAGTCTTGTTCTGTAGCAGTATAATAAATTGGTACCATTCAGAAACTCAGAGCATTTTACAACATTACCAGGACATTATGTTTTCCATTACATTGCATTGAACTCCACAGAACTTCCTTTACATTTTTTCTCACAAAGTTGACCATGTATTGCATTTCTAGCTACCAGTAAGCATAACCCTCCGTTCAGGACACAGTGGCTTTCTAGCTCAGCACACATTCTGCTAAAGTGCAAAGGTTAAAAAAAAAAAATTGCAGAAAAATACTGCTGATGCAGAAATTGGGGTACACTCTGTGATACAAAGGTTCAGATGACAACAGCTTTTAAGCCATCACCTAACTCCCACTGTATGTCATCTCTCTCCTTAGGTCCAGACACTTACTTGGAAGGAATAGCCCACATTAAGTCTCAATACGAGAGCAAGAACAAGTCACCCAACAAGGAGGTTTACTCCCACGTGACCTGTGCTACAGACACCAACAATATCCAGTTTGTCTTTGATGCCGTCACTGATGTCATCATAGCAAATAACCTTCGGGGCTGTGGCCTTTATTGATGATGCTATCAAACAACCATGATGGTGGTTTTACTTGTATTTACCCATGTGGCACCCACATGGGTAAATGCATTCAGTACCTATGTGGTTTAAACCACACAACCTGTGTGTTATGTACATGCCACATAAGTTGTGTGGTTCGTGTAAGTGATGTCATCTTTAAGATGAGAAAATTTTGGTTTTCTGGTTCTTTAATAGTTAACGCGGAAGTTGCTATTTATGTGAGAACGAAGCCGCCATCATTCCTCATCACATTCACATTTCAAGATCGATTTTCTGGGCAGCATCCATTGGTCCACCATAAAGTCACTTTAAATGAAGAGGTACAAGAGCGAGTATGCTGACTCCACCAGACATTTCCCAGATAATGCTCCAGTGGAAGCATTGATTTTATACAGTATAACCGTAAGGCTGCATCCATTGTGTTGAGCTGCACAGTGTCATATCCCTATTGTCATTATTGCCTTAATAAGCCAGAGGTGAGCTTTGAAAAATTGTGTGTTGCGAATACATAGATTCCTCTGGAACAACAATTCCAACCTTATGGCTATTGTTTTAGCCTTCAGCTTTCACTAAATGCGTTTCATTTCTGGGGATGGGAAGATGTCACAGAGCTGCTGTAGGATGAAGTTTGATGTAGTACACATTTCAATTTAGACTAAAGTGAGAATTGGTATTTGAGTCCTGTATTAAATCTAGAGAGATACATGCAATGCTATGAACATATCATCTCCTCCAGCCATCCTTTCTTCATGACAACAGTTTACAGCATTTACAGCAGAAACTGAGCTTTTCCATGGGACTTTATTAAATTTACTGGATGGACTGTGTTTATAGCTTTGCTCCCTGGCAAACAGAGGTAGAGAGAGTCTTTATTTATTCATGAGCAAGGTGTTTGCTTTTTCCCTCTCTTCCATCCACACTGCAAAAGAAAGGGTGTGTCTCCTTCCTCTGCTCAAAGCTGCAATTTTTTTTTAGATAAGTAGATGACATCATCCGCTCTTCCTAGCACATCTGTGCCAACATTTCCTAATTAGAGACAGAAACCCGCCCAAGGCTGTTGATCAGCTTGCTGCATGTGTGTGTGTGTGTGTGTGTGTGTGTGTGTTTACACGTGTGTCTGCTGACAGTATAGGAAAGGTAAGTGTGTGTGTTTTCGTGTGTGTGCACGATGTGTATTTGTAATGTAATAGATGATATCAACCCATGGGCGTTGTGGTGGAGTCAGTATCTGTGGATTAATTACCCAGAAGGCACCTGTCTACCCTTTCCACTCACACTGGCTCTAGACACACATACACGCACACACATACACACATGTGCACTGAAGACACAAACATGCCCATGGGACTTCAAAATGTCACAACACCTTACTTGCTAGTGCCAAATAATACCATAGTATCCAACCAGCCTCAGATGTTTTTTGGTTCTCTTGCCAAACAAGGAGCTTGTTGCCACTGGTGCTTTAGGCTTTTAGGTCATCACCTTATCTGGTTTACTAATCTATTACAAGAAGTGATGTTGGTCTGAAATGAATGTGTGCCTAGTGTTTAATTTGAGACTTTCTTGGAAGTGTAGTATTCAGAAAAGACAAAAACAAACATTTGAACTTGATATTACCCATGGAAAAAATACACAACAGGACACACACGCATTTATGTTATGATTAAACTAACACACAGTTCACTTGAGTAGTTTTTTTAATGTGGCTTTAATCTAAGGGCAGCCAACATTAGATGTACTGCAGTATTAGAATTGGAGACAAAAGCTATAGGACAACAAACTGATTAAATTTCCATCCGCACAAATTTACAACGGTCTAATTCACATTCAGATGATTTAATTGTTCTCAGGATAGTAAGAGCACTACACAGTGAGAGCTTTGTCTTTCAACTTCTTTAGTGCCTGTGTTAACCTCAGATAAATCCATGATTCTGCTTTACAGAATCTTTATTGTCATACTAAATCAGTTATTCAGTCACACATTTCAGATGGATTTAAAGGTGAATTAACCCCCCATATATTCACATTATACAACATTGCTGAATATTTTTCTAGATTACCAAGAAGTTGAAATTAAATGGTCATAAACCAGCTATTATTAATACACAGAGAAATCACTTGACATTCTGTCCACCATGTTTTCCTCTGCAAACTCCACACAGAAAGGCCCCAGGCCCGGGAACTGAACCCACAACCTTCTTGTTGTGGGCCAACAGCACTAACCACTATGCTTACCTAGTTTCACCGGACACAATGAGCAGAAATTAGCTGACAAGTTAACCTTTGTCGGTGTCTGTGACTTCTGTCCAACATGGAAATCATATTAAATAACAAGTCATTGAGTCATAGAAGGGAAGCCTTACTTACTGTTATTAGTCAAAAGCTTGGCCACTAAAAGGACAGTAAGTTCTTGCATTTAACCAAGAGAAGAATTTGAAACATCAACTCTTGCCTGGTGTTTATTTTGTAGAGCAGCTTATATCTCAACATATTTTTAAAAC
Organism: Remorina albescens; assembly: GCA_034769265.1. Classification (NCBI taxonomy): domain Eukaryota; kingdom Metazoa; phylum Chordata; class Actinopteri; order Carangiformes; family Echeneidae; genus Remorina; species Remorina albescens. The sequence continues at coordinate 54,144,917 of CM068475.1, forward strand.
TGGAACTAATAATCTCCATTTCCTCAAAGGTCAGCAGTGCACCGTCAGTTATGCACATATTAGTGTCTGAGTTGAACAAAGTAAAATTTTAGAGAAAAACTTTCTCAGTGGACTAATCATAATATTTGCATTGGATCTGATTGAGTGTGTGTGAAATCACAGCAAAAATAGTGGGTAATGTAGCTCATGTCCTGTGTCAGTCCCAACAAATTAATCATGGATAACTATATGTTGGAGCGAATAAGAGGTTTGTGGGTAATGTAGTCTGAAGAGAGGGCACCAGGGAGGTTTTTTTTTTTTTTTGGGCAGTGTCTGGCTCTGGTGTGGATAATGCAATCAGTGGTCCATTCAGTTAACAAAGGTTCTGTGATGCTGCTCTGCTGTGCTACAGGTGGTATTACAAAAGCAACATTAGCATCTTAGCAACACAAAAAAGCTGTTGAAATGTCACAATGGCTTCATTTCACTCCAAAACTTAGTGTCAAACTCTTCCGCTCTAAGATTCAAATGAGCTCTTGTGGTGTCTTTTTTTTTTTTTTGGCTTACTTTTGTTAAATGTACTTTAGCCTGCAAATGCTTTTTTATCATTTTGTGTTCTGTTCAGATCCCACTCAACTCTCCCAAAAAATGAATTGAGCACTTAAGCTCCTGCAGAGTCAGGGGGATCCCTGTGTTAATGCTGGACTGGGAGAGAAGTCAGAAAGCTGCAGGACACATGACCATCATGAATTTGGGTGGGATTGAGGAGACATGGTAAAATGTTCTTGCACTTATGCTCTCATTGCCACAAATGTTATAGCTTTTCATATCCATGTAACCCAACTGTTCACCCTGCATCCAACCAATACCTGTCTATAATGTACAGATCACCTTCAGCAAATTTGTGTATATGTGCATGTATGTGTGAGAGTGAGTGCTGTATTTTACTGAGCACTGTGAGTAACATGTATCTGCTGTAACTCCCTCACTTTTGTGATAATTTATTGAATGTTGTATTTATACAAGAGACAAATTATAATAAAGCACCACATGAGTAACTTAATAAGTGTTATTATTATTATGTCTTATGTGTTTCTTTCTATTTTCTGAACATTTGAAAGTAAATGTTTAAATGATGTTTGATTGTAGAAAAAAAAAGTTTGATGATTCATCCTCCTCAGTCCCCTGTGTTTTCCTTCAATACATTTATTTATTGAAAATCATGGAAAGAACTTCCTGAACAGGTTCCCTTAATAACTGCTACCATTTCTTGTTGGATCTTTAGTGTCATACAAAGAAATGGCTTCATTACTGCACAATGTGAATGCAGAGTGTTAACACCTTTACTTATACATGTACAAGCAGTAAATGTGATGAAATTTTGTTGTATTTCTGTCTCATTCTTTCACCATCTTTTCATTCCCTTGCTTTCTCCTTTCCTCTCTCACCACAGAATCGCATGCATGAGTCTCTGATGCTTTTTGACTCCATCTGCAACAACAAGTTCTTTATTGACACCTCCATCATCCTCTTCCTCAACAAGAAGGATCTGTTTGCAGAAAAGATCAAGAAGTCTCCACTCAGCATTTGCTTCCCCGAATACACAGGTAACAAAGATTTCAACTCTTTTTATTTTTTGTATTTATTTTTTTGTGAGAACAATTTTTGTGAGTGAAGCAGTGAGAAATTGCAGCTTTTCAAAACACATAAGCAGCAGCAAACCTTGACAGGTGTGCAAAATTGATTTCTTCAAAAAAACAAAACGCTGTGAAACTGAACCTGATCACACTAGACAGCAGTTGTTCTGCCATAAACTGCCTGGTCAAGCTATCAAACATCTGATAGACTAAGAACAAAATTGAAAAAACATTACAAAAAAGCAAGAAGCAGGTATATAGTTTGTTGGTTTGTCAAAATTACTGTGAAAATTGATTATCTTCAGACTAGGGCAGAAGTGGTGCATCACTACAGAGAAGTCCATCCTGAAAATGTGTATTCTATTTTGTTTATTTATTTATTTAAGTTGCCATTGGAGAGTGTTTGCCTTAAATGAAATGCAGTCCATTTTTCAAACCCAGACCACTGTCCAAGACACTAAGATTAAATGTCACAGAGCTGGTGAGCCAACAGGGTACCCAAGATTAAGTGCACTTTTAAAGGAACAGTTGGACATTTTTGTAAATACGCTGAGAGAGTCAGATGAGCAGATTGATATCATTAAGGATACACTAGATATGAATATGGTATGACGTTAGCCTAGCTCAGCAATGAGAAGAAAAAGAGTTTTGTCTAATCCAAAGGTAATAATATCTTTTTATCAGCCAAATTATGATGGGATAAAGTGTAAAAATGATCATTCCAAATAATATAGAATATTAGTTATTAACAGTGGATTTACATTTTTGTATTTGTCTTGCACAGAAATATGAAATAAACAGACTATGGATGTGCAATTAAGTGTCCTCCAGTCTTAATGCTCACATAAAACAAAGCCAAGCTAAGCAGCTGCTGCTGTCTTCCTTTTAATCATATCAGTCTTCTCATCTGACTCATGGCAGTAAAGCAGAAGAGCCTATAACTGTCAATCTGTTCCTTCAAAAGAGCTTCAATTTTAAAACTGAAAATATTGAGAGAATTTCTAAAACTGCCTGAGAGTGAATGTAAAGATACCGATGTAATAGTATATGAGGCAGGGGGAAATGAGGAGCGCCAGCTTATATGACGTGATATAGTATGAATGAAGCAAACTATATGAGGCATGAATGACTGCCATCCGTCGTATCGAAATGTGCTTCCAAGAATGAAATGGCTTTTTAAATCTCCTCTCATGTTTGTGCATGCTGATGAACCTTTGCTTGGTGTTTTAGATAAATTATTCTGACCAGGCTCAATATTTACTAACACTGAGCGATAAACCATTCTGAGAAATGTGGACCTTTGAATCAAAGCTGTTTACAGCGTCGAGTCAGTTTGAATTAACGGGGGAGACAGCCAAAACAAATCAAGGGCATGTTTTGTGTCACCTGTTTGAAGAGGGTTCTACATTTCGGATTAAGAAGATTTACTTGATTATGATTTAAAAGAACAGCAGAGAAAAGAGCAGGTTTGTTGTGGAGGTCAGTTGCAGATGTAGCTTTGGCAGAGAGAAGAAAAGACTGAGAAAGGAGGAGACAGTCAGGCTTGACCGAGGAGAAGAGATGACAAGTGAGAGCCGTCTCCTGCTCTCTCCACCGGCACACAGCTCTCTAAGCTGATCCGTCTCATTTCTGTCTCTGCTGTTTAACTTACTCGCTGCTAACTGCCTTGATAATCACACATTCTATCTGTTTTCCCTCTCTCATCATGTGAGAAACCTAATATATATGTACAGAAGGATATAAAAAAGACAGACGGCAGCAAAAATATTAAACATTGTAAACAGTACCACACACTTTCCAAATTTCACTGAAGTGCGTAAATTATAACAGACTACACTAATTTGGCATGTCTAAAGATTAAAATATTGACCTACTAAGAACAACATGTTGTAACTTAATAAAAGAAACAAAAGTATAATCGGGTTCTGCAGGTTGTACACAGTCTTATTGACATGATGGAGATTATCTGTGGCTAATGTTAGTACAGCTGTTGGCAGCAGGTGCTCGGCTGAGACAGATGTCACAGGGATGCCATCGCTTATCAGCACTGTCAAACTTTGGCCCAAGCTGGCATTAGCATATCGTATCAGATGTGTATCATCTCAGTTACTCTCTCAGCCTCTTTTCTCTCTCCAGGACCCAACACCTACGAAGATGCAGCAGCATACATCCAGGCACAGTTCGAGAGCAAGAACCGCTCTCCGAACAAGGAAATCTACTGTCACATGACCTGCGCCACGGATACAGGAAACATCCAGGTGGTGTTTGACGCTGTGACCGACATCATCATCGCCAACAACCTCCGAGGGTGTGGCTTGTACTGAGCGCACCCCGTTATATCCTCCCTCCTTGTCTCCTCCTCTCTTCCGCCCTTCCTGCCCTCCTCTTCCCTCCTTGTTCCTGTTCCTTTGACACTGCTGTGGAAATGATGATGGTGATGGTCACGATGACGATTCTGCTGATTATTTAAAGAAAAATAAAAAAAACAAAAGAAAAATGCAACTAGGTACATATTAATAATGAGGATAATTAAAAAAAAAATAGGCATACGTATATATAAATATATATATATATATATATATATATAATGTTTTTAGTTCTTGTCTCTTCTCTTCCCGCTCCGACATCTCCTCCTGACGTCCTTTGGCCTTCTGCCAAACAAACAAATTTGTTTTAGTAGAAAACATGAGACCCTGCAGCCTTGAAAACTCCTTGAACAAAGTTGATGAAAGTCTCCTGTACCCCTCGATATTTCTTTGTCAATTGTGTCTTTTGTTGGTAACAAAAACAAATTCTGTACCTTTTTTTTTTTTTTTTTGCAGATTTTTTCTTATTATTATGAATATGACTTCTGTTTTAATTTTGTTGATCGTGTGTATTTATTTCATGAGTGTAAGTCTGTACACTGATTTTTATTCAGAATTTGCCTCACCTGACACTTTTATTTGTTATTATTTTGTTTTGTTTTGTTTTTGTATAACAAACACCAGACAGGTCAGCTAAAACCTTAAAAAACAAAAACTTGAGACCTGCAGAAACTGACCACGCCAATTTTAATATTAGTCTTTTGTTTACATTAGCCAAGACTTTTTAAGATGTACGTTGTTGATTTCTTTTCTCTTTTTTTTTTTTTTTGAGTAACTTGTATAATTTTACTCCCTGCATTCGAGATTCGACTTTCGTCAACAGGAAGTGAGGATTCCTGTCTCCTGAAGCGGGCCTTGGCCAACCGTCGCTTGTGGTCGAGCCTGAGAGCCATTAGGAAACGTGCTAAACGTCCTCTCAGTGCCATGTAACAGAGGTACTATACTGTAGATAGCTACGCTTTTAGAAGCAAGTACACAACGTTATAACTCTACCTTCCACACTGTTATAACCTTTAGACCTACTAACGTCGCCCATGTAAGGAAACACTCTTGGTTTGATAATGGTTGATTAATTTATTAATGTATTTATTGATTGATTGCCTATCCTACACACACACACACATCTTTATGTCTCTCTCCCTCTCTCTCTCTCATCATTTACACACCACCATGCCATTACTTCTCTCACATCCATCCAACTCACTTTGGGTTTGCCTTCTTTTGGCATGACGCCCAGATTTCAGGGGGGTCGAAGCCCCTCGTCTTTTTTGCCAATCCTTCACTCCCTCCCTCCTCTCTGTTCCTCCTGAGGCCCTGACAGAGACAGCATGAGATACTCAAGCCTTTGTATAAAGAGACCAGTTGAAAAAAAAGAAAACAAACAAAAAAAAGCTTAATCGATACTGTTCAAATAATAATAACTTAAAAAAATGCTTTCATAAAAATTGCAAAATATTAATAAAAAAAGATGAGGAAAAAAATCCAAATAAACAAAAAAGAGCGACAAAGATGGATAGCAGCAACTGAAGGAGAGACACGTCTGGTTCCTGATTTGAATGAAGCGCGTTCGAATGAAAAGTTTGTCAAAGATCCGAGATTTTCAGGCTCTTGCTGTGACACACAGAATCCGTAAACAAGAGGACAAAATATCTACACTTAATACAATAATGAATAAAACCAATGATCATGGGGATTACGACAACAACAACAACGTGATGCTCCCGTGATATTCTCAAAAGATGTGCTTTGTAGCTACAGTTTTCTCTATATCTCCCTTTTTTAAAATAAAAAATCGTTTTGCAAAGGGTTCCAGTTTGACAGCGAGCTGATTTGGACCCGCGGCGACCTCAGACCGACCCCGTGTTGTTGTAATGCTCTGAACTGTGCCCCCACTCCCGTCCCCGTCTCCTCTTACCGTTTTGCCTGTTTCCCTGCATTAGAACCGTGTCCTCACTTTAGCCTGACTCAGAACGATTAAATATAATATTATAACAATATCTATTTTTTATGATTTCAGGAAAAAAAAACAAAAAAAACCAACCACTTTTTTTGGGAGAGCACGTTTCTCGCTGCGTTCGCTAGTTAGGGACGCCGCATGTACACACATCGATGCTGTATAAAGTCATGCTCCTTTCTTCTGCTCCTTCGACTTCTTATCAGTCTCTTTAGTTTGACACACACCTTCCAGGTCTACAATGAAAAGCACAGTTCTCACGTCTCACACACACACACACTTTTGCGCACACACACATACAGACACAATAAGTAGATTTGGAAATTTGTTATCTATTCATACCTAATCTATGTTACTCCTCATCGATCTATCTATCCATCTATCTATATAAACCTCTCTTCCTTGCCTTCTTGAGTTTTAGTTTTTAAAAGAGAAAACAACTGCGTATGATGACATGATATACCTGTTTTTGGCATTCTGTTCCTGTTACCTTCATTATTTTTTATTTGACCTCCTCTATGTTCTGTTCTTTACCCAGTGAATGCTTTTTTCTGTGCAGCTTTTTTTTCTCCCTCTCTCTCTCTCCCTGTACTCCTCTTTAGTGAATGGTTGTTATTTCATGTGGGATGTCCGTGCTGGAAAAACCAATCGAATGTAGTGTTTACATTAAAAAGCCACTGTTTTCATGACTACAAAAAATCCACAGTCTCCGAGTCATTGAGCATCACTGCATTTTCACATCTGAGCGTCAGACAGATTAAACAAACAAAACACTTAATTGTATTAACATAATAAACTTCAAGTGAGTAGCTCACAGAACAGAAAACATCACTTACCATTAATGGTTTCGTATTTTACATGAATCAACTGTCATGATTACTCTTAATAATCTGAGGACACAACAGCTGAATTCTTAAGATGACCCAAGTTACTGTTTTTACTAAAAGCCCCTGAATGATTTTAATGCCCTGTGGAAAAACACTGGGGCCAAATTTGAGCCCCCATCATCTAAACAATCTGAGCAGTTTAATCACCAACACTGCAGCTTTACAAGCAGCTGTTCAGTCATCCCGCAGGACTGCGTCACCATGTTGTAGACTGAATTCTTGTTTTTTTTCCCCCCACCAACTAATTTTTGTAAAGACTTTCAGACAACAAACTTGATTTTTATCACTTCCTGAAACCACCAGTAGGTTGTGTTTTTGAGTTTAAGTCTGAAAACTTCACACTGTATTATAACTAACACAGCTCAGTTTTTGCCCAGTCAATGTAAAACTAACCAGAGTCTCATCAGTTACAAATCTCCTTTTCTTTTAGTGCTAAACTAGCACAGCGAACACAGCTTATATACATTTATCATTTTAAATGGAAAGAAATGGGACAGTTGTGGAAAAATGGTTTCAGGTTTGTAATGTCTTCTCACACACACAAACACACTTTTTCTGTCAGTTTCTCACACAGTCCAGACCTCACACACAATCTCTTCACACTGTGCAGTTCCCAAACGTCTGTTTCACACACACTCTGTCAACAGGAAATGGGATTTTCTTACAACCTGGTGGCATCACAAGAACGTTCTCCAAAACACACATGCTGTTTGTAGCCTCGTGGTGGCCTGATTTCATAGTGCGTATATTGCCGTGGTGCAAACACACACTAACACACTAGCACACATGATGCCGTTTCATGTGTGAGCACCAACATCACACAGTGGTCACTCAGGTATTTTATAAATGTAGCTCTCTACTGCTGGTCCCACTGACTTCAAACATCACACACACACACAGATCAGAGTCCCTCTGGTGGCAGATAGAAAAAGTGAGCTGGAGTTAAAGGAGGTGGAGAGAGCTTGTCAACCTCTTTATTCACATTCAAGGAGAGAGAGTGAAGGAGAGCAGTCTCTCTTCCCTGTAAGGAAAAGTCTGGTTCACTCAGCTCAAACCAGACAGACAGAGAGAGGCTCTTCAGATGGAGACCGCCATCAGACAACAGAGAGAAGGAACGGAGGGGGTGGAGAGGGAGGAAAGTTTAGGGGCAGCTCCGACATGACCGGGAGCTCCATCTGTACAGGCTTCATCTGTCATCAGCTGTTCTACTTCTACCTGAGAACTGTTTAAAAATGTGTATAACTGTATGAGTTAACTGAAAGGAGTGTGAGTGTGTTAAAAATATAAACCAGATTACAAAATTAGAACTGGTTATCGCTATAATAACAGTCCGTTATACTTATGGTCATTATTATTCTAACGACTATTACTGAAACAACATCAGTTATAAGCTTTATATCTGCTCATCTTTGGCTCGGTTTTCATTTCAAGTACTAACCATTGTAGTATTGGCAGCACATACAGTAGTGCTCTGTCCTTCACTGTGCTTTTACTTGAGAAAACACAGGCGCAGTTCCCCTGAAGACACACAGCTTGAGATAAAAATTGACAGGACTGTTTGCCCTGTTACTGCTCATATCACTAAATGCAGTGTTTTGTTGTTGTTTGTTTTTGCATGGTCATTGGTTGTCCTGTCGTTTACAGACTGTAGATTTGTAAATACTGAAAATAATAATGCTGCTGTCTTGTTAGTGCAGTCTACTGAGCCACATGAATGCCTAATGAGCCAAACTTTAAATAATGAATAATCATAATTCAAGAAAGTGAGTCAATTTGATAGTTTCTTTGTGTTTGGAGGGAAACTCTGCTCTTCTGTGTTTGGTCTTTATGCTAAATTGAGTGAAGCTAACGAGTGAATTAGTGTACACATTTAAAAATGATCTGTGTATTTCACAAGAACAGGAAATACAGATGGATCGAATGGAAGAAAAAAGAGCCCATGAAATTCACCCATGAACAGAGTGACTGACAGCTGCATCGAGGTCGAGTGTCAACAATCTTAAATCCTGGCCTGAGTGACCTCAGCGCTTCGCTGCCTGGGAGATATTTTTAAATCCTGGGCAAAACATCAATGAATCATTATCAAGTGAAACAGAAGATAACAGCAGTCACATCTGCTTCCTGCCTAATTTAAACAGACACAACACATAATTTGTACCCCACTGAGGACGACTGATGGCGAAGGCTTTCATGATTTTGTTAGAGAATAAAAAGACAGTGGGACCTGCGTGTTTTCTGAACCCGAGGAAACGAAACATTGAACTCCTTTCTCTCCTTTGTGTTCCTCATATAGAAGATTATGAGCAAATAACATTGTAGCACACAGCACAGATTATTTTATCATCTTTAGTCACGATGTCACACACTTTTGCACCATTTAGTGTATCAGTCACTTTAATATCCGTAAGTACAAAGTAATTTTATATGTTTGTTTCTGTCAGCATTTATAATCAGTGTAGAAAGATAGGATTTATAAGGATGACAGATTTGATTCAGTGTATTTCCTTGTTGATGAGAGGTTCACTTCAGTTCACAGTTCTCTTGGTCTGGATTTATCAGACAAAAACCTCTCAGGCCTGACCAACAAGTTCACAAAAACAATACTGTAAAAAGTTCTGTGAGCTGTCAATGCAAATAAAGATATCTGTGGCTTCAATGAAACAACTGTGACACTGCTGCATTATTTCTATTCATCTTTCCTTAACTTTATTATGCTGAAGTTACTCATCCATTGATGTCACCCCACATGTGGCACGATGTCACATGTTGGACTCTTCAGCACAGAAGACTTAGTTTTTAATTTTTTTATTAAAAGTACAGTATCAGTGCGTTGGCCTTGAGTTGATAGCAGCACCCGGGCCAAGTTGTTTTTCATTAGAGACACTTGATTCAGTTCTGGTTCTAAATTGATATGAGATGGCAAAGAGCGGCATCAGATATCTGTGCTCTTCATCATGAGTAATGGGACTTAATTATTTGAAGAGTATCAAAAATTAGGTTAATAGTAGGAGTGCAGGTAATAATGCACCATCTGAGTCACCAGGAACAATATCTGACATGTTGGTAGCTTCACATTAGTTTCTTCTAACTTTTGCTGCTTTGTAGTTTAAAGTTAATTACAGAAAAAAAACAGTGTAGGTTATAATGAAAATGTTTGGAGATTTGATGGGATTAAAGAATCAGAGAGGAGCGGTGAAGGGGAGCAGAGCTCATTGCCTGTCAGAGCACAGCTTCATTTTTTAAGAAGGCTGCATTGAGCTCAAGCAGATTTGGCAATCATCATTCACCTTGAGATGTTTAGCCAGAAGCTCGTCAACATAATGAAGCTGGAGCGCTGCCAACACCCACCCACTAAAGCTCCGGCGTTACAGTTCACCTCAGAGCTGAGTCTGAACGGACAGCAGCAGAAAGGAACAAAACATCAAGTTTCAAGTTTCACATCAGAGACACCTAACCAGATAAATGAAACCAGCCTGATTTACCTGTGAAACCTGGTCAGCTATCTAATTATTGTCCCTTCATGCTGTGATTGGTTTTTTGTGACTGCAGGAGTCAGGAGCACAACACAACACAAACACATAGTTGGGCTAATGAACTTATTTAATTAAATGAATGATTGGCCCAGTTAATTATGGGTTGCTTTGGGTCCTATGAGCACACCGTCAGTGGGGGTTTGTGGTTTTATTAGCAGTCGACCAGCATTGTGAGAAAGTATCTGTAACCTTTAGCTGCTAAATTGGACATTAATTAGTGTCTATATAAAATATGTTAGTCATAGAATGATCTGCTAATTATCATTTTTTTACAATGATATCAGCTCTAGTTTATTTTTAATTTTGTCATCATGGAGCTAAATAGATAATGAGATCATTACATTAGTTGCACGGTTACAAATTAAATGAACTAATTTTCCAGTTAACTGAGAAGGAACAGCTACTCTTATATAGTCGTTTTCTCAACTAAAAATTTGTCAGGGCAGAACCAAACTTCATTAAGGGTTTCGAAGTCTGTCTCATTTAAAACCTTAATTGATATGACTGATTAAAAAAGTTATTTGATCAGTAAGACCCAACAGTAAATATATCATTATTATGGAAACAAGCAGTATAACTGCTCCAAAGCACAAAAATGTTGAATTACACCGTATTTTAAACCAGCGACCCCCCCTGCAGACATGGTACAGTCCATGACATCATGAATACGTCAGCAAGAGCATAGAACAAGGAAGTGTTTGTCAGCCGCCCCCTTCGAATAACTTCTGCAGTCCAAGGTAAGTGTGCAGGATCACACTGCTCACTGAACTCAGCACTTAAACAGGAGACCATGCTAAACACACAGCTGCTGTCTGCATGACATTCAACTGTCTAATTCAATTTGAAGTTGAACAAAACTTGTTCATTGTAATTTCATTTCATGTTGATCATATTAGGAACTTGCATTTTAGGGCACCTATGCCCATGTTTGGTTTATATATGTTATCGTTAGAAGGAGGATTATTATTAGATATAAAAATATCAAAGCAGTGAGGCAGAAAAAAAACAGAAACAGAATCAGCCTTTTATTTCATTTTCAGTTCAAATCCAACCTTTGACACACAGTCAGACTTTTAGCTGCAACTGTTCTGTCACTTTAAAATCAACCACACTGGCTGCTGTGCCCTCATTGTAACACAAAGAAGCAAATGTTTTCTGTATCTGTAAATGTATGCAGCCCACCATGTCTAAACTTATGAATATAGATGAACAGTGTGCCCTGATGGACTTTGAGCCCACTCTTCTGCCTGATGGCAGCAGTCAGGCAGCCTAGAAAAGCTGACAGGAATTTAGACGTGGAAGTTCAGGTGCAGTCTCGCTCAAAGAAATTAGATCACATAGGAGGTTTTCTTAAAGCCATGTGTTGTTGGGTTTGTGAAAATTGCAGTGGATGCACGAGGAGCGAGGTGTACTGAAGGATTGTTTTGTTATTAGTGAAGATACTTGTCTTTACTGCAGTTCTGCGCATTTTCCTTTTTAACAAACTGAACTGCAAAAATCCATCCAGAGAAATACACAGCTGATGAAGAAGAAGGTATTGCGAGCCTGGGATTGTGATGAGGATGAAAGAGCCCCCTCTTTTCCTGTCTCCACCCCTTCAGAACATGAAAAGGGCTGCCCTTGGCAGTAAATCAAGCCAACCTCTTGGCTCTTTGCTGTCTGCCCCCCTCCTCCTCCTCCCTGCCTGTCTGAAGTGGAACAGGTGACCCACCCTGTGGTTGGATGAGGGCACTGCACCACCACACCCTGCAATCAGATTGCTGAGTGCATGACAAACAGGCAAACAGCAGACAACAAGAAGATAAAGTGATGCAAAAATGCACAGACTGTAGAGGATCAACTCAGCGATACTGCCGAGTGTCCCTGATCTCCTGATGCTGCATCACATCCCTCTCTGCTCCACACCCTCATTTTTTCTATTTGCATTTCAGTACACACATGCCACACACACACATACACACACACACACCCTAAAAGGATATTTATAGTGCCTCAACACCAGCCTGTTGCTAGGATACCTGCTAGCTCACTATTCTCAGACATGCAGTTTAACTTTGTTTACACACACACACACACGTATACACACCCACTCATGGGTGTCAGACAGGGATGTGTTGACCTCTGACCTCTGAGTAACCGTGGTGAGAAAGTCTGAATGACTTGCAGAAAGGCAGAGTTTGTATTTGACTGTATTCACACAGTCTTAACAGTGGCTGGTTACTACGGCAACTGTCCCATCTTCTCAGCACCGTCCTGCTGGAGATAGGAAGGACGTCGGGGATAAAACTGGGGACACCTCTACGGGACAAAGCTGCTGTGTCGCCCTCTGCTGGTGTGGACAGAGCTCAGCAAGGAAAACCATTTCACAACAGTTTGTACCAATCATCCAGGAATATTTAATTTTTTCATCATCCAAGAGCTTTTAAAGTGTTTTCTACTTTTCATATAGTGAAATCCCAACACACACTCACAGCTCTGTTCAATAAGCTCAATTTAATCAGGGTTTCTTATCTCTACATCTTTGAGAGTTCCATCTCTGTAGTCTGGTGGAAATATTGTGTAGCTGATCGATTTGTGTTGTGAATGGAGTGCATTGAAGTGACAGCAACAAGGTGTAATACTGGTTATTAAGTTTGTGTGGCCAACGCTGCAGATGGCTGTAATGTGAAGAAAGAGCTCAGGCATTATAATAAATTATGAGAAATTAATGTTCTGCTGTTTTTGGAAAGTTTAGAAAATCACAGTAAAAATTCAGTTTGTTGTGTGAGGCCGATCCATCTCAGCGTCTTTGGCTCGGATCCACAGATCATGAAATGCTCTGCCACTGTCGACTGCTCCGCTGGAGGGTGCAAAAGTGTTAAGTGTTTCAAATCTGCACAAGGCAGGGGGGTTATAAAGGGGTGCAATGTATTGAAAAAAAACTGAATGACTCTGATCGTGACTGTGAACACATTCGATTGAAGTTACTTTATCTATTAGACAAGTTCACAGTGGCATGAATTCATTTTTTTTGGGGGGGGGGGGCTCAAGACTACTGCTTCACATAACTTTTAGCAGAATCTTATTTGCTAATATTCAGTCAGAATCAGAATTCTCTTTTTTTTTTTTTTTTTTGGTTTGACCAGCAGATTGAAATTATAAAAGCTTTAAACTCATATTTATTATTATATCATGATCGTTTAAAGAGTCTTAATTAAAGTTGTAGTTTGGATTACTGAGCCTCGTGCCTAAACTAAGTGTCATCATTTGATTTAGCTCATATAGATCTAATCATAAAGACCCCCGGCCCCTCCCAATCTGAGCCCACCACCCGGACAACGACAGTTTGATCTGTTTCTGACCTTGACCCGAATGTTCTTGCGGCAAATAACAGAAGTCCAAGTTAGTCCAATTATTGTCCGTGACGCCTCAGAGCTGAAGCTCCAGCACTCAACACATTAAAAGAGAAAACAGCAGAACAACAAAGATTTACTGCCATTTCTCACATCATAGCTGCATGTGGCACTGTTTGTGTCTGTGTGTTTATTATTTTGTTGTCATGAGGAGTAGGACCCCCCCCCCCCCCCCCACCACCACACACACACACACACACAAACACATATACACTTGTCTCTTCAGCAGGCAGACAGACAAACAGACCAGCAGACAGACAGACTGGCTGACCGTAACATTGTAACTGATATACTAAAATACTGGACCATGCGCCTTTCCAAATTTGTCTTTCAGCCACGGGATCCCACCGTCTGAACAGGAATAAACACACACACACACACACACACATCCAGACGTCTCCCCTGCTCTATACTGTATGGGTGCGTGTGTGTGTGTGTGTGTGTGTGTGTAGGGTACCACCATGCAGGGTGAGGAAGGAGGTTGATTCTCAGTCGCTGATGTAACCAGGCTGTGAGCCCACGTGCAGCAGCTTGCTTTATGGAGCCGCGGGGTGATTCTGTCTGCTGCTGATGGTCATTTAATTGAAAGCAGAGCTGTTAACTCTTTGTAGCTGCTGTCTGGGTGTCACTAGAGGAACATTTGCTGACCCCCAGCAGCCCACATAAGAGACGGTGCAACTTGTTTCTGTCGTTCTATGCTCAGAAAAGAAAGATGCATCTTCCAAACGCTGCCATAAAAAATGCATAGAAAGAGTTACAAAAATTTGTCTGTTAGAGTGAGTTAAAGTTGTATTGAAAATATATTTTTTGAGATTTCCTCCCCCTCATGCATGATGCATTTGTTCCTGTAGCTCTTAAGTTTTGCAGTGAGAGCAGAACTGAATGTTCAAATAGTCGTTTCCAGACTCGGTTTCTCTGTCAGAGTTACAGACAGTCGAGAAACTTGCAAACACCTAATTTCTGTGCTACAGTGTGTTTGAACATTATTGAAGACGAGGAGATGACACCAGGTAGTCGAACATGAAGAGACAGAAAGACAGATTAGGAGTCGGCCTGTTCATGTTCCCTTTCACTCTCTATTTTATACAAACATCAAGGAGATGAGCTGAGAGCCTCCTCCTCTGCCAACACACGCATTGTCTCCCGTCAGCTGCCGTAGCATCATTAGCTTTTTCTGTGTTCTTGTGTTATTGATGCAGTTTAAATATTTATTAGGCCACTTCCACCTCAGCAGCATCATCTTCTCCGCCAGCAAACAAAGCTGAGGTATTTCTCTGTGTCCTTGAATAACAACGAGGAGGAACAACTAGGACAAATCTATGTGGCAAAAGACAACAACGCTCCTGTTTTAACCTGAAAGGGGTTTGACTTCAGGTCTCAGCCACCAGCTCGATGATTTAATGGCTGAAATATGAACCTAAATGCTTTTATTTTCATTATTGATTCATCTGTTGATAATTTGGAGTTAAAACAGAAATGGTGAAAACATTCCCATTATTATTTCCTAGAATAATGATTTTAACTAATGACTTGTACAGCAAATTGAAGGATGAGCACATTCATTTATCATAATGAATTCAGGATGCAGGAAAAAAAAAAACTCCCAATTGTTTAAGCAATTAATCCGTTTAAATCAGAATCCAGTGAGTTTTAATGATCTTTGCAGACATGAAGTGGCGTTGTCCTGAAAATCTTATTAAAGGGGAAGAAATTGTCAAAACAAGAAGGCAAGAGAGAGTTGTGATGGCTGAAACTGTTATGTAAGCTCAGCGAGGGGCAGGTGGTGTACATGTTTGTGTGGCGCCTGTGATGGTGTGTGTGAGTGCATGTGTTTCAGCGCTCCACTCTGGGTGGATGTGTGTGAGGATGAAGAGCAGAAGACAATAAATGAGGCAGCAAAAAACTGATCAGGTAAAAAAAAAAAAAGAAAAAAGGCCAATCTGAAGTTTTTCTAACAGTTCTCACACGGAGCACTGACCTAAATGCCCACCGTTTTAGTCGCAATCTGATGTATTTAAAATATTTAGCATGTTCACAATCTTAAGGTTGTGTGTTTGCCAAGTGACTCTAAACACAAAGGAATCAACCAAAAAAAAACAAAAACCTAAATACAACAAATTACATGATTTTAATATTTTTATATGTTATTTTGATATAAATTCTATAAATGTATTTTAAAGCTAATTAACTGTAGACAAAGAGCCCCCCAGTTTCCATCTGCTGGTGTCAACCCAGAAAACAAGGCGAAGAAATAACCCCCCTTTTTTTTTTTAGTTAATGGATCATTATTCTCATTTAATCGACATGGACACATCACGTCTTCGTGTCTTTGAAGAGGCTGCGGGACATTTGCTCTTTACACTTGACTTAGGGCAAATTTAGAGAGGTCAAAAAGTTAACAGGCCTAGAAATTCAGAGAACATGAGCCTGAGCACGCAAAGCTAAAATATTTCAGCCAAATTATTTTAAGACTTGAGCTCAGCTGTTCAGAAGAGAGACGGAGTGGAGAGGAGCTGCATCCACAGTGTTTTTATGAGTCGTTTACAGAAATTAATTTAGGAATATTTAAGATGAATTTACATAAGATTAACAACATAACGTAGCATTCATGTCAAAGACAAAAAGCCAGAATAAGTGAGCAGTCAGATCAGGTTTAAAGAGGAAGATTCCCAGCATGCACACCATGATGATCAGCTCTGTGGAAATCCAGCTCTTCCTTCCCCTTCCTGAGGATTTTAAAAACATCAACACAGTGAAATTCAAAGCGAAAACAAAATGAGTGCATGAACAACAACATGTGGTCTAATTAATGACAGTCACGGCTTGTCTGTGGTGCAAAATGAACTTTCTGAATTTTTTTTCCAACCCTACAGCTAAACACGATCAAACCAGACTTACAACCAAAATATGAATCTAAAAATAAAACTAACCTTAACGTAGTTGATCCAAATAGCTGAAATAAACTGAATCAAAACTCAAACTAAATTTTTTTTTTTTTTTAGACAAAAAAAAAAAAAAGAAACAGAGGCTGAAGTGAATTTACAGACTTTAAAACGAAATGACATGGACTAACTAAAGTGAGCTGAGACCAGACTGCATGTCAGAACTGATCACCATGGTAACCACAGATTACCTGATTAATTAATGAACCTTTTACTCTTTTATTGCATCACCAGCTACTGTTAATCACTCACGCACTGTTTGGCCTGCAGCTAACACACACACACACAAATGGCTGATTCGTGGCAGTAAAGTAGAAAACTCTGCTCGTCGTCACCATATGGGACAAGTTCTGATACAAATCAATGACATGGGCTTCTTCTCATCAACAGGACTCAGAGCACATGCTGCCGCCTGAGGCCTCATTTACAGCCTCCCAACCCTTTTTTGGATTTCACCCTGCACAGATGCACCACAATAACACCACAACACTATTTTTTCACTGAAACACTGAATATTAGAAAGGCACCAATCAGACACCTTCAGTTTCCCTCTCTTAGTGTGTTTTTTAATTGGGTTTATTTTCTTTGGTGTTGAACATCCGAGATCTTTAGTCTTTGACACACACAGCCTCACAAACACTAACAAAACAAACAACACAGCATGTCATGGCAGAGACACATACTACATCAGACTGTAGAAACACACATACACATTTTCAACCTGCAGGTTCTTGTTTAATTAAGGTCTGAGTGTGTGATTATGAAGATCTCCTGGGAGTCTAATAATCATATTTACTCTGTGTGTGTGTGTACATTACAGGGGCGTGTTTTTATCTGCCTGTTCATTACATAATCAAAGATTCATTCCTTAATATGTTGCAAGAGCCAATATGTCTTCTCTGCAGAGGTGAAAATGTAATTGGTTTGTCTGTGAGTCTGCTTGTGGAGAGAAAACAGAAAACAACGCTGCTTTACTTTGTCTGAAATGCACAGATGGATTTTAAATGATCGCACTTCTCCACTTCACTGTAGCCAGAAGCATCGCAGCCTGACAGGTGTATAATAAAAATCCAAGTCCGGCACTTTTTTCGCTGCAGAAATTTTGACTTGACAGCAGCAGAAGCCCAGGTGAAGCAAATCTCATTAAGGTTAAAATGAACAGCTCAGTTCTATTAAAGTGTCTCAGTGAACCATGACAGGCTGCATGAACAGAGCTTGGAACCAGCTCACCTAAATGTCATCCACTTACAATTTATTAAATTAATTACAACTGTGTTTTTCCTGCTGCAGTGCAACAAGTGACAACGTCTGCACTGAAACAGCAATGTATCATAATGACAGTGAAGGGAGAAGCAGCTACTCGGGTTCTTTACTGTCAGCAGAGGTAGTAATAATAAGACACTGTAAAAATACTCATGAGCCATAAGTGAAACCAGCGAAGTCGAATTGTTACTTAAGTAAAAATACAGATGTATCATCAGCTAAATTTTCACTGCCCAGCTCTGCAGACAAATTTATAAGCGTAACAACAAACAATCCCAAAAGATACTCAACGTTATGAGGAGTGCTAATGTGTCTTATCTGTGTGGAAACCTGATCAAACAAGGCAAAAGCCAATCAAACGACAACAGAGTGCTGCTTAGGAGAGAGAGAGAGATACGAAGAGACTTCGAGGATCTGAAGAAGATCAACGTTCAGTTGCTCTCAGTAAACAAAGTACAGAAATAATACGTAATCTATATTTGTATGATAAAGTGCCAAATGACCGTCTGTAATGTGAGAGGCAGCATACACTGGAGCATAACTGATAAGGAGCCAAATATTTCCCTCAGGAGTTCATAAAAAGGGGGAAAAGGAGCTGAGATGGGGAGAGAAGTTTGGATTTGCATTCACCAAGTGAGTCAAAGAGCAGAATGTATAAATATACAACTTTCTTTTTTCTGTTCACTGTATCGACTTTAAAGGTCATGATGTGTCACTGTATTTACAGCTCGCCTCCTCTAACCTCAGGTGACCCAATAAAACAGTCAATTACTGCATATTTACAGTATCAGAAGCTCAAACAGAAGTTTCCTTCCATCCTGCAGTCAGTTTTATAGCATCATGTTATTGTAACTTCAATGATTAATGTTGGATTATGAATAGCAGCATCATTCTGACAACTTCTGGGCTCATTCATTAATAGAAATGCACCATATTGTATCAACTCATCGTCATTGCTGTCTGTGAATGGTCAATCTCAGCTGTCGGGAAGTTGTAGCGGATGAAATGAAATGTACAAATTGTTATAAAGTGTGTAAGGACGAATTTACTTTCCCACCACTGGAGGGAAAAAAACCATTTGTGGAAGGCAGTGAACTTTATTTTTGTAGCCTGGCGCATTCTTTGAAATGTCAAGAGGCCTATTAGAAGTCTTCAACAACAAACAAGAAACTCAAAGTGTTTTTTACTGATCTGGGGTTCATTGATGTCGAGCCAAACATGTCAGAAAGGCATGTGCTCTTCCACAATGATTTTACAGAGAATGTAGAGCATTTCTGTTTCAGCATTTTGGGATTACTGCTGGATTTAGGGGAGACAATTGACAGTTGCAACATGGGAAGGTTGATACAAGTCAGAAACATGCTACTGATGACACTCACACTGCACATACTCAGTTAGCACCCCCCCCCCCACCGCCGCTGCCACCAAACCACACCATCAGAAACACAGAGCACTCTCTCAAAATCTGCTGCTGCATTTGTAAGAAAAAAAAAAGAAAGATGTGTTTTTGTGACACGTTGTTGGAGCGTTGTTTTGTTGACGATGTCAGCCTGTGTGAAGGTTGAGGTGTCCATTTAACACATGACGTTTTGTCATGGCTGACAGCGTGAGGATGGCTGCCACAGGAGCTCTGTATGCCCCCAAGTTAATCAGTCACATTAAAGGAAATGGCACCAAGGTCGCTTTCAAGATCTTTAGCTCAATATAGAAAATGTATGGGGCCAACACTAATCACAGAGGGTTAGGGTGAGGGTTAACCATGGACTCCATTTTATTTCTTATTAATGTTGCATCCAGCTCTGCTGTGGGATGCAGCTGGGTTGCAGTTTGTGAACGATGTTGCAACAATTCATCATCATCTGAATATAAAAAAGTTTTTTTTTTTTTTTTTTTTGTCTTGTTGGTATGAAATGTGTTGCAACCGTCCAGCCTCCCCCAGACCCCCCCCCCCCCCCCCACATTTCTCACATAAGGATCCTATAAAGTTCCTGTGGTCCAGAACAGGCGCATGCGCAGTGTCAGCACCGAGTAAAGTGTGTAGTAGTCGTTATTGTGAATGGGGGGGTGGGGGGTGGTATTTTGGGTGTACAGTCACAAGTGCGACTCGACGGAGCCAGGAAGTAGACTCTCGGTGCCTTCAAGGACTTTTCAAACTGCCGTAATTTTGCCTTTCCATCAAAGTGTCGGGCAGAGGAAGTCGCCCGGGTTTATCGGCAACTGACGGAAAAAGAGATGAACTCTGAAAGATTTCTTTTGCTGTTCTGAAATTAGATATTGGTGCTTTTTTTTTTTTTGTTTTCTGCCTGTTTTTAGATTTTATCCACATGTTTTTTTTCCCCTGTTTGTTTAACTCGATCACGCGCTGATCGAAACAAAAATATTAGAATAAACATTAGAATCAACTCCATATGATTCATTAAATATGATTTCATTAAAGCCTCCAGATGGTAAAACATCGGCCCGGTCCTTCACGATCATTTGTGGGGTTTGCTGTTTGTTTTTGTTTGTTTTTTGCAAGATTCCCATCCAAGCATTAAAAGTTACAGGTAGACTGAAGACAGACGGACAGAGCCCGTTTGTATGTACTTGATCGAGATCACACGCTCGTCAGGAGAGAGACAGGGAGGGAGAGGTAGAGAGACACTGAGTAATACAGAGAGAGAGAGAGAGAGGGAGGGAAAGAGACACTGACTAATACAGAGAGAGAGAGAGAGAGGGAGGGAAAGACACTGAGTAATACAGAGAGAGAGGGAGGTAGAGAGACACTGAGTAATACAGAGCGAGGGAGGTAGAGAGACACTGAGTAATACAGAGCGAGAGAGAGAGGTAGAGAGACACTTAGTAATACTGAGAGAGAGAGAGAGAGAGAGAGAGGGGGGGGGGGGCGAGCGCCACACGGTCAAATTGAGCTTTATCCATCGCAGCGGGTCAGTTAATCAGAGCCATTTGGAGCCAGAGGAGAACCGGAGCGCATTCAGGGACAGATCATCACAACAAGAGCAGGAGTCAGTCACAGAGGCCGGCAGCAGAAAGCACATTGCTCCACACAGACACGGAAAAACACACACACACACACACACACACACACACACACACACACACACAGACAGACAGACACGGAAGAGAGTTGTGTGAAAGAGAAGCAGGGTGAGGGACGGAGGGTAAGACGCACAGTTTAAACTTTTACTGTGCGGGATTAAATTCACACAAACACACTACCACCACCACCGACAACAACAACAAGGATTTAAAAAACAAAAACAAACAAAAGGGAGAGGCCGATTAAAAGTGCTGCTGAAGATGCCGCGGGTGGTTCCGGACCAGAGGAGCAAGTTTGACAATGAGGAGTTTTTCCGCAAGTTGAGCAGAGAGTGTGAGGTGAGTCCTGCTGTGTTTGTGCACACTGAGTCCATTCAGACACACGGCGGAAATACAGAGAACAGAGATCATCAGAGCAGGAGAGCATGCTGGCGGGTGAACTGCTGGAGCCTCCACACAAGTTGTTTCATTCATTTCAGTCCACAGTTGAATAAAAGAAAGCCCAGATAAAGCTGTGACGAGGCTGCAAAGTAGCTTAATTCGTAATTGGCCTTTAAAATTGGGGAACTCTTACTTCACAATTTCCCATTTATTCCTCTTTATTTATGTGACGCTGTACTGAGCCAAAAAGTAAAATTCCAGCCATCACTCTCACTGTTGTTTTAGGTTTTATATGCGTGTGATTAAATAAAGCACAAACAAAGAATGACGCCTTTTTCCTTAAATCAAAATTCTTCTGGCTTATCTTCAAATTGCAGCCTACTGCTGGCAAAGAGCATCGCCATTCACTGTCAAACAGCCTCTTCAGAGTGGTTTCTACTTCAAATCAAGCACATGTTTTACACTCAGGATAAATGGAAAGCCTTGTCAGGAAGTGTGTGTGTGTGTGTCTTATTTTTTTAAGGCATTTGTTTTTGTCTTTTCTGTGCAGATTAAATACACAGGGTTCAGAGATCGGCCCCATGAGGAGCGACAAGCCCGTTTCCAGAACGCCTGCAGGGATGGACGGTCAGAAGTAGTGAGTGTAAAACTAAATATGTGTTTATTCTTTGTCTTCTTGAAGTTCAAAGAGGGTGTGTGTGTGTGTGTGTGCCGTCCTAATTACTGAAATTATTAGGTTCAAAGAGAGAAAAGAAGGCAGTCTGTTTGTGTGTGTTTATGGGGATGTCAAGCTCACATGCACACTGAGACTGATAGACATCACATGTCTATAGTTTTGTTGTAACAAGATAAATGAAAGAAACTTTTAAATCCCCCACAGAAGCAAGTGTTAATCCCCCAGAATGCCTCAGTTTTAACAGACAAACCAACTCTTGAGAGAGAGAGAGAGCGAGAATGAGCGCTGCAATCAGCACGATTTGTGCAGCAGGTCAGTGAATATTCACATGCACGGGGCCCTTTGTGTGAATGTCAACGTTTTTACGTGACCTTGCACCAGGAAGTAGTCGTGTTATCAGACGTGCAGACCCACCAGGCTCATCACTTGTGCAGCTGCACTCATCAGCGCTTTGTATGGCAGGAGCACTTTTCAACACATGTTGTCATACGGTTACAACAAACACTGTCAGGGCTGTTATTTGGTTCCTACAATTGACCTGAAGTAAATATCACCTGTCATGTTCTGGGCCTGAAATAATTTGACAACATGTTATGGACACAGAAGACATACAAAAGACAAACTCTGAGTGAGCAGAGACGTTTAAATACATGTATGTTGACTGATAATACTGCCGCTCTTTGATAAATACCGTGAATCCATAACATCATATTTTCTACAGTCACAAATATGCTGAACCTTCGGCCATTTTCTTTGTCTTATTTGTTGAATATCTCTTGATTAATAATTGAAAAAAGTAAATGCAACATGAACAGACGGTCAAAACAATCAATATTTGCAGCCTGATTTTTTTGTTGTTGTTGTTGTTGTACAAGGTCTTGGCAATATCATACAACATATGTTCTGGGGTTTTTTTTTTTTTTGGTTTAGTTTTGTTAATTTTTTTATGTAGAGCATATAGTGAGTAGCTGTTGCAGATAGAGTTTGTGGCAGCAGTGTCACAGATGTTGGTGGGCTGAGCCTGTCTCCCTCCATTTCCCAACCACACTCATCTCTCTCTGCTTTTTCAAACACACCCAGTCGTCCAAGTTTGAGATGGATGCCTCTCAAACGCAAACGAGCTAATGTGGACACTGAAATTACTTTCTACTTTACTGGGCTTTTGAGTTCAGTGTGTAAAATATAGTCCACTGCGATCGTTCAGAAATGTCACATATGAGAATTATAAAGTTACCCACTACACAGATGTCTTTCAGAGTTTTATTTACTCTTAGAGTTGTATTTATTGTCACTCGTGCACATGTGAGCAGTATTTTGATATTGTTGCTGGCCTGAGGTGAAGCCAGGGTTGCAACTCAAAACCAGCCCAACCGGGTATAAAAAGGGCCCAAAAAATCAGCCCAATACCAGAACTCAAAATATGCCCATAAAAATCCATATATGGATGATTTTAAAGTCCAACAGCATTGCTATAATTGCAAAATGCACTATAATATCTATAAAATAACACCATAAACATTAAAGGCAATTTCACAGTTCTTTCACCTATGTAATTTACAGTATATCACAACTTAAAATATAATATGGGATACCTTACATCAGCTCAGACATTCACAATGTTTTAGTCATATACTTACAGCAAATACACATGTAATAGGCTATGTATTTATTGTTATACCTTATTTCAACTTGAACACTGTATCCTGTTAATTTAGAACATTTTAATAATTTACTTACAATATATAGCCTATGTGTGTGTCCACAGTCAAAATGCTTGAATGGCAAGCAATGTGTGCTGTTAATTTAAGCTCAGCAACCTTAACAGAGCGGCCAACTTTCACTGTAGTTATGCCACTGTCAAACAATGTGCGCATCCGACAGCTAGAGAAGGGAGCAGCATTTTTTATGTGTTTCTGCGTTTTGCTGTGGTGTGCATGAATCTCACATTTGCAGTATCGACAAAAAGCTTTGTTAATCATCCCCAGCTACATGTTCTATCCATTCCTCATTTTCCCATTCTTTTGTATATTTCCTCCCGTATTTTGCCCACTTACCGGGCTTCATTTTCTTCTTGGCTTCGGCGCTAGCTAGCAATTTCGCTATTTAAAAGGCAGGCGACAGGCACTGGGCGCAAGTGGTGCTGATGATGTGATTGGTTATGTGCTGCGTTGGCGTCACACAGCATTGGCATATCATTTGTGTGTCTGTTGGGCATGTGACGTATGTGGGTAGTTTATATGCTGATCTGGCCTGGAGTCAGTTTGACAGGATTTGGGTATAAACATTAGTCATTCAAAATATGAATCTTTATTCATAAGCATTATTCATCATCTGTATGCAATAGGTCTGCCCAAGCCCAACCTGTGGACACAATTTGTTAGCTGCAGCAACACTTAAAAAGTAGCCCAATTTGGTGGAAAAAACGTGCACTTGGCAACCCTGGGTGAAGCTGAGTAAAGCAAATTTTCTGCCCTGATGGGAGGTTTGATATATTTTGCCCACATGCATGGTATTTACAGTGATTTTTAAAAAGTTAAAATGCTAAGTAAATAGTTGGAGAAAAAGAAAATAATCAGCTTAAGTACATGTACACAGGACTTGAATAAATGTATTTTATTTTTTCCCACTGTTGATGGAACGTAGCACTTGAAGGGAAAAGTAATAGAAATGTTGAACACAACATGTTTTACCATCTAAACTTCTGCTTCCTCTTCAAAACCACCAGTTGTACCACTTTTTTAAAAAAGCATTTTATAACTTCAAAGCAAGTCAGGACAAATGTATATCGTCATTTTGTAATTACTTAACTCTTTACTGTGTGAAGTCCCTTTAAAACTTCCCCACTGATGTCCTTAACAAAAGGTGAGACCGGGTGAAACACCTTCAGGCTGCTGGCACAAACAAACACAAACACACACAAACACACACTGCTGTGTTAGTCGTCCAGGAGGTATTTTCACAAATATGCTGTCATCATCACAGAAGGGGGGCAACATTGAGGGGGGGGGTGGTTACATCTAGTTTTACCATCTTATAGTGGGACATGGTGCGTCCGTCTGTCTGTCTGTCTGTCCTCACTGTATTTATAAGCCTCTTCTGCTGTGAGAATTGATGGCCACGGTTTTAATGGTTTGACGGCAGCTGTGACATCATGTCGCTGATTTATCTATCGGCCAGACGCTGCTAAAGACCTCCTGCTATTTTCATGGGCAGTGTGGACAAGTATCAGACACAATGAGATTCAAATGTGCTGTCAAGGATCACTTTTTATAGATGACACAGATGATCAAAGAATATATGAGCGGCAAACTGTGGCCGGTTTATTGGATCAACACCGAAGTTATGTGAGTTTTAAAGAGCCTCCTCCTGAAGTAATAAACAAAAAATGTGTTTTGTTTATTGCACCACTTTGATATTTGTGGAGACACTACGAAGATATTTTCACATTCATCTGGTGAAGAGGGAAAGTTTCTTTGTGGCCATTTCAAATATGAGTTCAAGATGTGTCGGCCATGATGTCACAACTGGTCTAAAAAGGCAGCAGCTCGATGTGCAACTTACAGAAATGTGACTTTTTGAGTGAGAGACATTTTGAATCAAGGGGTTAAACTTTTGAAATAGAAAATGTCAGAGTGACTGTAAGATATTTGACACTATTTAAGCTTTTATGAGGAAAACCCATCAGCTGCGAATTATTGTTCTTGTCAGAGTATCTCTATATGATCAAAAACATAGACGTCCTCCCAATTAGTACTTTATTTAGAGAAAAACAAAACTCAACTCCAGTAGCTCTAATAACATCTCAACTCAATTTTGCTGAATAAAAGTTTTGCTGGTAATTTCAGAAAAATAAAATGTTATTCATTTTACTATTCATAGGAGGTGTTTTTAGTAGGAAAAGCTAAATAAATGAAATGTGGTATTAGAGAACACCTTATATCCTGGACATTTTTAGAATCATTTCAGAAAGGCCTTTATTAGTGATTAGAAACGAGTGCATATTCACCCATCCCTCTTTACACTGTATGCCGTTTCTTTCATTTAAGCACTTGTTTGATTTAACAATTAAAAATATACAGCAAAATATAAATTTTTTGCTCTTTTGCATCAGTTTTTTAAATTCTGAAATATACTGTGTCATTTAATATGAAATCAAGCAGCTGTTTCGAATTTCAAAGCATCACTCACATACAAAGTGCAGCTCGAATTGCAGGGAAACTCTAAAATGTTCAGGATTGATTTGATAAATGGGACAATAATTCAAAGTAAATTATCTTCTGCTCAGCTCATTAGAGATGAGTCGCTTTCTAAACTACTATTGATTTTCATGCTGCACCACTGTCTCTCTCTCTCTCTCTCTCTCTCTCTGTCTTCCTGCCTCTCCCCCCACCTCTCTCTGTCTGTTTACTTCCTTTTATTTAATTTCCTTTGTTCTTTTTTTTTTTTTTGTCTTCTCGTCATCCCCCCCACCCCCCCACCCCCCGTCTCTCTATTTCTTCGTCTTTACATTCTCCATGCCGTCTTTAGGACCGTTATCCTGTTTTGCTTCATTTTTCTTTTTTTCAGCTCAGCAGTTTCTCTCTGCTTTGCTCTTTTTTTTTCTCTCCCCTTTGTCCCCCAGTTTCCCTCCATGTCTCTCCTCTCTCAGCCTCTAGTTCCCTCTTTTTCTTTCCAGCAGTAGTAGGCAGCAAATTGGTATCAGATGGTTGTAATCCAATACTTCAAATACAGCAGAAAGGATGACTCGGGTGTTCTTTGAGCTCTCTTTTCTGTGTGTGTGTGTGTGTGTGTGTGTGTGTGAGCGTACATGAGAAGCATTTTCTTTTTGTGTGTTCACACACAGTAATTTTCTCCCCTTCCTTTATTTCTCTCTCTCCTACTCACTGTTATCTCCCCCCTTCTCTTTCTTTCAGTGTTTCTCTCTCACGATGAGAGACAGATTAGACAGGGTGCATAATTCATATGCTTCTAGCTTTAGTCGCAGACTTAATGTCTTTAGTATCGATCTGTCCCAGAGAATACAACACATTTCACACAAACGCACACAAAGACCAATGGCACGCACACGCTCACAAAGGCAGATGCGCATTTAAAACAACCATTTCTAACTTGATTTTCTGTCTCTCTATAATTCATTGCTTTCTGACTGAAACAGAGAAATGCATTCTATTGCTTTTAATTTAATTTTTGTTTCTGCATGTGTGTGCACAGATATTCGTGTGTATCTGGGCTTGTTTTTATATCCTGGTGGGGACCTGATACTGAATGCACTGAAACTACAGTGTCACTGTGGGAACAAAAATTTAGGTTTTTCTCTGGTAGAGACTTGATTTTAGAGTAAGGGCAAGGGTGAGGTTTTGGTTGGGGTTAGGCTTTGGAATTTAGTTGCGATGAGTAAGTTGAATCAGAAAAAGAGAACAGTGTGATATGATTGTGTGTGAGGGGAAGACGCTCGTAATTCACTCATTACTTTTATTCAAAGAGGAAAGTGGTTAGACCATGAAGACACAAAGAAAGGCAAAGGCGGGAAGGCTGAAAAATGACGGAAAAGATCAAGTTTGATGTCAGCTTTGAGTCGATCAAACTTAAACCCTTGCAGGCTTAGTCCAAATGAGGACATTTAAACGTATTCAAACATTCTGCTAGTTAAGTAAAAAGCTCCTGGAAATATTTCTACCTATCACAATAAAGTATATACTTAAATCAGTCAGTTCAAACTTTGATCTAGATAAGAATGTGTTTGAACCTGCATTAGGTAATAGATTTCATCGATAAAGTTGTGGGTGTTGCAAGCAAACACTTTCTAAAAGAAGGTCCAAAGCAATGTGAAGTAAGTTCCTCTGAAAGCTGGATCTTTTCACATTATGCAACTCGCAGTCATCCTTCATTAGACCGTATCTGGCTGCTGAATCCAAATCACTTTCAAATACCAGCCTCCCATTTTGTAATGGAGGCTTTGTATTATGAATTTATGGTTTCAAAGGCCAAACTAAATAAGTCAATATGTTCTTTAAAATGACTGCTCCTGAGCTTTTAGAAGACAGAAAGTTGTTTTCCAGGTTGTTATTAATGATTCGCTTTGCTTTGATTTCCTTTTCTTTTGTTTCTTACACCATAGACAGTAAGTTTAAGTCTCACAGCTCTCATCAAACATCCATATAAAACCATAGGCAACTCCTTTTGATTGAAAACAAGCTCTGACAGGCCCCCAGTGCTCTACCTGCCAAGCATGGAATGACAGAGGGCTGTAAACAAATGGTGGAGCCACTAAAAACATAGAGATCATTCTCAGTAGGTGGATACCGAAAAAGAGATCCAGTTTTGGACCGGATGATTTATTGTCTGGCCAGAAAAACTAACAGGATCTTAATGTTGCTTTGTGTCTTTCAAACAGGAGCCCCATGTGTTCAGCTTCAGCAATCAATCACATGTTATGGCTGCATTTGTGAGTTTATTTCATAACTTCACTGCTCCCTGTTTCCTTCACGACTGATTTTCTTCCCTCTGTCTCTGTTTGCAGGCTTTTGTAGCTACAGGTACCAACCTTTCACTCCAGTTCTTTCCAGCCAACCTGCATGGAGATCAGAGGCAGGTTCCTACAAGGGAATATGTTGACTTTGAAAGGGAGACAGGAAAGGTAGGACGAGTGCAATCCACCGACCCCTGAAAGACACACACACACACACACAATGCTCTATGTTGCTTTTTCCTGCTCTAAAGGTCATACTGTCTGAGTTGCAGCAGACAGGTGGGGGGAAAAAGTGAAAAAATTCATGGTAAAGATGAATGTTTCAAACTGCCACAATCTTTTATTTCGATCAGACATTTCTTCATTTATTCAGTCGTGTTTTTTGGTTCAGCTAACACCATTGTTGCAATCGACAATGTGAAACTTTTTGAGCAAAAAATAAAGCTTTGG
This sequence comes from Remorina albescens, assembly GCA_034769265.1. Classification (NCBI taxonomy): domain Eukaryota; kingdom Metazoa; phylum Chordata; class Actinopteri; order Carangiformes; family Echeneidae; genus Remorina; species Remorina albescens. The sequence goes on from CM068475.1 coordinate 54,173,885, forward strand.
CAGAAACACACATTGCACATCCCTGCCCACTCTCTTGCTTTCGTTTCCTCTTTCATATCATGAAATGAAAATGCGGAAAAAATTGCGATCATGTGATTTAAAGCGTAAGAAAGTCGTGCTGAAATCTCCCGATCAGACATTTGTCAGGATATTTTGTGTGTGTATGTTAACATCTGACATATCTTATTGACAACCTGTCACAGAGTGCCGATTGATTTGGGTGTCAGGTGTCAAGTCCACAAAGACAAATTAAAGTGATCAATCAATTTCTAATCATGTTCATGTTGTGCTAACTCGAGTGATGAAATCATTATGTGCGGGGTGCGTACCTGTGGGGCTTTTAAAACGATGCCTGCTGCCTGGAGGCCCCCACCTGCACAGTATGATCCTGGTCACGGCACTCAACTCCATCCTCAACATTTTCAAGTTAATGAAATGCGTCGCTTGCTCAGCAGAGCCGATGCTCATTTAAAATCAAAGTTAAACAACTTAAAGAGCTCAGACGATGCTAGTTTACTGCTGTTGTCAAGGTGAAGGTGCATTACGGCGGTTCTGCTGCTGTGATGATGTGTATGTTAATTGTCTCCCCTGGCACTGAGACCGAACCCGTATGTGTGTGTTTGTATTTGTGTGTCAGCGGGCCCTCCACGGACACTGGCCAGCTGAAATGAATGCTGGCTGGCAGCTCATTAAAAATGCATTCTGGGGAATCAATGGACCTCTGTGCCCCAAGGCTGACGGACTAATCTCACACTGTTAATTATTTAACACAAGTGCCCTGATTGTAGTGTGTGTGTGTGTGTGTGTGTGTGTGTGTATGTGTGTATGTGTGTTTATGTGTGTGTGTGTGGGGGGGGGGGGCTTAGGGGTGTCAGACAGAGGAGGAAAGCATGCGCGTGTATGGCTGAGACTGTGTGTGTGTGTGTGTGTGTGTGTGTGTGTGTGCGTGTGCGTGTGCGTGTGCGTAAGACAATATCCTTGTCTTTGACATCTCAACAGTACTAGTTTTAATGAGGCCAGGAGTTGTCAGCATAAAGCATTCTCACAGTTGTGTACTTCAAACGCCAAGCTCTCCCCTCTCTCTCTCTCTCTCTCTCTCTCTCTCTCTCTCTCTCTCTCTCTCTCACACACACACACATATATACTCATGCTGTCAAATTATTGAAATTTTTAATTAATCGTAGTGTAGCTGTGGATTAATCACAATCAGTCACTACTCCTCCATATGACAGAAAAATTCACATTTCTCTGTATATTGTTGGAACAGAAATATAAATGACAGGAGGCGGATATATATATTTAAAATTAGCTTTTTATTCATGACAAATCCAAATGAACAGCCATTTCCCTTTTTTTAGGTAACTGTAGGATAGATGGATTGATGAAACTTAAGAAGCTTTTTGTGTGTCTCAGTGTAAAGCAGTTCACATCAATGCGTCTTGATTGGGAGAACTGAATGACTTTATGGAATTATCTGTTAGATATATTTCAGAGCAGCTTCCTGCTCCCTGTTGCTGCTGAGGTTAAGGATGCAAAAGGGACAAAATAGCAGCACACGATTAATGTAAAAAAAAAAAAAAGCTTAGCCCCTTAACTGATCGTGATTAACACGTTAAAGCTGACAGCTCTAACACACACACACACACACACATTTGTATATCTAGGGACTGTGATAAACACACTGACAGTCGCTCTTTTCATCCATAATCCACTTCTGCACTGAATCATACTACTCAGAGTAACTGATCTTTTTTCATCCTCCTCCAACAGAAAACACAAGTATAAAGTTTCAGCTCTTTACTCTTATATAATATTCATTTATATTCCACTTGTATAAAAAGGGACAGACGAGTGCAGTGTGGTTTTTATGGAGTGCAGTATTGCTGTAAAAAAGAGTATTGTTAAGCAGAAGCCCGACTGTGAAGACTTTAATTGTGTACTCAGTGTTGCTCTACCAGATTTCCATCTTAAATTTCAGACTCACACTCACAAAAAACACACAAACATATACACACCCAGCCTCCTGATCCCACCGGACCTCCCTGTAGAATACAACTGTCAGGCCAAAGCAGAAATCTTGTGTACGTTGCAACTCCTTCTCTTAATTACTGTCACCGCACACACAAACAAACACATGCGCACACGTATAGATTGCTGAGGTTTGGGAATAGCTTCCTCTTGCATTATTAGCTTTTCATTGTTTTTATTCGATAGACCATGAAACTGTTCAAATTAAGAAAGTAACTTTTTAACTTTCACCTCTTATGTTCACTTTTTGCGCAGCACAAAAGGCAGAAAAGGCCTTTGACTGTACGGAGTAGTAGCACATACACATGTGAATAATGAGGCCAAGTTGTAATGAATTTTCTTATATTTAGTCCGTGTGAATTGGGAAAAGGATGAACTGAGGATGAACAGAGGGGGATGAAATGGTGGCTGTGTTTCAGAGCGAGCTGCCAGGCTGCTGCTTTTGCCTCTTTCTTTATTTTCATTACTTTTCCTACATATTTTCTCTCCCCCAGCTTCCCCGTTCTTTCCTCTGTTTGTTATTCTTGTGGCATTTTATATGGACATCCACACTGCATGCCTCCATCCTCTCCTCCTCCTTTCTTTCCATTCTTTATGGTTTTTGTTTTTTTGTTTTTTAATTTTTTGTTTTTTTTACATACATCCTTGTTCCTATCATACACTCCCCACCCCACACCACACCCTTACTCCCTACTTTTATCCTCCCTTCCTTCTTTGTTCCCATCCTGCCTCCATCCATTCTACCCCCTCCATTCCTCCCTCTCTCCTGCCTTCATTTCCAAACACAGACGTTGCCAAACCAAAAGAGTAGCACAGCCAGGTTAAACTTGGCGGCTAAATATAATATGTGTGCTTGTGTGTGTGTTTTAGAGACAGAGGAAGAAAGAGTCGAAGTACAGACTTTTAGTGTTGTTGCAGGCTAATGGGATCCAGCTGTGGAGGAGGTTAATTTTAGTGCTAGCTGCTAACTTGCTAGCAGCCATTAACCCTGTCCGAGATGAGAATTGTATCATCACCAGTTTTGGAGTTAACAGGCTAAGTTTTTGGACAAGAGCAGCTCTTTGTTATCATCGGAGTCAGAATCAGCTTTAAAATTGAAACAATTGGAATTGATGGAAATTTGATTTTGTTCAGAACTAACACATTTCACTCACTCATTCATTGATCCATCCATTCATTCATTCTTCCTTGTGTTCTGTGTGTTTTCGTGAGCAAACAAAAGGCCAGGCTTCTTGTATCCTACAGGTACTTACTTCATGTTAAATTAAAACTACAATGATGATTTCACGTTCTTTGGATTTGAACCAGGGATGCTGCACTGAATCTACCCCAGCTTCTTCAAATTAATCCAAATAAAATAAAAAACACTTTGACTTTGAGAACCGATGAAACGGGTGAATGTCACAGCAGCCCATGAGTCGTTACTGTTGGCTTTAATTATGCTCCCATTGCATTTTCACTCAAGTGTCGAGAAGAAGCTGTTGGAAAAGTCATACCTGGAGATGTGGTGGATGTGATGAGGATGATAATAATAAAATTAACCCACAGGAATTTCTGTCAAAGTTCAACTGAAAGCACTCTGATTGTGTGTGTTTGTTTCTGCATGTGCATGCATGCTGGTGCCCAACAATAACACACTGAAACAAACACATTGTCCCTGCATGCTGATGAGATGGTGGCGCCACACTGATTGCTCAGCTATACACACAGATAGATGCAAGTCTACACACAAAAAAAACACTAACACATATAAACAACAAAGAAAACCTTAAACAGAGTGAAAAGAGTAAAAAAGAAATGAGATTGGTGATGAGAAGAGGTCCAGAGGTTTCTCTGTCAGCTACATGATTAAGGAAGGTCAGAGATGACCTAACGCACAAAACCCAGAGCATGAACACACATATCGAGCTTCATTCATCCTCAAAGGAAGGTTGGGCATTTCCTTCATTTGTCACATTGGTGTTTTGATCAACACATTTGTAAAAACCAAGGTATTATCAGCTTTAAGGGCGTGCCCTTAAGGTTTCTAATTAATATTTAAAATATTATCTTATCTTATTGAAGCTCCACACCTCAAACAAATGAACAGCTTTTCTGAGCCGTGCACGACAAGACAGGACAGCAGTCAGTGATCAAACTTCTGCTAAATTATTCATACAATTTTTTTTTTAAATATATACTTAAAAAATAAACCATCCATCCCAAAGATAGCATGAAGAAAAACCTTATTTTCTAAATTAAAACTGTTTGTAGACGGTGAGGACTTCCAGTGGAGCTGACTGGTCAGTATAGGAGAGGTACAGGACGTTCTGCTTTACAAACTGCAGCAGATTAAGATGTGGTGACTCTTCAAATCCTCCCACAGCTGTAGCACCAGTCCAGTCACTGGAAAGCACCAGAGTCAGTAAGTGTTTAAACATGAGAAAGAGTCAACATGACTGCGACGTCCTTCGACTGATTGTAGGCACAGTAGCTCAGCTGTATTCTGGCTCTTCTCTGTTTGAGGCTCTCAGGCGTCAGCAGAAAGAAAAATGGTGAGAAAGTTGCTGGTTCTTTCATAAATCTACTTGAATATGAAAAGTCCTTCTTCCAGGAGTATCCTCTCTTGTATCAACATCGAGTGTGTGTTTCTGTGTGTTTGGACGCAGTGTGTGGTTTTATGTTTCCCTCTGAACGGAAGCTGTGCGTGACTTGTTAGTGACATCATCAAAGCCAGACCGCTAATTGCTTCCCTCTGCTACTGCTGCCCATGTTTATGTTTGCGTGCCCGTGTGTGTGTGTGTGTCTGGAGGGTTTTGTTTTACATCACGAATGTCCAGTATGATTTCTTTTGGTACACCGTGATACTTTTTCAATTTGAATCAGTATAAGTGAGCTTTAAAAGGGAGACTATGAGGCTCATAGTCTCCCTTTTAAGAGACACAAAACCTTTTTCCTGCACACACACACACATACACACACATACACACACTGTCCGTCTCCTCCCACAATGTATCATATTTCATGCTCCAGGCCTTAGATCGATGACCACGCCCACTCCCATAATGCACTGCGGCACACATAGAGATGGGGTCCTGTGTTTATGTGCTCTTTTTGTGTTTTATGTTGGCAGCATGGCCTTCTCTTTCACTAAGTCTTTATGTTATGCACACATGGTAGAAGTAGAAAGATTGTATGTGTGTGTGAGTGTACGCAAACATAGAGACTCAACCCTCAAATAGAAAAGTACTGAGTGGTCAGTCCAGTGTGAAATCTTGCATGCGTGTGTCAGCTTCATTCCTCTTTTCTTAGTCGCTCTTTTCCAGTAACTGTGAGCTGAACTGGACCGAAGTGTGTGACACAGGTCACCTGGACGGACTTGAATTTGTGTGTGGTTGTGTGTGTTTGTGTGTGCACGTGCATGCATGTGCGCATTCCTTCGATGACCACTGCCGTCCCAAGGGAAGCAACATTTTTTCTGTTTGTTTATGTTTACAGTACAATATGAATAAAAAGAAAGGCTACATAAATAAATGTACCGAGTGGAGCTCATCATTTTCAAACATCTGTTGTCAGATATGTTCTGTAGGAAACGAAAAGCAAGTTCAATTTAATAAGCTTTTATTGAACATACCTGAGTCATTTTATTTCCAATTTATTCACCTCCTGCAATGAGAACATGTTAAATGTTTAAAAGTTTAAAAGGAAATATTTAATCCAGACTGACTTCAGTCTGAGTTAAATATTTGAGCTTTTCACAAAAACCACAGTCTGGCCCAGATTTTTATTTTAGTCCTTACAGTCAGAAACGTAATGAACCAATAAATAAATATAAACATAACGTATTAAGCAAATCAGGCTGTGATTAAAGGAGCTAAACCTCAGCTCAACTTCACGAATTTGAAAGAAACAGACCACAGCAGTTCACTCTTTGAACCTGTTGCCAGTTTTCTCCCACTTATGTATTTAATGCCAACAGTGCTCATCCCAGCGGAGAAACACACTGACGGGCTCCGTCCTCTTCAATAGGTCACCAAAGACAAATTCTATTTATAACACAAAACGAAATTAAGATAGGATTAAGTTTTTCCGAAGTTGATTGATTTCTGTCTATGTGGGATTGAAATGTGATCTTTGGTGCCTCTCTGTGACTGGTTTTGTAACTTTATCTGCAGCCTATGTGTACATTTGCATGATATTTCCATGCCTGTGAATGCCATAGCAGCAAACTGTGGGTCTTTGGCCTTCCAGTGCGCACAGAGACTTTGCATAGGTCTCATCCACATTATGTGTTTGCCGAGGCCCTTTAACTCAACTCATAACAGAAACTCAAACTGCCAGCGAACAAAACAACAACAGGTGACCTGACAAAGGATTTCAGTACATCTAGTAAAACCGTGTCGTTGGTTCTGATACCTTTTACTTTTCTTCCAGTTCCTTTCATGAACTCCGAACAAAAACCAAGGGGTTTATTGGTTGTTTCACTATTGCAGGTCGTTCCCTCCTACTGTTACATACGACATACACGACTGACACTTTCACATCAGCCTCAATGACCTGGTTGTCATTGCCATGTGCTTTGTGTGTGTGTGTGCACATCTCATGTTGTTTTTCAGCCTCTATAATTGTAGGGCAGGACAGCCGAAGGCGTGAAAGTGGTCGAGCAATAGGAGAGTACTGTGCTATTATACTTACACTACTCTGGCAGGTGGTTTGTCTTTGTGTGTCTGTGAGTGTGTGTATGTGTGTCAGACAATAGGCCAGAGGACGTTAGGCTGTATTCAGTCTGGGATTGTTAGGACAGAGGGTCAGTAACGTGCTTTATGTCCACCTGCTGCTGTCACACCTGAGTCGGACACACACACACACACACACACTCTGATTATGGGTGTAAACCTCCCGTCTTCCCTCTAACCCGCTCTTTCTCCATTTCTTTGTCTACAGAGAGAATATTTAAACTAGTTGCCTCTAAACGAGTCTTAATATTCCATTTTAAATAGTAAGCTGTGACTTTCAGCAGTTTTGGGCAACATAATGAAATAAGTCTAATCAGCTTTAACAGACAGCATTCCTACCTTTTGTGATTACTATCACAAGAGCTAGTGGTTAACTTCATTTGCTATCAATGTAATATCTGAGTATGACATAAAAATGTTTTTATCAGATTTTCTACTTTCACTGTGATATCTGCCCCTTTACAATCTATTACTTCATTGTGGGTGTCACAGTTTTTACATATTATATACATATTATATATATATATATATATATATATATTTAAACATGAAAATACCTGTTGTTTTGTTTTAAATATGTGACTGTATAGTTTTATGAAGCAAGCACACACATATAAACAGATATATAGATATTGCCCTGTATAATATGACACATGCCCTGGAGAATATTATAAACTATTTTATTTTTCACAAACGTGGTTTTAATTGTTTCTCCTTCCTCACCTTCTTGGTCTTTTCCCGTTTTTTTTTTCATTTGAAGTACCAGAGAGGACATTATTAGGCCCAGGCTGGAGAAGTGTTGAGTAGTGTGTGTGTTTTTTAGTGTGTTGTGGTAACAGGAACATGAATCATGTAACATGCACTTCAGTGGCTCATTGTCCTGGCAGCTATCATGGTCTACTTTTATCCTTTTCTTTAGCGGACTCAGTGATCTTGTCTCATCATGGCTGAGCATCATAATGACAGTGTCAGAAAGAAAAGAAAAGAGAGGAAAAGTAAAGAAGAAGAGAAGGACAGAGAGAGTATGAGTTGTCTGTGACTGGCTGGTGACTCAGACGCATTAACAGACCTTTTATTGTGTGAATAATTCACATATTGACAGATTTCCAGACTCTTTATTCAAAATTTTTCGCACACACAAACACAAACACACCACAAAACCAAGTAAAACACACATCTGCTATTAGTATATTTAATAAAAAAGAGGTGATGCAGGAATAGAAGATGTAATAGAGAAATTGAGGAAGTCTTTGTGCTGTTTCTTTGTGTGTGTCGGTGTGTGTGTGTAGGAGAGATGGTCACAATTCACGAGGCAGAAAACACATACCCATTGTGTTCACACACCTCGTGGGCACTGGTTTGTGTGTGTCTGTGTGTATGTGTGTGTGTGTGTACATGCGCGTTTTTCAATTTGTGTGTGTGTGCAGTGGGCAGTTGTGTTGACTAGATGGTTGGCACCAGGCTGAATGAAGGGCAGTGTGCCAACACATCCCTCTAGATCTGCGTCACACACTCTGCTTCTCTCTCCATCTCCCCCAACACACACACACAGAGACCCACACTTACGCATCGGTTGCACTTACAGTAGCTTTGAGAAGTTTAGATCAAAAAGGAGGGATCTGCCTCACCAGCTGTGTGTGAGTGTGTGTTTGTGTCCTTGTTGAGCCACGTTAAAGAAAATAATGGTCATGACCTCAACCTGAAACATTTACCTTCCAGTGAAGGAAAATGATGCACAGTGATGAGCAGCTGCAGCTGGTTGTTGCTGCCAGGTAACGTCTTTTCAACTGTCAAACACAAGACTGGTGTGCATATGTCACATTTGTAATTTCAGATCATTTACATGAAAAAACTCAATCCTTCAGTTGAAATGAACGCACAGAAATCAAAGTAAGAAGCCAAATTTCAACTGTGATCATGTTTGTTATGGAAACTGTGACATGTGATTCAGAAGACTGTGTGCAAAAAAGTAATCAGGGCTGATTCACGAGATGAAAAAAGACCACATCACATGTCTGACAAGAACGAAACATAATGAACCAAAAACATAAAGTGTCACGGTAATGTGTTGAAGAAACGTAAGTCACACTTATCTAAACTCTCCTCTGTTTAAAAGTAAGCATACATTTTCACCTTTGTCATTCACAGCATGCTGAAGTGTGTGTGTGTGTGTGTCTCAGTAAATGGATGTGGGGGTTGACAGGGTTCTCTCTCAGAGGAAGTCTGTGGTTGGGCCATTTCTACATATTTTCCCCCTCACACACACACACACACACACACGTTTTCCCTATCAGGCCAAATGAAGCTTTCATTTAAAAGCACCATGAAGCCCTGCAGATGTGGAAGCAATTCCCCCCACCACCACCCACACACCCACCCACACACACTCACACACACACAAACACACACACACACACATACACACTAAGGAAGACGTTAATGGGAATAAACACAAAAGCACACAGTCTCTCTTGGGGTGCGGTCTCCCCTGCAGCCCCAGTGCATTTTGGGTAGCTGTGGTAAAAGAGGTCCCTGTGAGAGGCTGTCCAAAAATAGCCTGAGTAAAAATGCAGGAACGTGGCAATCGCCCAGTGTCACACAGAAAAATCTAGTCATCTGTGTGTGTGTGTGTGTGTGTGTGTGTGTGTTTGTTTATTTGGGGGTGTGTTTGATTTTGTCAATTTATTCCTAAATGCTTGTTTACTCAGCTAAAAATAACAGCTAAAATCTTTCTACCCAGGGAAAAACACTGATTCACTGTCTCGCTGTTGGCCGTCTCTTCTTCATGAATAGCACTGTGGTGGGAAAGAGGAAGGCTGCGATAGAAGGGAAGAAATCGAAAGCAAGTTAGCTGTTTTTGCTCGTTCCCACCGTCCTACGCTTTTTGCGGTGTCTCTTGCCTTTTTGACATGTGGGAGAAGTAGCTAGAAGCTGTGAACACAATCTTGATATACATCTGTCACCTTTTCAGTATCTAAACCGTGACCTTCTTTTTTTCTGTCAAGCTAACAAATGTATGTCCAATATGTGTGATCTGCCAGACCACCATATCCGACTCTTTAGTTTTGATAATACTGTATTATTACCAGCCAGTCACCAACTGTGCCTGTAGGAAAATCAGAGTGGCCAAAAACAACCAATGAGAGCCAATAATGCTTCACACCATAAAGCTAAAGCAATGAGGTAAAAGATGCTAAATACGCCACTTAGTTTGTCTGCATGAGTTAGGGGTTTTAAATATAAGTAGTCATATTGTCCTTTTTTAATACTAAAACACTGATTAAAGCAACTTTAAAGGGAATTAAGTCATTTTTAGATGCAAATTCCATTGAAATTCCTCGCATACCAGCAGGTCTTAAATATAGAAAAATCCAGGCTTGAACATGTCAAAAAGTATTTGAGAAGTTGCCAATTCCAATAAATAATGTTCTGGGAATTAGTTTTTGTTCCTAGTGAATTAGTTAATAGTTTGGTCTCAGAACCTCCATATTGGATGATATAAGAGGATGAGGGGATTCTGTAAAGGGCTGGCTGTGTTGTCTCCTCATCAGAAGAAGGTGGGATTTCAGTTCTGGTCTCCATAAAACACCAGAGCTGAAAGTTTGAGGTAAATCTGGCCCCTTGTTTTTTTTAAACAATCAGTCGTGTAAATAGTTAGCCTCAGCGAGGCTTGGCAATTGAAATGCAAAGCTGGAAATTAAGTCCACTTTAAATGACACAGTGAAAATATGTCCTCCCTTAATTAAATAAGGATTATTGCCAAAATGCAACAACGTGTATTCAGTCCATGTTGTTGCAGCTTGGATTTGTCTCAGGCAGCTGAGCCACTCTGTTAAACCTACACAGAGAAACGGCTCTGCGATTCTTCAGATGTACACATTCCCTCACCTCGTGAATATACACGCAGACATGCACACACTCACATATTTGGTGGTTAGTCTGCAGCCCTCCTGGCTCAGAGCCACATGTAATATAACCAGGAGCGCAGAGAGAGACGAGGCCTGCCCCTCCTCTGCCTCCTCCTCCGTCTGACTGTGCACGAGGACGAGATGGTTGTTAACAGAATATAAGTGAGCACTTGTTGTCTCCTTGTTATCACTTCTATTTACCCTCTCATTCACAGACAGACAAAACAGACACTGTACAAGGTCAAACACGACGGATGAGGGTGGCCATCTGTTGATCGGCTGATGTTGTTGATATACCTTTTCTGATTTTTATCTGACTTAACTGAACTGAGAACGTGAGAACTGAAGTGACAAGACATTTATTTCCAACATGAGTAAGTGAAACAAGAACTGAAAGCTTTACAGGACCGTCTCAGCATGAAAAGATTACAGTTGAATTTTTGCTTCCAGTTTGTGAGTGGGGCCATAGAATAAGGCACAGAAATGGAATAATGGCTGAAACTCAAACCCACCCGAATGAATAAGAATGTTTTTAGGCATCTGATCTCTACTTTCGCTGACTTTGGCTTCCAGAACACACACTTACTTTACAACTGGAACTGGAAAACTTAATGATTGACAGGTTTCATCAACTAACACATAGACACAGACGCACATCAGCTGTGCACATGCACACAAACTGTATGTGAATGAGTGTGTGTGTGTGTATGTGTGTGATTTACTAGTCCAATAGTCAATTGTGCTGGAGAGGTTTTGACGTAGTTGGTGGTTTTTCTTGTTCGCAGCAGTTAACAGCGGGGGCAGGGAGAAGAGGCCAAACACAGAGCTTTGTATTATTCTGGAGAAAAAGCTGATGAGTTTCTGTTTCGCAAACTGTAATTTTGTGTGAAACTCCCAGATCACACTAAACTGCTGCTTCAGCTTTAGCCAAATGTATGATCAGCGTACGTCCAGTCTTGTTCCCCGAGTCATAAGAAAAGGAGCATGGATCCTTGTGTGATTCTTAAAAGGCATTAAGTTTAGTATTTTTTTTTTTTCATTTTCGTCACTTTCAATCCAATTTGCTGCCATATTATTTCATGCTGTCAGAGGAACTGCAGCATGAACGTTGAGTCTCATACAGGAAAACTCATTCACTGTTAATTAAAAAGTTTTGTATGTGTTCCAGTCGTGAAAAAGCAAAACAGTACAGCGCTGCAGTAAATGTGTACAAATGAACTGATCTCTGTGTCTCTGTGTCTGCAGGTCTATTTGAAGGCTCCTATGATCTTGAATGGGGTGTGTGTGATCTGGAGAGGCTGGATCGACCTACAAAGGCTGGATGGGATGGGATACCTGGAGTATGACGATGAGCGGGCACAGGTAATCCATCTCATGTGGTGATTTGTATGCGTCAGTGCAGCTAAAAATATTGCACAAATTGGTTTTTCCTCTTGACATCTGTTTTGTTTTTTTTTGTTTTTTTTGAAGGAAATAAATACTTTTATTTAAACTTCTCTAACCTTGGAACTTTGTCATGGAAAAAACAGAAAGCTAAACAGAATATGACTGTTTTTCTGCGTGCAGCATGAGGATGCTTTGGCCCAGGCAGCTTTTGAAGAGGCTCGACGCAGAACCAGAGACTTTGAAGACAGAGACCGGTCACACAGAGAGGATCTAGAGGTGAGAGAGCTTGGGACTGTTGTCTTCAACACTTCAAACGTGTTGTTTCTTTTTGTAGAGGACGACTTTCCTGCCATCTTCTATACTAGATTTATTTCAGCCTTGCAAAGCCAGTCTAAAATTTAGAAACTTAGATTTTGGTGCAATTTCTTTTATCTTGGAAAAAAATATTTAGACCCTGGAGAGAATTATCTCAGTTTAAGGCTGAAGAACCTCGGACCACAGTTATTATGACTGATGGGTGTGGGCGTTGTTTTCCCTCTTTAACCAGTAACAACACCCAGCAGTGATGATTCAGAGTTTAAGAGAAGAATGTGAAATTAATGAATAATTCATATGACTTTTTTTTTTTTTTTACTTGCAAAGACCGTTTAACTCATTTGTCTAATCAAGTGCAAAAAGGTGTTGATGTTCTGTTGGACAAGTTAAAGAAAAATATTCTTGTCGCAAATAAATGGAGTGAGCCTTGGAAGACCAAATCTGAAGTTTGTGAACAGGCTTTGCAGGACTGAGCTTACCTAACTGGAAATTTTAATAACCTCTGATTTACAAAAATATAAAGAAACATAGGCTGGGTTACAACCCATAAAAAAAAAAATTGACTCTCAGAAATGTTAAATTTCAAGTCAAGCATATATTTATTCTTAGTATCAGCTGAGATTGAGATTCTATAGAGAAAAAAATTGCTTCATTTTGCGTATATTATATTTTCTGTAATAGCAAATAAACACTGATGCTTAGACGAGAATAAAGATCAACTTAAAACTAAAGAGTCAAATTTCCAGTCAGATTTTTGTTGCTTAGCGTTTGGAGTGGCTAAAGGCTGTGTGATGTGTGACTGTGTGCTTCAATAATTTTTTATTTAAATAGAATTTCACAATTTGAATGTTAGGTTTAGTGCATGATCAGTTTGATAATAAATCTAATCAGAGAATTTATTTGATTTAATATTAATGAACTATTGAATGACTCATTCAGTTTTGTCAGGTGTCCCAAAAGCCTTAGAAGGGAAAGAAGTTTTTACTCACTTTGTGCTGCAAAAATGGCAAATAAATTGACTTGATGCAACATTATTAATTCATATAACTTAATAAATGTGATACATAATCCTAAATATCGGCTCCTATATTGTATGTAGTTTGTTACAGTTGAAGTGTTCAACAGTTTGTGCTGTTTGTAGTGTCTTAGAGATCATTTCAATTTGCATCATGCAAATTTATATCCGTCCCAAATGTATTTAATTACATGAGACAAACTCACTTTCCCGGCAAGGCTTTGGGGAGATCAGTGACATCCTTCCTAAGTTGACGCCCTACCAATGAACGCCAAATTGTTTATTTTTTAGGACTCTGTGGTTTCTAAAATCTGGGACTGATGACACACAGACAGCCAGCAGAAAAGAACAGGGTCTGTGTCCTTCATTTCTCACCATCTATCACACTGTCATGCACTAAACCACCCTGTGTGTGTGCATGTGTGTGCAGTTGGATGCGTGTGTGTGTGTGCTTGTGTGTTTGTATGCATGTGTGTATGTGTGTCCACCCATTTAATTGATATTTCTTATATGTGCATTCTTGTTTTATTTTCTCTCTCTGTGACCAGTCTGTTGATGTTTGTGTAAGTTAGTGTTAGTGTGTGTACATGTGTTTTTTTTTATGAATATGCATGCATTTCTAATTACTCTGGTCTGATCATGCTGATTTTAATCCCATATCAAGTTTGCACAATGAAACAGACATTCACATCAAGACCCACCACAGCTTTGCAGCACATGTTCCTGCATAAATTAGACAAGAGAGGCAGAAGCACGAGAAGAGAACAGAGGAGGAAGAGAAGCACAGAAATTTACTGAAGGTCGTCTTTTATCTGACTGATCTCATGTTTCCTCCCTGAGGCGCTCAGAGAAAAAGAAAACCTTGTGTCTCTTCCTGAATCAATATAAGTAGCACCACATACTTCTAACATGTATGTGAAAATTCAAAAAAGAAGCTCCCTTTTTGGCTTTCCAATCTGCGACTTGAACCCTCTCCGGGTTGATTTTTTTTTTTTTTAATGGGTGCTTTATTCCTTTTTATTTTCCCTTTTACAACTGGTGTTTTCCTCTGATTTATAAATATTTAGCACAAAGGACACTGAAGAGTTATTAGTGGTAGATCTGTAAGGGAGGCACCGAAATTTGAAATATGACTTATTTACTCCCCTGAAAGAAATCCAATAAAATGCTCTAATTCTAATTTAAGCCATAATCTTTTGTTCAGCTGTATAAAAAACAACTTAAACAGAAATGATGTCTCTCTAAATACATTCATTGCACAATTCACACACTTTAATCTTATATTTGGCTGCAAAGAGATGCATTGAAGGCTTAAGCTTGTTCTATTTTGTTGTCATCAACACATCAATCCGTTAAGACTTGTGTGTGTGGGAAGACAACAAAGGAAAATTAGTGTGTAAGTAGCCTTATGTTGAATGTGGGAGAATGTACAAATTAAGATTTGCGGAAAAAAATGTCTCGGAAATACTCTCATTGTCTTGAAGATTATTAAATAAGTCACTGCAGAATTTCATAAAACACATTGTCCTTTTGAAACCAAATTTTAGAGCTGAGATTGACTGATACAGCACCAACAGTGTGATTCTCGAGTTTTGTTATGAGATGTTTCTCTGGGCGTGACTGATGAGCATTGCTGAATAACTACAGATATAAAGCCTCAGCATTTCTGTGGTCTAAACTCCACCTCTTCCTCTGCCTCTCTGTATCTATACCGCTCCTTATCATGTTAGCTGGCGATCTAGTTATCTCTCCGTCCTTTCCTGTCCGGTAATCTTCTTCTGTCAGTCATATAAAAGACAGATATCATTAAATGTGTGGTGCGTTGGTCTTTGCAAAGTATAAAGTAAAATTAAATTACTTCACCGAGATATATATATATATATATATATATATATATATATACATGTACAGGTGCATACATAAATAGTATGAAGACAGGGATGAGACATGCAGCACACGGAAGAGTGGAAGAGAAGCAAATAGAGAGACACATGAAAAAAGTTCTATCAGGCTGTAAACGGGGAAAAGGTAGGCATACGGTTAATTTTTCATGTATGTATTTTATGTACAACCGCCGTTTTACTGCCGAAACATTATTCTAATAGCAAATGGAAAATATATATCAATTATGTAAACAACATTTCAGCTTACCTTTTACTCTAACCATAAGCCTCCCACTCTAATCCAGAATCAGAAAGGCTTTAAATCTTATCAGTAGCTGTAGTACTTCTGTTATTACTGTTGCAATATGATCAATAAGAATTACATTCTAAAAATGCTGCAGAGGAAAATTACGGCATACGATGTTCATCGAGTTGTGTAGGTTTCATTATAATGATGTTTTCTTAGCTGGAAAACATCAATGTCTTTTTTTTCCCATGTGGGTGCTTGTTGAATGTAAAGATGTTTCCCTCTCAGTTCTTGAGGTCCTGTCATTTTTAGCAGATACGACATTTTTCATTCAAGGTCAAAAGGTACCTGCCAGAAAGATGGATAGAAAAGCAATAGATTGAGAAGAAATGCGTGTTTTAACTCCACTGTGCTGACACACACACACACACACACACAGAGTCCGAGAGCTCAGCAAAAAGAGATTTGGTGGTGAATGATGAGTTGGCTCTGAAAGCATTAATATATCATTAGTATTGATTGCCATCAGACCCCCTGCTTTGACTTAGACACACACACACACACACATTCACAAACACACTCAAATGTTGAACAGGCACATATATGCTCAAATTCGCAGATACAGCAAATCTACATCAACGTAACAAACACACACACACACCCTTCTCTAGTATTGAGTTGTGGTGAAGCAGCCCATCGTGGCCCAGCAAGCTTCCATCTGTGTGTGGATCAATAAAGGACACTCTCCTCCTGGCCTCACGATCAAAAAAGACCACTCCCTTCTTAAATGACTACACTTAAAGAACCCCATGTTCTGCCACTTTGCTGCAAACTGTTTTTCTTTCAGAGAATTTGTCATGTGATAGAAATTACTCAAATCTTAACCATCATTTGACTCTATTTGAACATTTATCATTTAATTAATGCTGTACATTTGTAATAGATACTTCAGTATTTGGCACATAAGAAATTATACATCCAGGAGAGAATGTGTGGCTTGCTAAGTTGGAGCACATCATCATAGTCAAAGATTTCAAAATGAAACTAGATAGGGCTTTTACACCTCAGACAATGAGATGCACTGTTATGCAAGCAGCATTGTCAAGATAGAGAAAAAATGTTGCCAGTAAACAAAATCACATAATAGAGAATAAGAAAATTAACGCTGGAGTCGCTCAATAAACCAACATGTCACTCAAGGAGCTTTTTGCTATCTTTACATAGCCAACTTTGACATTATTGCAAGGAATTTTGATGCTGATGCAACATTTCATCTCCTTTGCTGAGTGTAATGCTAAAATAATTATTTAATACCAATGCTACGTAATAATAGCAAAACTTACCAATAGCACCTTTAAAAATCTGGACTGTAACTCTCCTGTGTGTTACTGCGATTACTGAGCAGGCGGTGGTATGTTTAGACTTGTCACTTGATGTAAACACACTGGCAAGACATCAACTTTTAAGCTGATATGGTGAAATTATTAGTACGCCTCTGTCTATATACACAACTAACAGCTACAGAGCAACATTATCAGTCAAAGGAGATGTGTTTTTGTCACCCTTGCAAAATTCACTCTTCTTTTAGACCTGTTTTTTTTGTCTCCACCAACTCCCATGGGAAGTATGTGACAAAAAATCACCACATCAACCCTTACATTTTTTCATTCATTACATTATCATACTACTTCTTGCATAAGCACTGAGCGTTGGTTGCGAACATGCCGCAGAATCATCCTAATGCCGGGGTTGACAGGGAGGACACGAAGCCAATAAGCACAAAACAACAAAATAGTTGAGTTCATTGTGGATCCACTCTGAAATCCAAAATCAAGTCACTCCGTTTGAGCTGCACATAAATATTCAATGGGAGCAGTTTTGGTAAAGCAACAGAAAGCTTTTCAGAGGAGACAGACAGAAACTGGAGTCAGTCTGGCTGTGAGGAGTCAAAATGGTAGTATGACATACTGTATGTGTGTGTGTGCATGTGACTGTGTGTATGTTGCTATTACGGTGAGTCACTGAGATGACACAAACTACATTCCAGATGAACTGAGCAACCCTTTACTATCTCTGTCTGCATTTCTGTCTGCTCTGCTCGCTGCTTCACCTCTGCCCGCACTTTCTCCCATCTTCCCCTGCTCGTCCCCTTTCTCCATCCCAGCCGACCCCTGCTGAAATCTCAGCTTTCGCCTGAGCGTAAACATATAACCACAAGTATTTTTTTACAGCAAGAGCAGGTCCATGCCACGAGCTCACAAACACATACACACTATACCCTGTCATGAAATATATTTAAAGTCTTGTCATGCTGATGGCCTCTAATAATGACCTAATGATCCCTCTGTGTGTGTATGTGTATGTGTTTGTGTGTCCGTGTTAGTGTATATATGTCTGTGTGTGTTTATGTCAAGACAGCCTGTATGTCTGCCAGTTTATATGGCTGTCAGTCTGTCTCCCTCTCTGTCGGTCTGTCTGTCTGCCAGCTATCTTGACTAAAATATCATCATCACTAAAGTGTATTAACAGCCACACACACACACACACACACACACACCTCATGATAAAGCTTTCTGGCTTCCTCTTGTGGCAGTTTGGGAAATTGCAACTGTTTTTTGTTGTCCCATTTCAGCCTGTTGCTGCAGAGCTCTTTTTTTTTTTTAACACATTGTGTAGTTATTCTCATATTGTAGGTCCACTCGGTTACCTTCAAAAGCCTTGGCGGTAAAACCCAACCTCCTATTAAGTATTGATGATTAGTATGTAAAGAATTACTTAACTTTAATACTTTAATACTTGCTACTACTACATTTCACTACTTTAAATACGTAAGTAGTGTTATTGTGGGCAAATACCAGGTCTTGTTTATTGTAGATAGTCTAGTTAGATAATTTGTTTATTTTGTCCACATTAGATATGCATGTGAAGCATAATTTAATAGTTATTGATAAATGCATCGTCATAAAAATTTTATCTTAACAGTGGTCCCTACATTTCCCATAATGCAAAAAAATACAAATTAAAAAAAGAATTATAGTGAAAGAGTTGTTCTGTCAGACATTAGAAGAAGTTGCAACGTTCTCTTCATCAACTTCTTGCGCAGTATCAGTGAAGTACCTTTGAAATCCATAGCAGGACATACAGTATTTAAAACCCTATTCTTCACCAATGTTTAAATTATATTGTGTAAAATAGTTTTAAGCAATAAGTTCAGTTCAGTTTCATAAAAATGAAAATGATACTTTGTCTTTACATTTTAAAATTGTACTTAATTTATTGTATTTTCTCTCTGATCTCCTCTCACTATCCATCCCATCTCCTTCTCCTTTCTTCTCATCTGTCACTCTCTCTCTCCATCTCCCCTCTCTTTGTCCCTCCTCTCCTCTCTTCTGTCCTCCTCTTTCATTCTTCCATCTCTCTCTCCCCCAGTCCAGACGACAGCAGGACCCCAGCCCTGGCTCAAACATGGTCAACGCTGACGTGGAGCACAAAATGCGCTGAGGAGGAGGAGGAGGATGACGACGATGGATGAGGAAATAGAGAAGGGAGGAAGAGGCAGAAACCAGAGCTAGCAGTCCATTCACTTTCAACACAATCAACTGGAGAGAAAAGTACAAACAAAACTGCAGTTGTAGACCAATTGTTCATTATTAATTCCTAAACAGGTTTTTTATTAGTATTTTTACATGCCAACATTTTTTCAGTTTTTGAATGAAGAAAATCCACTTTCTGAATTGATTGAATTGAAAATGAATAAAAGCCATAGAAAAGAGACTGAAGGGGTGGTGGCCACAACAGACCTGGGCAAAAACTAATTAACTAACATATTTTAATACAGAGGCGGGAATGGGAGCAGTTGATTTTTTTTCATTGTAAATGTGACACACCAAGAGTTTAAGTTGCTTCTTGAAAGTTTCAGATATAAAAAGAAAAGATCAGATATTTTTTGCCCGGGTCTGGAGGGATTTGGTATGCAGGCGTAGTTTCAAGAACCAAAAATATATTTCCTATTAATACAAGATGTTGAAAATAGAGGGGCAAGGGGTCGCAAGGAGGTAAACATTTTATTAACAGGCAGAAAGAAGAGAGGCAGAAGCTTTTACCAGTAGAACATGCATCAAAAGTGAGGTGTTGACAGTATGTGGGGAGAAAAAAAAGACTCAGCATTGTTCAGTGTTGTGCAACACTTCACATTTGTGAACATGGATTTGTTAAACCCCACAGTACTCAGCTCACTTCCTGAAACCTGCTGTTTTCTGAGACCAAAGTTCACTTTGCTGGAGAGGGGAGCGAGGAGGGAGGGAGGAGGGAGGGAGGGGATTGTAGAGAGGGAAAATTTTGTTGCGTTTTAAAAAAGATAGCAGGTGGGAGGAGAGCATCCAGAGAGAAGTTTGCCAGGTTGCATGGTCTAGACATGTTTGCTTTGCCATAATCCTAATTAGTTTTCCAAACATAACTGATGGCAGGTCCCCATAGCATCAGAATCACAGGTTATATAGCAACAACATCAAAGCAAAAAAGTAAAGAAAACAGAAAGAAGTTATAAAGGAAATGATAGGATGTTCTCTTGTGAAGGAGGCGGTTCAGTCCGAATGTCTTCCAAGGGGTTTTGCACTATGTGATACAATCAGTCTTTTTCTCCACATGGATTTTCCTTATATGCATGAAACCCAAAATGTGCATATAAAAACCTACCTATGTTCTTTGTTGTTCCCTATGCAGGCTATTTAATGTCACAGCACTCCCTGTACAACGCTTTGATCAGGAATAAGTGGGTGATTCAAGACTATGTTGCTGACTTATTATGTTACTATGTCACTTACTCATTGCGAACTGCAGCAAGGTCAAAAAAAAAAAAAAGAAAGAAAAAAAGCACAAAACATCTGTCACCCTGCGCCTCAAGTCAGTATCCGAACACATCTGAATGAAAAGTTCAGTGGACCTCAATTTTCAGAGCCAAGGTTCATCGTAACTTAGCAATGCTGTACAGCAAATTCATGTATCTTCAAACTTAGATGTTGAATTTTTCAGGAAAACAGAAGGATTAAGTGCACATGGCTTAAGAGAAATATTCCCAACTTAAGCCATTGAGACATTAAAAGCCTTTTTTTTTTTTTTTTTTTTTTTTGGAATAGTTGACTATAACAGTGCTTTTCTGAATTCAAAATAGCTGATTTTGTGTCTCTTATCACCAGACAGCACTGATAGTGTTTTAATATGCTATCGAAAATAAATATCAACCAAATATCAAATCAAAATTTCCACCAAAAACACGTCTCACACATCAGTGACATCACCTCAGTCTGTCAGAACTATAGAAAATGTCATTACAGACTGTGAAGACTTCGGTTCAGTTCAGTTATATACTCCAGCTGCTGATCAATCACCCACAGATTCTTCATCAGTGAAGGACCGGAAAAGCATAAATGCAGTATCAATACTATTCCCTGTCGTTTTTCAGCACTAGTGTAATGAAATTGTATGTTTTGTTATCTTATCATTTTGTTTGTGTGAAAGTCATTATGTTTACTTTTTCTATTACTTTTGTCTCTGCATATGTATTCAATTTTGTCCATCTTTAAGCTTTATTATGAACTAGTTGTAGCAGTGGTAGGCTATTTTATGTTAAGTCCTGACATTTGGGAGATTTGAGGACTTTTGTTGCTTTTGTTTTCCATGTGCTATTTTTAATAATGCTCTTTTTATTGTTTTGTTTTTTTCCTCAAGGAAATCCACTTCCTGGTTAAATATGTTGAAGGTGGATTCAGGCCCTTTTTTATATTGTGCAACAAGAAGTTCATTTCATTTTCCAGTGTGCACTCAACGGTTTGATATAATTATTACAACGCCTCCAAAAATCTTTCCTTCATATGCTTTCCTTTCTTCTAAGAATGAACTTATTAAGAAGCTTGAGCTTAAATGAAAATTTTTTGTACATTGATAGCCATATGGTTGTTTGTAATAATATACAATAAGTTCTGGACAAAAATCGTCACTAAAAATAACAGTAGCAATAAAAAAAAATGTAAATGTATTGAAAACTCAAACACGATAAACTTGATGATAAGACTCTGCATTCCCGGCCAAATCATCAAGCTCAGGGTACAACAAAAAAATTTTCATCCTGGCATTTGGATTCTGCACAAGATGACATAAACAGGGTAACCTGAGGTCAGAAAACCAACTTTCTCATTGGCAGTTTAAGATTTTTCCAACAGAGATGTGGAAAAAAAAATCTGAAAAATTCCCATTTTTCAGAGCATACCGATCCTTAAATCAACTGCCTTGGTGACCTGGTGCTTAATTATGTTGAAGAATTTGGGAAACATACTTTCTATCTAAGGGCACCTTCAGTGTGTTATGTTTTGTCTTTTGTAGTCTGGGCACAGTTTGGTGTTGTGAAGTTGAAAAGTCAAGCAGATGAAGTGAAGTGGCATTATTGACTGGATGGAGATGAAAACATATAGAAACAGAAATGGTTGTGGCCCAAGTTGAGGCCAGCGTCGTGTTGCCACCGATCGATGTTAACAGTGGCTGTTACGTTTCCATGTGGCTGGATCCAGTGTAGAAAATGTTTACACACCTCATTTTTACTTTCTGGTTTATCAGTATTAAGATTGGTGGTAACATAAAAAGCACTGGATATCAACCAGTTTGATGTACTGAGATGTGAAAAGTGCAGTAAGTGTCAGAAAGTTACAGATGGTTTTTGCAAGTCAAGAGGAAATTGGTTATCACAGTGAGACAGTGAGGTAAGCTGTTCGCCTGCCACAAGTTTACTGTAAATACTATCAGGCTGGAATGAATTTTCAAAATAACACTACTGGTCTCGCATTAGAAGAGCGATTTCATACTCAGACTGACCCATTTCAACTTGTGGCCTTCATCAACATCGTGGTCTGACTATTAAGTGTTGCCCAAGTTTTTACCTTTCATGGACTCCCTTCTCTGTGCATATTGGAAATATAGGTGAACTCTTGATCAAGGCTGAAAATATGTCTTGAAGGATTCAAAACTCCAAAACTTTTGTATGCCACAGTTCTAGATTGTCGTGTAAAGTGACAACAGCATGAGCTCTGTCCCCACTACACCAGCCCCCTGAATCATTATCTCAGTGGTTACCAGATAATCCATCCATCAAATTTCTTAATGCAGGCATTAAGGCATAAACCACAGACATTTTCATTCTTTCTTTCTTTCTTTTTTTTTTTACATAAACTGTTTATCTTCTTATTTGTCTAAGTTATTTATACATTGGTTTTATTTAGAGATCCAAAGAAGAACTCTGTGGCTTGTGCACACTCTACATTTCTCTTTCCTGTGTGTGTGGTCTGTCTCGTAGGAATTGGAAATATGAGATATTCAATCAATCAAAATGTTAGATGTTTTTTCATAATAAACGTGTACGAATTCATTTGTTACCCTCTTTATTTTTACAGAGGAATACACACTATACTTCACTCATGTCTGTATCATTCTCCAATTTGTTCTGTTTTGCAGATTACATCCATATAATTCTCACTATGTGCAGTTCATCTCCGGTGTAGCTCTGCCCTCCCTCTGTGTGAGCAGTCTAATCAATACCTGTCTTGGTGTGTTACTAATAGCATTAACAACAGCTGCCAGAACAGCAGGACAGTGAGTCAATATACACAATACCAGAACACTTAAGATTGAAGCAGCTAAACAGAATCCAGCCATCAGTCATTTAATTATTTAGACCTGTGCGTTTTTTGGTTTTGGATTAATGAATCCACTTGTTCCGAAAAGGGCCTCTTTGAATCATGTACATCAACAAATCAAATGAAACTTTCCAGAAGAGTCAATGAAACTTTTTCTTTTTGGTTCAGCCACTGATGAAATTGGAAATACGTTCAATTCAAATAATAATGTGTCTGGCTTTGAGGACCACAAATAAAATCCAATTCACCACGTTTGTATTGGGGTGATGGTGTAAACTTTAGACAGACATCATTATGTGAAGTTAAAATTAGCACTGATATGAAAAAGAAAAAAAAAAGTGTCTATTAATTGGATCCTCCTCCCATCAGGATAAGAAACCTGTGAGATGCTGAGCTATACGTTTCTGACACTTAGTGGTCGAAGTTTAACTACCTTAATATAATCCAAATTAAAGTATACAAAATTATAGTTATTGTTATTATTATTATTATTATTATTATTATTAATAAATATTTATTATTATAACCCTAACCCAAAAAAGCCTTCAACTAAAAATTTTCGTTTTATAATTTTTTTCCCATTTAAATTAAATTAATATGCAAAGATAAAATTACAAGATAATACTGAAGGAAATTTGGGTAAAGACAGAAACAACAGCAAGGGGGGGGTTGTCAGCTGACTGTGACGTCAGTGCGTCTGAGCGTACACCGGAAGTAAAACGATCAGCTGATCCTGCTGGCTGTTGTTGATGCCTGAAGTTGCTGTTGTCTGGACACTGTCTCTCTCTTATCTGCTCCCGACACAGAAGACACATTTCAGCCCCGAGAAAAGGGACACAAGCGGGCATTTCACCAGCCGAACCGGCGTTTGAGCAACAAGGGGGGAGTCTCGTTTGAATTGCGGACTTTGAATTTTGCGCCCTGTTTAGCGGCAGAAGAAGCTTTAGCCCCAAATCCCGAAGCTCCGGAGGAGGAAAGAAAGAAAAAACAGCAAAAGGCAGCCGACGGAGCTCTCTTTGTTTATATTCTTGCGGCATCCACCCCGGTATTAGTTTTCATTTTTATTTTGTCTCTCGGAAATTAAAATAGTTTCCCCGCCTATCCGTTATTTATAATATTTTTTTATTTATATTTGTACTTCATTGCCAGTACGCGGTAGCTCCTCGGCTAACGTTAGCTCGGAGAAACAGGCTGGTTGTCAGGCTTTCGTAAGTGACAGATATCGGCGGCTAACAGAAGGAGCAGGCCGGTCTGGGCCACTTCATGTTGGGGCTGTTTGTCTCCGGATCAGGTGCTTTGTTGGACACAACGCCGCACAGTTAGAGGATTGAATCCTGTTGGGCAACTTTGATCCATCTGCTTGTTTGTGTATGACTTCAGACTGAGTGAATTCAAGTTGCAGTTTGTTTGTTTGTTTAGTTTTGTGTGTGTGTGTGTGTTGGTTTTAAAGCACACGAACAGGCAGCAGGTTTTAACTTCCAGCTGGCCTTGTGTGTTTTTAGGTTTGCTGACAGGTTGCGTAATTTGTTTGTGTGCGAACTGTCACCTTCTGCTGGGTAACTTTGCAGTTGATTGTAATTTAAAACTGATGTATTTTTTGTAGGCCTTAAGTGTTTTTATTTTTGTGAATATCGTCTTTAATATAGACCACCTTCTTCTTTCCTTCCGTTTTAATGTCCAGACCGTATGACATAGAGACTGAGTAGCTGGTTGATGCTCTCACCAATGAAATTTGTAGCTTTAGAGAAGAAGAAGTAATGAATTAAAATCATATCTGAAACTGTTGTGAGCACTGTAATCAGGGAGACAGAAGCAGAGAGAAAGGGTCCCTTAAAGGGTCCCACTGTGTCTTGAGGTGTGCTGAGCTGCCCCCCCTCAACTACTTGCCAATGCTGGATCTGGAGGTGGTGCCTGAGAGATCACTAGGAAATGAGCAATGGGAATTCGCCTTAGGTGAGTGTTACAGCAACATGATTTACACATCTCATTTGGAGACAATGAGGCGTGCGTTTATCTAAGAAGTTGCTTTCCTAGTGTGTTCGTTTAACACAAGTGACAAGTTTCGTTCATTTGTGTATTTGCATGTCTGTGTTTTAGGGATGCCATTGGCCCAGGCCATCTCTATCTTACAGAAACACTGCCGCATCGTCAAAAACGTCCAGGTGCTATACAGCGAACAGGTAAGATGGTTGACTGCCATTTTCTCTCACACAAACACAAAAAAGTTGGTCTGCTTGTGTAAGAATCTCCCTTGAACAGCAGCACACGTTATGTAAGATGTTTGTAGCTTCAGTCAGACCTCTCTTCAGACTTATCAGATAACCTTTAAAAAGTCAATTTGTTTTTGAATGTGTGTTTTGAAATCTCACTCAGATGTGAGATCGATCCAGTCGCAACCAGAAGCAGTATGTCATGATAGCCATGGATGACCCAAACTGAAACTGCCAATGAAATTATGCATACTTTTACAGTCGTAGCATTTTGGTGTGTATCCCATTTCCTTTAAATCATCTTCAAAAGCCACCGATCAAGATTATCTGCCGATCTGCATATCTATGCTGGTTATGTCGGCCCTGCTTATCTGTCAATTAATTACTTTGTTTATCTACCCACCAGACACCACTCAGCCATGACCTCATACTGAATTTAACTCAGGATGGGATTAAACTGCTGTTTGATGCCACAAATCAGAGACTCAAGGTGAGAGTTGTTTATTTTAAACTCAGTGGATATGAAAGAAAAACTGCCACAGAGCAGCAGAACTTAGAGAGTTAAAGGAAACAGATCCATAGTCAGTTTACAGTTCCTAAAAAATAAACCAACTGGCTTTTG
The DNA here is from genome assembly GCA_034769265.1 of Remorina albescens. Taxonomy (NCBI): domain Eukaryota; kingdom Metazoa; phylum Chordata; class Actinopteri; order Carangiformes; family Echeneidae; genus Remorina; species Remorina albescens. The sequence goes on from CM068475.1 coordinate 54,199,896, forward strand.
ATAATGTGTATATTAGCATATATATTGTAATTTATTAGACATGAATTGTAACAGGCATGGGGTGAACTCTGAGTTGCACAGTAGATATGAGAAGGGTGTGGTATTTCTCCACAGTTAATTAGTAGTAGCAGTTTACCACAGCTGAAAATGTTGCTCACACTTCTACTTCTAGATAATTGGCGAAGATAATCAGACTCCCCTGGTCTTGTGTAATGACACTGAAGTGCTTGTTTTTCCTCTTTGTTTGACAGGTGATTGAAGTGTACGACCTGAGCAAAGTCAAGTTGAAATACTGGTGAGTGAAAATATGACATTGAAGGAGTTTACAAACCTGCTGGACTCCTCGACTGTCAACTATTGTTGTTGTATGTGAAATTGATATTGCTACAGAGACAACTTTCAACTGGTAATATATAATTACCAAGCTCTTTAAATAAAGCTCTTCTCAGACAAACCTGCAGCTATTTAGTGAATGGAGTTTCACTGGATTCATTTGTGTTGATACTACATTTGTAGGATTATCTTTATATTTGGTGGAATCAACCAGCAACGTTTCCTCAATTAATGCAGCACAACCTGTGCAATTGTTAATAAGTTCAACGTAAACTCTGTGTGTGTGTGTGTGTGTGTGTGTGTGTTGTGTTTCAGCGGAGTCCATTTCAACTCTCAGGCCATTGCCCCCACAATAGAGCAAATAGACCAGTCATTTGGAGCTACGCACCCTGGAGGTAACCAAACAAAATAAAACGCACTTCCAAATGAACCAACATTTTGATCTTACTCTCCTCTTTTATTAAATGTTGCTCATGCCACCATGTCCTCCTCCAGTGTACAATGCTGCAGAGCAGCTGTTCCATCTCAACTTTCGGGGCCTGTCCTTCTCCTTCCAACTGGACTCTTGGAATGAAGCTCCAAAATATGAGGTGAGAATGTTTGGATTGATTTGCTTGTCAGCCTCTTAAAGAAGAGCTGAGCTGACATTTCTTCACATCCCAGGAGAATCAAGTCAGCGTTTTGAGTTCAATTAATTACCCTTCCTACAGACAGCCTGAGGTCAAGCCCTGCGTTTTGCTTTGAGCACGAACCGTCAGCTTGGTGCCATTGCATTGTGATGATCAATACTGTGAGGCTGAATTAAGATGCCAAATGCATGTTGAGTATGTCATTGTCTTGCTGCTTGTTCAATCTTGGGCACAAAAGATTTTTTTTTGTTGAATGTTAGTGACCCAAAATGCTTAGAGATGCGACCCTCATCTCATCCCAGAATGCAAAACTTTGTGAGGGACTTTTGTATAGTGGATTTTGAAATGCACCAAGTACAAATTCCAAATTTATTCTATTCACATGTCAGAGACTAACGGCAGTGGGCAGCAAATATTCTGTACCATCATTTATCTGACGAATATTGAAGTCTCTAAAACAACAAAGATTCCTCAGCACAACGTGACATTAGTCAGATTTTCACAAATACTGCAGAAAAGTGTGAGAGTTTACTTTTGAAGTGAAGATGATATAATTAGACTAAGCCTCTTGTGGATGTTCTGCTGTTTGTATTGTACAGCTGTGAAAGTCATTGGATGAACCAGCTGCTCTGACATCTTTGTCGTTGTGTCTATAGTGTTACCTTTCATAGGATTTCATTCTATTTTTGCTTGTCCAGTAAATACGTAACTCATCTTTATATTTGGCTGTTTGGTTTTGACTACAACATGCTGCTCTAGTATTTCTGCGCTTTTATAGTATTGATTGTTTCATTAAGTGGCTGAATGATTTTGTTTGATGCATGGAAACAACAGATTGTGCTTGCTTGTCTTCTGCAGCTGTGTGCATGTACAAACATGGCCATTTCAGTTTCTAGTGGGAATTACAGTATTTACATTTCTTTGTTTCAATCTCAGCATACAGCTGTAAGACATTTCCCGTTTCTCATGACTCTGTATGATGACAAATGGATGTGTGACATTCTTCATAAGCTAAGAGTTTCTAGTTACAACTGGCACACTGCATGAAACCTTATAATGCTAAAGATCTTTTTTGGGGCGGGGGGTAAATCTCTTAACACCTCAAAGCTTTTGCTGTAAATTAAAATGAAAATGAACCATCTGCAGCTCTTTTTCTTGTCTGTTGCTGCAGTGCTGATGAATGCAACTTGGAAGTATTCAGAAATGCAGGAGATAAATCAAGTTGAGTCATAATGTATGTTAATTAGCTGTGTGGCCTCTGTCAGATAAAAGCTTACAGACACCTCAAGCAAATTAAAACACAATTTCAGCAATGCCATAGTGAACTTGATGGAGTTCTTCCCAGCGGAGCGTTGGCATTGAGATCAGTCAGACACTTTGTTCCTCGGTGCTTTATTGTCTTTTATCACTTCACAGGAGCATTCTGTTTAACACCTGTCTGTTCTGCTGTGTCTTTGTAATATTCACGTTATTTTGGACACACAAACACAATTTATCCCAGTCCTGTACTACTCCCAGTTGTTTTGCCTTGGCAGCCTAACTTTGCGCTGGGTTTGGCCTCCCTGCAGATTCCACATGGCGCCATGGTCAAGAGAATGCACATCTACACTGGCAATAACCTCCAGGAAACAAGGTACATTCACACACATGCTGAATCTATCATTTGGGAAGGCTGCACATGGCTGAGCATAACAGAATAGAAAGTAATAGAAAATTGTGAGAATGTTTTATGCTGATATGGTGATAAATATGAGTCTTTTAAGCAGACGATGATGGATGATCAGTGATTATCCAGCCACACCCGTGACTGTTGTTGTTGAATGTAAAGGCTTTATGTTTTATTTATCTATGTGTGGATGCAAAAAAATATGAGGCCAAAGAAAACTATTTTATGTGCTATTTATGTGTGGAAATCAAAAAAAGAGAATAACATCAACATGCCGCAAGACACACAAATAAAAACCTCAGGAATAAGGTGCACAAACGCTCTGATCCCTGTGTCCTCAGAGCTCCGGCGATGCCTTTGGCTTGTTTCCTTGGCAACATCTATGCAGAGTGTGTGGATGTCTTGAGAGATCGGGTGGGGCCCCTGGGGCTGAAACTCCGCCTTCTCACTGCAGGTAACATATGCCTCTGTGTCTGAGAGCATTTATAGTGAGAACTGCAAGATAATATTAACTAGAAGAATCAGCATCTTTCCATGTACAAAGTTGTTTTCCGTATTTTTCATGTAGCCCCTCCGAAGTCAAAGAGGGTTTGGCTGTAGGTGCCTGACTGGAAAATAATCTGTACTCACTCGTTACACCTGCGTATTCATGCATTCATCCCTTCAGCGAACCACGTGGCAGCAGTGAAACACATTAAATCATCCAGACAGACATGAGTTGGTTTAGGTCATGTTAACATCGCACACACTCTTGTTGTTTGTTGTTTGCGTACAGGTTGTGGTCCTGGTGTTCTGACTGATGCTAAAGTGAGGTCCCTAGAGAGGAGCATCTATTTTGGTGACTCCTGTCAGGATGTACTGGGAGCTCTGGGCTCCCCACATAAGGTCTTCTACAAGTCTGAAGACAAGGTAGGAAGTCTTCTGTGACTGCTGTCGGAGTTAACTTCACCATAAGATCTGTCCTGTGTTACTGTGGAAGTTCAGTCTTCCCCTCAGACCTGGAAAGTTATTTGTTTTAACTCAGAATCATTTAGCATCTTGCTGGTTAATGTTTTATTCAAATATGTCCAGCTGTCCGTATTTTCACTTCTAATTCACTGTCATGTCAAAATGTAACTCTTGTTTATTTTAGATGAAGATCCACTCTCCATCACCTCACAAGCAGGTTCCTTCTAAATGTAATGACTACTTCTTCAACTACTTCACCCTCGGAGTGGTACGTAAGCTCAGCATAGACTTATTTGTATATTTTTTACTTCTGTATGCAGTAAAATGATTTTCTGGGGGTTTGGGGCTGTTTTAATGCCACAGACAAAGTTGGGAAGGTTCGATGAGGCAAACAAATGGACTCACTTTTGTATTTTTAATCCAATTTATACCTTAAACTCTAAATTTATACCTTAAGCTCTAAAACACCTAACTTGCTCATGCTATTGTACTTAAAGTACTTAATGTGAATTATTTTTATCACCAACCAGCAGAAGAACGATATTGCGAACTCACAACCTTTTTTTGTATGACATAGTCGTATTATTATTTATTTTCCTGATCACTCAGTATTATTATTATTAGTATTGGTTTGATACAAACTATTTTCAGCCTGTGACCTTTGTGTTACTAGCTCGATTCTCCACGCCTGTTTGGAAAATCTGTGCTGGGAAAGTAAACATGATGCAGATGCATCGGCAGCCACAGTTTAGACTGTCTTCAGCAGTTCCCTCTAATGAATGGGTGTGGGGGTGTAGTTCTGCCTCTATCTGCAGTCACTCACACACTGTTTACAATAGATAGGACTGTGGTGAGCTGGCCTGGTCAAACACACATTTGATGATTGTCTTTTTAATATTTTTCCAGGATATCCTGTTTGACTCGACAACTCACCTGGTTAAGAAGTTTGTCCTCCACACAAACTACCCCGGCCATTACAATTTCAATATGTAAATATATCTTTCTCTCTGGGCAGCTTGTTTCTCTGTTTTATGTTGACACACACATGACACATATTCTCTCAACCACAGCTCCTTTTCCGTCCCTGCTTTAAACACTTTTGATCATATTTTCTCAGATATCATCGATGTGACTTTAAGATTCCACTAGTGATCAAAAAAGGTGAGACATTTTTCACTCACAGAAATGAGGCTTTTGCATCTGAGCTTAAAATCTTTTATTTTTTTGGTCCTTGTGTAATTTTGGTCTGGTTCTGTTTTTGTATCAATGTAATTTGGAAGGAACTGACTCTCAGACAGAGGACTGCACCTTGACCACGTACAGTAAGGTCAGTTATAGATACACTTTACCTGATATGGTCTCTCAGCTGTGTCTTGTTCAGTGAATTCAGGTCTCATGACTAAAACATGCTCTTACATCACCTATATTTTATGTCATACATATACATTATTTATTTTCCTCCAGGTTTACGAAACATTACTTGAATGTTCACAAAAGTAACAGTTTCCAGTCTGTGGCTGTTTGGATTTTTACTCTTTGACAACTAAAGCAGATAATTTTTTGCTTACTTAAGCCTTTATTGATCTTGTACCTGCCAATTTAGAGACCATCCCAAAAACTTGTCCATGTCCTTTATATTGCCAACCTCAGACCTCTAATTATTTCCTCACTCATCCCAAGTTTTTTTTAAAAAAAGTTGTCTCCTGAATGATCTGTTAGCCTGTCGTTTCTCTCTCAGTGGGATCAGATTCAGGAGCTGCTGGGTCACCCGATGGAGAAACCTGTAGTGCTCCACAGGTAAATGGCATGCATGTGCCACTGTAACATAGATTCCTGCTGCTGCCCACACTAGTCTATGATGTTTTGTTGTTGGTTTGCAGATACACAAGTTTCCTTGTTACGTTTGTGTTTGACAGGTCTTCGTCAGCCAACAACACCAACCCATTCGGCTCTACCTTCTGTTTTGGACTGCAGAGGATGATCTTTGAGGTCAGAACACTATTGTCTCTAGTCTGGACAACGTCTGCACCACCTTGAATGAAAATCCATAGAGTTTTTAATTTAATATATACTCTTTACAGCTCACATTATGACATGAGTAAAAGTGAGGATTTGCTCTGAAGCCACCTGAAGGTTTCAGAGGCTCTGCCTTTGAACACAAGTTTGAATTTTGGAGTATTTCACCTCCATACTTCTGAAACACCTAGTCTCTGTTTTCTTCTTCCCAGGTGATGCAGAATAACCACATAGCTTCAGTGACCCTCTACGGAGCTCCAAGGACCCCCAGTCAAGCTCGTCCTGAGTCCAGTAGTAGTCTCCATTGAACCATTAACCAGAACCACATCCCATCCTGGCCCGTCCTGAAGCTAGTACCTGTACTGACTGAACGTTTAACCCAGAGCAAGATTCTTAACCAAGCAGACCTAACCCACAACAACAATGAAGCTCAGATGCTCAGAAACAAACACAAGATAAGTCAGAAACAACCAAATAACACCAGACGTTCATCTGCTTTTCCTGGTGGGTACGAAGATTGATTCCTGCAGTCAGACACACCGACCCGACACAGTCAACCCAACTCTCGGAGTATCCCAGGACACCCAGAAGTTTTGCAGTGCTGGAGCATGATGCTTTGAAATGAAACCATTAAAGTAATTTCTTGGTTATGTGGGAATATCACTGTTGTGCTGCAAAATGACATGATGAAGAAATCTGCATTCTGGTAGAACTCAGCTATTTCCTGTCTCCATCCTGTGACTGCTTCTGCCCCAGACCACCCAAGAAGTCTTCAACGCCATGGTTCCCCCAGAATAATATACTGACACCCTAAATGTGACAGCAACCTCCATCACATTAATGGTGGTGAGATGACATGTTTGAATTCATCTGCTGCAACTAAACGTCAAAGATGGAGTTGTGAAGCTCACATGGCTTCCACTGAAAACTGCAACGGCCCAGATCTTTAACCAAACTCCAGCTTGACCCTCTGATTAACGGCAAACCGACCACACTGCCAACCCCACCAGTACCGCCTGTCTTCCTGCCACAGCTTCAGAACCAGGTCCCACTGGTTCCCTCTAAGCCCAAACACATCCACACCACAAGAACCAAATCAGACCAGGGCAACCAAGAGACATACGAGCCAAACTCACTGAGAGCCGTAGAGGACTGTAACCAAAAAACAAAAAAGGAAAGACACAAGAATCAAGATTTAGTTATGTGGGAGAAGAACCAAACACACTCAGGGTGTGGAGAGACGTGACCCAGAAGGAGACCTGTTCATGGCCAGACCAGTCAAACAAAATGCTAATCACCTCCCTCATCTTCCTCCTGTCCTTTAACTATGTTCAGTACACAGACACACACACACACAAGCTCACTTTCAGCACTCTAGTAACCTGAAGCTGTTGCTTGATGATTACCTGCATGTGTTAGGCTGCTAATTTTTTTTTTTATTGACACTTTAAGACTTTAATTCAAGCACACATTGACAGCATTTCAATACTTTCACTACTGTTCAAGTTTTCTTGTACAAAAAAGATGGCTCGTCTTTTTTTAGCCTTTTTAAGAGCTTCACAAATATGGAAACCAAGGCATGACACAAGAATTTGCATGAATTCGGTTGATGTTTTTGAATGGGAGGAGACAAATTACAAACACAAACTGGCAAACATGTTGTGAGGTGAGCAGACTTGCCACGCAGTTCCTTTCTTCCTCTCTGCACCTCGTATTCACGCAATCACACCATGTCCATTTTTATTGTGCTCCCAGTTCTTACATTTGCACTACTACACAACTTTTTACTTGCTGGTGGATTCCCCATGCTCGGATATGGATGTGGAGAGTTTTGGAGAGAGGTGTGTGTGTGTGTCTGTGTGTAAATGTGCGACTGTATGTGTATTTGTAACCCTACATTTGGGCAGAAGAGAGGTTGTTTCATGGTGTGCGGTGTTTGCAGGCAGGTCCTCTGTGTTACGTCCTTCTACGCTTTCATCATCTTTGCATATGACTGGTGCGTTGCAATTCATCCCTCAGCAATGTCTGCATTTATTTCTCTGCTGATTTGCCAAATGTTATAGCCAAAGACGTTTCAGGATCATTTTGTTCAACCCGACGTTATCACTTTAATCTTTAGTCTGAACCTTTCCCGCGGAGAGTCGGCCGCCTCCTTTGTTTTGTTGTGATAAAGTTTCTTGGTTTCTCTACCTGCTGACAGTAATTACACAAGACAGGAATAGCTGACTGGTGTGAGAGTTTTGAAACTAATCAGCTTGTGTTTCATCTCAGTTTGGCTCCAACTAGAGACACATGAACAGTGGTATCATCTATTATTGTCCCTGCCATGATGGTTATTGTTCTCTTTCCTTTATCATAAAACACAGCTGCAGTTTGCATCTCCCTTTCCTCGTAATGTATAAAATTATATTGGGTTTTTCTTTTGGTTTTTTACAAGCAACTAAATAAGCTGTTTATTAATTTTTACTACACGAATTCTTTTAATACCTCTTCATAGAAATGCCATTTGTTCGTGTTTGTTCAAAGTTGCTGAGTTTCTGATTGTTTGTATCTGCATTTCAAGGCATCAGGGTTGAAGTCAGAGCCCATCAAAATAATCTTTTTTATTTCTCCATAGAATTAGAGACAGATTTTGGGGGATGGGGGCTGCAAAAACTTAATAAACGGGTAAGATCTTTTTCTTATATAGAGCAGTTTTATTTGTTTCTGCAGTGAAACTTTGTACCCAACCCTGCCACAGAATTAATGATTAATTGATTAATAACCAGCAGAGGGCATCCCAATATGAGCTAACTGTGAAAGAACTGATTTAAAAAGTGTGTAAACTTTTTTTTTTTTTTTTTTTTTTTTTTTTTTGTCAGAAGAAAACTAAACTGCCACAGTGCAGCTCTGACCTTTAGCTTTGTTAGATAAGATTAAGATATAGAACAGATGAAGAAAAAGGGATTTCTGTGTAAATCCAGTTATTTCTCTGCCAAACCCGTCCTCCTAATTTGGGCAGTTTTTTCACCTAATGTATTCAAGCCCAAATGGTTAGTTGTTGTACAAATGTAAATAGTTGTGCGCTCTTCTTATTTACATGATCTCAGTGGTTTGGTACATTAACAGCTGACTCAGGCACTGGCCGTATCTAAAGATTTCCTCCTTGATTCACATCACATATACATTTCAGGAGGAGGCGTCTGCTCACAGACTCCTAATCTGCTGTCGTCTGGTGTTTGATCCACAGAAAACACCCAGAGAACAATAACCCATCCTCATATTTGGACAGGAAGACAGTGCTAATGGGCTTTGTTTTTATTGAGTGGACAGAATCAGATTTGGAGTCTGGTTCTGGCGCGTTTCTAGATTTTACATCTATTTGTTTCTGAAAAAATAAAAACATCTTCAACTGCAGCTTTTTCTCGCAGAATGAGTTGATGTGGTTTCCGGTTCCAGTAGAGCAGGATCAGGGACTTCTGAGTGGAAAAGGTTTCAGGGTGTAATATAACTGTCATGAAAAGCTATATTCAAACATTTTCCTAACACTTGCTTTTGTGCAAGCAAAGATAAATCAAGAAACAAGGAAAAAAAAAAACCCCAACATGAAACTGTTGAACATTGTGCCTCATCTCCCACCAAGCCTGTCTTTGAATTTTGTCTCTATCTTCTCCGTTGGAAACTCCTTGTATATACAAATTGAGAATGCATATGAACTGCATCGTTGTACAGTATGTATGTGTGTGTCACTGAGCATTATCAACAAGCTAACATGGTATTATGGCCTTCTCAGTTTTCTGTTACCTTCGGGAAAATTACATGATGGGTCAAGTTTCTTAGAATGAGGATGGGATTTCAGGTTTTTTTTCCACCATCTCAGTTGTTTTGTATTTGATCATTTTGATTTGTATTTTCACCGTTTTGTGTGGTGTGCATGTTTTAATGCCACTCAATGCCCACAACAATGTGCAAATGCTCCTAATCTTGAAGCTCATCACAGTTATTGGGGAATACTTGATTTTAAAAATGCAATTCTGCCAAAAAAAAAGAAGGAAAGCAACTTAGCTATCCAAAAATGCAAAATGCTGTGATTAAAACCTGACAGAACATCCTTTTGGAAATTGGTAATTTCCCTAAAGTTCTCAGGGCCAGCCTGAGTTTTGCTCCATTGGAAGCAGATGGTTAAAAGACAATAGGAAGAAAAAGACAGATGGTAGAGGAAGTAATGAATTAAGAAAAAAATCAAGATGATTCTTTGGAGAAATGTTCATATATGTGTCATTAAGGCAGGAAACTGAGCCCAGCACAACACATACGACAAAGGAAGGTAAATGATTCTATGCACGAAGCCGCTTTGATGAGCCCGACGCCATAAACACTCCCTTCTGTGTTGATGGTATAGAGAGAGACTGAGAGAAGAGATTATGGGGCGCCAGGTATCACATATCACATGCTTGGTTTTCTGATGTTTCTATGATAGAAAAACAAGAGACTCATCTGGAGGTCTGTGTGGCATTTCAGCTAAATCTTTTTTTTTTTATGTCACTAAGCAGAGAAAAGTGTGATTGCAACTATCAGACTGTTGTGATTTATAAATGGACAGCTTCAGTTCAGCGTAATGTTAATATCATCTGAATGCTTTGCTTTGTGTCCTGTTTTTAGGTGGACAAGTTAAGCCCATTTCTGGAAATGGGGTGGTTATTCTTCATTAAAACTTGTAAAATTTATTGGAATGTGGCATTTTATATTTTGAATACTATAACTTTGTGTATTAAAAATATTTAGATTTATTCAGCATGTCCACTGAAAAAAAGGCAATAACAATACCATGTAGTGCAGAGAAAAGGATTAGTCTGACTGAAAGCTTTGCTCCAGCAAAATATTTATTGACAGTGTTTGATGGTGGTTGTTGAGATGAGCTGTTGCTTTTCATTCTCCAACAGCCACAATGCAACATTTGGACTTTTATGGAATCAAATGCTCACTGTTCATTGACATCAAAATTCAATTTCTGTGTGTGCAACCAGGATATGAAAAAGTAATAAAAATGTGGATGTGAAAAAGGTTGAGAGGGTTTTATTTCTGATTTTACAAAACAAAAACTCTGCTGCTGCAAATTTCTTGACTTCAGCCAGGAGCTAAAACTTCAGCATCTGTTTTGTATCTCTGGCAGAGTTAGATTTTTTATTAGTCGAAATTTCATTTGTCACAGCGACTTTCCTCAAATATTAAAATTGAAATCTAACTGTTTTGCTTTGACAAGTGAAATTGTAATCCATTCCACGTGCAGTTTGATGATTAAAGGCTTATAATTTCGGGGCTCAGCGCCCACACCGACCACTATCTGCCTGCTGTAGTGGTGAGCAAGTTCTCAGGATGGCTGCATTGACTGCCAAAAAAAAACCCAAAAAACCCCAACAAACTGCGGACGCTTAAGATTTCAGTATGAGTTGTATACACATACAGCTATGTTGTTCAGGTATCATTTGTTAAGTTCAGTGTCTTTGCCATAGCTGTATTTGATCGTCTCCTACTGAAACGACTTTTTCTTTCAACTAACAATGACCCTCTGACTTAGTGATCAGCATTAATCAAAGTGTATCTGCATAAATGCATCTTACAGCATTATTTAACACTGAACATTTGAAAGCAAAAGAGGCTAAAGACATTAAGAGTTTCAAAAGATAGAATTACAGTTTACAAATCATCATAATTATAGTAATAAGTGTTCATGTGAAAGTGTGTATGTCTCAGAAACATTCAGCAGAGGTTTTGCGCGTGCACAATGTATCGTGTGTCTCAGCTGGTTCCCAACATGCAGCTGGTTTCCATTTAACGTTCATTTGTTGTTCCTCCAGGGAACAGATAATGTCACTGTCCGATTCTGCCTCTGTCAGCGGAACAAGGAGACGAGCATCTCCAGTCATTCACATTCATATCCCATAAAACTCTGCTGTCTTCATCAGTGTGTACAGCCATGACAGTCTGGCAATTAACATGTTTGTAGACTTTAAAAAGAAAAAAACCAACTAACCGTACTTAGTTATGTTGTCCTGGTCAATCATGAGTCGTTTCTGTAACGCAACACATTGAAAAGTGCAGACAGATTAAAGTCATCATATGAACTTCTCCAGATCAAAAATTCGTCCCATGTGACCACATCCATCGGCCTAAATTTTGAAGCATGCCTCACAAGTCGATCAGCTATGTGGATAAAGGCTCATATGACACAACTGTGCTTCTGAACACACCGCAGTCCTTTTAAATCAGACATAAGTCACCTGTAACACCCACTACGACTGTTGCAGATCCCTCTCCTCCCAGCAGGTCACTAATGCATGACGAATACCTGCTTCTCCCCGTAGTCCGTCTCCTCCTCCGTCCTGTCCCTCCACTTGAAGGACCAGGATGTCAGGCTGGTCCGGTTGTGGCAGCTCAGTTTGGGGTCATGCAGCAGGTGCCACATGAGCCAGATCTGTGGGGCACTGAGGCTGTGGACTACCATGAGTTCTTGGTAGAAACAGGGGTCGAATGTCTGAAGGTTGGGCGCAGCAGATGGACGGGGAATTCCAAAGGTCCGAAAACCTTGGTGGCGTAACGGTTTGACGCCAATCAGCTGGAGACACATTCCCAGAAAGACATCATCGATAGGGAACAGCTCCACCTGAGGGCAGCAAAAAGATCGTTGCAGACCAACAGTGGGCTTACTTTTAAAAATGCTAAAACTTTATCCTAATTTTGAAATACCTGTTGACATGCAGAGCTAAGTCTCCGGGCTGTGTGTCCCGACATCACAAACCCTCCTCCCCCGGCATAATTCGGGTACAGACTCCCTCCATACACAAATTCAGGCACATAGTACTTGGAACTGCGTCGGCGGATTGGTTTAGCATGGATGATGATGTCACCAACAAACAGATCCTCATCTGGCTTTTGACCTTGTAACATCTCTAATATGTTCTCCACGTTCACATAAACGTCAGCATCACCTTTAAAGATAAACCTGCATGAGGAAAAAAAAGAAGAAAAAATATCAGGTTTGAACTACATGCTAAGAATCAGATAAACTCTTGGTTGGAAACACTGACTTGACATGAGGGCAGGTGGTGTTAACCCATTTCAGAAAATGAGTTTCCTTCAGCGTCAGGTTGAAGAAAGTGTCTTCAAAGTCCCAGAGCAGGATATCCCGAAAGGTTTGACTCTCGTAGGCCAGGAGCCGATCCCACAGAGGAAGAGCAGTCCGATTCCTGGGAACCCCCAGCAGGAAAACCGTACGAATGGAAACACCATTTTGGAATTGTCCCTCCTTACCCCATGTCCGACGCACAACCTAAAAAATATCAAGCGTGGGAAAGACAGCATAAGAAACTAAGTGAGCAAACGCTGCTATTCACCATCTATCTGTCCCAGTTACCCTCTATATACTAGTCCTCTGAAATAATACAAGTTCTAAAGTGGCCAAAAATAAATATATAAAATAAGAACAGACAAATCAGCATATTAGCCAGCAATTAATTATTCACACATTGAGCTGACATGTAGCAACAGCAGTGTTCCTCTTGAGTTGTGTTTGTTTTACTACTACATCCTACTACATGCATTCCTGAGGGAAATATCTGGGTGTTAAACAGCTAAATGCACCAACGTGTTCACAAGCTGCAAGTAGTGAACGCTGGCTTTCTCTGAACTTCTTCACACAAAGCTGCAACCGGGAACAACACAGAGGGAGTGGGGAGACTGACCCAAAATTGGTAAAGCTGTGGGCTAAACAACAAAAAGTACAAAATTCAAGATGCTAAATAGCTGCAGCGCTGTGTGATAATTCTTGACACTTCCTGACACTTATCACCTGAGGTCATTTGATTCATTGCTAATATCAAAATATTGATGATAGCAGCTTTAAACTTTATAATATGTTATTATGCAAACAAATACAGCGTAAATACGTAGTAATATGTAGGTGACTGTAATGGCACACATATGAATTGGCATCATTTACCTGACGTTTATCAAAATCTGCTGCAACAGATTTCACTGCAATAAGCATGTAGGGTGCTGTAACAGATCCTTCATCTCCTCTTCCTCCCCCTTCTTCCTCTGCTCCTCTGATGTGACATTTCTCCGGCTGGTCTATGAGCAGAATAAAGTTCCTGTTGTCCTTTTCTCTCAAGTAACCCCCAAAGTCAAATGGTGGCATGGTGGGCAGGGCATTAGCAGCCGTCTTGGTTGGCACAACATTCTTTCGTCGCGACTTGGATTTCCCCTTCAATTTGACCTGAGGTTTGGACTTGGCTTGAGCAGCTTTGGATTTGGTCTGAGGCTTACAGGCAGGCTGCTGTGGCCCTGAAGGGCTGGATGGCAACTGGATGGGAGAATTTATGCATGACATTACTAACAAATCGTAATGGGCAGCTAAGAAGTTCATCAACTTGTCTTCAAGAATGCCTTTTAGATTTTCTAAGTGATAAAAATGAAGTAGTGTGGGGATAATGTTGGTCTAAAATGTTTTAATGCATCCATTATATCCATTGAAATGCAGATACCTTGAATTTGATGTCTACATTTGAACACACACATGAATTAGAGAAGGTCACACCTCTGGAGTCTCCTGGTCCAGTTTGGCCCCGCTGGTTGCCAGCAGTGTTCGACTGGAGCTGGTTGATCCGTGGATCTCCAGCTTCCACACAGGTCTGTCCCACCCAGAGGAGATCACGGCCTGGAAACACGAGCGAGTTCAGATGGGACATAGTTAGCATCAGAGGTTTCTGTCATAAAGAGAAAAAAAAAAAAAAATCCAATCTTACCTGTCGAACGTAGAGCAACAGACAAAACAGAACCAACAGCAGCATTGTGCACATCACATCTCCCTTCAGGTGGAGAATCCTCCTCATCGTCAGCATCTTCCTCAGCATCTTCTACAGACACTGATCTCAGTAAAGCAGTGCACAGAGATGCATCAGAGAGACGCTGCTGCAGCTCATACTGCTCCTCAGGCAGCAGCCTGGTCAAACGCAGAAACAACTCAGACGGTGCATATCACTCATTTGATTGGATGGCTGTCCATAGTCTCTGTTTTCACCTTCCCCTTTTCCACAGGCACCTGCACAATAACAAAGGCAACAGTCAGAAATCGAACCAAGATGGAGGTTCAAAGAGTCTTTAACTCCATTGCCTTTAAACTGAAACTCTCCTGGATGTCTAATCTCTGGTAGTCAAAGTCTTCATCTTATCAAATGCAACAAAAACTTCATTTGTGAAATAAATCAATCTAGCAGACTTTCCTTGAAATCTCCTCTCTGCAGCCAACACATAATAATAATAATCATAATAATAGTATGTATATTTATTGATAAATGCAGGGTGACACGACTCAGGAGGGGGAGTATCTGTGTCTTATGTAAATCAGGTTGAGAACAAACTAATTCAAAGAACACTGTGTCCCAACAACTCACAAATCGAACAGATAAACCCGAAAATTTGCTGTATATTGTATGTGAGGTCTGTCCAGATGTGGTCGGTCTGCAGTAACCCGCAAACTGCAGCATGCGGGGAAAGACAGATGTGCCGCACATTTACCCGCAAGATAAGTGATCTGTCCAGTTTTATAATCCCAAAGTGCTGAAACAAGGTTTGTGCTGCCGGAGTCATTAAAAACTTACCAGACAGAGACGGAGGAGGTCAAACGGAAAACATCTGTGCCGTGAACGTCTCCTCCTTCGATTTACCCTGAAAAAAAAAAAAAAGACTCCGACAGTTTACAGAGAGGAAGAAAGTCCGGTCACAATGCTGCATTCATGGGTGTGTTTGTGTCCGTGAAGGAGGACAGAGAATAAAAATCAAACTCCAGAAATCTTTTACGAGCGGCTGCACTCACGGTGCATTAACGTGCTGTAGGAAATACTGCCATCAGAAGGCGTCTGGTGGATTAGTTCACACATGACAGCAAGCCTAGACCTGGATTCAGTTTAGGATAAAAAGGAAAAAAACACATTGAATTGTTGCACTCTCCCAAAACATCAAAACTCTAAGTCTTGGATTAGAGTATGTACGAGACGGAGTCCACTGAATGCACCTGAATGCAGCATCTTCGGTTTTTTCCCCCTCAAACACGATCACGTGATTTAAACTTGAGCAGAGTAAGCCAGATGCCAGCACAGCAACTGAGGAGGATGGAAAGGAAGAACAGAGAGATACTTTTTCTTTTTTAATGCGCAGTAAACTTCAACATGAGTCATGTTTCTTCCTACAAGGCAGTCAGAGATCAGGTCCAGATCAGGGTCCGGATCAGGGTCTGGATCAGGTCCAGATCAGGGTCCCTTTAGGTGGCACAGATCCTGGATCCTGCTCAATGACGCCTGAGAAAAGACAGAAAAAAAAGAGAAGAGGGATGAAAGATAAAAGACATGAAATGATGAAGATCTGGAGGAAGGAGGTCTGAACAGAAGCTGCTCTCAGCTTTCTTTACTCAATCAACTGTGGCACAAGCAGACTATATAATAAAATCTGGCTGTTTAGTTCATTATTCAGCTACAGCAAAATTAATCATATATTTAGCCACTGAAGGGCACGCACGCACACACACACACACACACACGCAAGCACAGATGGGTCAGAGAGCCATCAAACACTTTTCAAAATCCCAATCCAAGAGCTGAGTCACTAAAAATACTCTAAATAATGAAGTGTTCTTGAGTAACCCTCAGCTGGAGCAGCAGGAGTTCAGCAGCTGTCAGGAAAAAGCAGCTTTTAGTAATGTCAACAAGAAAATTTGAAACCTCTTTCCCCATTGTCTTAAAGACCAATACAACTTGATGCTTTGTGGACATGGATATAATTTCACTGAAGTTCCTGATGGTCAACATGTGTTTTGCAGTTTGAAAGAAACTCGTATGAAGATATCCAAAATGAGAAGAAGACAGTGAGATGTTGGTCTGCTCTTTGTAGAAGATGACTGGTCCCACAGATTTTACAAGAATGATTTTAGTCTCCAGAGTTTGTCACACTGCAACAAAATTAACTATTACACAAATTTTTAAAACATAAATTAATTTAATTATAGTTTCAGCCACAAAACACAAAATAACATTTATAACCTGTATACAGTCTACAAAAGGTAAACAAGTTAAACACACAGCATTGGTCCTCTGTGACATTCATCGATTTAAAATAGTTTTCTTTGGCTACACACACACACACACACACCATGAAATAGAAAACAGCTGAGAACAGAGACCTGAGTCTGTGGGTGCTGTTTCCCAGAGCTGTCAGGGCCATTAATGGTCTTAATGAGAAGACGAAGTAGCTCTGTGTGGCTCCAGCTGTGCTCGCTTTAAACACCATTGTGTAAACTGAATTAAACAATCTGGCCGCTGGCACAAACATGGGAAACAGAACTTTTTCGGAAATTTAAACATTTCTTAGGCAAATGTACAACATCACCTGGACCACCTGCAGCACATTCAATGAGCATTGTGCTTAATTTCTTCTTCTTAATTATTGTACATTTGAGTGTGTAGCTGATGAACAGCAACATTATGAACCTTTTAGATGAGTGCATTACACCTAATTTCTCAGAAGCATCATTGTACTCAGACCATCTGTTCCATTGTTTTTGAGACACAGGTTGATCAGTCTCCCTTTCCTGTTTTGGTCCAGCTGAACTCTCTAAACAGTCATGTCACTCCTACGATAACTTTCACTCTTTTCTAGCTAAACTGCACAAAATCAGCTCCTCCAAAAAGCCACAGAGCAGCACTGTGTTGGATGACAGTTTAACCAGTGCATTAAATCCATGATCAGCATTTTTTACCACTGAGCTAACAGATTTTCAACTTTCAAGTGCCACAATTGTTTGCAGGCCGTTGTTTAAAACTAAGTCATGGAAAAAGACTGATTAAGGCTACAATAGTGTCCCCATTCCACAGTCCTAAAGTCTTCTGCTTTTGAATCCACACACATTTCTTATCCCAGACTTAACCTTGCTAGTGTCATGAAACTGATACCCTACTCATCAGTTGTGCTAATGAGCATTCCTGTCTGTTTCAATCCGTTGGTTCATTCCTGTGCGCTCCTTTCCTTCCACCCTCAGGAGGACGCAGTGCCAGCTCTCATGATTCTGAAGAGTGAGTTGACATTATTGCTTTTGATGGCATCTCGACAGGCAGATATCACTTGGACCTTGGGCTTGCCCACTGAGGAGAGGGATGAGTAGAGACAGAAAAAGATTGATTATGGTTAGGGGTTAGGGTTAGATATGCGAGACGTATCAGAACCTAAAACCTGGTCCAAAAGATTTTAAGCTTCAAAGCTCTGCTCAGAACAAGTGCCAATGTTTAAGCAATTAAATGTCTCAAAGCTTAACTCATATGTTTTTCAGCGGCTGTTCGCAGTTAATGTTTTAAAGCAAAATTTTTTTAACCAGAATGTCTGTGTGTTTGAGCTCTGGAGAGGGTGAGGGTAAAATGACATGGTCACAGGTTAGAGTGTATTTCCAGGCATACACAAATATAATAGTGGTTCATTTAACTGACTTGAAAACATGTTGGACACAAAGTTAACTAGATTTGACACAAACATAATCACTCATCTTTCTGGGAAAGAGTAGACATATACACACACACACTCCCACACACTCCCACACACCCACCTCGGAGTCTACCAGCCCGCTGTATGGCCTGGTTGACAGACTTGAGGCAGGCCAACAGGGCATTGTGGTTGTTGGAGCGAATCTTATACTCATTGATGAGATCTCTGTTTAGATCATACAGTTCCCTGTAACGCTTCTTCATAGTTGTCCTACAGGATGCAGAGAAAAAGAAGACATGTTGGGAAAAACAGGGTGGAAAAATTTTTTCCTCTTTGCAGCTGGTACACACACACACAACAAAAAAAAAAAAAAATCATACCAGTTTTCTAACTCTATAGTGAAACAAACTGGTTATTGTCTTAATGGTTTTGATACAAACAAGTTGTTCACTTAACAAGTGCAAATTTTTAACGTCAACACGCCTGCTGAAAAGGTCTAAGACAGAGTTTAAAGTATTGGCCATAAATTGTCTTTGTTTAACACACACACACAGATTATGAGTGAGAAGGGTTGACTATGCCGTCACTGAATCAAGTTAAGCTGCACGGATGTTGTGGCAACTCACATGTCACCCATAAGGCGTGCATCCTCTGCTTGAACCAGCATGTTCCTGATGTAGTTTGAGTGGTCGGCCATAGCTGCAGTTAACTTCTGATGGACAGAGTGGAACTCATCCACCTAGCATACAGATATTTAAAACCCAACATTAATACACCACCCAAGCAGAAACATGTTTCTGCTTTACTTTAATCAAATGTTGTTCTAATATCAGTGCGTCCTTTGGTAAACTTTTGTTAAGCACTTGGATAGTAAAAGTGCAAAAACATGACATGATATCCAACTCATTCACATAAAATGCAAAGCGGATACACTATGAACTTCTTTATTAAAAATAAAGATTTAATCTTTTCTTTGCAACCTTGACTTCAGGTATAGTTGTAACATTGACTGTATAAGTGAAGATGGACAGAACTGTTTTAGTTGAGTAAACAGTATAAAAATGTTTGACAGCATAGATCTTAATCCAAATAAAACCAAACCTCAGTGAGTGTATTGCGTAACTCCTCGAAGTATCCTGGGAAGTCTGCTTCTGCTGACAGGTCCTCGATTGCCAAGAAGGAAGCCAGTGATTGGACCAGATCTCCAGCTAAGTCAATGTCATCAGTTCTCAGAGTGATCTGATTGAATAAAGTAGGAATGAACTTGGTAACTCAGGAATTTTAGTTGGTTTAACTGCTGCTGTGACTGTTGCTTCTGTTATTTCCAAATACCATAAAACATTCATTTTGTGTTTAGAAAAAGAGTTTGTAACAAAAACCACCAAGAACTTTCAATTAATGTTAAAGTTGAAGTAGTAATTTTTATGTTTGTGTGTACCTGTCCATTGCTGGCCATGCTGATGGACAATAGCCCCCCTCCTCTTAGTGAGTTAAAGGTGACATCAGGACTGTCCACTCCCTCTGGCAGCAGGAAGTTCTGATTCAGCCACATCACCACCTACATTCAAAAATATTTACGTGTGGGCAAACAGTTGAATACATAAATCAAGAGAGTTTTGTTAAATTTGACCTTAAATTAAAAGCGTAGGAAAAAAATGTTGACAAGTTTATTGCCTTCAAAATAGAATAGAACTCAGTAGAATCACTCTTTTTGTTCTCTGTGTCCCACAGAGACAATGTGACAGCCTACCCGCTGGGGTCGGTCACTGATGCTGAAGGTGACCGTTCCAGTGGGTGGAGCAGCTGAGGAGTCAAAATTTATGTCATACATGGAGAAACGAGGCAGCTGACGGGTGATTTCAAACACATGGAACTGTGTGCTGGAGAAAACAGACAGAGGAAGGTGGAGTGGAAACAGAATTATTAGAATATTTACAACAGTGCATTTGCACATACAAAGGAGTCAGGCCTCTCATGAATTTGTAGTTCTGGCACTGCAAAACTATATCCCCATCACAATCAGCTTTTTGAATCAATTTGTTGCTTGTAAGGTACCATTGTATAGCAAGAATTAACTAAAATTCCATTATTGCTACAGCACAGCAGCACTGACATGTCCTACCTAGTTTTCCCTCCAACAAAGGCTTTAATGTGTAGATCCACTGGTATGTCTTTTGGTGGGACGATGGGGACTCGGACACAGCCTGACAGGTTTTGGGCACTGGGATGGACAACATGGCTCTCACCCTCAAATATTCCTTCTGCAAAGATGAGCACTGCGCGGATAATTGTTTCTGCGCGGGACAAGGCACATTAAGGATTATTAGCATTCATTCAGTCTCCAGAAGGCTAAAGATTCTCAACTTAACGGCTACAAAACTCTACCATTAGGTGTTGAAATGCTGAGCTCTACGTGAGCCTTCTGGGCCTCTGTAGCAGGTCTCACTGACAGCGCTGTCTGGAGCTGGGTGTTGGCTGGTATTACACCCATCCCACTGTTTATCTCTGACACACCCTGAAATGTGTGTTTGTGTGCATGTTAATATACACAATAATATCCAGTCTAAAAGTAATTATGAATCCTGTGAATATCTACATAACGTCTGCTGTCTCTAAAGCACACAGGAATTGGAATGAATGAGATTCAGTTATCACACATTAGGAAAACAGGTGGAGGTGGAAAATGGAGAGTGTAATATGTAAATATACACTAATATCGGCACCTTGGCATTCTCTTCATAGTTCCGTAGCTCAAGCAGGAGATTCTGTCTGCGCTGGCTGAGCTCTCTAATGAGGTCCTGTTCAGCACTGGAATCCATTAGGTTTCCTCTTAGGTCCTTACTAGCTGGTAGGTAACCACGGACTACAGGATACACACACACACACCAATAATAACATCCTATTCCAAGCTCTGTGAAGCATCTTTCAAATTATTTTTAAAATGTGTGTATTCTTTGTCTGAATTAATTCAGTTTCAACATGTCCTCTCATACAACATACCCTCTCCCTCTATAGAGGTGCAGATCAGTTGTTTTTGTCCATCCAACCTGTAGTCTCCCTCCACCACTCCTGCCACAGAGGAGGAGAGGTTGTCTTTGAAAATGACCTCACCCGTTCGGTCACTACGAGCGTCAATCTGGAAGAAAATAGGAATGTGATGACAAAATGAACTCTTCAGGAAAGATTGCAGAAAAATTGTATTTTATCCCAAAAAATAACAAGAGGTTGTCTGTAGACACAAGGCCTGCTAAATTGGGTGCTGACCTTTCCATTGGACCATCCAGTGATAAGCTCAACAACCCCATCAGCATTCAGGTCAAATGCATGGATACTCATTGCATGATTCTTAGACTGATCGGGGGAGAGAAAACCAGATATGATTTACGAAAAATTAAGAAACTATTCAAATTCATCTAACCTACAGTTTTGACTGTCACTACTGTATAAAACATTGTGGTACCTTGATCCTCCAGTAGCGGGCTGTGCGGTCATATACTCCAACAGTGCCATTAGCCAGGGCATAGCCAAACCTGCTGCCATGCATATGGCACAAAGATGTGACTACCTGTACAAAGAAAAACAGAGAGAACGCTTGTCATGACCAAAACTGTTGTTCTGCTGCAGTACAACACATAACAGATCTATATCACCACTTTTTTTTTTTTTTTTTTTTAGAACTGGTTGCTGCAAAAACACAAATTAACATTCTTAAACAACATAACATACTCAGTAAATTTCTTTCAACTCAAATCAACAAGTTTGGTTTGCAATATGCGTTGCAATATTTTGCTTTCACTTACCTCATTTTCAGTCATCTCAGACACAAGCTCATCCTCTTTGAACACCCTGATGTCAAAGTCCTCAGATCCTACCAGGAGCTATAAACACAATGCACAACAATTTAGCATATTAATGATCTTAATTAATCTTTCATTTAAACCATATGTGGAGTTTTGACAGAACACCTGCCAATAAGTCAGGACTTACCTCGTTTTTCCCATCCCCAGTGAAGTCACAGAGCACTAGAGATCTGACATTATCTCCAGTTACCTACGAACAAGATAATTCACAATTACATATCACAAATTTATAGAAATCCCCGTGTTGCTTTTTTATATGAATAAGGAATAATTATAATTTAAGTGTGTTCTACCCAAACTATATCTGATTCTAAACTGACTAGTGCTCCCTGAGTGAACGTGCAGATTAAAATAAGTGCAATCTCTTTGTTCTTACTGTCCAAAAGTGGTCGTTGCCCTCATAGTCAAAACCTTGCAAGGCACAGTTCCCTCCGATAATGGCAAGGGGAGATGCAATGTCCCCAAGTTTCCCCAACACAATGGCATTGGCCCCATCTGTCACCTACACCCACACACAGCAAGATGATAATAGCCACAGTCTGTGGGTAAAGTCATTTTCTGTTTTCCTGGTTTTAATTTTACAGTGTTAGTTCAGAACTAGCCCTTCCCCTAATCTTCCCTTTTCCACTCACCTCTCTGTAGAACACATCAGCATTGTCATGGACATCATAGGCCAGCAGGTTAGTTTGGGAACCCACTAACAATGTGTCACCAGTGGTGTTTGGTCCAAGCTTCCCTGCCGTTAGACAAGTGACTGCCTGGTTTATGTTGAGCAGTGAAATGTCAGAGTCCTGGGTGCTCTGACTCAGCCTGTGAGCAACAGGTCTCTGACCACGAGCATGAGGGTTGTGAATAAAAACCTTAAAAAAGAGAGTTGAAAGTATGAAGTGATTATATACTGTATATTTCTGCAAATTATTAAAATAAGAATTCTCCAAGAAATGTGGAAAAGTATTATACTTCAAATGGGTAAGTAAAAGTTATGACAAGGCCACATGACAAGCATGGGATTGTTGTTAAATTAGAAAATTATCATTCACTCAATCAGCAACAATGCTCTGCAATCTACATTTGGTCATCATCAATTTCTCAAAGCTATGGTGAAACTGCAAATGTTTTCCTCACCTTTCCAGCCTGTGTGGCTGCAGTAAGGCATGGGTGGACTCCATCAAACTTCCCAATAGTCACCATGCGAGGGTTAATCTTGTGGTTCAGCTTCAAGGTGAATATCGGGACCAACATGTCGCCTATTGGGTATTCCTAACCAGACAAAAGGCAAGAAGGCATCATGATAAATACAGTGACAGATAATCCGAGGTAATTAATCGTTTCAGGTCCAATCAGACAGTAATTTTAAAGTATAATCAAGTGCATTAGCAAAGAAGATTGCTTGTTTTTGCCCACTAATGTAATTACAGGCTTTACCTCGGACATCCACTGGTGAGTTCTGTTGCCTAGCAACAAAGCGTGGCACGCTAAAGCTTTCCTTCTAGCTAATCTCCCGAGCGTTTACCGAACAAGAGGGCTAACAGTACAACAAAAAAACACCTCGCACGACTTTTTTAAACAAATACCCACCCGATATCAGCACCAACTACGATGTCAATCATTTGAAGGACGTAAATTTGTCTATATTTATTTGCTTTGTTGGTCTGAAAGCGTAGCGTCACAAAATAACGTTATCGTCGCTGCGTTTAGTGTTGCCGGGAACAACTCCAAAGCAGCGACGAGACAAAAGAAGAAAACGTCAACGCTTTCTTTGTAAATCACATTAATTTGTGAAAACGATCTCACCTGGCACCTTTTTCGGCTGCAAAAGGTTAGATTTTGGTCAAATTAGCCGGCCGGCTAACGTGCTAGCTGGGTAGCGGGCCGACGCTAACAGGAAGTCAAATCTACCTACACCTTCCTGTCTGCGGATTTCAAAATAAAATAATCTGCCTCACTCTGCGTGGGACTGAGATTACCTGCACGTCCCCAAACATCCAAATATATCTGAAAGTCAAATCAATCACTAATATCTATTGATATTTATCATTCTGAAAATATCGAATTACATTTAGTCTTATGATGTATTTCTATGGATGGATATGTAAAACTATAAAGATACAAACATCCTCCATCCAGAATCTCAGAAATAGTCACGTTGGCCCCATCATGTGGTGAGAAAAAGAAGCAAATGAACAAATACTGCAAAATGCGTTGCCTACAATGCAAGAGAAATAAGATCTAGTGTTTATGGATTCAGTGGATGATGATAAGGAGACTGATTCAGGCCCTTTCCATGGGCATTTTTCCACCACTTCGATTTTTTTTCTTGCAAGACATAATTTTGACTCCTAATGCTACACCTTATTCCAACCTTCAAGCTTCAGTCATAGGTGTTTATACGTCAGTAGTATTGAGCACCATCTCACCTCATTATCTTTACTGCTTGAAAACCAATTACATAATAAATGGTAAAGATAACTCTGTTGTGATAATTGAACTGGCTGCCAACAGATGAGTATAAATGTGAGCAGCAGAGTGCGCTGTTTGGTTAGCTGAACGTTGGAGTCCCAGGTTGCCACATCACCAGTTTGAGGAGTCCAGATATAAGTTTCAGCAGTAAAGAAATGCAGAAGTGAACACCTGTACATGCAGGCCTGTTGGTCTGGAGGTCCCTTCTTGTTTGGGTTCATATCCACAGTGGGTGGTTTGAACTCTGTGTCCCAGACTCACTTTTATTTCACATTGGTTGCATAGATAGACATCCAGGCCTTACTGTCTCACACAGATAGAGGGATTTTATGTGGGCAGACGGCTCGTTGGTCTAGGGGTATGATTCTCGCTTAGGGTGCGAGAGGTCCCGGGTTCAAATCCCGGACGAGCCCTCTTTTAACCCCCTGAGAGTCACAGAAATATCTGAGGAAAATCAGGGAGCAAGAGTGAGAAGGCTTAATGATAACAACAGCAACGTGTTTTGTACTTGTCAAAAGCTAAACCATTTAAACTTTGATGCCTAGAAAAAACATCTGGATCATAATGGAGTTGTGATTATTTATTTTTTTTAAAAACAGGGCTCGTCCGGGATTTGAACCCGGGACCTCTCGCACCCAAAGCGAGAATCATACCCCTAGACCAACGAGCCAGTGAGGGACAGAAAGCCTGGATCTGACCAGTCATCTTGCCTGTGATGCTCATTTTATGTTATTAAGACATTTTCATCACGGAAAAGTTGGCATGTGAAAGAACACATGGGGAAATAATATAATATGTAAATATTATATAATAACATAATATGACATAATATGTAAAATGTAAATGAAAAATATGGAGGTTGCTGGTAGTGGTTAGCGCTGTCGCCCCACAATAAGAAGGTCAGTTCCCGACCTGGGGCGCCGAACATGTCTAGGTTAATTGGTTACCCCCCTGAACCCTCCACAGAGATGACCCCCCCAGAGACTAAAGAGTAGACTGGACTCCCCCACAGACTAGAGACAGACTAGAGACAGCATTGGTCATGTTACTGCTGTAACCACGTGAATAATGAACGAAAGACCCAAAAACCTGTAGTTATGAGTCGTGAACGAATCAGTCGCGCCTATGCTGAGAATGTGCAGCGGTCATGTGACAAGTGAACGAGAGACTCAGACCCAAAGACCCTATTTTATGAGTCCTGAACAAATCAGCCATTCCTACACAGAGAATATGCGGCAGAAAGACCCGTTCGTGAACGAATCTGAGCCTGTGGCACAGACCAGGGAAAAAAGAACGAATCACCCACTGAGATGACTTGTTACTCCCGAGTCATACAAAAGATTAGTTCAAAATGAACGCATCGTTCACGAACGACACATCACTACTGCCTGTAAGGCAGAGCTCAGGGAGCAATAGCCACTAGTTCTCCAGCCCACGTGTCCTCCTCCTCTGTTAGCTTTGAGCTAGTTAGCTAACACCGGCGCTAAAAATGGCAACAGAAGCGAAACGACCCAAGGTTAAAACTTTTATAAAGAAACTATTTGATTATTTAACTTCTATTTTTGAATGTAAAACACAGTGTTGTGTCTGACTGAGCTTCATGTCAGTGATGTTAGTGAGTCGGTGCACTTTGACAGTTGGACAGTTTCACAGCAGTAAATATAACTCAAGCAGTCAGCTGTCATATTATAGTGATGATGTTATCAGTGATGTTCTGTTTTGGTCCCCTCTGACAGACTGATGAAGACTCTCAGCTCAGTCCTCTGCAGACCTTCCTACTGTGGTGCGACTCAGTCGGTCTGATCCTCAGCGATAAGGTTTGTTATCAGGACCTGGACCAGGATTCTGTCGGACAGTCTGTCCAACAGCCAGGATGTTTATTTTAAACAGATTTCTAACCGTCTGTTTCTGAAATTAGAGATAAAATAAAAGAGGTCCTGATGTGGACCTTTGCTCCCAGACTGGACTATAATTCAGGACCCACTCTTCTGTCTTCAGGTCTATGTGAGTAAGGAGGGCACAGTGGCAGAGTATGGGATGCTGGCCAAGGACAACATAGAGGAAGGGGAGGTTTTATTCACCATCCCCAGATCAGCTCTCCTCCATCAGGGAACAACCAAAGTCTCTGCCCTGCTGGAGAAAGGTAACCGTTTTGAGTTTTAGTCCAAATCAAAGTTGCCTTCGTCGTCTCTCAGTCTGTAACTCCTCTGTGTGTTTTTCCTTCATAGAGAAGTCTTCTCTGGAGAGCTCGTCAGGCTGGGTGCCCCTGCTGCTCGCCCTACTGTATGAGTACACGTCCTCACAGTCCCATTGGAAACCTTATCTCTCTCTGTGGACGGACTTCAAGACACTGGATCACCCCATGTTCTGGTAAAAAAGCATCCATCACATCTTAGAGGGTCAGAGGTGTCCGTCTGATAATTGCTGTGGTGTCAATTTATAGTTTTTTTTTTACAGTGATCTGTGTCTGTTCAGGTCTAAAGAAGAGCGAGACAGATTGTTGAGGGGAACAGGGATCCCTGAAGCCGTGGACACAGACTTGGCTAACATCCGCAGGGAATATACAGATGTTGTCCTGCCCTTCATGACCCGACACCCTGACCTCTGGAACTGCAGCACACACACACTGGAGCTATACACAAAGCTGGTGGCCTTCATCATGGCCTACAGGTCAGTGAACACAACACCTCCTTGCACATAACCTAGTGTGTTAAAATTCATCTGGTCCTTGACGCCTCCTCTTTATCGCTGTAGTTTCCAAGAGCCACAGGAAGAGGAAGATGATGATGAGGAGGATGAAGAGGAGGAAAAGGCCCCCAACCCACCGATGATGGTTCCGATGGCTGACATGTTAAACCATGTGTCCAATCACAACGCTAACTTGGAGTTCACTTCAGTTAGTTCCCTCATCCTCTTAAATATTGGCTGGAATGACTTTTTCTAGTCTCAGACGAGAAGTTAGGCAGAAATTAGTTCCTTCATCAAAGAAGATATGTGACATTTGGACCTGAGCTGTAACACACTGTAAAATTGCTGTATTTCTCAATTTTTCTTACTATCTTTAGGACAGTCTGAAGATGGTTTGTGTTCGCCCCGTTGGTAAAGGCGAGGAGGTCTTTAACACCTATGGGCAGATGGCCAACTGGCAGCTGCTTCATATGTACGGCTTCACAGAACCGTATCCAAGCAACAGCAACGACACTGCGGACATCCCCATCATCAACCTGTACAAAGTCACCACACAAGGTGATAAGTGCTCACAGACTAGTGCTGAGGAAGGAAAGATGAGTTACTGAAGTGTTAGTTGTTATGCTCAGAGATGGTTGAAGCCAGTCAGAGTTTGTGTTGCAAAGAGAAACTGTTTCATGTAATGAGTGATGAAAAGATGTTGTGTAGTATTCTGAGTTTATCAAATTTATTCAAAACATTTCTTATCTATTTTTAGAAGTCTGTTCTCTTCACTGGGATTTTATGAACTGAGAAAAGCTGGTACAGTAGCAACGCAGCTGTGTTGACAGCTGCAGGTCGTGTTAATGTGCGATCATTGTTTGGTGGCTGAACTGTATTTAAATTTAGCACAATTTAGCCAACTGTCTCATTCGTGGTTGTTTTTCATGTTTTTGGGTCATGTTGTGGTTATTTACACGGATGAATTCTCATGTTTATTTTTGTGATGCAAATGTTTTTTGACAGGTGGGCTGAGTTTACTTTCTAGCAGGGTGGTGTTTTTGTATTGAGAAGCTTGTAAAAGTTTTAAGTCAAAAGAAAAAAAATTGTATCTCAAAGTCAAGGGTGTGGTGTTGCAATCAGTCCGGAACACACAAAATTATTTTCTCCTCATAAACAGTTCTACAGAGTGATCTGGCATCTTCTGCCCCTCCCAGATATTCAGTCTGATGTGGACCGGCAGCTGGTGGAGAATCAGTGGGAGCTGCTGCGTCAGATGATTCAGGAGAAAGGAGCCTTTGTCTTTGGTAAACATGGCTGCCTCACGGACACAGAGCTACACACTGCACTCAAGGTGACGGAGTGAATACAACAGCTGCTTGAACAATGTTTGCTTGTAAACTGGACAAAACCATTTTGGTGTTAGATGAGACATGATTCTTGCTTTGTGTATCATCAGGTGCTGTGTATGTCAAAGGAAGAGTTCTCAGAGTTCACAGAAAATGAAGGATGGGAGGAAGATGAAGAGGAGGATGAAAAGATTTCCCTTGCTTTTTCCAACGAGGGCCTCCCAGAATTAAAGGCTTCATGGAAACGGTTGATTCATGAAGCAGCCCGTCTAACTCTGGGGTCCTACAGAGAGGGAGAGGGGGAGGATGAGAGGGCTGTGGACAGAGACCGGGCCTTGATAGAGGACAAGGCAGCACTTGCTGGACTGAGCACCAGGCAGCAGAATGCCCTGCAGGTACGATATGGACAGAAGAGCATCCTGCACAGACTGTTGGAGCTCACCAAGTCATAAGTTCAGCTGTGAGGCACCAGACCACACTGGAAACTTTTATCTTAAGAGGAAAACTGCTGCAGGTTTCCCTTTAAAAACATTGTCAGCTGTGTTTTTTTGAAGACATTTTCAACCCTTGATGTTTTGTATTCTTGCTAAAGGCTGAGATTTAAACTGGTTTACCATTATTTGTACATTAAAGGCAAAAGGTACAAGTTGCCATAGTCCGCAATCAATCATTGCTAAGAAAGAAATAATTCAGGTGGAAGCTTTAAACCTCCCGCCCACATAAACCTTCACATCAGAAAGACGAGCCTGTTGCTGCATCTGTTGGACTCTGAGGTCACAACACATTTAACTTAACGTCTGTTGAACTGACAGAACTTCAGTCACTAGTTCATCTGGATCAGTTTATATCTTAAGGCAGTTCAAGAGAGAATTTTATCCAACTATGCAAGAGTGAATATACAGATATACACAGCAAATGGACAGAATCAAAATAAATGTGTGGGTGCAAATAGTTGCACAGTACTGAGTTTTTATAAAGAACTATAGGTTGAAACAGAGCTTCAAAACAGCAAACCCATTTTAGTTGTAACATTTTCTGTTGTTGTAAACAGGAAACCTGAAAGGTCGTACGCTCTTCTGGTTGTACATGACAGTAAATGCTTTCCAATGAAAGTACAGTGCTGTTTGTGACAAACAAGAAATAGCACCTTAACTTTACAGAGAACATTAAAACAGTTTGAGTTCTTGAACAGCATCTTAGTCCAAAAAAAACAAATGCATTGAGAATGAGAATAATAGCACCATCCTTGAAAGAACACAAATGCTTTGCAGTTTGAATGCTTTATTTCCGGTATGTATGCATACTGCAGTTAAGTAGCAAGAACTAAAGGCAAACTAGAAAGGACTACAAAATACAACACATGGACCAATACATTTACAAAACATTCAAAATGTTACAAAATGGGCTGTATTGGTCCTTTCTATTGTTCTTCAATTTGGGTCTTTGTACAAATTGTCAAGATACGATGTCACCATCACTTTGCACAATTTTACAAGTGCCAGGGAGAGACGTCCAGAGCCAGTTTCAAATGGACAAACCATCAGCACACTGTCGCCACCAACACACCAGGAGTAGACCCCCATCGAGTAGACTACACTACACGTTCCTTTCCCACTCAGGATAAAAAGGAATCAAATGAAAATAGCAGGCAGCTTTTTTTCCTTCAATCATCTACCATTCAGCCTCTGAAATCAAAACAAAAAAGGTCTGGGGGAAGCAAACCAAGGACTTTGGTAGTGAGCGAAAATATGTTTAGATGTCTTTACATGTCAGGATACATTTTATTTGACATGTGAATCGTTCTCCACTTATTTACCCTCCTGTTCTCCCTTTTTTTCAATATTTACATCAAAGCATAAAAAAAAAAAAAAAAAGTATATTAAACAGCATGTCCAAACTCTTTCTCTCCTTCTCAATTCAGCCCCAAAGGGATAAACAAAAATCTAATCTTTAGATCCGTGAGCAGTAGTCCTTTCATCCACATTTCAAAAGACTGTGGGTGCCAGTTTATCCAGTGCCAACATGTGTGTGGTGAGGGAGTGGGTCAAGGCCTCGGCATCTCTCCCAACGGCTATGAGCTGGCTGGTACACAGGCTAGCTGGCACCAGTGCCTTCCATCACCTGCTGGGCCTGCTTCTGTCCCATGCAGCACTGGGCTACAGACTGGAACAGTCTGGGGACAGAGGGGGAGCAGTAAGACTTTAACATCAGCACAACAGTGTGAATGTGCAGGTTCAGTTCCTTTGTTAAGTACAAGGACTCCAACTCAACCAGTAAACCTACTTTTCAATCTCAGGGGCACAGTGCACAAAGTCATGGCTCCAGAACTTGAAGGCAGGATTCTTGATCAGCTCAATGAAGGTGATGAGGAGACCCCATGGGTGAGGCCTATTCACTATCAGCCTCTCCAACAGAACCCTGGGGTTGTGGGGGTGGGGAAACATTTTATTAAACACACCTAGTGAATAACTTCAACTTGGAGTTGACTGGATGTATTTACTGAGCGACGATGAAGTCACTCACCTGGTGATCTGCTCCTGGATAGCCTCAGTGTTTGCCTCAGCAAACAGATAGAGCATAGTGCAGCTGAAATAGTGAGTGTGGCTGTTGGGGTAGCGGAGTTGATTGGCAATCGCATTCAAGAACAGGTAACGTCCTGAAAAGACATTAGAGCAGAACTGATCGGAACTATCATCTGATATCACACTTAAACATTTTTGGCTTTTGTTCTGTACCATTTGCAATGTTTTGGAGCTGACTGACCTAAAATAAACCAACCACATACAGTTTTCTAACTATCATCTATTACATCCATCTATAGGAAGCTCTATTTTATATGCAGCGGCCGCACCCTCAGTGTCCAGGTCCACAGCCAGGTTCTGGAAGATGTCCATGTGTGCAGAGTGAGTGATGGTGCTCATTGAAGGAGTACTGCCCTTGTTGTGAATGTGAGCGATAGCCTGCGTGCCTACATACAACACTAGAGCATTTATCAGCTGGATGTTGTAGCGATTTCCTGGCTCATTGGACACCTGGGAGACAAAATGAAATGTTTAAAATTATTGGTCACTGATTTCACTAAGTCAATTACAACAATAACACCCACATATAGATTTTTAATCTTTATCAGCCAGCAACCTGCAGGTAAAACATTAGTCCTACCTGCAAGTTGCTGCGCAGTTCAGACAGGAAAGTGACTGGTGATCGGGTCTTCAGATAGGAGTCCAGGTCCTTCTTGAACTGGGAAGGCATCACGCCTGTAAAGTTGGTGAGGATACGGGGAGCAATGTTGATTTCACTCAGCATGTCCACCTACAGACAGGGGGTGGATAAAAGACAGATTAATGGGAATGTTTTTCTTGTAATCAAGACCCAAACAAAGCAAAAGACTCATCTGGACTGGACTTGTAATCATGCAGCTTACCAAGACTGTTCGCCTGAAGGCAGAGCAAGAGAAACTGTACCTTGAGATTAGGTGTAAAAGGGTCAGGGAGCCTCATGTTGCGTGGGAAGGCACTGAGGATGAGGTTGCGCAGCTGGATGCAGTTAGGTGGGATAACATCACAGAAACCATAATGGTAGTCACACAGGAACTCTGGGAAATCATGCAGCAGGACCAGGAGCACTCGCAGTGTGCCCTGAAACGGCCCCCCCCCAAAAAAAAGACAGCAGGAACAAAGATTAGTTTCAGGTTTTCACCATTTCAGTGTCATCGTTGTAAGTTTTCTGTTCCTCTAACAAAAAAATATGAATGACTTAATTTACCATGACCCAACTACAACCCCTTGTTTCAGTATTAGGTTACTGAAAAAACAGAATGGACAGGATCATGGCTGTTCCTTAGAGAAAGTGAGAGCACCTTGTAGAGGATTTGCATAGGTTTGTTGAGTTCTACATTCCTCAGGAAAGGGGCCAGGTACTTGAAGAGATCAATCAACAACTGTGCATACATGGGCCAACCCTGGAAAACAAGAAATGGGTCAATTCAGATACAATTCAAAACACACAGAAATGGGAAAGCAACAACATTGATCAATGAAAAAGACTGAAGGTTAGCTTTAAAACGAAAATCTCGTTTTTGTGTACCTTCTGCTGCGGTGTGTGCGCTAGCATCCTGGCAATGAAAATGCGATGGGAGATAAGTTCCAACCAGGCGTACACAAAGCCGGGTGCTTTGGTGGGTCTCAGGATGTGGAAGGTATTGCTGCAAATGAGAAGGAAAAAAGTAAATCCATGTCAAAATTAATCCAAACCACCTGAGCAGGTAGGAACCCTTCAGATGTGTTGCTGAAAATAGATGTCTTACCAGAAGGCGGTGAGTGTCTGGAAGTTGATGGTCTCGAGGACATGCTCAGGGGCATTAAGCTCCAACAGCAGCATGATAAAAATGCGATGGTATGGCAGCTGTTGGAATTCTGTCTGACGGACATCATGGTCCTGGATCAACACCCCAACTACAATACCCAGCACCTAGAAGCAGATTGTAATATTTCATAGGAATTAAGTACACCAGGTAAGTGAGAAAGAGTAGTTACAGTACCAGTTAGAGCTTATCATGCAGTAAAACCATGATGTTAACAGACTTAAGAATTTTGTTTCCTCCCTTTTAATATCTGTGCTGTTATGTTGCTGTACCTTGTTGAGGAGGTTGATTTTTGTTACTGTGTTGGTGGCCTCTCCAGAGTGTTTAACCAGAAGGGCTATGAGCCTAACAAAGGCATCCAGGTTGTGGTAACACTTGGCTCTGATGATGGCTGCACTAGCTGCTGGGTTGTGCTGCTGCTCAGCCTGTGCTCTATAGCTTATCTCCACACACATTTCTGTGCATAGTCGGAAAAACCTTGTGATAAGATCATCGGTCTTCAAGATGCCCTGCTGGTGCATCTGGAGAGAAAAAGAGCAGAGACATGAGGTAAACATGAGGAAAGTCCTGGTTTTTGAGCATTTTTGTAAGTAACTGATAACCGAGTGTTTACCTGGCCAACAAAGGCAGAGAAGGCTTTGGTGCTATCCCTGCCAGCAGCAGCTGAGTGATAAAGGTTTACCCATTCCCTCAAAAGATACTCTGCCTTCTCCCTCAGGCCTGGAGGATCATCATACTCTGAAGCCTGTGAAATCCCAGAGTGCATCATAAAGTTGGGTCCCCCATGGGCCCGGTCAATCATTGCTTCGTAATTGGAGCGAACGACATCCATAAGCTGGGGAAGACTGTGGATGAGAAGAAGAAAACACACTCAGTTTTAAAACATAATTGAATGAATCAAATACTACTTCAGACTACACTTTAAATTGCAAAATACCTCCACTTCACTGAGCACCCTTGAACCCCCAACTATTCCTGTCATCAAACCAATGTTCAAATATTGGAACAGGTCCTTACCCCTCAGGTGCATTGGCTCTGGAGTGTGCACAGGTCCTCATTAGAGTCTCAATTGTGTGAAAGAGATCAGCCTCTGTGACATGGCTGACACTTCGTTCATCCACCAGCAGCAATTTCACCAACTGCATGGCAAATGCAACTGCCATGTAGTGCAATCCATTCTCCATTGACTGAAAGAAAACAAAACCTAATGAGTCGCTAATGGCATCTGAGGCTTTGATTGATCAGACATATGAATGAGAAACTGAATCCCAAATCTCGTGATCACGTTGGAGGATTACCACTATTTCTTATACACCATCATCACTATTGTACCACAACACAATCCAACACAAAAAAAAAAACAATAAATAGAAAATGAGCCACTAACTGATGTTAACTGTAATGTGTGTACAATGTACCTGGGCCAGATGCAAGTCATACTGCTGCATATTAACAAGATGGTTCCTGATCAGAAGCTCCACTGCTTCTACATTGTATTTGTACTCATCACGGCATTCAATCAGACACCTGTAAGAACAAACGCATAATAGAAATTAAACACCAATTAATTATAACAAGCTGTCCTATATATGGAGATTTTTTTTGTTATGAACCACAGGGAATGACAATTTTATATTTGGGTCCTAATTCACCTGGTGATCTGCTTATTGCACCACTGTAGTCCATAGGCACGCCCATCCTGCAGGGCTTTAAGCACGAGCAGGTGGCACTCTCTGTAGCGAAGCAGCAAGTCAGCATCAGCCCCACTAGTAGCATCTAGAAGACCCTCTACAGCCTGGGAAATAGACAAACCAACTTAGTGAGAGATGAAAGGTCAAAAATGAAAGTGTCACAATGTTCGACACTATTTCTAAGGACTTAACTGTCACTTAAAAAAAAAACCCAAAAAAAACAAAAAACCAACTCCCCCACCTTCTGCAGGAGGCCAAGTGCAGCAATGCCATCCCTAGAGTTCCTGGCCAAAGCCACTGTTTCCAACAGGCTGCGCAAGGCCTGAGTTAGTGGGTTCATGGCAAGGGCAGGAGGGATTGCATGAAGATGTTGCTCCAAGTCTGCCATGCACTTGTCATAGATCTGAGCTACATCATCTGTGGCCCATGCCTGTTGCTGTAAATAGAAATACAGAGGAACTGTATTAAGTTGTGACTATCAAAAATGAAAAACTAATCCTTAATTGTAATAAATAGACATTTCTTTTGTGTGTAACAAGAAAAACAACCCACCTTCATGGGCTGAGCCAAGAAGCCAGTGGGCTGTGAAAGATCATTACTGGGTAAGAAACCTGGAACATTTCTGGCAAACTCCTCATATACAGCCAGTTGCTTGGGGTCCACTCCTCCCACCTAGGACAGATGTGCACTGTGTTACTTGGCAGAAATACACCTATAGAAAGTCAACTAGGATTCAGGTTCTGCTCAATACAATGCTTCTGATCTGACTGAGTTAACAAGGAATTATATTTTACAGTGTAGCCATCATAAATTGATTTAAAATGGATTTGCCCCCCCCCCCCCCCTCCCCTCGATACTGGCACGACTGGATGTTGCAGTGATCTTACCTTCAGTCTTATCTGCTCTGGCATACGTTCAGCTTGGTAAGTCAGAACGACAGGATCACAGTAACGCCGCCCCTCCTGGCGGGCATGCTTTCTCAGCTCAAACTCCTAACAAGAGTTGAGACCTGATCAATAAACCTTTCCTTTTATGCAAGATATATTTTTAAATTTCAATACAAAATTGAATAACAAAAAATGAACACGAAAGGTGGCAGTAAACATCTTGAGTAGGCAATCAAGAACAATGCATAGGTCTTATGTAGCATGATCACATCACATCTATGACCTGCTAAAATACTAAACCAAGTATAAAAAAAAAAAAAAAAAAAAAAAGCCCACTATATTTAACTTTGTCAACAAACTGCAGATGGTTGCAATTGCAGTTGCATTTCTGCCTTTGGTTTTTGTTGTTTTCATGAAAAATGGAAGCACAAAGCTGTAGAGGGACACTTCCCTACTGTTACACATCAATACAACTCAGGAAACACAACTTTATTCTAATAGAATAGGGTTTTTCCTCACAGCAGAGTACTGTGATACTTCAGAAAAGTGTTGCACATCATACTGATACAACAGAAGTGACTATGTATAATAATTGTAGTTTATAAATTAATGTTAACTACTTCACACTGAGTTGACACAAACAACAGATGATACAAAGATGCATTTATACATTTGACTATTGAGCAATTTTTTTTTAAGTCTGACCGTGGCTAGTCTCTTATCCATTTCAGGGCCAGCCTTCTCCACGGCTGTTTTCTGAATAAAGCAGCAAGCCAATTCACAGTTGTCTTGAGCAATCCGTGCTGCAGCCTCTTCCATCATTTCCCTCTGTTGGGGGGTTGGTGCCTGGAAGAATTAATAGTTAAATTTAAGAAAAGAATAGAATCAGGAATGACACATGTTATCAAACAGAAGGGAAGATGTCTGTAGAGGACAGAAAGCTATCTCTATAGCCAAGCCTTTGAGTAGGTGCTGAGCTTACCCTCAGTGCAGCAGCAAAGCTGTTTTTAAGGTTGGTAGCAATGCTCATGAGCAGGGGCTCACGGCAGGTGATCATGGCCATACCAGCCGTCAGGTTTCTCATCATATGGTGGGCAGCGACACGCATGCGGGACTCCTCCGAATCCAAGGCAAAGTCTTTCCTAATAATCTGTTCACATGTCGTCATGGCAATTTTAATAGAGCGATCGACCACAGGATGAACTAGTTCCTGGACGGCTCGCTCTACTGACTGCCTTACACACTGCTTCAACTGAGGATGGGCCTGCAGGAGAGGGATCTGTAGCAGAGATAGAGGAAGCATCGGTGATGGGTGATTCAAGAAAGGAATTTGCACCCAAAAAAAAAAAAAAAAAAAGACTGATGATAGTACTTCAGACTTCAACAGAAGAAATAAGATGCATGTATAACATCTCAGTGGTTTGCAAGTACATATTACTCACATTGACATTTATATTGATGTGTGGAGCCAAGCCCGCCAAGGCATACACATTTATGTCATGATAACTGAACTGTGGAGTGGGGGGCCCAGTGGTTGTGCAGGTGGTGGGGGTGGCAGCTGGAGTTGAGGGAGGAGCTGCAAATGGAACAAAGTCTCCTGTTGGTCACAAAACGCTAATTTGATTAAAAACAGGCAAAAACAAATTGTCTGCACAGCATTAACAGAAATCAACAGAATAAGGTAACAAAAACAAACAAAACTCTTAAAAAAAACTTGTTCGTAAGTTGCCTGGGAGGGCCTGTACTTTAATACTTTATGTGTAGAATAAAAAAAACAAACAAAAAAACAAAACCCAAACAAAACACACACACACACACAACTGAACAAATATGGAGCATCCACCTGTGGTAGAAACTGGTAGCATCTCCTCCGGTGGCTTTGCCTCTTTCTTTGGTGCAGACAGCTGCTCCTCCAGGCCCTTCAGTTTCTCTTTGTCTTTCAGCAGGCTCCCTGGCTTCAGATCATTGATGTCCAGGGACAAGTTCTTACACAGAACTTCAATCTCAAACTTTAAGTTCAGCTGCACAAAAAACAAACAAACAGAACAGAACAGAAATTACATATGAGCAATGCTTTGATCAAATATGCTTCTTTGTACAACAATAGTTTCACTTTAACTGAATTGTATTGTACTTGTAAATGGCTACTTGGATGAGTATTGTTTTACCTTCAGATCATGTTCCTGATGGAGCTCAGCAAGGACGTTCATGATGGCCATCGTCCAGGGATTTTGGGGTCTGAAAACCTACAGCATCAAAGACAGATAATTAGTTTAGGGGGGCAACAACATTTTTGTTGGAGCTAAACGTGATACTATTTGATATCACCAGCATTCTGATGTAACACCAATTTCAACTAGATGTCTCTCAGCCTACAACTGCGTTACTCACCATGCTCCGTAGACTGGACTCCAAAACTTTGGCCACAAAGGGAACTACATAAAGTAGCTCCTGTTGGCCTTTCACATAGGCTTCCAGCAGCAAAGACTTCACTTCCAGATCCTGTAAAAAGGAGTAAAAGGTTAACCGACTCCTTGGGCTGATAAGAGACCCATCATATAATTAGACAGAAACATCCAAAAACCAGGTCATAAATTCTTACTGTGTAGAGAATAGGCTTGTTTTTGGCCAAAGTAATCATGCCCAACCAGTGGCCCAGATTCTTTAGCAGGGAGCGATCAGAGAAATTGGCAGCTGCCTTGTCTGAGGTCAAAAGGACCTGTTAAAAAAAAAAAAAAAAAAAAGTGAGGGAAATGTGAGTATTAAATAAATGACTATTTCAGCACAACTCCAACTGTGGTAAGTAGAAAAAAAAAAATTGTAAAAATATATTTTAAGAACTAGAGGAAAAACAGTGCAATGAAAAACTAGTATGAAATATTTTATTATTTATATTTTACACAAAGTATTTGCAAGACAAAAAACCTACAAAACTATAGTTGGTAGCAAAAGAAAGAAGGATTTTGTTTTACCTTGATATTCCTGTAAGTCTCATTCAGGACCATCTTGACAAACTCAGGGTTCTTGAGAGTGTCCAAAAAGTTGGAGTATAGACTGTGAAAGTTGGGCTCAATGCTAACACGCTTCATCACCAGGTACTGAGATACCCAGGGCATGAACTCCTCCTTCACTGTCTCTTTTAACTCCTCAACCTGGAAGAAGCAGATACAGTTAAGGGGGATGGAAAAATATCCTCAACACATTTTACCGTCAAATTGGTTGAGATACAGTAATCTCTTGCCAGTGTTCCTTTACCTTCTGTGTCATATTGGACTGAGAAAGGTTGTTGAAGATAAAAGCAATCTTCTCCTGGACATTCTCTGGAGGCTCTACAATCCTTTCTGTTTGGTCAGTGGCGACCAGCAGGGTGTCAATGTTGGTAGTGTTTATGGAGGGCTGCAGGCAGGAGCAGGGAAATGTTCATATTTTAACTAGTGTCTCCACAAATACAGTCCTGCAGAAATCAGACCAACTGTAAAGCATTCACAAACATTCAGTCAAACTCACAGGCACATCCTTCTTGAAACCGCTGGAAGTTGGTCTTGTAATCGTTGTGGTTTTAGCTGCTGTAGTTGTAGTTGTGGTGGTTGTCGCTAGGGTGCTGGACTGACCAGGCTGTGGGGCTTTAGGGCCACCAGGTTGCTGTGACTGGGCCTGTGCTTGAACTTGTGCCAGTGCAATACTGCCAGGTGTGCTGATGGAGCCTTGCATCTTCACCGGAGGGTCCCGTGACTGTTGGCCATACTCGATATACTGCACGCACAGGATATTGAAAGGTGCAGAGCGAGAGATTTAATTTATCTGTATGTGGGAAGCCTGTTCAATCATCAGAAGGGGAACAAAAAGATGGTTAACAAAAATAAAATAAATTAAGGAAACCTGATTACCTCTTGTAAATGATGGGGGAATTGCAAGAAGTGGGCAATTGAAGCAAGGTGTTGACAATACTGAGGGTAGTCCTTTAGTCTATTTAAAAATATATATATATATTTAGCATGAGACAAGGCAACCACTGTTATATTAATTTTAAAAGGAAAACATGTCAATACCTGTTTTTGAACCTATCTAGGGCAGCAATTCCAAAGTAATACATTTTAGATCCATAGGGTTTTCTTAAGGCTTCAAGGACATATCGAAGGGCCAAGCCCAGGGCCATGTACGTTACAAGACCCTTCTCAATAATTCCACCAAATAGGCAAGCAGTGATGTGCAGCTCCTTGTCTGGGTACTGAGGGAAGAACCGGTATTCCTCAAACAAGTTCCGAAGCATGCAATTGAACACTTCTCGCTCCCGCTTGATGGTAGAATCCTTGAACCTCTGCAGCATCTCCAGAACCTGGACAATGCCGTGAGAGATGAGTGCATTTGAAGAGCAGCAGCATCATTTAGAATATGGATGAACAGGACTTAGTATGCACAGACTTGTCTTAAGTTAGTTTGTATTTTTGAAAAGATGCAAATTAATAAGGTGGCTACATACTTCATCCACAGACATAGTTGGGTGAGGTGGGTGGTTGTAGATGCGCTGGAAGTAACTGTTTGCTTCGTCGTCTATCTCCTTACTAAAGTGCTGGTTTGCCTCGGGCCACACCTGAGAAAGGTCAGCTGGGAGAAGAGAAGTAAATGATCCTTAGTTTGGATATTAATTGGATGTTGTAATCATACACTGGTGCAGCAAGGGCCATGAAATTCACACATTAATGATAATTGAGCAGTCAAGTGATACATCAGGCATTAAAAAGACTCCCAAATGAACAAGTCAAGTTGGACCCCTTTTTAATGCTTTAAATGTAAATGAGGCTAGAGTGGGGCCGTCAGCTTAAGCAGACAAGGAATGGACGACTGATCTGTATTTCCTCTTTGATAAACAGATTTTAATAGGTTAAGGGCAGGAAATTAAGTCGCCTAAATGTGTTCAAATTCAGTCTTTCAAATGTTCTTTGCCAGGATCTGAAACCAATATTTTAGAAACACACCAAGGTGCAACGATAATAATAATTATTGCAGAGGAAATACAGTGCTGAGCAGCGCAGGGCGGGGCTCTCAGTCACACCACTACCACCACCACTTACAGGCCTTCATCTTACTCTGCTGAAAGGTTGGTGGATTCAGGCCTGGTGTGCTCATCTTCCTGGTGCCAAAAGGGTCGGTGCTTACTGTTGGCATCCCCAGACTAGAGCCAATACCAGAGCCAATGCCTGAGCCCAAAGGACCTAGATGTGAAACAACATATCAATCATTTCAATCCACACCCACCTCATCATCTGAGCTATCACCCTTTGTACTACTATTACTACTGCTACTACTACGCAATCTGGCTAAATGTGTAAATGTTGTGTATTGCTTTTGACTGAATTTCAGAAGATTTTTTTTTTTTTTTATAAAGTTAAAGAGCTGAACCTTGGTTATGCTGTTTTAAATCGTTGCTTAACAAATGTTTAAGCTTATTGTATACATAATATTTACTGTCACTATTCAGAGCGAGGAGTGAAATTAATCTTTCCAGTCTCAGTTCTCACTAAAATGACGAAGACTGATTCAAATGGCTGTGATTTAATGGAGTTATGTTTGTGTAAAAAGATAGTAGAAAATCAAATAGCATAGTACCAGAGTCCATACCAGGGAGC
Organism: Remorina albescens; assembly: GCA_034769265.1. NCBI lineage: Eukaryota > Metazoa > Chordata > Actinopteri > Carangiformes > Echeneidae > Remorina > Remorina albescens. The sequence goes on from CM068475.1 coordinate 54,240,896, forward strand.
TGCGAGGACAGGCTGCCAATGCCCCCAAATGGTGTGCTTGGGTTGGGGTTGGACAGTGGTGGGAAGGCTTTGGCTGGGGACTGGGGGTTACTAAAAGCTGAGCTCAGTGAGGTTGGGAAACCCTGCATGCTCTGAGTGTGTGAGGTGGCTGTGCTCCCCAAGTTCAAAGAACCCATGCCAGACAGAGGGTCCATCTAAAAGGCAAGAGAGAGAGAAAGAGAGATTTAGAAAGAAGAAGGAAGAGTCATCAGTACAAACCTTAAGATGTTCAAGCTACATTGTCATGATGCATGAAGAAATAAAAATTCTGTCACTAGCACTTGTTATATTTTTTATATATTTTCATTTTTAAAGTAAGCAAGGCCAGCAGATTATTTCTGTTGGTACCAATTTCTAATATTAAGAACGCATTTCAAAGTTTGTATGCAGAGGCATAATATGGCTTTCACAAGAAGATACCTGTACAGGTGAGATGGCATCTAGGCTGCTGGTGCTGGGAGCACGTCCCTTCGGCATTACCCCTGGTGGAGGCTGCCGGGCTTTATTCATTACATTGCTGCAGTTGGCAACCATGGTCAGGATGGTCTCAGACAACTCCTGGGACACACTCCTAAGCATGAAGTGAAAAAAATTGTTAAAACCATGTTCTTGCATGGACCAAATGCCATAGGCATACAAACTGTACAGTAGGGGAAATTAGCTTGATCGTTCCTCACCCAGCACAGGACTGGAGGCACGCCAGCATGGTAGCTAAGGTCTCTGGTGGCAGCTGAGCGCTTTTGGGCTGGTCCTTGTCTGGAGCCAGACCCCCCATAATGGATGGACAGCGTCTTTTCAGGAATGTCACACATGCCTGGATAAAAGGTTCCTGACACACAGAAAGAATACCACACTAATGTAAAATACAATGTTGTTCAGGTTATACGGCCAAAGAAAGCCAATATGTTTTGTGAACCAATGCCTTTAAATTAATGTAGAGACATACCCCATGCTCTCTGATTTTGTCAGTCAGCCACTTATCAAGTTTGAGGTATTCACGGCGAGAGGCAAGTGCAGCGAGGTCAATAACAAAGGCAAATGGAGTACCATTCAGCAGCATCGATAGAGACTGGAAAAAGGAACATTTTGTATTAAGCATCATAAAAAGCATATTGGGGAGAATGAAAAAATTAAATTCAGTCTAAGAATCCGGCATGTTTTTTTACACATTATTGTTTAATTGGACAATTTTATTTAATCTTGATCCAAATCGTCTTTATGTTAAATATTAGTCTATGTCAACAAACCTTCAAGTCCTGGGCAACATCCAAGATGCGCGACAGCTTAGCTTGGTCATACTGCTCCCCTCTCATGTACCACTCAGCCATAGAATGCATTATTAGCTGACGGATGGAGGGAGACTGTCCCTACACAATAAAAAGGATTTTTTTTTTTAATATTCAATACTCAAGTTTGAATGGACAACATTGATTGCCAAAAAAAGTATGGACAGATTATAACACCCACCTGTCCATGCCAGGCGTAGTGCAGAATTATGGCAGAGTTGGGGTGGTTGCCCAGAAAGATGGGCATTAGGGTAGAGATGAGCTCATGGCGCAGAGTATGCCAGGAGGTGGAGATCTGCAGTAGTGCCAGCACCAACATGTCTGGGCAGTGCTTGATTGGGAAGCTAAACAGCTGCTTCACCTGTTCATACTGTCCCACCTCAGACAGCCTTAGAAGGCTCTCCACCAGGTCCAGACTTTTCCTGTGATGAGTTAATAACAAACATCATAGCACCAGTAAATGGCTCAAATAGTCATTTACATGCCATTTTCAAGTATTGTTAACTCCCAGAACACTGAATTGCTTTCAAAAGGTCAAACTATGCTTGCACATTAATGAGGGAAAACTTGACATGGTCAACATGGGCTAACATTGACATGAATGGTACTTTGGCATATACATCACAAAATGTATGAAAAATAATAAATATCGAAAGTGTTAACAATAATAAAATACACAAATAATAATTCAAAACTTAAACCTGGTAGGAATAAAAAAGCAACTACTACATCCTTCCACACAGTGGAAACTAAGCAAGACTGGAAGCAAACTGAAGACGTTTAACCAAGCTACAAGCTCCATACCATGTGGCAATCTCCCGGTTGTCATCCTCTGGTGGGGCCTTAAGGATGTCAGTGGCCACATTGTGGCAGGGGTAGTCAGCAAAACAGAACACTTCTGGGCTCATCAGGGAGTGCTGAATGAATGACAGCTGAGGAAAAAAAAAAAAACCCAATTCATTAGCATTTACAATTTTATTTTTACCTTTTACCGATAAATAATAAAGTTTGTTGTGACAGTTTAACACTTAAGATCACGTCATCCTGCTGGAGTAGCTATTGGTCTGTTACCTGTCCCTCAGCGTGTTTCCATGGCCGGTAGATGAGATCGACAGGGAACCCCTCGATACCCAAACCTCTCTGAATGCCGTACACCACAATGTGCAGGCCTTTACTGTCCCGGATTATAAAGCCTGGGTGATCTAGTTCATATGTCACCTCTTTGAAGTTCAGGTTGGGATTCTAGCATTCAGACAAAAAAAAAAAAACAACCAAACAAACAAACAAAAAAACCCACCCACACACACACAGACACACAAAAAAAGAAGAAAAGGCCAGAAGTTAAATCTCAGCCATTTTTTGCAATCTGGTACAAAAACAAACTTTACTGATATTTAGAATCAGGTATATCAGTGACCATTGTATATGTTGACTTGATTATTCTGATGCAGAATTTGAAAAAATGAAACACCACAGTGATACTACTACATACCTGGTGTGAGGTCTCAGCAGTATGTGGAAAATTAAAAAAGTATTACTCTGAAAGAGTACCAAAAAGTACCAAAAGGTAACTCTGATGAATGGTTCACTTACCACTTCTTTGACAACGTCAATGAGAACTTCATAATTCCAGGTGTGTGCTTGTGAGCCATCATTCTTATCCTTCCCATCACTCCAGATACCACTTCCTGGAGCGGAGATTGACTGTAACAAACAAAAGCAGAGAATAGTCAACCTTTGATTTACCAAATCCTAAGAAACCAAAACACTCACTAAATATTCAGATCAGAATTTTGGATTAAATAACAGCAAAACTGACACTACACAAAAATACTTTCATTTAGAGTCATTGAACAACAATCTCTCTAAATCTTAAGCTTTTTTTGGGTCTTTCTTAGTCAATATGATTTCACACCCCGCAGATTTACTTTATATTGACGTTTGTGTCACTTTTGTCAAGATTCCAGTGAAGCCACTTTCAAAAAGATCAGACTGACTCAACTGCAGGTATCTTAGCTGCGCAGCACTATGTGGCAGAGTGAAAAATATAACCCTGCAGATCCACGTGACAACAGAAAATTGGCCACACACACACACACATAGTATAGTTTTCCATAACATAAAGAAAACCCATGACATTTGAATAGAAGCAGTTCACCTGTAATGGGATGCCATCAGTTAGGCCAGAGTGGGTACGAGCCATCATGCCCAGGACCCTGGCTACCTGGCTGGCTGTGACCTCTCTCACCCCATACTGAAGGATTATGTTTCTGCACTCATCCACACTGGAGACACAAATAGAGCACCAGTATTGAATGAACCATCATTATTTTACATGTTCACATATCCATGAAAACCCTTCTGAAATGATATTTGTGTAAGAACAGTAGACAAAATAAACTTGGCGCACAGCTCCTAAGATTGTTCATTTTCTATTGTCTGAATACACCATATATGATGTTACATTTAATCATTTTTCAACACCTCAGCATATAAACCATTTGGATGCATTAGATGCGGCTGGAGCACAAATCACCTGACATGAACTCACCTAGCACAGAAGCCATAGCCAACTTCTTGCATGAATTCCGCAAGAGAACTCTCCATCATGGTCTTAGCTAACTCCCCCGAGTCTGGTAAGATCCTGTCCATGAGAATGTCCCGTTTTTCAGGGTACAGCAGTGGTGCGAGCACCACAGGGCAGCGCTCCTGGGGGAAATCTGCAACAACACACAATTAAATAAACAAATGTGGTGACACAGCAACACTGGGGGGGGGGGGGGCGGCGCATGTTGATCTGCCAGACCTCGGCAAAGTGTTTTGAGGAAGGCGTCAATCTGCTCTTGCCCTACTCCGCTGGCTCCCTTCTGTCCAAACAGTAGATGGGAGAGCAGTAGGTGCAAGACCTCTATGGCAATGTCTTGGAAGCCACCTTCCTGGTTTCCTCCGAGATCAGCGTCAACGTATGACCGCAGGAGGTCTGGAAGTTTCTGCTTGATGAACTGCGCAGCTGAGAAACAGACCAAAACAGTTAAGACACCAGCTTTGCCTTTCTGAAGACTATTATTTGTTGACAATATCATATCCACATCCCAAATTTGTAGTTCACTTGTTGACATTGGTGCACATTTGTAATCAATAAGATTGAAATTTAAAATATGCTGATTTGCATATAAAAGGAATATTCTGTACAATTGAAATAAATTGCCTCAGAAGTATGCATGAAAAATACAAGTGTTTTGTTCAGGTTTTAAAGATTTATATGCCTTTAATTCAGCAAAGGTTTAATCCTATCGACTTAATGTTTTACCTCAAGAAAAAGCTTTACACATACAGACCATTTTCACTACAGGTTTAAATACATTAGGCTCCAGAACTACTTACCAAAGCCGCGAAGATCTGTGTTGCAGGAGTTGAGCAAAGCAAGGCCAAATATCACCTAGGAAACAAAAAATTATCCATAATGTTCACTACAGACTATATGATGTTACTGATGACCGAATTTCAGAGCTACCAAACATACACCACTTAAATCCATAACCCCTCTCCTTATTAGTTTGGTAACTGCAGAGCAGGCTTACCTCTTGGACCTTGCTGAGCTTAAGGACTTTACTCAATTGAGTGAATAAGTGGGCCGATGGCTTCAAACTCTGAAAAAAAATGTAATTGTCATGAGCGATAAACTTGAACTTTTTTTTCTTTGTACATGATTGAAATGTGTGTACAAACAGTGGATAGCTAATTTCAGACTCACACACAAACAAAAAAAACAAAAAACAAAACAGATTTAGAAATTATTATTTTTTTTTTTAAATCAAATTCGGCCAATTATAATCTAAAAATCAGTTTAAAAAAAGATATGGTTGCCTTCAGTAGTTAGGCTTGACTACATTCAGATATCCAGTCAGAGTGATTGTATCATTAAGGGCTGTCACAGTCAAACTACCACACTGACACCATGAAATATCTGCTCCTCACCTTCTGGTAGTGCAGAGGATTGTCAATGGCGTAACAAAGAGTTGAGATAAAGTTTGGCTTTGATATCAGCGACACACACTCCTGGATCAGAAACTGTGTCTTGGGCAAGTTGAAAAGCAAAACATACCGAGGAGAAGAAGAGAGGAAACAGAACACAGGCAGGTGAAGAGCAAGATAAGAAAACAAAAACAAAAACAAACCACCAACCCCCCAAAAAAAGAATCAATATGAAATAAACTGTATAAACATGTCTGCTTAATCAGAAATTCTACAGGAAGTGTAATAGGGATACAAATTCTGTTAATACAATCAAATATCAAAGAATCTGCCGATTTTTATAAAGTAAAAGAACTCCAATATGAAACACCCATTTTCCAACAAAGCCCTTTCAAGATGTATGCACAAACTGGGACAGAAAACACAGACTGACAGCTAATAATGAGGACATAAGGCAAATTTAAAACTTATTGGTGCAAAATAATCAATATCTTGGGGGGTAAATGCTTTCAGTGAAGGTATGGTAAGTGTATACATTAAATGAGTACTTAACAGTTTTTCTTTAGCACGAATTGCTACTTTTTTTCCAATGCAGATGACCAGAGGGAACCCTTTCAATTTGTACAGTTTTTTGTAAGCCAGTGCCCCTAACCTGCTATTTTTGCCCACTTTAAAAGTGTACATTGTTAATTGAAACTTGAAGGGAACACTTCTTTGTCAATCTAATAGAAATAAGGACTACTTAATAACCTCTCAGAATTGGTTCTAAAGATCTGCTGTCCAGGCCACTTTGTCTGTGTGAAACACATTTAGAGAGTGGGAAAAGTCCACTGTTGCCACAAAGAAGTCTAATACTATATTTAAAAGGGAGTTTGACTGGCACATTTACAGAAATTCAGTGTTGAAATTTTTTTTTTTTTTTTTGGGAAAGACACAAAGGTGCCAAATATAATTCTTCAAAGAATTTAAAAAGTTACAGAGGGGAAAATGTTGTCTGTACAAAACCATTGAGCCAACACTTCCTAGCAGGAGATGATCCATACACGCCCTAAACAAGGCATCCAAAATGCTATTTGGGCTACTACACTATAAATTCTACAATAACCAGCCAAAGCAAAAAGTGTGCAATGTTAATCATGTTTGTTTATTCATGGCCCTAGAAAGTTTCAGGGTAAGAACTATGATAATATAATTATAAATATTAATGATAAATTCAGCAAAGTTTAGTGATGCAAAAAGAAATTTTATTATTGTGACAGTTTATAATTTTTACACATTTACTTTTTTGATTATTATTATTTTTTTAAAATCAATGTTTGGTTTGCAGAAATCCAGGCCAGTTGGAGAAGTTTTATCCAGTCTGTGAAACTGTCAAACTTGACAAAGGTGATGTGAAACTACATCAGGTCTAAAGGCATTAGATACTTTCATGAATATTTAAAGTGGTAAAGGACTAAAGTTTGTTTGGTAACTGGTTTATTCCACATCTACAAAATGTTTTTATTAATAGTATAGATCTGTCATTTTACAATTCTTAGTCTTCTAGTTTAAAAAAGACCCCAGCGAGAATGTATTTAATTAGTTACTTGTTTATTTGGCAAGGCCAAATGCATGAAAACTTTGGATTGTAAAAATATACTTAGTAGATGCTATGTTGACAGGTTTCTAGCTGCGGCTAATTTGCAACCCGGTCCCTGGTTAGGCTTTTTTGAATACAATTACGATCTTTTCACTTATTAATCATTATTATTAATTTTTGATATATGTGGTAGAGTTTATGGAATGGTGAATATAATTTTTTTAAGTCAAATAAAGGCTATCTATCAACATTTAGCATGTGGTTTTAAAAAATAAATACAATTTTATGGGTAAAAGTCTCATTCATTTCTAAAAAGCAGAGGTTCTTTGCCAGTTGTTTTCATTCACCCAGATTGTCCACAGATCCAAAAATGGGAAACTTTTCAAATGAACTTAACTTCCAAGAAGAGCAATTAGCTTTAGTCAAACTGTTGTTCCTTATCAAAAGCAAATTGAAAAACAAGTGCAAGCCCTAAAACTTCCTTCTCCCCTTTTAAAACTTTTTTTTGCAGCAATACTACCACCATTACAACTGTGCTAAGAAATTTGTTCCCAATCAAAAATTACCTGGTGAAAGTCCTTGCCACTGCTTTTACCATCGCCACTAAAATCCACATGGGAAAAGAGACAGCGTAGTAGATGCCTGTCTGCCTCAGGACCGTGACGATTTACAATCTGTGAGAGAACAGGGAAAACATCAACAAATGGGGACACATAGATAATACCAGTTACTTTACACTGAAACTGTAAGATCTGTTGATTGAAAATTCTTTTAATGTTTACACCACTTACATGCTGTATTTCTTGCTGGCTTGCTCTGTAATTTTTCTTTGTTAAATTGTCCACCAGATAACTGATTTGAGACAAAGCCAGCGAGAGCGAGTCAAGATTCATTGCTGGTTGGGGCGGAAGCAGGCGGCCGAGCACGGCGCAAAATCACCATTATTCCCCTTTAGTCACTTCAGTGATAGGTTACTTCTGCCCCCCCCCCCCAAAAGGTGTGAAAAATATCGGCTTCCAAATGAGTTTCCCGATCAGTGGCTCCCAGTGCTAAGTAGAGTCCTTCAGTTTAAAATCAAGTTCAGCATCTGAAATGAAAGTAAAAGGTTTATAGTGTTGTGCTTTATAAGAAGAAGAAGAAAAAAAGTCAACATTTTACAACAACAAATTCAGTGGCTGGATTTAAAATGCTCAGGGTTTCCTTTCAGCAATATTTATTATCCACTAACAACACAAAATATTGTGACAGGCTTTGAGGCCTACTTGCATGGTAGGTCTACGTTGCATTGGGACGTATTTCTAAGTCTGCTACTGGAACATTTCTTCCTAATTTGCACAGAATGAGTTAGAGCTTGGCTGGTGTATGCCATCTGCACTATTTCCTTGAGTTATGTGAACTCGCCGTAGTAACTGCCTTTACTAGGCCCCAACTCTACTTTACTCTAACTCCTCGCACACAGATTCAAAGCTAGTTTGCTAAGCTGCTCACACTACTAACCAACTTCTCTGCTTACAATAACATAATTACAACCACAGTTTTATCGGCCATCAACAGTGCACAGCATTAAGAACAGTTCACTGAAAATTGGAATGCTTACTTTACACGGAGTCAAACTCACCGACTGAGACAAAGACTAAGCTAGTTTAACTTAGCAAATCTTGACAGATAAGTATTCGCAAGTTGACTACATGTTATGGTGCGTCAAGCGGAGTCACAATTTTACCAAACATCTTCGTGATGTGAGGCTAAGATAGTTATTAGATTTAAAATAAAACGTCTGATTTCATTGGACATTATCGTGAGACAAGTGGGCTCAAATCGCTAACTACTTAGGCTAACATCACCATGACGCTGGTAAACACTTGCTAGGAATAAGTTTAGGTTAACGTTAGCCGACATGTTTACTGGGTAATTAAGATATCGTTAACATTAACTGTTACATTTACTATCGTTTACCATGGCTTACTTTGTTCTTTTTCGGCACATTAATATGATTATTGAAACAGTGGCCGTGGTCGATAGCTAACGTTAACCTCTGTGAAATCTTACCAACTCCCTGTAGGCTATAAGCTAATGCTACGAGCTAATGCTAGCATTTGCGGGAAGCTAACTTCAGCAACACGAGCTTGTTTCGAGCTGGAGAATATTAACCATTAACAATCAATTAATTGTGTGCTTTCGGGCAAATTGATTTAATAACGACTTGCTAACAATTTAATCAGACCCCGGGACCGTTACAAATGCTTTGGCCATCAGCCTAAAGGCCGAGAGTATTGCGGATGGGCTTTGCGCGATCTATCCAGCTAACATTAGCATTAACCTTGTTAACGTTAGCTGATTTCTATGGGCTCCGACTAATCTGTGGAAACGCAAACATACTTGCTGGCGCTGTTCTTTCCGACGGGCCACCGCCTCGTCGAGCTATAGTCAACATTGTCTAACGTGTTTTCTATAGCTACATAAAACTACACTGCACGAGAAATTTGGCTAAATGAAGGAATTGTTACTTTCTTGATGTGGGAAATATGACAGCTACCGCTCAGGAAATACACGTACCCCGCGCTGGTGGCTAACGGCCATCCGCGGTGTAAATATCGTTACTTATGTGTTATAGCCGAACCCGTCGACGGTTGTTTGAAAGATATTTTATGAATCTTACCATGCTTCCAAGAAAGTAATTCAGATTTTCATCCCTTTTTGTTTCTCACAGCTAACTAGACGAAATAGTAGGGTCGCTGTGCCTCCAGTTGTGCTTGATTTTCAAAATAAAATGGCGACTGTCAGCGCCGCGGCGCGCTCACGGTTCGAGACGAGTGCGTGCGCTTATCCGCGCGACACAAACGTAAGGTACTCGTCAGTTAACACCTGGGCTCTCATTTTATATCCGCGGCGACACACAAAAAAACAGGCTACACAATAGACAGACAAAGCCTGTACAAACACACCTGAAGGGGAACGCAAACTCATATGGATGAACGTTTTAGAAACGGGGACACTGACGGTGGGGGGCTGAAGGAAGAGTGTTATAATTAAATAGGAGACATTATAGGTATGATAGACTTTTCTAACTCATCTTTACTTATAGATCAGACCAGGGTTTATGTGTTAATCAGATGTAAATACCTCGGCTACCAAGAGTCAAATCAGTTCCCATATACCATCCATTCATTCGGTTATTTTATTAATTCTATATATGTAGTGTAGCCCATATAGTGTCAGTGTATCGCCAATTCCTGGGTGTATTGCATTGAATTTCAAAGACTTATCAAACAAGTTCAGATTCATATGCAACTGACAAAAAATCAGGATGTGTTGATTTTTTTGAAGTCATATATATATATATATATATATATATATATATATATATTCGCTGCAAGCATTGAGGATTGTAGTCATGTCAGTCGGGAAATGCATTGATTTAGTTTTCAAATCGAAAATGGTATGGCTTTTTTTTCAACCATACACTGTCCCATAGGTTTATATATATATATTCTTTTGGAATAAAACACCAAAAAAAAAATCTTACCATATGTATTTGTAAACCTCTCATCTCTCCCTACTGTACCCAACTTTGCCTCCCCTATATGTGTCTCTCTCTCTCTCTCTCTCTCCCTCTCTCAACCCAATCGTTCGAGGCAGATGGCCGCCCCCCCTGAGCCTGGTTCTGCCCGAAGTTTCTGGCTCTTAAAGGAAGTTTTTCCTTGCCACTGTCGCCAAGTGCTTGCTCATCGGGGGATCTGTAGGGTCTCTTTAAATCATTTTATAAAGAGTTTGGTCTAGAACTGCTCTATATGTAAAGTGCCTTCATTTAACTTTGTTATGATTTGGCACAATATAATTAAATCTAATTTGATTTGATTTGATTTTGATCATGCATAGAGCACCAATCGAGACAGTCTGGGTGCTGTCCATTTATCCTCATTGGTGGATATTAAACAGGAAATGACAAAAAGGATTCAGAAAGATTAGTCTCACTCACAAACAAGTTTGCGGGTAAATATAATCTTTTCCTGCTATGCGTATCCTCAAAGATGACTCCCAACTTCCTAGTCCGGTAGGTGGCGGAAGAATACACAGAAGCTCGCTGGTCAGGTCTGACCAGTAACCGTCAGAGGAAGAAGTCATCCGCCGCATCCGCCACCCGGTGCAGAGAGGCTGAGAGTGGAGGCAGCGCCAGGGCGGAATATACTCTCCTACCTGCGAGGTGTGTTTTGGATTATTTTGGCGAAGTTGCAGAGCAGATAACATGTCGTCCTGGGCAAAATCATCTCCAGCTGCCTGGCGACAAACAGCTAACCCAAATGGAGGGTAAGTGCTGTGCAACGATTCTCTATAGCGAGAGCAGCATTAGCGGCTAGCATGCTAGGTAGTGCACACTAAACAAAACAGTCCCACCGACCGATATCTCTTCTCGTCTTCCTGTTGAACGACAGAAAATGCCACCTACATTTGGCATGACCCTGAAAAACACGTGTCTGTATATATTTCTATTTTGTTGTGCAGTGCTCAACAACTGCGCCTGTTCAGAAGAGCAGCGCCTTATCCCACCAGGGAGGAGAGGACCGAGGAGCTGAAGGATGCTCTGGAAAGGTACGAGTCGGACATTTACTCAGTTTAAAGGACTTACTCATATCATTACAACAATTCAACACGATGACAGAAAACCTCGTTGTTGCTACCATCGCACGGTGCGAGACGAGATCATTTTCACATTAACATCATTTTAAATTGCTGGCATCCTGAAAAGGAAATGTGTTTGAATGAGCTTTCAAATTATTTCCCTTAAGAAATAGAAAGCAATTAAAAACAACAACCATAATGTTTTTTTTGTACTTTGAGTTGAAGAGTCTGTGCTTACTGGTGTCTGTTAATATCTCAGCTGCGGATATTTGGCAAAAAAATGTGAAATTGTGGCTGTATTTTCACTTCAGTGAGTCAGATTCAAACTCAACCTTGTCTGGACATGGGGTCAAAATAACAGAGCCCTACTTTCAATTAATATATTCAGTCATATCAAGCAGCACAGAATGGTTCAGTGAATACTAGGCATACACACACATTTGTCATTTCAATGTAGGTTAATGATCCACCTGTGGTACCACTTTTCTTGCAGTTATGAAGAACTAGAGCAAATCCAAACCTTCAGTGGAAATGTAAAGTATGAGGGGTTCAAGCATCAGCAAAATGGTGAGATATTTCTTTATATTGTTCGCCAAAAAGACACTCACACACAAGTTTGTGTTAGTCAGTTATTTATTTATGTGCTTTTTTTTTGAGGGGCACACACACACACACACAAAATTCTCAATAAGAAACTGCATGCTTTATGATTCTAATGCTGCATGTTAAATTTAATAAAATGCTTTTGCTTAGAAACTGATCTGACACAAATATCGCTTCAATACGAGTGATGCATTAGTCCTTATAAATGTACTATTGATTCCAAATTAACCGTAAATATAATTGATACTCTTGCATGTTCCCCTTTAATTTTTAATCTTCTTCGCTCTCCACTCGGACTCCCTTCACTTCCTCTTGTTTGTTGACCAACTCTTCCACCATTCTCAAACCTACAGTCAAGCCAGAGGGCTCCACTCCAGCAGACAGACGTAAAGTCCTGTATCAGAAGTTCTACAGACAAGTTCAGGACGAGAAGAGGATGGCCGACTGTGTGGTCCTCTCTGTCACCAATCAGTGCCTGTGAGTGTTTGCAGTGGTAGTAACAGACTATATGAATTACAAGCAGCTCAGGTAAAGATGTGGGCTTTTCAGGGTTTGACTGTCTATATCCCGCTGATTGGTCAATCAGACAAGATGGGTGGATGTTACTGTACATTTTTTAAAGAACCTTTTGCTCTTTTTATTGAAGCTTAAGCACACGTGCATGCAGGCTTTAAGGAGTCAACTCCTTGCTGACACTGTTTCTCTGGTTTTATGAGCATTTGTGATGGACACAACCTTCAACACCTGCTTAATTCGGGTGTTGTTTTGAATAGGGGAATCCAAGTTTAGGCAAGACGTCCACATTTGAGTTTGTGGTGACAAGTTCACAACATACCTTGAATGACTACATTCATTTTTATTAATGGTCACTAACAAGGTCCTTGTTTCCTCTTTATAACATATCATAAAATTACTCATGATACTTTCCTTAAACATTGTAAAGCTACTCTAAGACCATGTGAGTTTTGTTTATATCCTGCACTGGTATCCTCAGGAAAATATTTAGTTTTATTTTTGGAACTGCCACAGACACGAGATACAGAGTTCAACCACTGCAATTATTGTAGGTGTTTTTTTGTTGTTGTTTTTTTTGCTGAAACAGGTTTGATTGAAATTACATACATTTCTTTTTTCAATTTGAGCTCAAAAAGAAAAAAAAGAACTGCAAACATTAATACCTCTGTTAAAGCGCACTAAGTCAAATCACTGTCTTATGACTATGGATGTCGTGACCAATCTTATGCCAACTTCTGCATTTTAAAATTTTGTAATCCTGGCTAAGTATAAACACATTTCTCCCATTGTCATTACACTATATTTATAATCCATATCAAATACAACTTAAATTTCTCGCACAAAAACAGCTACACCTTCACACTGCACACACAAAGCTAATGAATGAACAAATCTAAATTAAATCATTACATTAATCTACCCTCACCCTATTACAGAAAGCTTGTGCAAAGGTACACACCAAAGTAGCTGTGTTCAAAGTAACATTTACAGTCACTACACAATGAAGTATCAAAGAAGTAATTCATGCAAAAGCTACTTGTAAACAGATGGCACCTGTGAAGTTGTGCTAAATATGACAGCTGTGTCTGCACATTACTGTGACACAGAGTAGCTCACTTTAGTGGCATAATTTGATGAGTAATGAGAGCACAACAAAATTGATTGAATTTAGAGTAATAGCATGTTTAGCTATTGATTATTATACCTCTGTGAATGTGCTTATTTATGTCAGTGAGCTACATTCACCAATTTGTTCACCGTAAATTCAACAATAAAGGTACCCTAATATATGTGCAGGAAATACTATTCTTTTGAATGGTAACCACTTTTTACCTCAGAAGTGTGAATGCCAACAGTCATGTTCTTTCACAATAGTGACAGAAATGCCTCACCCCGCTTCACTGCGACATAAATTTCTTCTCTTCTGCCATTTTTATCTCCCCTACATCACTTCAAAATACACTGTTACATTGGTCTCAGCAGACAAAAGGATGAGGATTTTTTCAATAAAAATGGACTCAAATGACCATATGAATAAAACAAACTGAGTGAAAAAACTGTTAAAACTTTATATTAACTAAACACATACATCAGCGATCCAAAACTCCACTCAAAGCAATTGGTTAATACACACACACCAAAATGAATGATGACTGATTGTAACGTTTTTATTGCTAAAGCACATTTTAAATTAAGACATAAACTTCTGTTCCTCTCAGATTGACTCGGTTAATATAGAAATGTCAAGTTAACAAAGTGTTTCTCTTCCTCTCAAAGGGATTACCCCAAATCGCTAAGCAAGTGCTTGCAGGAGCGTGGCCTGTCAGTGGAAATGCTCTACCTTCAGGCGGAATCAGGCCTAACCCGGGCCCTGCAGGACATCCGAGCAGACGGCTCCCCCTTATGTATTCTGGTGGAGCAGACAAACATAGCTCTGTCCTCCTGCACTGTTATCATATTCTCAGAATCACTCAAAAGTAAGTTCGTACCCCTCGTGTTGCTTAAAATTACCACCTCAGTTGCAACCCTCCATCCCTCTTCTGGGCTCCGTGCAATCATATAATTCGGTTTACATTTTATATTTTATTCTATATCATCTTTTGACACAAAATCTATTACAGATCTAGTTCTGATTTGTAAATCCAATTAAACGCAAGACATACAACTATTAAAACACAAACCCGGTGAGTTCTAAAACTACAATTTTACACTCAACTCTTCGAACACACTGTTTGTGTCTAAAACATTTATGTTTATCACAAAGTCATTCTAAGTCAATCAAATCTACACAATGCTCGTACATAACATTTACATCGATGTGTTACTTTTTGCCAACTATCCATTGGCTAACATGTAACATTACATGTCCAGAAAACTAAATTAAGTCTGAAAGTAGCAAACTATGTATGTCCAAGGAAAACTATGCTTTATTGCAACTTGTAAAGTTTTGAGTCAAAGTTAATGTCAACTCAAAAAGGTAATTCCAGTCATGAAAATAGAGGCATTGCTGAAATTGGTTCCAGGAAGCCAAAAATGTAAACAGTCAAGTTGGAAACAAACAATGAAATAACAAAAATAAAACTCAGGTTGTGACAAGCAATAATTTCCTTGAAGTTGACTCCATGTAAAACTTCTTAGCAGTGCACATTTTGAAATTGTTGCTGTGCCTCAAATCGGATACTTCATTACAATACACATGCAGTATAATGTGTACACAGTATACTCACTGGTGTAGTGCATGAATTTTGACAGAGTAGTGTTTTCCTAAGTCAAACCCTGCCATTGTGTAGTCACCGGGCATGTGACTCTCCAGCTGCTTTACTATCTTGACATAAATAGAAAATTTTACTTCAGTGTTTGCCCCATGTCGTCCGGCATAGAAATTAGATGCCATCGCCGCAGGCAAATGTTTCTCTTCATTTATTTTTTCTGGCTACTTATAATGCACTGCATGTTGCCATAACTAACGCAAAGGCAGGTATACCCTCAAAGACACAGCAAGTTACATGGTCAATATTCACAATAAACACAAAATCGCAAATACCAGGCCAAGCTATGCACAAACAAACCTGCATTTATAATACAAATAAGAAATATTTATATATCTTTAAAAATATGCAGTCATTTATTATCTTGCGTGAACATGAAAACCAAAGATGATCTATATATATTATTTGTCACACAAAATAAAATCAATAAAATTTTCAAAGAAATGTGACAAGGAAATACTTTAATGCACAGATAATCAAAAGTTTCAGTGAACCTCTGCGCCACATCTGAATACTAATTAAAAAACATGTTAAGTAAATGTAATTTGATTTAAAGTTAGTGATAAGTGTACATTTTCACACAAATTGCATGTCCGTCATAAACAACAAACTGCAACAATTATTCAAAAGCACCAATTCAAAAGTACCACCTGCCAAGATACCAACATATCAGCTGCATTTGCTGGTACCAATACCACAAAAATGAGATGCATTTCTTTGTAACCTGAGAGACATGTAAGGACCCCACAGACTGTTAGTTGTATTTCTCAGGTTCTTATTTTATTTCACCTCTTCCTCCTACTTAAGCCCCATGACACCTCACCTTTAACCCTCCCATTTCCCTCCCAGTCCATCGCAACATGCCCAAAGAGCAGGCCATGGACTTTGTTGCAGCCGAGTACAGTCGTGGACTAGTCAAAGAGCGCCCGTCGAGGGACCCTGCCGACATAGCAGCACAGGCATCACAGCTGCTGGATGACTTTCTTGATCGAGAAAAGATCGAACGCCACAGTGTTCCTTCTGAAACGCGGCAGCTCCTCATGCTGTTAGCTGACGGGGTGCATCTCTACTCTGAGGAGCTGGAAACCATCTTAGAGTATGTCCGTTCCCGGCAGGAGCATGTACAGGGTGAGACACTGATTTCACTGTGCTCCTTAGAAGAGCCAGGGCTGGTGCTGTGTCAGCGTTACTAGTTTTACCTTTAACCTTTTATCTTCTATGGTTTTTTTCAGTCATATCTTCCCTGCCAATTGGGATTCTCTCATTTTCACATTTTCACTTCCTCTCTCTAGCCTCCAATACTGAGGGGGAGAGAGGGAACATGTTACCTCCAGGACTAGGAAAACCACCTCCTCTGCTCCCTACTCCACCTGGGCCACCTCAACCTCAGTCTGGAGCTGGAGCAGGGCCTATGTTGAACCACTCTCCTCCTCCACCTGCACCTCTCTTGCCTTCACCAGGTTGGACGGCAGACTTACTTTAAAAGAAAAGTGCACAAACAATATACCCAACAACCGCATAAAACAATCTGCCAATTCAATTTTATGTTTAGACACAGTACACAGTGCATTGTATTCTGTGAACTATGGTATCTAAAAAGGCTTCTAAACTTATTCCAGTTATGCTGCCTGCCAGATATCCATCTTGGGTTAAACCTTTCATGTAGTTCTGTGTGGTCTTTCAGGCTAAGGAAAAATCGAGCCAAGCCAAAACAGGGTGTCATTTAAATGTTTTGGCTTAGACACATTAAGTTACTCTTTGTTTTTGGTATTTTTATTGCACATTAATGTCCCCAAAAATCCCCCTGCAATGAATCTTAAATTGTTCAGTTTGAGTGTTAGTCAACTCTATTCTGGAATTCTCCTCCATGAACACATACGTATAATTTCTGTTCATGTAACCTGCAGCATCGATAACGTCCAGGACATGATGTCCTCTAATAAAATTCATTATAGCTCTTGTTTTCTACTTTTTTTTTTTTCTTTTTTAAAGGATCGTATCCCAAAACTAAACCTCCTCCGCTGCTCTCCCTGCATCGGCCCTCTGGTCCGTCACTTGGAGTCCCAGCCTCACGAGGCCTTCCGTCCCCACACAGCCCATACAGTGCCCCTGCTTTGGGTCGGGGGCCCCTCCTCCATCCTCCTCCATACCATGCCCTGCCCAGGGGCCCTCACATACCTCGAGCAGCCCCTCCTTCCCTAAAGAGTTCCCGCCCTCCACTTCTCTCTGCACCAGGTGGGTGTCTCCTGATCTTTTACCTTTCCTTCCTTTTTCTGGAAATCGATACAAATTCCGATACCTTTATGAGCCAAAACAGTACAAATCTGATACTGATGTGTCTTCAAGTGTTTGATAAAGGCTGGTATTGGAATCGCCTCTTCCAGGCATTACAGTCTTGTTTACTGCTCACATTGCCTTTATACCAGTGAAACTTTCCAGAATCAAGTATTATTGACTTTTTGCTAATTGCTAATGTAAAATTATTTACCGGAAATCAGTTCTTTTTCACTGCTCCAATACAGTAGCTTGTGCAATAATTCCTGTGCAATTCAGCAAAAACAAAAGTGGTGTTGGGTCAGCGTGAGCCATTAGGAGAATTACAGCAATCAGTTCAGTATGTGCTGTTGACACTGGGCATAAAGAAAAGAAAGGGTTTGGTTATTTTGACTTAATTTTGACTTTTTATTTTTCAATTTCTTTCTTTCTCTGATCAGGGCCCCCTCCTCCTCGGCCAAATGGCTCCAGACACTAAGAAAATCACACACACTCACAGATGGTTACACCTGCAGGTTACAAGTGACAGCAGTGTGCTGTCACCTCACTCTAGAAGACAACGCTCCTGGCCTCGTGTAGGTTCCTCTTGTGACTTTTTTCTGACATCAGTAAGTTAGTTATAAGAGATGGTAGTTAATGGTAGATTTTATCATCTTATTCTGCTGGATTGATTGAAGGAAGAAGACAAGGAATATTGAAAACTGTTTGATACCTAAAGCAAAGAATAAGCAAAAACTATTGGTGGTCACGCAGTGGTATCGGGACTTTTTAATTTTTATGTATATCATGAATATAAGTAGCCTACCTGTTGTACAGTGTTTCAAGATGGTGCTGAAAACGTCTCAAGGATTCTCCTGAGGAGGGAATTCAAATAACCTATTAAACTTTTTGTTTATAAGCTGTATTTTTGGCTCAAATTGTATTTTATTTATATCTAAGTTTATTTTTGACATAAATCGAAGTGAGGAGTCTCGAGAGGTTTTTTGTACAATGGTTTCAAGTACACAACATTTGGCACCTTACCTGGCAATTCAAGTCCTAATTTGTCATATTCAACTTCACTTATTGCGCATTGCTTTTGTAAACACACTTATACATGTGTGTTTGTAAATGAAATACTTATGCATTTGTTTCTTTGTTCAAATGAGAGTCGTAAGGCTTAGGCTGAAGGGGGGAAAAAATCACCCCATATCTCGATCATGAAAGCATGCTGCCTCTCACATCATGAGCTTCTCTAACCTTTGCTTTGTCACAAAGGTTTAGAAATGTACTCAGATTTTTTTTAAAGCACAAGATAGAGCTTGAAATGATTAACATATTAACCTAAAGGAATATGACTCTATACATGTTCTTTGTCAATTATTTATGTGCAAACAAATATTGTCTTTTCCTCACAACTGGATGTCAGTCTTAATGCAAAATGTGAAGGAAATCTTCATTGCAAAATGTTATTAAAATGATTCAATTGTTATTAAAATTGTTAAAATCTAATTTATCATCCCTTTTAAGTTTAAATCAGTCTGGTAGCAGTTTAAAAAATCTGATCATTTGTCATGTTGGGAGATGATCGCTCCTCCATCAATTCCTGGTCAAAAAAACAGAATGCTGACTTTTCTGGCTCTCTGCTGTTGATGTTGATTTTTTTTTTTTTTTATAATTTTGACCTCTTGCTACAATTTTTACAATGATCTGTTTCAGTACCAGTGCAATCATGAAGCCTGTACATTATGTCATGTACTGTCTAGTTTATTGCAACAAATTTCTGCATTCTCTTTTAACCATCAACGTGTGAAAGATCACTGGCTTAACAATATAAAACATCACTGTTGAGATTTAAATGTTGCAGATGACGTTCAAATCCTGTCTTTCTAAACTGTAAATGTTCAGCACCTTTCCGCTGAGGATTAAGTGTCATATTTCCTTCGATATGCAGCAAGTTAATGTTCAACAGGTATAAAGCTTGGTAAGAGCCAAACATTTGAATACTATTGATTTAGCATTTTATGCTTTTTCTTTATTCAGAAGAGACTGAAACATAATAAATAAAGTTGACATCAAATTAATGTGAATGCTGACTGTTTGACGTGTTATAGTACAGAATCACTGAGGACACTGATTATTAGCCTCGGCTATAGAATTCAATTTCAGATTGAAAACTACTCATTCATCTAATTGAAAAAGTCAAAGCATATCTTTGTTGTCTTTGTTTGTCACCAGTTTATTTGAGGGTTGTAGTGTGGGTTAGACAAATCATCGGAGGATCCCCTCTGTCTTCAGACTCTTTGTCCTAGAGGGTGTGTCGAGCTATCCCAAACTTACCTGAACTCATCTCCCCCCTTAAGAAACCTAAACCCAGCTGGGATGTGTGTTAGGTCTGGTCTGGTTAGGTCAGCTGTGGATTCAGGATGCCATACTAACCATGACATCTTTTTTCATTCAGATTGTTATCCAAACACATAATCATGAAAGTTAGTTTTATAACCATGTAAAGCTGAGTTCACCTCCAGCTTCATGAGGTAGAAAAATATGTGTATAAACGCCACCAAAAACGAACTCTATGCAGATATGTTTCAGATGTTTAAAAAAAAAAAAAAAAAAAAGCTTAAAGTTATAGACCTCCGAGGGTTTGCTGGTTTGGGTGTACAGAAACACAACAACTATATGCAAACCTTGACCTGATGCACAGAAGCTGGAATCATGCTTTTTACACTCTAGATGGCGACACACACCTGCTGATGATGAAAAATCATCAGCAGCCAGACTCAACATATGAGCTGACAATTCTCCCAGTATTAAAGAAAAAATCCTGGTAACTGCTAAATATCAATCAAGCAAATAAGAAACATTACAGTTCACTGACTTCTGAAGTGTTTTTGAAAAATAATTATGGAGTTTTTAAAATCCTAATAAATCAGAGAGAGCTGAATAAACCTTTGCGTCAGACTGGAGTTTGTTCGTTTGCCTCTTTATTTTTAAAGCTAAACAGCTAACATCTCTTAACTCGCTCTTTGGATTCAGTGCAACAGATTCTTCTTCCAGGTATGATGCTTCTTCTCATGCAGTCTAAACTCATATTGTTTTAATGGGTTTTTATTCATAAAAAAAAAATAAATTACAACTTATTGGAAACATTGCTGTACAGACTGAGATGCACACAAACACACAGAGGGTGAGTGTTCCTCCTCTTCTTCTCAAGCTGTGGCTGCACTGCTGCGATGAGCCCATCAGCTCAGGAAGTAATGGACAACCGTCTCCACCTCATTACACCAGCCTACACATGCACTCTGATTGGACACTGTGCGGTTTGTGTTCAAGTTGTTTGTGTGCAGCAAAACAGCAACACATTGTTGGTGTCTTAAATGCATATTAAAGGTCTCACTGAAGTTTTGTTTGTCTGTTTTACATGATCGGAAATGTCTGCAAGAGATAATGAGTTACATTGTTGTCAAGAAGTATCCAGATCCCTTCACTTTTTAATTGTTTTGTCGATAAGATTTTTGCTTACTTGTGGTACTCTGCGGTAAACTTGGAGTGCCTGGATAACATTTTATGGTTATGTAATAAAAACTTGTTGAGTCTAAACAACAAACTGGTTGACCAACACAAAGTTTTTACAATTCTATAAACAACAGCATGTTTAGTGTTCATTGCCCATTAAATGTTCTGGGCAGAAGATTTAAACAATAATACAAATATCTTCCATCTAAAATATGATGAAGTAATGTAGGTTTCCCTGTTTTGGTACCTGGTGTTTTCATCTTGGTGAACTGTTTGTCTATCTGCTGTGGGAAATGAAGGGGAACACATTGGGGCATTTTGTGACTTTGTTGGTGCAGACAAATGGTTGTGGCTGGATGGTTTTCATTGACTATTGTTACTAAAGGAACTTTATTCATATGTTATATTTTTCTTTTTTTTGTTTGTTTTACTGGCTGGCTTAGGTTACTTTTGGTAAGACATAGAGATGTCCTCTGGTAACCATGGTAACCCCAGGTTCCACTTCACAATGCTACCAACCTCTGGTCAGTTCCTCAGGCGAAGTATGCAGAAATGGGAACTTGCTGACCATGTTAATAAAGATCTGACGTGTGCAGCACAGCGTTGGTACACTTTGGGATCGGGTCTCTGTGTTTTCTTCTCTGTTCCCTGGTGTTTCCTCGTGCATCTGCTCCCTGGCTGTGTTTCATAGTGTCTTTCCTTTGTGCCGGTCTCAGGAGTTTTTTCATGTTATGTGTTCCTGCCTCTTTGACTGCAGCTCAACCACTCACCTCCATCTGCACCTTTGTCTGTAAGCTTATTGTCGTTTATTGACAATGAATCTGCCTGTTTGTCTTTTTGGCCATTTGTGACTTGCAACATAAAAACTATGAAAATAGTATCCAGGTTGAAAGATGTTTTCTTTGTTTGGAAAAACTGATTGAACCAATCTAAAAGGTTCTTTTAGTGTTTAATGCTTCAATGCTAAAAATACACACATTTTCAATACACGAAATCTCTCCCCCTGACACACACACACACACACTTACACACTCACACTGCTCTCCGCCTCCATCCTCTTCTCTACATGCCTTCAACACTATTCCTCCTGTTTTCCCACCTCTGCCTGGACCCCTATCCTTCTGTCAGCCCTCCTCACATCTGGAGTCAAGCCACTTATTTGACATTTACACCGTCTTCATCACAAGGCTGAAGTTATTTAGGCAGAGACCGGGATACGCAGAAAAATGGTGCAAATATGTGATTAAAACTACACAGTTACACAAAATCACTTCCACACCCCCAACTTGTGCTCCCTCCTTTTACCTATCGTCTCCCCCACCCCGTCTGCCCACCAGCCAAATCTCCTCCCCCCACTCTCCACTGGATATCAATCAGAATCTATCACTCCACCTATTCCTGCTGCTGTTGTGTCAGATTCACAGGAACTTCATCAGATGGGGAACTGTTTCATTGTTACATCGAACCCTGACTGTGCGTTCATTTTTTTGTGTGTGCGCACACCAGGCCCATGTGGTAGAATTAATGGAATGCACACACACCTCCTCACCATCAGCATCACGTGAAGGTGCACACACACACTCAAACAGCCGGCACCTCCCCTCCTATTACTGCCATCACACACACATGCAAACACGTGCATACACACATTAGGGTGTTAATTGTTGTGATAACACCTTCCAATAACAAGGCACTAATTATCAACATGTTTGGCTGTTGGAGTGTGTATCTGGCACTTGTGTATGGATCATGGGGTGAGTGTGTTTGTGTGTGTGCCAGTATGAGGTGTGGCACAGGGGGAAGAAGGTTTGATGATTTTTGAAATATGCTGCAGTTCGTGTGCGCACACCTGCTTGTACATGTGTGTATGTCTGTGTGTGTGTGTGTGTGTGCGTGCGCGCGCGTTTATGTGGGGTTTACTGTATATACTCATCTATAGACAGTGCATTGCATTACAGGCAGACACTGGATGGTTCTCATACGTTTAGCAAATAACACTTTAAGTTCATTTTGGCTGCCCAATCTTTCCTTCTGCCGCGGAGTGCCAGATCTACAGAAATATGTTAACATCTGAGGCAACCAGAGGTCCAAAAACAATAAATGAGGAGTACTCCAAAGAGACCTTTATGAAATATGTTTTATTAAAGTAGGAATATTTGACACAGGGGCTTAATACAGAATCCATTGTCAGATGAAGTAAAGCTTCAGATTTTTTTAAAGTGATCTTTCCGCATTACTCAGAGTAGTGATGTCTGCCAAAATCACTTTAGCCTGCTTCAACTTTTTTTCCTGGACAGGGCTACATTTGTCATCAGGCAAGGTCCAGCCATGGTCACACAACTGGTGGATTACTTGATGATCAGAAACAGAGAAATAAGATAAATTCCACTACGATAACGTTTTTAAAATTCCTCCTATATTTAAAATTTGAATCCTCAGCAGGTTTTTAGTTGCACAACTTTTGTTGAAACAAAATGCAGCGTGTCCAAACTTATACTCATGGTAGATTGCTGCTATAACATAAACCTGCAGTTGAAATAACTTTACAAACTGGCTTATTGCTCCATCTGGTCTCTTCAGATAAATGTACAACAACATGGTTCCAGAAACATATAAATGTCCGCCTGTTTCGCTATGAACGCCAAATAAACGGGGAACAAAACCCACAATCATACTTCCTGCCAAATTATATCCTCCAAACTATTTCTCATTATGTTTCCCTGGACACTTCCTCGTTTATCCCCAGTGGTAATGTTGCCATTGGAACAGTTACTTGCATGTAGTTTTGTTTCCCAGGACAAAACACTGGGAATAAGCCTACATGCTACACCCAGCATGAAGATGCTTTTACCATTTGCTCACACATCTGAAGGCTCATATTAACCCTATTGAGTCTTTAGAGTTCATAGAGCTGCTCTGTGGAAGCCACGCTACAAATAAATCACAACCAGTTTGTAGTGAAACAATGATTGCAGTTACCAGTAACTGAAAATGCATTTGGCATGTGAGTATCATATAAATGCAACACTCATGATTTTAGCTTGTTTGTTATGGAGAAAAATCACTTGAATAAAATGCATTTGTTATTGTTATTGTCCTGTAAAAGCTCGGTGCTCACATTTGCATACATGCTGTGTATTTCACACAGCTGAGATCAGAGGTACTCAACAAGAATGCAGGAGCAGTTCTTTAGGCTGAAGTCAAACCCACTTCATAGGATAAAGAGGCTGGCTGTCTGTCTGATGGGCCTGGCCACCTGACAGGATGCCTGCCTAACTGTCTTACAGGCTGGTCAGCTGTCTGACTGCCAGGCTGCTGGGTGCACTGAGTAGGCAGCTGGTTGGTTTCCTGGCTGGCTGACTGTTTTGCTGGCTGACTTAGTGGCCGGCTGGCTACTTGCCTGTCTGCCTGCCTGGTTGTCTGGCTGACTGTTTGGCTGTGTGCCTGGTTGGCAAGCTGGCAGCCCCAGCTGTGTCCTGAGCCAAGCCCCTGTGCCCCACCAGATCTTAATTGGGTTAAGTTTGTCTGCCACAGATAACACTTCCTCTTTCTTCCGAGAGTACGAAAACAAAAAATGGCCTGGCACTAATGATGCTCTTTAACAGGGTTCTTTTCTGTTTAGGTGGAAATTAGGAGGAAGGGGGGGGGTTCCCCACAGAGACACGTCGTTGGGGGAAACGTGGCATTGTTTGGAGCTGAACACTCAATGAGAAAGGAGAGTATGAAGAAAAAAGAATGCAAGAAAGTCAATTTGGTTTCTGCTTTAGTGCTGTCACATTGCCACCGTTTCATTTTAACAGCCCCTGATGACTGAGGCAGGCAGAACCCTGAGAGATGGAGACACACATTGTACGTGTGCCTGAGTATATACAATTACACACACACAGACACACACATCTTTACTTTTTTGTTGAAAACAAACATTAGGAAATTGTTCTATAATTCCTTTATCTGAACTGAGAACATTTTTTTTTCTGATGAACAAAAATAGACACAGGAGTTTTACATCGAAGAAACGTGTGAGATGATGTTGAGTAAAGGTTTGGTTTCAGTATTGGAGGCAAATACACAAATAAAACATGATGACGATATGATGATTATCATGACCCCATGTTGGGGTTTGAAAAAGAATGGAAGATGTCAAATAAACTCCTTTATCATCAGTGAACTGTCAACATGTAAATTTTAATTTGTTTAATTTCCAGATTCTGATGGATAACTTTGTTTTTGCTCATCACTAAAAGCAGTCAATAATGTGCACCAACCAAAGGATTGGGCCGACTGTATTCAGCCTGAGAGATTCTTTTCAGACAGTTAAGCTATTTGCCACTGATAACCTGCTGCAGAGACAGAGAATAAGTGCATTTGGTTAAATGTTTAAGTACAGTTAGTTCAATATTTTGTAGGGTTGCAGTTTCTCACCACCTCAAACATGAGTAGACATCTATTTTCTTTTTAAACCCCAAACAGAGAATCACATTGATGGCAACAAAACTGCTAAATAAAGAAGTGAAGCTGAAAGTAACTCAGGCATGATGGTTCACGTCACCTTCTTAGTTGTGAACATCAGAATTATTACAGTGAGCCACTAAATTAACTGTGTTCAGACACATACTAATTAGATCTGTTAAAACAAGTGAAGTTAAATATATGAACTAAATTTTAATTAATCCCAGTTGCCATAGAGATCATTTACTATCATAAGTAACACAACTCAATTATTTCTTATTGGCAACATTTTTCACATGTGTGACACTCATCATCATGTGTCACCACTATAATGACGCTAACGATACCACCAAGATTAAAATAGTGATCACCCTCTTAGTCAAATCAGTGAAGTGTCTTCCTCAGAAAAATGCTAATTACCACAATCATCATCATCATTATAACCATCATATTCTGTTTCTTTAGAGATTTCAGACAGCTGGAATCCTGGAGGAGTAAGCCTCCAAACTCTCCCTCTCACACACACACACACACACACAAACTAATACCTCCACGAAGACCTTGTGGTTGGCAGGTGAGACTGTGAATGGAATAGCAGGCCTAGCAAATGCTCAAAACAAATATTAAAAATAATGTTGATCTTTTTCCTGCATCTCCATACTGGATATGCATTAATAAAGTAACTGGAGGCTAAATGTTCTCCCCTGTTCTCACTTTTGGATGCAGTCTACAGACACACACACACGTACACACATTTGTGGATTTGGGCTGTACTATATGCATTCACAAATGCTGAAAATATAAATAACTAAAAGTTTGGAATAATGCAAAACCACTACTAAATTCCAACAACAAACAAACGAGCAATTAATTTAAAACACAACACAACAGTGCACATTCAAATACATGTAGATACACACACACATGCAATTCACATCCCTGTGCATCCAGCCCACAATAATAATTGGAGACAAAAGAATGGCTTTGCAGTATTTAATTCAGTTATGTCTAATTATCCCTCGTAAAAATAGCTGATATCTAGGGCAAAAGCAACGAGTCGGAACATTGTTGTCTGCAGAGGGAAGACCTGGTGGATCTGGCGAGAGTTCAACGCAGCAGTGGACATGGAGAGAGAGAGATGGGAGGGAGAAACAGAGAGAATGATAAAGGAAGATGCGGAGAGAGTGTGCTTTAGGCAACATAAATATAACATGAACTCTATCCACCAGCAGCAGGCAGGCAAGCAGCACAATGGACCGATGTTCAGCAAGTGCTTTGTGAGGGTGTGGAGAATAGACTGTGTTACCTCCTGTCCTCAGGAATATCAGCCTTTGATTCCGGCGAGATTGCATGTGTGTGTGTTTGTGTGTTTGTGAGTAAATGAAAGACAAAAGGAGAGTAAAGCAGCAGTCTTCTCTCAGCAGTGTGTGACCCCGACTCTGCACTCAGCTAACTCTACTTCCAATGGCTCCAGCGATGCTCACGCTCACAGTGTCATGCGACCAACGTGGAGTTGTTCACATCTCAATGGTTTTATTGGTTTATTTCCAACCTTCATGTTAGAAGTCTTATTGTGATGGTCTTTATGTCACATGACCTGCCTTAGCACCATTCATTTTACTCAGTCTTGCCCTTTTTCTCCTCTCAGACACTTCTCACTTCCCTCAGGCATTTAAATTCTTCTGCCATTCTCCATCCATCCACCAGATGCCCCTGGGCTTTCCTACCTGTCCCTTTCTCCTGACCTTTCTCACCCACTCACACACCTGTTCCCATTTCCCATTAGCCCTGTCGGCTATTTTCACTCATTTCCACATCCTCTGCCAGATTGTTTGTATTGCTTATGCCTTAAGCTTGTCATAATACTCTTGCGATCCTGTCTGTAACCACTTCCTGCACTTGTGTTGTGGCTTTTCTATTTGTGTAATTGCTTCTGCATTAGAGTTGTGGCTTTTGCATTCCTGTTAAGACTCAATGTTTCCCACTTTTGTGATGGTTTGACCTGCACTGAAGTGTTTCACCTTTGTCCTATTATTCTTGGGTCCCCTAAGAATTTAATCTCTTCGGTCCCACTCCTCTGTGTCATCTCATCTCTCCATCAAAATAAGACTATTGTGTTTTCATTGCTGAATATATTTAATTGGTGACTCATCCAATTCTGAGAATAAAAAGACAGATGAGGGACTGAAATTTTGTCTGCTGAGGGCTCAATCTGCTGGCCCTGTTTTTAAGCAGGTGTATGAGTAGGAATTCATTTCTAAAAAAAATTTGGCTCACTGCATCTTCCATCTTTCAGCATAGTCATTGGGCCTGGTCTGTGAATGGTTCATACAGTCCTGTACAGATTTATTGACACTCTTCAAAGCACCAGAGCTTCATCAACTAGGGTGAATGTCAGAGACGGTCCATCGGGTCAATGGAGACACCATGAGTGTCATAAATGTTCTCTTCTGTTCCCAGTTTGAACTCTTGGATCAGGTGGAGTTGAAGATTTTGTTTTTAAAGACAGTGTTACTGCATGTATTAGCCAAAGCTCAGTGAGGTCCACACACTCTCTATGAACAAGCCATGTTTTCCTTGTCCAGGGTGTAACCTAACCCAGCCTTTATCCTGAGGGTTACAGCTTTGTACTCTCCTGTGAAACAAGTTGTTTCCATCCATCCATTTCTCCTCTGAGGAGCACTGGTGGTAACCAGTTATTTACATCTTGGACAGGACCACACACAGGAACACCAGCGTCTTTCCCACTAGAGAGTGATAGGCTATTGTCCTAACTTGGACCAGCAGGGGTTTTCAGTCTTCTGCTTCACTATGTACATATTCCACAAGGGGTCTAGCAGTGTGTGTCTGCATGCTAGGCTTCACCCCACATGTTTACCAGATTTTATGTGTGATGTCATGGCACCAACTCTACCACAGTTAGTCACTTTACAGGCCTATTTGACAATTAGTGGGACATAAAGCAAATGCTGTGAAGGAGAAATTAAGACTATGGATATCATTATGGTTCTCTAATCTGCAAGAATGAATGTCTCACGAGGCCAACCCCTCGCTGTGAAAGTGAGGTCGAAGTTGTTTTGAAAGACAACTGATGCTTCTGTTAACTGAATATATTGGAGAACAGTCCCAACTGCTCCTGACAGTTTTTTATGTTTGATTCCTGTTAAAGTCACACATATAGTATGTTACTATAGTTAGACATTCACTGATGCTCATTACAGAACCAGGGCTATGTTCTTTAGCCTCAAGTGGTCATAATACTCTGGGAAAAGATGAAAAGCAGCTCAGAAATATTTGAAATGCAGGAAAACATAAATGTAACTAGGATTTTGAGTAAATATAAATTTAGTTGACTTATTAAATTCTCTAAAACCAAACACATATTCCAGTAACGACACCTAAGACATGCAATTTGGTTTTCTTATGCCCTGGAGAACTCTTAAATACAATTGTCAGTCAGCACTATTGATGCATATTACTACTAATAGTTTCCCTGAGTGGGTGGTAGCAGGGTGTAGATAAAGCTTGTTAAATTTATGACACTGTGACATATACTGTACACATGGGTGGATCAAAAGTGTTTCCTTTGGTGAAACAGTCTCACCACAGCAGTTTTTGCCAATCTTATTTGGAAAAATACAATCTTCTGACGCCTTACTTTTTTTTGTCATAATCTCAC
Source organism: Remorina albescens (assembly GCA_034769265.1). Lineage (NCBI taxonomy): Eukaryota > Metazoa > Chordata > Actinopteri > Carangiformes > Echeneidae > Remorina > Remorina albescens. The sequence continues at coordinate 54,270,182 of CM068475.1, forward strand.
ATTCCACATCACAGTAAAAGGGACTGCTGTTAAGGTATGAAATCTTCAGGCCAAATCCCCTTTATGGGGCTGTAATTCTACATCTGCCCCTGTTTTACTCCATTGCTGTCCTGTCTGTATCAGTTACCACTGCATGTCTGTTGGCTGACTTATGCAGTGGCTGCTACTTGATGTTCTCTTGTTGTGTGTATGAAAAAAGCCAAATCCACACAGAGATGACAGAGGGTGTAATCGCCAGCTATGTGATTCAACAATACGAATCTTAGAAGCTATTCAGAGTGGGGCCTGTCCTTGACCCTTAAGGAGCTTGTAATGTGGGCTTTTTTCCCACTCTTTGTATTTACCGGCAGAAATGAGGAGGGGGGACCAGGGTGGAGGGGGGGACCAACCACCGAGAGAGAGGCTTTTCCCCTCCATGCCAGCAGCAATCACACTGGGGGAGCTATGCACACACACGCACGCACGCACACACACACACTGATTTCCTGGCGTGCATGTTCATAGGAAGGGAGAAGAGGTGAAGGTTGGAGGGTGAAGCAGAGGGATGGGGAGGGGGTGAAGAGGGGATAGGGGTGGTGGTGGTGGTGGTGGAGGGGGGTATACAGAAACAAGAGTCCCCCACCTTCCTAAACCCCAGCAGGGGGTCAGTCTTAAAGGCTGCTCTGTCCCTCCATGGGAGGAATGGTTGGGGTGTGGAGGGGGTGAGCACAGAGGCTCAATCTGCAGAGGCCAGTGGTCCTGCTGGTCAACACAGGGAGCTCCACGTTACGCAGTTATCCATGACAACCAGAGCGAGAGAGAGAGAAAGAAAGAGAGAAGGAGGGAGAGAGAGAGAGGGAGAGAGGGAGGGCGAGAGAGAGAGCAAAGATGGAAAAGCTCAGCTGCGGTCAGAGAGCGCTCAGTTGGAGCTGAGTGTGAAGAACAAAGCACCCAGTGATTTTCATTTTTTCCCTCTTTGTCTCCTTTATATTGTACACAGACGTGTCCCTCTTACTGGAAATAAAGGAACTTTGAAGAAGACAAACCAACATAGATGCACAAACACACACACGTCCATGTGCACACCATACACTCATTTATGCACACACTTTTGTGTGGCTAATTGAATTACGTTTATACAGTATGTCAAATGGTTTTACTGTCACTATAAAAGAAAGTCCCCAAAAGCAGTTCTCAGTAAAAAACACCACAGAAAAGGGCAACGGGGGACACAAAGGTAATTTTTAAGGAAACGGCTCAACAGATTTTAAACCTTTGACGGTACATTACTGCAACACAAAGGTCTTTGCTTGTGTATTCTCTTGACTGGATGGAAACAGACATTTCATGTGGTCACAATGTAAAGTGTGGAAAATGTTCATTACACACAGATGGGTTCTGCTCATCCTTAATAAATAGGCTTATACTAATCCTGTCAGGAACTGTCATATAGAAATTAATCCACCACAAATAAGTGAAATGATGAACCCTCAAGAAAATGGGAACATTTCAATACAGAAAATGTCTGACTTTCCAAAATATCATGAATAAATTTTATGGAGGAAATGAAGCGTTAGAGTCGGAGTCTGTGCTTTGTCCCTGCAGCTCAGTATTGCTACTCTGCCTTAAATCTTTGAATGGTGTACTAAGATATTATGTAAAAATATATTAGGGGCAAAACATTCAATTCAATTTCTGCTCAGTTCAATCCAACACATGCATCATGCATGACAGGAAATAAATACCGAAAAACAGCTGAGAAAAATTTTGGATGACTTTCCAACAAGCGGACAAATGAATATTTTAGGAATGTAATTTCCTGCTGCTGATGTCAAAAGATCTTCAACTCTCCAACAACTCCAGGCAGGCCTCTGCTGCGGCCATTCATCACTGCTTATCACCACATTTTGCCATCAGTAGTTTGTTTCCTCTGTCCACCCACAGGCCTTCCATTATTTCTCCGAGCAAACAGATATTGAAGCCACACACTGATGAAAAAAAAAAAAAAAAATCACTTTAACAGCCAGTGCTACAAACACACAGTTTCGTCATTTTCTATTGTGTCTGGAAAACGACAGGTAGTGACACTGGTTGCTGACTGATTGCACCTTCCTCCACATCAGAGCAGCGTCTATATTCAAAATTTGATACCTGAGTGTTTGTCCACTCTCAGCCATAATTCAAAGTTTCTCATTACACATTTGAACCTATGGAACCTCTTCCGCATCCCGGTTCAATCCCAACCACATTTTCCCTGCTTCTTCCCAGTGAAGTCTCTGAATCCCTGATGTAGGTTTGCCGCTCGGCCACAGCTGGGCGCTGTTGCCTTACTCTCCCCCTGCCTCTCCTCTCTCTCTCCCCATCAGCCCTGCCTGCCTCTCTCCTGCCTCTCTGCCTCAGCCAACCCGGGCTGTGCCGAGCTGCTCCCTGCGGGATCAGAGCGCTCCCCCGCCGGGACCCTTCTCTCACATCCCCCTGCTGGGACGCGGCTACATTTCCAGCCAAGCACTGCCTGCTTTGGCTTTATTATGTGTGTCTGCGCCGCAGCCCCGCCAGCAGAGGCAGGCAGAGGAGGAGGGAGACTGGTAGCCAGAGTCAGGACAAAGAAAAAGCAGGGAGACAGAGGCTAGCGAAGGGTTAGACTGCGAGAAATATTAGGCTGCTATTAATACCGCCGTTAGTGCACTTGGGAATATTAAGAAAAAAGAAAGCGTGGGTAGTAAAAGCAGTATTCCCCCCTCGGGGTGGAGATGCAGGGGAAGAGCGCAATGCCCGTGCCACCAGACCAGCAGCACCGCTGCCTAGTGTAGTATAGCGGGACGGAACACAGACGGCTGCTCGGTTCGGATCAGTGCGACTCTCCTGGACGGACATGACACCCAAAACAGCCTGAGACAGTTCCGATAAACTAAAAAAAAAAAAAAAAAAAAGAAAAGAACGAAAGAGAGAGAGAGAGAGAGCGAGAGAGAGACAAAACCCAAAACACACCAGCAGAAGAAGAAGCCGGGGAGCGCGAGGGAAGAAGCCACGTTTCATTTTTGAAACCAAATCCCGTCCCTCTAAAAAACAACAACAACAAAACAACAAAACAAAACAAAAAGCAAAAAAAAAAACAAAAAAACAAACAAAAACACTCCGTCGTCTCTCTCCTCACCTGGAGCCGTCACGCGCCGCCTCGCGCTCGGACAGTGCCGCCGCTGTCACTTTTAGTTAATGCCGCGCGGGACTCGCTCAGGTGTTTGAAGCTCGCGCGTGGTTGGCGGCTGGCGCCCCGCTCCGCAGCCGGTGCTGGAAGAAAAAGTCTCATCGGAGCGGCGCGAGCGTCCGGGGCTGCACCGGAGCGAAGGAGCGCGCGCCAGGGGGGGAGGGAAAAAAAAGAGAGACGAAAAAACAAAACAAGAAGGGAAAAGGAGCGTCAGACGCGGTGACGAAGAAGAAGAAGAAGAAGAACGACGGGAAGTTCTTGCTCGTTTTATTCTACAGGTTGTGTGACCACTGAAGAAGAAGAAGAAGAAGAAAAAAAAAACGCACCAGCGGAGCCGAGTGCTGCCTCCTCGCCGCTTCACTCCCGGTGTGTTTGGTTTGTTGTAGTTGGACTAACGACCGATACCCGCTCAGAGACTGAAGCTGCCGCATTGCAACAGGCGGAGAAGCGGCGGCGGCGGCGGCGAAGTGGAGGAGGAAAGATAACCTGAGTGTGTCCTCCTGCATGGTTCACTGAAAACACGGAACGGAACAAAAAACAAGTAGAAAAATTGATATTTTAAAGAAAACAGCTCCAGAGATGTCTAGACGAAAGCAGGCCAAGCCGCGCTCCGTTAAAGGTAAGAAATTGTTTGTTTGTCTGTTTTGTTTTTTTTTTTTTTTTAAATTTTGTGTGTGACACTTAAATTTGGAGTGAGGATTGAATTGAAGCCAACGACCAAAACCACGACCAGGATTTCTAAGCCCAACTCCGGTGCCGTGTGTCAGCTAATTTAATTTTATTTCCCCTGAAGGGTTGCGGGCAGTCTGAGTAGCCAGTTTTACATCGAAGGTAAATCAATGTCACTTGTGTCGGGATGTAACGTGTTGGCTCACTAATTGTTTGTAAACCGCCTGAAGACTCTTAAAGTGATTAAAACGGAAAACCAAAGCTGTAGTTTACATTTAACAACTAACTGAATGTTATGGTGGGATTTTTTTTGTCAGAAATAAGTCCGAAGAGCTACAGTTTTATTCGTGTCTGCTGGTCCACTGGGCTAATTGTTTTCAATTAGCTCCCTCCCTATCAGGACAGGGAGGATGATAGACTTGTTTATGGCTGTTCAGATTGTGTGGATTTGGGTGATTCACTTGATTAATTGGTCACCAGTCTGGATTATTCACATGCTGTGATTTATTGCACTTGTTCTAAACTGCACACCCCTGCTTTGTAGTAGTAGCAGCAGCCTAAATGTGACTCTTCGACCTCACCAAGTCACCAAGATCTCACTTTATATGACTGTGGAGGTCCTCATTTATATTTTTACACCAAAGCACTGATGACTTGAAGCACAAATGATTTTCCAAGAGGGTTCAAAAGCCCAGACAAATTTAGGAAAGGCACACTGCATGGTTTTTGGCTAAGGAGTCATTTAAACATTTGGTTTGATATTTAAAATATTTTTGGACATTTTCCCTTTTTCTCAAACAAACAAATGAAAAAAACAAAACAAAACAAAACAAAAAACAGGTTGAAGATTTACCTTCCTACTTTAAAACCATGCCCTGAAAGATTGGGCACAGATGCAGCAACAATCCTCAGAGACAAATTCATATACTTCAATTCAAATTCAAAGATATTGTTCCAAAATTTTTATAGGATTTCTGAAGAGCCTTATAACAAAAAGCATCTTGCCAAGCTTCCAAAATGAAGCCTCAGTTTCCATTCTCATGAAATAGTATTCATTGCTTTGCATGGGTGAGTGGGCATCATGCATGAGGGCATGTGGTGGCCTTGGCCTCCATGTTTCCTTTATGGGACCCAGATGGGCAACGGGACGAGCTGACCATGTGGTTGCCACCCCCTCCACCTCCTCACCCCCCCACCGTATAGACTTTCCCTTTCAGTGTCTATCTGGGAATCGAAGCAGATTTCTGACGATGATTCAAACTGGGTGGTTAGTTTGATTAACAGCGTGATCCTCACTGCAGGATTTCAGCCTCTCCTACAGGGTATGAAGTTAAGCCTGTTTCATTTGAGGTGGGGTGGGATTGATTTTATCAATAGTAGGTGGTTACACACATGTCACACATGGCAGTAGTTTGTGTCATTGTTTTCAGTAGGGGATGGGTTTGTGACTGTAACATCTATTCCTGTGGGTCATGGTTTGTGTGCAGGAAACCTGACAAGTTGTTGGAGGGGCACTTGTGTTTAGTTCCATCCCCAGCACAGGCTTACATGGTGGTCACAGGGAACAGGATGTGATTTGGAGTGATGTGGTAGCCTACAGATTCCCCAGCCTCTGCGCGAATCTACTGAAAAACTGGTTTCAATTTTTATTTGCTACAGTTCATCTTCATATCTATAGTAAAATTTGAATAAAAGAATAACTAATTATAGCCAATAACAACACTTATTGCATTAAGTGGATAGTGCATCTTGTAAGCTTTAAAATTTAAGGGAACTGAGAGAGCTGCCAAAATAGAAACAAGTTTTGGCATGCACCTTGATTTGGAACTATTTTGTCAACACAGTGTCTTACTTGAGGTCTTGGATCGACTCAGGATTTTTGCAGCACAATCTGTCACCACCACAGTTTCATTTCTTTGATACACTCTTACACATTACCTTTAAAATATCCAGAAATGGATATAATAGAGCTTTTTTAATATGTTGATGGATGTACACATGCACAAATAGCAACATGTCTGTGTCATTGTAGATACAGTAGATTTACCCAAGCTCCGCCAATATTTGTTAAGCTTGGGATCAACTAACAGGATCATTAAACGTTCAATAAATGTTAGGACTATATTCATGCTCTACTTCTGCTATCTGTTTTTCTGTATGAAGACAATTTCATGCATTATCCACCCAAGGCTGCAACTCTTGGAAGGCATGGTGTTTGACCCTAAAGTATCTATCTATCTATCTATCTAAAGAGTAGCAAATGGGAATCTGTTTTTCAGAGAAGGGAACTAACTAATTGCGATTAAAAAAAATTACTTATCTTTGAAGTGTCAATAACAATAAATGGTAATCGGAGGATATCGCAGTCTATACCAGGAAACGTTTGAGAAATGACTGAAGCTTACAGACCCTGATAATTTTATTATAAGTTGTTAAAATCAGTCAACTTACTGTTTTGGGATGTGAGCAGTGTTGTATGAATCACGGATTTGCTTTGACTGATATGGTTCAATGTGGTTTTTACTTCCTGCTGTAGTGTTGTTGATGCTCACTGCACTTTGTCAGTGAACAAATCAGCTGCTGTGGACCAGTGAATCTGTCCACTGCTGCTCTGTCATGGCTCTGTGTGTGTGTGTGTGTGTGTGTGTGTGTGTGTGTGTGCGTGTGTGTGTGTGCGCGCGCGCGTGTGTGCACGCGTGCATTATTATGCTTGCAAGATGTACATTCTTATATTTGTGTTTGCATGCATCATGGACATGCATGCCTTGTGTGTCTTTGTGTGTGTGAGAGACCTCAGTACCCTGGATAACCAGGGCTTAGCTTTAGTCAGGCAGCCAAGCGAAGCAGAGCGAAGCAAAGCTGAGGCAGACGACCACCACTGTGTGTGTGCAGCAAAGGTAACATAGCCCTTGTGGTCTAGCTTGCATAAGCACTGTGTGATTTTGTGTATGTGTGCTCATGCATCTGTGTGTGTAGATGCGTGTTGCTATCTGCCCTATACACCTTGCCCCTCTAAAAGCTTGGCAAGACTTGGCGTTGGGGGAAGATGAGAGTGGGTTGTAGAAAAGATAGATAGAGATGGAGGAGAAGGAGCGAATGAAGGGTAACGGCAAGAGAGAGAAGAGGTGTTGGTGGGGGGAGGGGGTGTGGTGGCAGGTGAATGGGCAGAGGGGAGGGAGTGATGGAGGCCAGGATGAGGTGAGCATCGTCGGGGGATTATCTGTGTTTTCATGTTCTTATGTCTTTCACCTGCTCACCCAACTCTGACTCGCTGGCTTCTGCACGGACTTACTGGCCGGCCAGGCATACTAAAACAATAACAAGGACAACGTAAACAAAGCACAAAGTCCCACTCCATCCATCTCATGCTATAGATTTTCATTAACTCAAAGTGGAATAAATAGTTTTTCCTGGGAATCAAAGTCATGGTTGTTTATGGCTGTTTATCTGTAGAACATCTACTTAAATTAGTTACAATTCACTGATTGAGCCTGGGCCCATATTCAGTAATACTCAGTAATGTGAAATATTGCAATCTTTCAAAAAACTTCTGCCCCCTCTACTGAGTGAAACCCTTATTTCTCTGCTTTACTTAATGCACATTGTACCTTGGCATGGTGCAACATTGCTCATAGCTTAAATATAGAACACAGTAATCTAATTTTGCCCTACTCAGGGACATTACCAATAAGATATATAATAAAAAATCTTGTGAATGTAAGTGGAAAACCTTGCTAAGCATGTAATTAGTGGATAGAGAGTGCTGACATAGTGTACAATGGGCTGAAGCTTTATGTAAATGGTTAAGTAATATCCAAGCAGGTATGCAGTTATTGCAGGTTTGTTTTTATTTCCCTTCTCGTCATTGTCGTGTAGTTTTATTTTGTGTTTCCTTTGAAATGTGGTAGAACAGAGACAATTCCCTTTTAAGGGTATGAATTTTTACAAGACGTCAAATTTTGTAACTTTTTTCTGTCAAGGGTGCAAATGAAGCTCTGAACTTTGACTGCAGCTTTATCAGCATTTAAAATAGTAACAAATAATAACAAAAAATAAAGTGATACAGTCATTTGACATTTTCAATTTATTATGTTGGATGTCACATAATGAAACAGTAAAGCTTCAGAAAAGCCTGATCAGAACGTCTTCATATTGTTCCAAGTTCCTCTGGTGGATTTACTTGACCAGTCCTGTCTTTACAGTGATGAGGACTTGTCTACAGTAGAGGGCACTTTACTAATTGTGGTTTGTTAATTTAACATGGACTAATGGCAGAATGATGGGCCATGAAACTATGTGATGGGGTGAGAGAAAAGGAGGGGTGCGCAGGAGGAAGAAATGAGAGAACAGGGCTTCTCTCTTATCAAACTATTATTTCAGTGGATTAATCCGTTTTTAATGTGTGTCTTTAGTGAGGCGAGGCAGCAAAAATCTCCTTCTCTGTCTGCTCTGGCAGCCTTGCTGCCTCCTAGCGCTCTCTCTCTCTCTCTCTCTCTCTCTCTCTCTCTCCCTCTCTCTCTCTCTCAGCTCTTAGCCCCTTGAGTCTCTCATGCATTATGTAGTGATGATTATTACTTAATTACACATTAAAAAATCCGCTTCATTTGCAGGACATTAAACGGGAGTTGAGCACATATGACAAAGAGATGGAGGGGAGGGAAAGGGAGGGAAGGCTGGAGATGGGAGAAAAGAGGGAGCACTTACTTTTTAGCATTTCCTTGGTTTGTTTAGAGTGTTTACGGTTAGTGGAGCCAAGTGAGTCCTTTGACCAAGAGGGAGAAAGAAAGGGGGGTTGAGTTTACTGTCGACGTGTGTTGAGGCGAGTTCTTCTGGGCTAATGGCATCACTTCCACTTGATCTCCCCCCTTCTACGACTCTTGCTCTCTGTTTGTATCTCTCCGTCTCTGTTTAGATCTCTCCTTTATATCTCTTCACATTTGACTTTGGTTCCAACACCTTTACAGGTTTAATTGCATTTTTCTTATTCAAACTAATTTTCAGTTGAGCTGTTTGTCCTTATTCAGCCTCCTGAGATGATATAGATATAGATAGCTGCTGCCTGCTCTGTTTCTTGCTGTCAGAGACAAGCAGTATTCACAGGGGCAGTGCCATGCTCATGGTGTGCAGTATTCCCCTTTAAACTGCTTGATGTTTGACCAAATTGTTCCCCGGACATTGATCACTGAAAACTACAACTTTTTGAGCTAGCAAAGGATTAAACACTGATCCCTTTGGGAAGTTAGATTTACCTCTTTTGAAAGAACTACATTATAAATGAAAAAGAAACCTGATTTACCTGTTTGCATTTTTGTTGTTGCAAAGTTTTTGGTGCAGCTTCTGAAAAAATAGTGGACTCTACACATGCTGTGCCAATTGACAAGATTATTTTCTTTATCAGTTAATCTACTGATGACTGTCTGCTTATTGATTCATCACAGTGAAAAATATCAATCACAGTTTTCCTTTGTGTAAGAAATTAAAATAAATTTAATGATTAAAACAACTGCAGGTTCTGTTGATTGACTAATCAAGCAATGGCCCGATCATTTAAACTGTCTTACTTTTTTACACTGGCAGAGCCTGCATGACATTTCATGTAAGTATGTGATTTTAAATCTAATAAAAGACTCTGGGATAGTAATTATTCATTGCCCGGAGTTAAAGTTTTTGTCAATTAACTATTCATACTTGAAATTAACAATCTCCAACCAAATGTGGGTAAAAATTAATTGCTGGGAAATGTCAGCAAGTTAAACACCAGCTTGATGGTTGCTCAATCTACTCAGGATTCTCCTACAAAGGCAAAAAAACCCCAAATTGATCACATGTGCACGTGTGCAATGACAGCAGGTTGGTTCATGGAAGTGCTGTGCTCTCATGTATCCCAATATCTGGGGGCAGCACTGTGAGGGATTGTGTGGTGTGCATAATACAGTGCATTCGGAAAGTATTCAGACCCCATCAATGTTTTTTACATTTTGTTATAATGCTCTTTTGTGCTAAAATGAAAATCTCTAAATCTAATTAATTTACACTCAATAGGCCAAAATATCAAAGCAAACACATGATTTGAGAATTATTTTTGCTAATGTATAAAAATGGAAACTCTGAATCTTTTTTGGAATGCACTGTACAGTTAATCTTTCATTTCTCTTCCACTCTCTGACTCTCCATTTTTCTTTCTCTCTCTCCCCATCTGGCTTTACCATTAGATTTGTTTTAATGTCGCACTTTGGCAGAGCAAAGAGACTTTCATAGGGCGACTGGCTCTTATAAAAGGCAGAAACAGCACATGTGGCTTGGATTAAGACGACAATATGTTTTTTGCAGGTATATCTGAGTGGCTGAAGACGAGGGCAGCGCAAATGCTTTGCAATTGCTTTTAATAACACAAAAAAAAATTTGACAGCTTACCTTTGTTGTTGCAGCTATAAATAGTGTTAAATATTGTTCAATCACTGTGTGTACACAGGCATTTTGAGCAACTCATTTATAAAAGCTGTATTGGCTTTACATTAAGGCTTGCTGAACCATTAAATGGCTTTCTGAAAGCTTTGTTAGAAATTCCATTGACTCCTCAGCAGGGGGTCGATTTGAGTATTGGTAGTTGTTTTTTTTTTTTTTAATAGGACAAAACAAGATAATGTCATTGTTGATTGGTGGAGCCCAGCAGCACCGTGCATCAAATGTAACAGGAGTCATGTTGATCTGCCTCCAATTAAAACCAAATTACAGCACAAATGAAGGCTCAGAGAGCAGAATATAACTGAGTAGAAAACGCCCATTTTTTTACTGACGACAGAAGAAAAGCATGAATGATGGCTGAATTCCATTTAGCTCTCTTAGTTGCAAGGTCCTGTGTTGTCCAGGTTTTTCTCACACTATCATTACTAACTGTAACACTTGCAGTGGAGCCGGGATGGTGTGAGCAATACCTGTTCTTTTCTCTCTGATGAATCACACTTTTCCTGTGAAAAGGTCCCACTGAAAAAAGAGCACTGTCAAATGTAACACCTTGTATTTGACTGGAATTCATAGACAAGAGCTTTAGTACATTTTTTGCCCAGATGGCCTTAAGGAAACTTTCAGATATTTGCCAAAGTACCAGAATGGCTAAAATACATTTCTTTTGGTTCATGAGTGACCTGCATCTCATTTGAGCATCTTGGAGTCAAGTGAAATCACGAAGACACTGTGTGAAGATCAAAAAACGGTGGTTTCTATCAAAAAGAAAGACATTACCTGGTATACTTTTAGATTTTTGTTCTATGGTGTGTGTATATATATGTGTGCGTGCCCATGTATATTATCATTTTTCTAACTTCTTTGGAGGCTTTTTGACCTTTTCAGGTATAAGCACCTTTGATGTTGGCATCAGGCAAGACATCAGTTCTGATGTTCTGTTTATGTTTAGGTTCAGGCCATCCACAATGAATGGATGTCAATGCAATGCCTCAACAAGGATAGCTTCAGAAATATGTTTGTGTGTGTGTGAATGTGTGTCAATGTATTCATCTGTGTGTCCAGAAAGGGTGAAGGGGTCCCTCAGTGAGGTGCGTGTAAGCCAGTGACAACTCCTTATCAGCGGCCAGCCTGGTGTGGTTGTGCATGTACTCGTGTGTGAGAACAAGGCATCATGGGCCAGGACTGTGCCATTGTAGCGGCTTAGCTAGCCTCGTTTATCGGCAGCAAACTCAGTGGACCTTAACACCCACCCACCCCTCTGGAGACACATGGACACACACAAACCCAAGCACAGTGTAGCTGAGCTGTGCGTGTGCCCATAACCTCATCTTTTTAGACGAGAACGATGATGCGGGTGTGATTATACACATCCAAGCGCGCACACAAACACACACACACACACACAGAGTCAATCCAGACCTAACTTACCAAGCCTGTATCCCCATCATGAGATACTCTCAGAGGACACGGGCCTCTAAGTTTCCTAGAAGTCCGTGTGTGTGCATTTATATATGCAATCATTTACAGTGTCTTACTTAGTTTATGCCTCTTTCTTCATTGAACACTATTTCCCTGCAGTGTATTTGTATGTCTAGATTGGGCTGTTTAATTAAGTTTTATGTGCTATACTCATGAACTCATACACTCATAAAGCAACTTAAGATTAATTTTATTGTGAACCATTGTCTTCATCTTTCATTTTGTTGTTAAATATTATATTATATGCTGCAAAATGCTTAAGAGATTGCATTTACAGTGATAAGAAAAACAAGTAGAAGTGTGTAAGTACAAATAATTGGTAATTTTACAATTCTATATTGTATAATCTATAATCATTAATATGGGGTAACTACAGCCTAAATGAAACAGTCACTTGTTCTTGTTTGTTATTATTTTCTGATATTTAAACATTAAAAATCCATGTTTGCTTTAAAAGTGAACTTAATATTACTTCTGGAAAAAGGTTGTTGTTGAATCTTAGCGGATCCAAGGATTTTGCTGACAAATGGATATAGCCAGCAGGCGTTCATATTTATGATAAATTATGTAGAAGTGGTATGGGAACAGAAATACAAGCTTATTAATTTTTGGACCTAATTGCAACAATTTCTTTCTCATTCAGTCCCCCCCCCCCCCCCCCGTCCTTTCCTCTCCTCCAGCATCCTGCGTTTCTCCCCTTCACACCTTCCTCCCTTCTAATCAGGCTTCTACCCCCTTCCACTCATAATGTCTCCCCCTCCCTCCTCCTTCCTATTCTGTACATTAAACATTAGTGGTGGGGGCAATTAGCAGCGCCCCACTGCACACCTGGTTGGTGCATAATATATTTATTGGGCCACCCTCCCTCCCTTCTCTCTTTGCCACACATGCAGACACTGCTGTTGATGAAGGGGTGACTTTTGGGAAATGGCAAATTTTTGTGTGTGTGATACAGAGAGAGAAATGATCAAACTTAATGCCTCCTGGTCTGACCCTGCATAACCTCCCAAGTACAACTGGACCAAAACTCACAGGTCTACTCAAAATTTCAAACAAATTACTTGTTCTTTCTCAGATTTCATTCCTTTATTGGTACAACTTCTTAAAATGTGTATTTTCCCTTGGCCAGATGGTTGCTGTGTTTTGTCTGTTTTAATCAGGTTATGTAAACACTGAACATATCCCATTTATCCTTTTCTGAGTCCTCCTTTTTCAGAGAGCTTCATGAATATTTTCAGGAGTAGATTAGGGAGATGTTTTATCTCTAACACTATGGTTGCATGTCTACCAATTTTAATATCCATAGTACATGCTGCCTTGAGATCTCTCTATATTGATGTCAAAAAAGCGGCTTTATTATGCCACCTTTGCTTGTTCACACTGAACCAAACGAAGCTGGCATAATGCTGTATGATTATAGTTAACATGTTATGGAGTCACCAGTGTGACATGTAGCAAAACAACAGTGGTATCTGTCCCAGTGTGCCAGAATTCCCCTTTACACAGATGTTGACCCGGCTCCCCGAGTCCTATCAAAGCCGTAATTACGGCAGAGTAAAAATCCCCATCTTGAAAAGGCTGTGTAAAAGGAGGTTATGTGTTCTGATCAGGTTATGTCGGCTGATTTATTCTTTCAGTTTTTTTTGTGCTTCCTTTTTACCTTTTGCCTGTTGCGCTTGCACACGCGCACACACAATGGACCCAGACTTATGTTCATTGTCCTCAAAGTGTGGAGTCTTCAGCATAACAAGCTGCTTGTGTTGTGTTCCTTTTTTAGGACACTCTGCCGGGTCTTTGTAGTGCACCCTACTATAGACTTAGCAATGGTTCCTTTTAGTGCTTCAGCCTTCAGTTGGTTTTTCCAGCTCTTTTCCATTCACCTCCCAGTCAAAAGGCGACGGTGTCCTGCTGAGACAATTACAATGGAGTAGGAGAGAGCAAGGGAGCAGGAGAGACTCCATACTGAATAAGAGAGAATAGAAATGTGAAAGAACAGTAAATTTTGACCTGTTTTTACAACTTTTCCCTTTTCAAGACATTGTACTGCAGATTCAGTCTAATTTGCACGACTTTCCTTATTGTCTGTGTAAAAGTGAGCGAATAATAGAGTTTGTGATGAAGTTATACCACTTCGGTCAGCCAAGTATTGGCTGTTGGTCTTTTAAAAGATTCAGTCTGAACATTTTGTTATGTCATGGAGGGCACCCACCAGTTCAATTTTCAGATCACTTTTAAGGACTTTTAAGAAGTTTTGCTTTGTTGCCATGTAATGCCTTTGTTGGTAGATTTACTGCATATTCAGACACCTTAAACAGCATTTTTTTTTATTCTAAAAGACATCTAGCAGCAGATACAGTATACTGACTTTTTGGAAAAATAGTGGCTACTATCTGAAGGAGAGGTCACCAGTATTGTCCATCTGGAGGAGACTGCTTGCTAACATTTTGTCTTGTTGGCCTGTGCTTTAAATGAAAGCAGGTTTATTGTGTTTATGAATAATAAAATAATGTATACAATATTTGAACACAGAGCAGCAAACTGAAGAAGAGCTGAAACCAGCAGTCATGTGGCATGAAGCAAATATTTCACAATGCTGTCATGACCATATTGTTGGTAGAAATTGGTGTATCACATCATATATAGTGAAAGACTTTTTCAGACTATATCCAGCTATGCTTGACCAATCTGTTTACCTCACTGGTTTACTAAATATTTTTGGCATATAACAGAGTACATTTGTAAATTTAGAACAATATTGATATTCTTCTTACGTTAGACAGAGCAACAGTGGAACAAACTGCTGATGTAAATGTCCATATCCACACAGTTTCAGTAAGATTAAACTAATGAATCATGTCACAGCAGTACAATAAGCATCCGGCTGCAAACTAATGAGTGTGCTAGGCAGAATAGTACTCTGCTCCAAATAAGATTCACTTTTTGTGAAATCCTTTGGTTTTTTTAATTTAAAAAATCTCTCTCGATGTCATGTTCTCTTTGCGCTCCATTTTTCTCAAGATAGTTTTAGGACAGCCTGGCCTGCGGTTCGGGGAGCAAATGTGCACTTTTATGACTGCACATGTAGGTTCAGGAAAGTCAGAGTGACTTTAATTGTACTGTGTTGAAAACAACAGCAGAGGACAATGAGGCTCTGTCTCCTCTTGTATATCTGGTTCCTAATAAAAGCTTTATGCCTGCATCAAGACAGAATGAAATAAGAAGACAACGGTCGAGGAGAAGAAGAGCAGAAAGAGAATAAGAGATTGCATGGTGAGAACAGTGTGTGTGTGTGTGTGTTGGTCAGGGCTGGCCCATTTTAAAAATGCAGTAGAACTGTCTGTCTTAGATTCACAGTTGATAAGCAGTCTGGGGACTCGCACACAAAGTTTCCTCTCCTCTTTTCCAGGCTTTTTTTTTTTTGAGCCTATCAAAATAAATTACTACCTTTCCAAAAGTAGTTAAATAACTAACTAGCTGAGATAATAGCTCTCTGTAGGAGAATAACATCTGTAAATATGTTTCTTGTTTATTGACAATATACTGAGCCAGTGGATTTAGTATAGTTAACCTTGTGTCAATAGAGATGCTTTATTAGAATCAGAATCAGAGAGTCAGAATTGTCTTTAATGGCCAAGTTTGTGCACACAAACAGACGAGAGAGGGAAAAGAATAAAATATATAATATATCTAGAGAAAATAACCTTAAAAATTAATTCATGGTGCAGATTGAAAAAAATGTGCAGATGACCTGTGAATTAAATAAACTGTGTTTTATTTAGTTGTATTGATAATGCATATAATATATATTTTGTTCTTCGTTCATATTATATCTATTACTGAAGCACACTTCAACATCGGTGATTGATTTCTTTTCATCCTTGGGACTAAAATCTGTTGCTGAGCAATATTAGCAAAAACTCTCCTCACAGGCTAGGATGGTATTTGTTGCTAGGCAACATTAACATTTTATCAGGAAGCGATGGAGAACCATTAGGGTAGTTAGGTTGTAAAGAATTGTACAGAAAAAAACCATACACTGAAAGCCTTCAACCACAGTTTTAATATAGGTTAAATTGCAAGATAAAGCAAACAAACAAAAAAACGGGCATTTGGTATTTTGGCTTATTTCAAAAATGGAAAGTACAGTTTATATGTAGGATAAGATGCCCGATTATAAGTCTACACAAACAAACAAACAACCAGCCACGCTCCAAGCGCACACGCGCTGTGTGTATATTTTTCCTGTTACTCCCAGAAGGAGAGTGACGAGTGAGTTAATCTGTCCGCCAGCGATGCAGCATGACACAAAGCTGTTTATTTCCTTTTTCCTCTCTCTCTCTCTGTCTCTCTCCCACTCCCCCTCTCTCCTCCTGTAAAGTCTAATCAAGTTTGTATCAAGCTAAATAATGCCTTAGCGTGAAATTGGTGTCTTCAGTCAAAAAGCACTCCTGAGCCTGTACTACAAGAGAAGGCAATTATGTACCCCTCCCCACCTCTGCACCCTCTAGCCTTCACTGCTCTTGTTGTTCATGTACTGTGTGTGTGTGTGTGAATAGATTTGCACTGTAACTCCTATATTTCATAATGTGTCTCATCTGTTCTTCAGTATGTCCTCATATTGGAGCTCTGTCTTCTAATGGTGAACTCGGTGCCTGTATTTGACGAGTGTGTGTGTCCCTGTCTGTAATGGTGATTGGAGGCTGCTGGGGGAACTTCTAGTTCAGTTATTTCTGGCACCTTCCCCAGAGTCGAGGTACTCCAGAGGAATGTTTTCCCTCTCCTCCTCTTGCCCTCTCTTTCTCTCTCTGTCCTACTCCTTATCTTTCTTCTCGCTGCCCTCCACCACCTCTCGTCCTTCCTCACTGGTTATTTCATCCTCAACTCTTTCTCACCTTTACTCTCCTTCACTGATTTCTAATTTAAATGTCTCCATTCACTCTTTTTGTCTTTCTTTTTCCACATGGCTTCCCTTTACTCCTCAGCTTGCTTTCTTTACACATCTTTCCTTTGCCTGTCTCTCTTGCTATTGATTCCTCTTCCTGCTGCACTCTCTCTGACAGACAGAAAAACAAATGTTAGATCAGAGAGGCTCTTTAATCTCAAGCTGTGTTGTTTGGCCCTGAACATCATCTCTGTGCTTGTCTGCGTGTGAGAATAAGTGTTATGCTCTCTAGGTGATGAGAGAGGTGAGATTGCTTCTAGTTATTAAACATCTCTTAGTCTAAAGAAGTAGTTGTTATGTTTCCTCTTTTTGACTGGACCTCAACAGTTGGACTAGTCTCATTCTTGTGAATGACTTGCTTAGATGAAGGAGCACCATTAGTCAGCCAGTCCATTGTAGTTGGTATGAACATTACATTGTCACAGGCTGTTTTCAAAAAGTGTTCCAAGCCAGGAGTTGGTGTCTTTGCTGCTTTGACTTTTCAGTCTGTTAACAACTTTTTCCCCCAAACGTTTTTAGAATAAACATTAGCCACTCTCCATTGAGTTAGTATCTAATCGGGAATGGGTTGGTGCTAGTCAACATATAGTCCTAATGGGACATGTTTTAGTCACTATTTCATACTTAAAGTTGCAACATAAAGAGCAGCTTTATTTGGAATACAGGTGTATTAAAATACTGTGTTATATTTACAACAATTGAAGCAAGCTGCAGTTAATTTCCATTGACTGTACTTGTTTGCAGCAACCCTACCCTTTTTTTCACATTGTCCATTTACAGTCCAGCCACATACAGTTTATTTCTCTGGTATTTTTTCAGCCATTTCTTATCTTTGTTGTTAGAAGTGCAGTGAAAGACAAACAGGAAAGTCAGGGAGAGAAAGAGGGAATGAAATGTAGTGCAAGGCCTCGGGTTGGATTCGAACCTGGGCTGCTGCAGTTTGGAGCGACCCTTAATGCTACACTCTCTAGAGTCTGGAAGAACACACGTACTAGGTTTTGACCTGATCTTGTTCTAGTACCTCAAGGACACTGCATGTGTCTGTATGTATGAGTGTAGGCCCACTTCCAAAGTATGAATAATGCACTGAACTTATAAAACAATAAAAGATTTCATTTTTACATTGGTATTAGTAATGATTGATTCAGGCTTTGTGTCTTTTCAGTCTTACATCAATATTTTTTTGACTTCAGCCATTGAGGGTCGGGTTGTGTAAGAGAAAGCAAGAGATCATGTGTGTTAATGTTTTCATGCTATGTTTCGGGGGGTTTCGTAGCAACTTGGTGGGACAAAACAGGCTAGTTAAAAACCGCAGTGCTGTGCTTGTATACAGAGAGAAACACAGGAGAAGGTGAGGGACCTGATGGACAAAAAAGAGAGAGTATTGTTGCAATGCAGGTAATAGAGGGAAGAATGATGGGAATAAAAAGTAGGGATAACTGAAGGTGAGGCAATACAGAACACTATGAAAACCAAATCAGGTGGTAGAAACATTTGGCCCAAAAGAAAGGAAGAGGAAGCAAAATGATGAGAGGGGGAATAGTGGAAGAGGGGGACAGCAGACAGAGAAAGATAGAGAGGGCGATGGAGCTTGTCTGCCAGGCTTGTTTGGTTGTTGTTCTTTCTCTCTGCCATCCATCTAAGCCCTCTGCTACCTCTGTCCCTTTACATACACTCTCACAAACAAAAGCTTGCATGTACACACACCCACACTGTCCCAAAGCCCAGCCTAGCCTGGTGTTTCTGGCCAGTGGCTCAGTGCATGGGATGTGTGTCAGTTTGTGTGTTTATGTATTTTAAGGCTGTTTTGTTCAGAATGCACGCAGGCAGAGAGAGCGGTTTTACTGCTGATAAAAGTATTTGGTTAATCAGCTTCTGTCCCTGTCCCCTGACTAGAAGCGCTTGCATGTGTGTGTGTTTGACACAGGCCATTGAAGTTGTTGGGACTCCCCGGGGGTGGGCTGGGGATGGAGATTGGCATCAGCCCTCAGCCAGTGGCGTCACAAAGTCGTTCCTGAGGGACAGGAAGGGCAGCCAATGAGAGAATCTCTCTGGTGCTATAGGGAGAAAGCGGGTTAGGGAGGGGAGGTGGGGGCTAGGAAGTGGGTTGAGGAGGAGAAGTAAGAAGGGGGGAACTGAGAAAGGCAGAAAGGGAGGGGGGAGGAAGAAAGGAGTGTCTAGGATGAGAAATCGAGACAGACAGATAAAGAGAGAGAGAGAGAGAGTAGGCTGACAATTACCCTCTTGACTCCTGTCCAGAACTAGTTGTCAATCAGCCCGTCGCTCTGGGAAAAGAACCAGCCTATCATTGGCTACACTGACCCACATCCCGCCTCTCTGGGCCACATGATTGGCCACGGTGACCCATTCATCAAAGAGATCTGGGAACACCAGAGCCTCGAGCTGCCTTGGGAATAAATGGCCCTGATACTGTGCGTGCATGCATGTGTTGTTTGGGAGGAAAAAAGACAAAGGGCTTCCTTATTGATGCTACAACTGCTTTCATGGGACAGGACAGAACGGGAGACAAGGATAGAGCTGAGAAAGACACATGGAGAAAACGAAAGAAAGAGGCTAAAAAATAATTTGGCAGTGGATGACTGAGGAAGATGGATATTCAAGCAAAGCAGTGGTCAGGGACAAAACAATGTAGGTATGGAAGGGAAAGAGACAAGAGGATAATGAACGAGGAAAGACAAAATTGAGAAATTAATAAGGGAAAGAGGGAGGCAAATTAGAAGAGGTTGTAAATACAGGAGGTAAAGATGGAGGTGGAGAGAAGTGCAGAGAGAGTTGCACTGATGCAGTGCCTTGTAGTTGTGTCAGTCTGTGTACATGCACACGGATAATTAATGGAACCATATGTGTAAATATTTGTTTATGATAACATCATCATGATGCTCTTCTCTTCTCTTCACTTACTTCCCTTTATGTAAATCTTGCGTATCTAAAATTGGAACACGTCAAAACAGCCATACCATACCAGTGTTGGGCATTATGTGCATGCTTTCACAGAGTTAACTCTGCTTTTCCATTATGTCTGAATTATTTGGGTACAACAAACTTTTTTTTCAATCTTTTATTATCACAGAAAATGGGAAGTTTTTTTTTTTAACTAGTTCAGAGTTAACATGTGGAAACTGTGTCTAAACTTTACTTGTTGACAGCAATTAGATTCTACCGTCCCTAGATGCCCCTGGAGGTTAGCCTGATCAGCCCAGGATCTGTGCAGGATATTACCAAACTCCCTCAACTTGTAATTTGTCTTGGGCTACCAAACTGACAGAAAACAATAGCGATGTAAATGCAATGACTAATGAGTTTGTATATGGTCTTGTAGCCCCGAGAGTCTACCGAGGCAGCAAAGGTAAAACATCTCTGTGGGCATCTCAAATTGACTTTCTTTTATCTGGACGGACAAAAAGGATGAAGCACTCATGCAGCTCAGTCAAAGGAATTAGTATCAACTTCATCTTGGACAACATTTAAGAACAGTGAAGTTTTTATTTCATAGTCTTTTAAGAAGCTTTGGGACAGTTCACACCACATCTGATATCACCACTGAAGCCGCCCTAAAAACAAAATAACTTCTTACTTCTAATTGGCTTATTAAGTTTAAGAAGAGTGGCCTTTTTAACAACCATCAGCTCCTTGTGTCAGGATATTTAGTTAGCGCCTGGAAGAAGTGCTGGGTTGTTAATCAGCTTATTGTGCCAATTTACATTTTTCAACCTAGAGGCCCGAGTGTGAAAGGAAGTGAGATGTAATGTAGGCGGAAAAGAGATGGATCAAACTCACCAGCTAGTGACAAAAGCCTTGTTAATTGGATACCTTGAATGTTGTATTCTTTACCTCACACACAGGCCTGTTCTCCGCCACGATACTGCTGTCCATATCCAGGACTCTCTTCAAAAGCATAGTTTCCCTCATGGTGTACACTCCCTACAGGGACAGAAACACACACTTGTATGCGTTCCCTTTTTTACTCATACAGTAGGTGTTAGCATGCTTATCCATCCCAACACAACCAAACTCATACCCTCTCAACCCCCTGGTGTGTGCGGGGTTCACGGTAACACTGTGTGTCTCTCTGAGGGGGGCAGAGAGGAATCTGGGAGTCTAAATAAAGCTATGTGTGCTTGGCTAATGAAACACACTGTATTCCCTACAGTCTCATCAAGAAAAATGGGCTTTTATTAGAGGCAGAGTTACCAGTACATTTAGGTCTTTCTAACATCCAAAACTTTTCTTTAACGACCTAGCTATGCTGTGTTGGTACAATTCCCTTTTTATTTGGGAAAGAAATATCATTCCTCCAAACCTCAGATTCTGATCTTTTTCCATAAGCGATAAAAGTCTCTTTTGAAGATTTTTCCAACTTTCTTAAAGTCACCAAGGTGGCATAGTTGTAGATGATGTGTATGAGTCACCTGATATGAACACATAATTTTTATTTTTGGATGTTTCAGCAGCCTTTATACAACCTTCTATTGCGTTGTTCTAAAGACGTTGCAGGTATCGGCCATCTAATTTAATCATATGTGATTCAGCTGTGAGGTAATCTGCTGTAGGTGTTATGGAGGAAACCCCGTTTTATTAGCGAACAGGAAGTAGTCTGTTTTTCTTATGTTTTTTTTCCCCCCCCCATACCTTCTCTGTGCTGATTCTGTCTGCTGTGCTTGGCACACATGTTAGTTGTGCTGGGAGGTCTCTTAAACATGCAGGGTTGTGTAAAGGTAACAGACAACCTTCAAGTAAAAAAAAGAAAAAAACCTGTCTCTCTCTGCCTCAACCGCACGTGTGTTTGTCCAGGGATCCATTAGTTCATTATTACACACCATGGTTCACATCTGGCCCTCAAAACCAGCTCTTGCCCCAGATGCATGATGGGTGGTTCCATATTTAATCTTAATACTGCAGTCCTGGCCCAGGTTTATTTTTTCAGTTGCAGGAATTTCGTCCTTTTGAATAGTGGTTGATTGCTATAGACACACATGACACTGCTTTACTATCCCAGTCTTATGCATAACAAGGTGCTACTTACTACATCTTGGTCTCAGATGACTTATAATCATCCAAATCTGGTCCTTTATTCAAATTTGAAGACTGTTTATGATCCCATTAAAATTTTAAATATGAAATGTGTTTTTTGGTTTTGTAATATAAGCTGTATGTGCCTTTACACTCACTGGGCACATTAAGATACAGGCCAGGAGTTTCAGTTCATGTTCACATCAAACCATAGTGTGAGGAAAAACGTGATCTCACAGTCCGTGACTGTGGCACGATCAGTGGTGCCAGGCAGGCTGGTTTGAGCATTTGTGAAACCACTGATCTCTTGAGATTTACGCACACAGGGGTCTCTAGAGTTTACGCAGATCTGTGCAAAAAACAAAGCAACATCCACAGAGTGGAAAAATCTACAGATAGAAATATCTTGTTGATGAGAGTGGTCAGTCTGAAGCTGCAGGGAGTTTGGTGTCATCGGCATGAAACCATGGACCCATCCTGCCTTGAGGCAATAAACCCAGACTGGTGGTGGAGGTTTTAAAGTTTGGGGAGAGTTTTCTTTGGGCCTTAATATCACTCAATTATGATTTGAATCACATCCTGAGTGTTGTTGCTGATCATGCTCATCTTTTTAAGACTACAATTTCACATCTTCTCATGGCTGCTAATGCACCATGTGACAAAGTAAAGGTCTGAATACAGGTGACCCTTTAGGATGTGGTAAAGCATGTGATGCAGTCATGTCAACATGGGGCAGACTCTCAAAAGAAAGTTTTCAAGAATTTGTTGACTCTGCAACAACAAACTTGCCATTAACCCCCTTGTATTGGTATGGTGCTCCTAATAAAGTGCTCAGTGAGTTCACATACATGTTTGTGAAAGAGATTACATCTTTATTTCTTTGCAATTGCTTGTGAATTGTGGCATGGCATATATTTAGCCTCTGTATATTTTTGTGATGCAAAAGAAGCAAAGCAGTCGACTCTGTCCATATTTTTGAGGAAATGTCTGAAATGATTGTGGTTTTCATATTCATCCCAGCTCTGGGTTCAGTTTCGGTTCTAATTCGTGTTCAGTACAATGGAAGTTCTTGTAATGTTAATGAGGTTATAATGCTTAATTTGTTCCTGTAGTAAAGATAGCTTCCTCATTTGCCTTCATTCAAAAAGGTTAGAGTTTGCTACAGTCTGACATGTCACACCTCCAGAGAGCAGGTAGACATTTAGAGTTGTGCTCAGTTTGCTCTCCAGTAATTACCACTTTAATGGCAAAACTTTTCTGCAATATAAAAATTACAGGAATAATTTTAGATAGTCAAAACTTTATCATAGTTTGTCTCATTGTGCTGAGTTGACTAAACTGAATCATCATGAAACTTGTCATTATTTGTTTTAAAGTAATTTGTTGGTTGAGGTGAGCAAATTGATTGCAGTGTATCATATTGAAATCCTCACTTGTATCACAGTCCAGTGAAATGCTTCACTTGAGTTTCATGAAGAATGATTGATGTCAAAAATAATTTTCAGCAGTCTGGGCTTTTGGTGTTTAGGGACAAAAGATTCTGAGCGTCAGGATCTGCATTTTCTTCCTTTCTGGTATGACATCCAGACAATTGATTTAATGTCCCACCAATCCTTAGTCTGTGTAATCAGATCCTGCAGAGATTTTTATAGTGTGTATCAGCATCATGGTCAGTGATGTTGGTGTGTGTGTCTACTTCATTTGCTGTGCTGGAAGGAAAAGGGAAACTGCTGTTAACTTTGAACCAGTAGAAGATGATGTCATGCCACTATATTGTTGCATACAGTCGATGTTGAAGTTAGCAAGTATATTTGGCTTACTGCTATTAAGCTGCTATGAATGCTTTGAATGGTTGTTAATTCATCCAGAGCTACTGTGCATTGTGAAGTTCAGCCAGCGCCGCAGTGATTTGTGCTTATTAACAAGGGAAACCTGAACATTCACACAAACTAACTTGCTATTTTTTTCGCTTGTTTTGGTTTTTAAACATATTTGATTACAAAATGAAATGGGGTTTAACGAAAGGAAGGCACACCGTGGTATCTTTGTTTTTCCTTTAAAAGGAACACTTCACTGATTTATAACTTCTTGTTTTCATTCGAGCTCTTGGCGCAGCTGAAATTGTGAGGATGGGCAGGGTCAAGAGGGAGCTGTTGAGGATATGGAGTAAGGAATATGAAGGAGAGGTATAAAAGGTTTGAGGGGTGTAGGCCACTGGAGAGAGCAGGATGAGAAGTAGGTTTTTGAATGATCACAGACAGAGGTGAGCAAGTGAAAAGTGAAGAATCACGTAGTGGGAAGGGGGTGAACAGGAAACCCCATTGTGTGGTGACTCCAGCCATTTCCTGTTTGTGTGCCAGCTGTACTTCCCTCCTTCCTGTTGTACCCAGGAAGTCGGTGTCACATTCCAGCTCTGATCAACTCTGTGAGCGTGTGTGCCACAGAGGTCTCAGGACATCGTCATTGTCAATACCTGCATGCTTGTTGCTTTCACAGTCTATTTTAGGTGTGTTAAAGTACACACATTGACAGAGGATAAAAATTTTTAGAGGTAGATAAATGCAGACTGTAATACTCGTGTTAAACGTTGTTGTAGTGGTCAATGTTTGTGGAGAATAATAAACTTTAAATCCACAGTCGTTCAGTGAACAGTGAGCCCAAATTTGATTAAGAGAACCAGAACTGAGACTCTTACTATTGAAAAAGTACAGTGGACACGCTTAGATTTATTATAAAATGACACATAGTTTTGTTTTTGTTTTTTTTTTAGACTTCAGATTCCTCAAATCTGTTTGTAATTCAAGGCCTATGGTGTCAGACCTGTAGTTTAGCACTTTTTTACCTCAGCAAAATGAGATTGGCACAGAAACTGAGACTTATTTTCAGTATTGATGAGTCTATCATGATTAATAATTGATTATTTGTGCAGGGAAATGTAAGTGAAAAATGTCTATCATGACTTCCTAAATCTGGGATGACATCATCAAGTAGCTTGTTTTGTTTGACGATGTGACAGTCAGGATTATATTGGCCCCTTACCCTCATAGTGTACTATACTTTATATAAAAATACTCCATTTAATTTTGTATTGACATAGTTGATTTTTGATTGTCATCAATTGTTCGTTTCAGCTCTGAATTAGAATATGCCCAGTTCTGGTTTTGGTCTTGGGCTTTTGGTCTCGCCTATATTTTATAAATCTGAAATGATAGATTCAGCTGTCATGTAGAGAATTTAGCTCTTTTGCTTGGTGACATACAATAAATTCTAAGCCGCCTTTTTTTTGTCTTTCTTCCTCTGTCCCTCTCTCCTCAGCGGTAGAAGAAGGGGAGTCTTCAGAGTGTGGAGGCACCTGGGATGAATCAACTGTCCAGACAGGTTAGCATACAGAAAAACTCACACACAAGCACACACTGATACGTACTGTAATGGAGCTCTAGCCAGCTGTCAGATCCACAGAACAGGCTTGGGTATATGCATCTCCCTCACACACAAACACACAGACACACAAAATGTGTAATATCAATTCCACATGGTTTATAATGGTGTGCTCAGAGGGGTATCAAGGAGAAATGAAGTGAGTATTGAAGGAATGAGGATGGAGGGATTGGTGAAAGTATTAGGAGAGGGAGAAATCATAAGAGAGAAAAGGGGAGATTTGAAAAGAGGGAGATATGGAAAGAGAGCTCTTCATGGTCTCAGGAGTCAGACTGGATGGAATGAGAGATGACAAAAGGGATATGGAGAGAGAGGGATGGGTGGAAGGAGGGACAAGAGAGAGATTTGTATGCTTTTTCACTACTCTCTGTGGTCTGGTGGTATCTTGGGAGGAAGTCAGAGAGATGGAAGAGGCTTTACTTTTTATTCTTTTCTTGGATTTTGTTTTTCCTTGCGGTTTGTCCAAACCAACTTCTCCATTTCTTGTGCTTTCTGCTTCTCCCTCTTGTCCTCCATCTTCTCTTCTTTCTTGTTTTCACCCTGAGATGGAAATTTGAAATGATCCTGGCTCTTCCTTTTGCCTTTATTGCAAAAGAACAACTGAACCAAGTGCTCTCTGAGGTCTCTATATGATATGAGAAATAATATAGATTTTCAGTCTAGACAGAAGGACGACAAGCATATGGATGTGCTTATGGATTAAAAAAAATCTGTAATGCTACAGTGAAGTGTAAAAGCAGGCCTTAAAATAACCTTAATGCAAAATGTTTTCATGAGAGAAAATAATGTAAAATCAGAGCAGCCCAAACTTTTGGTTGATTATTTCAACTACTGCATTGATCCAGATCCATTTTTTAATTAAATCAGTGTGTTTTCAACTGCTAGCAACAATTTACGAATTTAAGAAAGCATAAAACTATTTTGCACATAATTAAAACAATTTTGCAACAGATAAAAAGAATGTGTAGGCTCAGCCCCCGCATTTCATTGTCAATAAATCTAATAAATATGTTCTCCATTAGTTGATTGAATAAAAGTTCCCAGTCTACAAAAACAAGTTAATATTTGAGACGGAAGCAATTTCCTTTTGCCGTTTTGTCATAAATGCCTGAACGATTTATGAATTAAATATCTTTCTGTAGATTGACTTATCATTACAGCTATAAGTGAAGGCAAATGACATACAGAAATGCAGATTCATGGTTAGTAGTTATAATTTTATTCCCATATTCAACCGCTCTCCAATTTAGATTTTAGCGTCAGTTTTCCTCCTCCTTCCAACTCTTGCACTTTTTATATTTTACCATTCCTGTCAGTGTTAGAATGACTGTAATGAGATTCCAGGGTGAACGATGGTGCATCTGCTGGGTCCATATGCCAGCCCTGGTACAACAATGCTATTGGCATTTTTCTCACTGTTGTCAGTGACACTTAACACAGATAGAATTAAGCATTTTCCAGAAGCATGCCAAAAAAAATGTTTGACTACTTTAGGTGTTTGTCAGCTGAAGCTAGTTTTTCTGCTCTGGTTTGCAGCCTATCAGAACAGTTAAACACTTCCTCTGACTAGATCCCAACGGGGAAATAAGTTACTGCTGAATGTGGTAAATATGCAGTTATCTCTCTCTCTCTCTCTCTCTCTCGCTACCTCTCCTGCCCCATCTCTCGTTCAGCTCTACAGAGAAAGAAGGATAGGAAAGTATGACCCTTGGGGTGTCTATGACGTGCTGAACCCTCCCATCCTTGCCGCCCTCCCTTCTTCAGACCCGTGCTAACTCCCCTCCAGGGGCTGCTATACGGGTCTACATCTGTGTGTGTGTGTGTGTGTCTGTTTATGTATGTGTGAGTGTGTGTTAGGGGGGGGTGCTGACTGAGGTCCTGGGTGGCTCACTAGAACTGCTGTGTGTGTCAGTTCCTGCAGGAAACTGGAGTCCCATGACACACACACACACACACAAACCTATCTCACACTCTTCCTCTCATAAAAACATACTGTCCCATATTTCCTTACTCAGCCACTCTTCCAATTTGGATTTTGCTGTCAATTCCCTGTCCCAGCATCCTCTGCATCACTGTTTCTGTCCTCCCTGCATGATCATCTGTTTCTGCTTTCCTAAATCTCAATGCATCTTTCGTTCTTTCTCTCCACCCTTTTCTCTCCAACTCCTACCTTCTTTTTGTTTTGTTTATGTCTACTCATATTAGATTGAGCGTGTGAGAGAGAAAACAAAGGGTGACAATTGCCATTTATCCCTTATTCTAGATGATTAAAAAGACTATGGTTCCTTTACTCCCTTGGAGATGGTGTTGACAAGGACAGGATGAGCGAGAGAGAGAGAGAGAGAGAGAGAATGGAAATCTTCCCATCCTGCTATTAAAATCACAAACTTCCACCCCTCCTGTTTTGTCTCCACTCTCTTCTGTCTCCCTTTCTCTGTCTCTCTTTCATTTTCTCTGGAAAATGTGTGTTGAGTTTGGAAAGACCCGCGGGAGGGAAGCAGGAGGGAGGCGGGAGGGTGACTTGAAGGGAATAGCATTGAGCCAACCTATTCTCCTCTTTCCTTTCCTCCTCCTCCTCCTTCCTCACCCTGGCAAATCTGCCCTAGAGTGGAGACATGGAAGGCCGAAGTCTCTCTTTCCCTCTGCCCCGCTGCTCCTCGGTGGGGCAGAAAAACAACTTGTCATCTTCCCCCCTTATTTTCTTCCTCGCTCTCCCAGTAGGCCAGGAGTAGAAGAAGAGAGAAGTTGCTATGAGTAGAGAAAGGAAATAAGTTGGGGAAGGACAGGTAGCACCAAAGTTGTCAGAGTTTGTCTGTTCAAACTTCATTGTATTTTGAGCCTCATGTTGGAGAACAAACCTGGAAGGGGTGAGATGCATGTCCAACCAGGCGGGAGTGCATTTCAGAGGCATGTGTTGATATGTGTGTGTGTGTGTGTGTGTGTGTGTGTGTGTGTGTGTCTGTGTGTGTGTGATGAAAACCCCCTCTCTTTCTCTAGAGTCTTGTTTTTCTCATTTCTCGTCTGACAGTCTACACACACACATATACACGCACTTACTGTTTCTCTTGGACAAAATACACTCAAATGCACACAGAGTCACATACAGAAAGAGCCAGTGAGTCATCATGGAAAAGGTTTGTCAGGTCCCCAAGCTGAAACTGAGAAACTGAGACCTCCTGCATTATTGTTATACAGAGTTTGAGCACTGTGTTAATGTGCGTTTGTACTTTTGGTGTGTGGGGACACCGACATGACTTACCAGTAACAAAGTTACCTTGGCTGAGTATCATTCAGAAATTTTCGATATCAACACTGATACCTTGAGTTCGATATTGGCTCTGAAGAGATACTTCTTTCAATACCAGTTTAACAAGATGGCATTACACAGTATGGTAAACTACAAATACAAAAAGTAACATCAATTAATAAAACGTTACAAAAATTGAAATCAAACTGGCTGCCTTCAGATTACGTCCTGACCCACTGCAGCTCCAACAAAACACAGGACCATGAAGGAACAAAATGTAAACAATACAATAAACTAGTAGTTTTCAATGTAAAAAGAACACATACTGTACAAGTCAGCATGTAAGGCTCACTGCTGCATGCGTAAAACCTTCACATCAAACAGCAGTTCTTCATATCAACAGGTCTGCTTTTTCAGGTAACAGATAAGCCTGCTCCGGGCTGACATTGTCCCCAGCAGTAGAAAATTTGTGCTCTGAGGCTGTGGACGATACTTGTAAATAGACATCGGAGCGGGGAACGATGCAATCTTCGGCTGTTATATTTATTCTGTGCACTGTCAAATGTTTCATTTGCTTTGTCGTGTTGCTGGACTTGGCGCCAATTACCTTGCTGCAAGTACTTCATCGCTGTTAACATCGAGCTTGATGAAATGTGACCACATCTTAGATCGTTTTGATTCAGCAAACCGCCAGCACTTTTAGATCTGGGCACATCAATCATGCTGCATGCTTATTGGCCCACTGCCGTTGATGAGATTAACCTCCTATGTACTGAAATTCAGTACTGAACAAGACATTTTTTAATACTCTTTGATGATATTGAGGTATTTCTGTCAGTGCCAAAAAAGTATCAACTTTGATAGCCAGCCCTACATATCAGATGACAGAGTATCAGTGCAGCTGGATCGAATCAGTGCACATTTATGTGACTTTCAAATGAAAATGTCCTTGAAACTCTAAAATTTGTGCAAGTGACTTTCCACTCCATTTTCAAATATTTTCTGTTAAATATTACAGTGTGTCCGTGTGTACTTGTCATCTACCATCTTCTGGGAGCATTTACCATTTTGAAAAATGTCAGCAGAGAAGCATTTCCTCCCGTGTAATGACCCAGAATCCTTCAAATTCAACAGCAGTGAAACAGCCCCCATATATCTAGTAGGATGGATGCATCACACTGATGTGCCATGCAAAACATCTGACTGCATCATCGTAGGTCTTTGTTGAGGGCAGATGCAAAAAGTGAGAAACGAGGTTTGACCTTTGACCTTTTGCTGTCTGATTCTTAGTCTCCTATGTTTACTTATTTGTAGACTGGCAACAAACAAAGAGTGAAGGAAAATAGTCTTCTTCTAAAAAGAGAAATAAACTTGACTTAAGATGAACTGAACCCTAAAATGAGTAAATTAAACTAATTAATTTATCATATATTTACTTGCGATTGGGGGGTGGGCACATTATCTGAACAACAATCTTTTCTTCCATTGTTCCAAATGTGTGTGTGACCAATGGCAGGAAGTGAGATTAAAGTAGAAGAGGAAATGGTAAGAGTATCTCAGAAAGAAGGACAGAGGATGAGGAGACGTTACTGGGTTTACTGTAATATCTTTATGATGACCAGAGCTGAAATAAACAGGACACTGGCCCTTCTCTCTCTCTTTCTCCTTCCTCTCTCTCTTTTCCTATTCCTCTATTCCTCTCTCACCACTACCCTCTTGAGGTCCATAATGTAGTTTTAATTTCCCCAAGGCTACCACAGGAAAACAGTTCCTGTCTGTGTGTATTTGTGTGTGTGTGTGTGTGTGTGTGTGTGTGTGTGTGTGTGAGCTATTATTGCCTGCTTGTGACAGCGCACAGTGCATCTGTGTTTTTGTCTGTATTGCAGCATTTAAGGCTTTTGTTTTATTATGTGCAACTTTTGTTGCAGCATATGTTAGTGCAGCAGAAATTCCAAAAAAGTGAGCAGCTGTCAACTTAATTGTGAGAACTCGTGTTTGCCCATTTGTGGGAGTCTGTGTTCTGCATGTCCAGCTTATTTTAAGTAATTGTTTGTTTTTATACAATGTGTAATGTGTGTGTCATTTCTGATTCCTTCCATGACGTGAATGACTGTTTCATCATCCTGTTTCCAGACATTGGTGTTGGGTGCTGCTCTCCCTTGCCGCAGCGCATCCCAGGAGTCTGTGTGTGCATGTGTGTGCCTATGTATGTGAGTGTGCATAGCTGTGTGTTTGTGTGCAACCGGTACTCTGTGGTGCAGATCTCCTGAGGGGATGGGGCTTGAATTGTGAAAACGCATACCAACATGCCAAAGTTGGGGGAGAGAACATGAGGTGGAAGGTACAGGAGAGGGGGTGAAAAGAGATGGCTTCTTTATACAGCCATCTAACACACACACACACACACACACACACACACACACACACACTCCCACTCACATACAGAGAGAGGGTTGGGGGAGTGATTCTCCTGAGAGAGAACATGGCTGTGCTGTTGTGTCCAGCTGCACCTGTTCAGCTTGTGTGTGTCAGTGTGGTGTTGAGTGTGTTCGTGCCAAATGTGTCTACCATTCTTTGTATCTGCTCAGTTCTCAGCATTTTGAGCTCAGATAGGTGGGCCTTTATGCTCACAGTGAATAACTACTAGTGTCTTCTTGTCATCAAAATATGTTTAAATGGAAAGTGTTTTTAGCCACACTGGATAAAATACAAAATATGTTGTACATGCAGGAAACCCTGATAGATATTTATGTTGCTGCAGATAAACGCATGAGAGGATGGTTGTTTTTAGAATGTGTAACAAAAATAATTAAAACTGAAAATTTGCTTGTAAGAGATTTGGATGCACCATAGTGGAAAAATCACAGGTATGAATAATTCAGCCGCTTTTGTTTCGGGGTCTTGGTCCGATGCTGGCTCACTGTCAGACTGTCATGGGTCATCGGGGCACCTGAATGGGACACAGGCGTCAGTACTGTTAGTAGCACCTGCGCTTTTATTCCATGATAAGTGAAAATGTCTGCTGCGAAAAAAACACCCATTTGAGCTGTTTTACAATGTTAAGAAGAACCAACATAGAACAGCAGCATCTCCGTAGCTCATGTGTGTGAGGAATACTAATAGCAACAATGACCTTAGGAAAATGAAAAGTTAGACGCCAAAAGTTGACAGCATGTCTGGCTGATATGTGACATACTGACAATTAGGGACACACAGCTGACTAATTCATTTGTGGTGTATTCTGCTGAACTTTATGAGGATGCGCCGTACAAAAGTCCTTTAAGATGTCTGTACAAACATTGACAAACTATATGTGGACCACTCTCTTCAGGGTGAATCATGATTGAAGAGCAATAACTGGTGTTTGCAGTGAATCCTGAAACAGCAGGAAGAAATAATATTCTCAGAGATTTTTTTTTTTGATCAATGCGACAACCTGTTTCATGGTTTCACAGTTGGATTTTTCACATATTGCATAAAAATAATCCCAAATTTTTGAATATGACAAGAAATAACAGAGAATAGCTGCAATGTACCTGTCTTTAATGTGCAGTGTAACGAGGCTCTGGCTAGATATTATCTTCCCTCCATGCACTTTAAGCAAGTTGTGTGATGCAGCTCTGCTTTTAACCTTGTGGCTGGTTCTTAGCCCTGCTGAAGGTAGTGGTGCCCAGCCAGGTGCCTATGAATCCTGGGCCAATGTGGATTGCGACGTGGAGCAGAATGAAAGTCTTGTGTCGAGACTGTTTGGTTTCTAAACATTCTCCTGGAAGCTACACACACTCTTTTTTCCACCTTTTGAAGCCTGTTTTAGCCTCATACAGACATAGGTGTGTGTGTGTGTGTGTGTGTGTGTGTGTGCTTTATGCATGCTTGGCAAGCAGATATACATCTCTCTGAGCTGTGGAGTATGTCCCAGACAGGCCACAGTACCAGCTCCTGGCTGCCAAATCTAACACTTGAATAACTGCTTTACCTTTGCAATGTTACAGTATGTTTTATTCCCCTTTAACTCTCTTTTAACACTTCTACCACCTTGGGGAACTTCAGGAACACTTCCCAAAGTTCATTAGTACCCTAGTTTTCTTCCCACAGGATATATGGAGATGTACAGTGTTCATGCTGACTTGTACGTGTTTGATTTTAGGTGTTCCAGTTTGTCTGCACTAGCTTGTCTTGGCACGTGCTCACAACAGTGCTGTGAAACCAAGAGTCAGACGGGAGGATGGAGTGTATAAAGTCTGAGTGTACTTGGATCCAGTTGTTTGAGCGCTCAGTTCATTTTATTTCCCACTTTTTTGAGGGGCAAGGAAACAAATACTCTGTTCTGTCTGTCTCCTTCTCTCTTCTATGTGGTATATTCATGGCTTATTATCATTTAGTTCACTAATTACCTCAATGAACTAATTTTAACATGGGCAATGAGAGAACACACACTCGCACACACACACAAACACATGTACTCGCACAAAGAGGTCCACACATACTTGTCTGTGAGTCTAACGAGTGGTGATTAGTGGGTCTCAGCTAGGCGTGGTTAGACAGTGTAACATCATTCTGCACTGTGGACTCTGCTAATTCACTTCTCTTTATCTAATTACCCAGGGTGCGCACAAACACACACGTGCACACACACATGCACCAGTACGCCGCACACTTACCACCTGCATATATCTTTCCTGCAGATATGCAAAGTGACCTCATTATTTCTGAGCTATCCATTTATATATTTATATTTTTATCTGTTAATAAACAGCCCATTGTCATCGGGTTACTAAGGCTGGTGGGTAGAGCTGAGAATATTACTTATTACCTTTCCTCAGGAGACGCAGAGTGTAAAAACATCTTCTCTCCACATCCACTCCTGATGTTGCATGCTGTCATACACAAGGGCATGCATATGGAAACAGTCTTAAAAATAGCCCATTATATTTAATATGACTCCAGAATGTCACTTGGTCCAATTTATTGTGGCTGCGCATGTGAGCTTTCCCAAATCAGTAGTTTATGGATCACCACAGTAAGCAGTTATATCTGGTTAAGTAATCATGGTGTCATTGCTGGAAAGTGTGTTTTTGTGAATGCGCTGATAAATTTATTCAAGCTTAATTAACGGCTGTGAATGTAGGTTAGTTTCACTAACAAGTAATACAGTGCTCACAACTAAACATTTACATGCCAGTTAAAACGCCATGTTGGCATTTGAATATATCACACACAGTGTTTTCCCACAGAACCAAACAATGGCTTTCAGTCCTAGTCTCTAGGACACACAATACTGCTGGTTTTCTATCCTACCAGCTAGTTAATTTCATTTAATTGCATTCACTGTGCATCCCAGGTGTTATTCAGTCCCTCATTACATGGCTAGAATAAAAATCAGCAGGGCTCCGTGACTTGAGGCATGGGAGAAAACAACTCTCCCAATGTTGCAGTGTATTTCATTCAGTATTAGAATTAGAATTTTTTTTTTTTTTTTTCCTATAGTTTAACTTCAGGACTTGATTTTGATTTGCTGTGTGCCTCTCGATGATGTAAGAACAACACAGGGTGTCTGAATGTGGGATTGAAGGTTTGTGCTTCAGCATGTGTGTGTGTTTTTTTTTTTTTTTTTCAGTTTATGTGAGAGAATGTGCAGTTATTCCTGGCATAGGGACAGTCTGTGACTTAGAGATAATGGTTCTCTGTAGAGCGAGTGTGTGCATGTGTGTCTATGAGTGACTATACCTATATCCTGGTGATGAGTGTGTGTTTGTCTGTATGAGATTTTTATAGGAGAAAGAGAGAATGCAAGTGGATGGTACACACATACTATTTGCAAGGGACCAGTGTTGTACTATTTAATCAATATCCCAGCACAGACACACACACACACACACCCACACCCCTTTGCACCCTAAGCACCCATGGGAGTTGCCTGCTTTCATTAAGTAGTCCTGCTGCTTCTTTTAGGTGTGGTGGGGGTAGGGTATTTTGGAGAAAGGGAAAGGATATGTAAGGGACTTTTTTTTTTTTTGACAAAAATGAGTAAGAAAGAAGAATAATATCAGATTTATAAAACTGTGTTCCACTCATTTAAGTACATCTGAAAATGGCGCTCATACATAAACCATCTTCTTCATATTTATATATTTCTCCTGGTTTTAAAAACTTTTTTATTCACTATGAAACACAGTGAGGAACATTTGTATGGGTATGACTTGCGATCATAAATGCTGCTTGTAAACCAAGGTGAGCAGTAGCTCCTGTGGTGTTGCACTGAGATGCCAGTAAAGTCCCTATTTTACGCTAGCGAAGGGAATTTCCAACAATATAAACATAGACCCAGGTTAAGGAGAAGTGCTTTATCATCTTTTGTGCTGACATAAAGTGATCACAGTGAGCATTACAGGTGATACTACTGTTGGCCTGTTAACTTACTGTTGTGTAATGATTTTGGATTCACTTCATTTTCTCTGTTAAAATTAGGCAGACATTTTCAGGTTTACTAACTCCACAGATTGTCCTCAAAAAGCTCACATTTGCTTGTTTAGTGAGGATGGAAGGGCAATTAAAGAGGGACAGATTTGTTGTCAAAATCAGCCAACTTGTGTGTGCGCCTGTGCTTTTTGGGTTTGAATAATTTTTGGCTATTTTAGACCTGCTTGTGTACTGAAAATACTGATGTCATTACTTCATGACATAATGGTGGGAACACAATGCAAGCACACACAAATTGCGCCAGACACACACTGTGGCCTAGTCAGGAGGTCTGTTTACACAGTTTGAAAATTGTAATGATCCTAACAGCTACAGAGTCTGATCGGAGCTCCCAGTGACAGTGTTCTTTTAAAGCCCCCCCATGTAGTCCTATCTGAGATGCACATGAGGACACACAAATGACTCTCAAAGCCGGATTCAAAGATATACTAATTAGGTTTTGGAGGTAAAATTTTCAAAGTCAAGCTGACCTCACCTTGAGAGATGAGATATGACAGAAATGTCCAGAAGATATTTTAATTACATCTGCATCCATGTATACTGTGATGATGACGTCAATAGAATCTGGCGGTCAAAGGTCAAGGTCAGTGTGACTCACTAAATATGTTTGTAACTCACTCCCTTAAATCAAAACTGTAACAATTTAAAAATAATTTAATGCAAATGTGTGACATTTTATATTTAAATAGTCAAAGGTCAGCTTCTCTGTGACATCATGATGTTCTGTGAAAACACTCCTGGCTTCATTATTCAACAGTCACTTTCTGGTTTAGTCGTTTTAACACACTAAGCACCATGACTGCAGGACGTGTTTGTAAATGTATACATTTATTTAGACATCCAGTTAATATGCCTTTGGTCTGTGCACATCTGTGTTTATTTACACATGTATCTGTACCTGTGTGTTTGTGTCTGAGTGTACAATGACCAGTGTTTGTGTGTGCACAAGTTTGTAAGTGTGTGTGTGTGTGTGTGTGTGTGTGTGTGTGTGTGTGTGTGTGTGTGTGTGTGTTTTGTCAGCCAAGGGGCTACTTTCTCTCCCTGGCCAGACGGTGCTCTCACCACTGGACAGATGGCCAAAACCCTCCCTCTGTCCTTCCCCATCCCTTCATCTATCCCTCCTTCTCTCCCTCCATCAATGTCTTCTACTCCTGCAGCTCCCTAAACACCCCATCACCTCAATCCCCCGTTCCCCACCTCCCAGCATCCCTCTATCCTTCATCCCCACCACACCTCTCCCATAATAAATCAGACTGAGTTGGTGTCGGTACACCTCACACTAATTTAGCTCCTGTTCACTAATAATCACATTTTCTCCCATAACCTGGTAGACTAAGCAGTTATTAACTCAACTATTGGGCCTCATGGATTTTCATTTTACTGACCATTAATGATCCCATGGAAAACCAGTGGAATTATTTATTTGATTACACTGAACCTGATCAGGGATTTGGATGCTGCGTCAACAACTTGGTTTTGCTTGACTTTTTTCTCTTAACATTATTATAAAAATTAAGTGCAAAGAATAGTTTGTGCTAATAGAGAAATACATTTTGTTCTGCTGACACAAAAAAATTATGCCGTAAGCTTTTAATGGACAAAAATGAACTTAATCCTTTTTGACCCACAACTGCACACACCAAATATAAAGGTTAAGGATTGTAACTGGCAGTACTCTTATTATTTAGTAAAAGGGATTTAATTTAACTTACTTTTGCATTTGATGTAATATATACAGTCAATCCAGTGCAATGGCCTTCCAACAAATCTTTGCAAATCCTAATTTAAGTCCTTTGTTTAGACTCTTTGGTCACCTTGGTATTGTTGCAGAATATTAACACTTTTGCCCCATTGAATGGCATCTGATTTCCCACAGTCTTCATTAATTGCAAAAATGTAACTACAATATTATTGTTAGAATGATTGGAAATTGTTCTGGGGACTCTAAAGGTTGTGTTAATCATTAGATGTTAGTTTAAGGGACAGAGGAAAGGGGATATCTTTTGCCAGCGTAATGACCTTCCGCACTTTCTTCAACCATCTTACCTCATAGACACATCATCTTTGTTTGTCTTTCAGCTCTTACACTGTCTTTGTGTTCCTGTCTTCTCCTCTCCTCTCCTGAACCAATGTCTTTAGTGTCAGTCCTATTGGATCCTCAGCGTTTATAATGTGTTAATAAGGTGTGAAAATGGCGACACAAAGGAGCAGCGAGGATTGGGCCAGCACAGCCTTCCACTGGTCCCCTCTCACACTCGCACACTAGGACACACACATTCACAGACACTATGTCACAAGGTTAAGTGATTATTCCACACACACTTGGTACAATAAAGTCAAGTTGTATATGCCATTGGTAAAATAGCTGGGAGAGATTATGACTGTACATTTTCTGTTGGTATCAATGAGCGGAAGCTATGTTTTAGTTTCGGCTCATTATTTTGATGAGTCGTCAAACTTTGCAGTAGAAATGTGAAGAGAGCTTTAAGCTGGTGTCAGGAAGAATTTTAACAACTGACTTGGGTCACACAAGATCACAGCTCATAAATCAGCAATAGCTTGAAGTACATCATATGTCTTGCAACTAATTGGTGTCATAACTGAATATTAAAGAAATTTAAAATGAAGTACTGTTGATATATTTCCATTTAATAGTCAGAGTCTGCATGTTGGAAAGGTTTGATTAGAATTTTTATTATATTTTGTGTTTATCCTCAGAAGTCCCAGCGTCGGACAGAGAGACAGAGCACAAAGAGGGTCAGGGGACAGGAGCTGAGGATGGAGAACAAGAGGAGCATGATGAGCGCGATGAACGAGATCATGATGATGACCTAGATGATGAGTCCATTTTCACCTGTGACAACTGTCAGCAGGACTTTGACTGTCTGGCTGAGCTCACTGAACACAGAACCAACCACTGCCCTGCTGGTAAGACTCATCATAGCGAGGACTAACTATACGGTGGTTTTTGTCTTGTTGATGACATCACTGCATGTTTTTGATCTATTTAAAAAGCCCTGAGCAGCAGCTAAATGTCCAAAATCATCTCAAAGATACACAGTGTACTTGGAAACTGATGTACCTTTTAGGATATCATGATCATTAGCAGGTAGTGAATGAAGTAATACTTAGAAAATAGAATAAGCAAGACAAAATTAGTAAAAAGGAAAAATATGAAAAACAACCAAAACAAAGCAAAGGGAACGTATGTATTTTGTCAGTGGTACATTTATTCTTCCTCACCTGAGGACAACTCATTAGGTTGCTACAACAAATTAAGAGATTTTTTCCTTAGATAATTAGAATTTTTTAGCCCTGCTTATATCCAAGACTGTCAGCAATCAAATCAGCAGAGTTAAAACCTTTAGGGAAAATGGTGAAATTGAGGGATTAGACTATATGCTGCTGGAATGGGACGGTTGCTCCAGTCTCAGACTACGGTGAAAAAGAAGTTTAGTTACATCATGAAAAATCACCAATCTTAAAGGTCCCTAGATGACTTGGGCCCTTCCCTGTTTCTGAATACCTATAGCTATTGAATTCAGTTATACCCATATGTCCCACAGGGACAATCTTGTGTGCACATACATGCACGCACACACACACACACACACACACACACACGCACACTCACACACACTCACAAAAGCCGTTATTAGTACTGGTGTAATTAATGGAGGGGCTGAAAGGAACGCGGCGGGGGCATCTGGTTCCTACAGATTAATCCAAACGCTCACTTAACAAGCCAACACACACACACACACACACATACACACACACACATGCACACATGCACAATTGCTAAGAGGCAGACTTGCAGTGGCAAGAAAGTGCATGTGTGTGTTTACTTTTGATAGAAGGATGAAGAAATAGGGGGGGCAGTTGAGTGCTTTGTTTGAGCTGGTAAAGACAGAGTTCCCAGAGACTGTGTAATGTAGACGATAAGACCCCTGCCTCAGCAACCTCTTATCAAAATCAAATCAAATCAAATTTATTTATATAGCACCAAATCATAACAGAGTTACATCAAGGTACTTCACACATAGAGCAGGTGTAGACCAAACTCTTTATGGAGATGTTAAAGAGACCCAGCATACCCTCAAAGAGCAAGCACTTAGTGACAGTAGCAATGACAGTGAAGGAGAGGAGGGGAGGACTTGGTGGTAGAGGGATGGGGAGAGAGAACAGGAACAGGAGAAGAGAAGATGCCATGAAAATATACAGTGATTTCAACCTGGTAGTTCTGAATGTGCACTAGTAAATATTAGCAGCAGGGGAGAAGAAGAGGTCACAGTAGGAAGTGAGTTGTAGTGTGTAATGATAACTAAAGGTAACTGGCAGCAGGAGGTACTGAGCAGGAACATGGAGCAGAGATAATTCAGCACCTGTAGGACGGGGACAGGAGGGACAAAACACAGACTACGGAAGAAACAAAGTTAGAGACATGTAAGGTTGTAATGTACATGCATGGAGGAGAGAGAGAGAGAGAGAGAGAAAGAGAGAAAGAGAGACAGAGGTGCTCAGTGTCACCCCCAGCAGTCTAGGCCTATAGCAGCACAACTAAAAGAAAAAGAGTAATTAACCCTTAAGTTTTTAACTGGAGGCTTTGTATTAAAGGAAGGTTTTAAGCCTTGTCTTGAAAGCTGCAACAGAGTCTGCCCCCCAGACCGATACGGGGAGTTGGTTCCATAGAAGAGGAGCCTGATAGCTGAAAGACTCTAGGAACCACAAGTAAACCTACATCCAGAGAGGGAAGTGACCTCCTAGGACAATAGGGAACTATGAGCTCTCTGAGATATGATGGAGCCACATTCACCCAGTGGTTTGACACCCATTCCCACTCAGTGTTGGGAGATGCTTAAAGGGGCAGGAATAAAGTAATGAAAGGAGCTATAAAAGCTATGTAGTAAGTTAGAGAGGAATGATATGAATCAAACGTCTTTGTCCTGTACACTGTAATAAAGTCATACAGTATACATTTTAACCATTGCCTGGTGGCTTGGTGTATATGTATTATATTAATGCAAACAACACAGTAACACTTCACTGTCTCAATTTGAGTGTTTTACTTTTCTTCCAGATATTAGACTCCTGACTTTTCTTTTCCTTTTCCTTAACTGGAGCGAATTGACCTGCACAATTGGTTTCATGAGCCATTATTATCATGAACTTATCATATGTGAACTGGTAATAGTTTGTTTTTTCTTTGAAAATGGGAAACCTTTAATGGTTTTCAAAAAATTGTTCTTGCATTTTCTCTCCATTATCCACAAATTACCCACACACACCAATTTACTTCTGCATGCGGTGTCAAATTTAGACACACATTACACACTCGGAGAGTATCACACTGTCAAAAGCACAGGGCTGCTATCAGAGTGCAGGATGTGGCCTGTGATTTTAGCACTGGAGTCTGGGGAGGGCTACATGTTGCTGAGCGCGAAAGCTAAGGGAGGAAGGGGAGGGTAAAAGGGAGCACACAAGAAAGAAATGAAATGAAATGATAAAACATGTTTTTCCTGGAGAAAGAGTGGTTGAGATTGCATAGTAATCCCACAGCTTGGCGGGATGTGTGCACACTTTTATGTAGGGAGCTTGTGTACTTGGGTTCATCTACATGGTGGTGTTTGCTACTGTGTACATTGTTGTGCATGTCGATATTTGTCTGTGTTTGTGAAAACGCAGGAATGTGTGACCACAGCTTTCTGATGATTATTGAGGAGAAGGCTAAATTAAAAAACAAGGTGCAAAGAATCCTTTTAAGTTCTCTGGTGGAGACCCCTGGGATCCAGTTTAGTAGGAGGACATGGGACACACACACATGTGTGCAAAACACACAGTCTGTTGGAATTAACACATGCCACTCACAATCTGCATGAAAGAGTCAATGTGTTCATGCATTTCGTAGGTGGTGTGTGTGTTTGTGCCTGAGCGGAACCAAACAACTCAGACATCAGCCATCTTGGCTGGGGGTCACAGACAGGGGGCCATCTTGCCAGACGCACAACATAACTGAGATGTTAGCTTGTTGTTAGCACTGCAAAAAAATAAAACAAAGGCCTTATTAACACAATTTGAATGTCATACAAAAAAACAAAGATTAAAATAACCATGCAGGCTATAGAGAAGGTGGAGGCAGCGTTAACTGTTGTCTTTGCAGTAAGTTCAAATTGGAAGAACAGAAACAGTTATGAGGCAGCCTAAGGGGCAGTTGACAGCTTGGTTTGAGAAATAATATCTGTATGTATCTGAATGTGCAATTGAGGCTCCGCAAACTGGAATTTTAACATTTCACTCCTTGTTGTTATCTTGGTTTCCTTAGGACACGCTTTCCACGGTCAGTAATCTATTGTTGAATAATATCTGTACATGTGTGAACCCCAGGTGCTGGCTTAAGAGCCATGTTAGTTAGTGCTGAATTCTCTGCAGAAAAAGCAGTAGTATCTGTAATGCTAACTATACTGTTGTAGCAAATGGGTCCCCAGTTAGCAGCTAGCTACGGCTATAACATTGAATGGGTCCCAGGTGCGAGAGTGAAGCACCAAGTAATTCAGTGCCACTCTAGCAGAAGGCCTATAAAGAGGCACCATTAATTTGAGTGGAAATTGGACAAACACACATACACATAACACAGTGGCACAGATCAATGACACATAAATGTGTGTACACCCACTCAAACATGCACATACCCACCGACCTAACGTATCTTGTTAATGCAATGCCACATTAACATGCATGAGTTTGGACTGCTCAGCTGGTTGTGTGTGTGTGTGTGTGTGATCGAGATTATGAACCCCACTGACTGCACCATTGTTATTCTTTTCCACTGCAGCTTTAAGCAAGTTTAATGTTTTTCATGTTGAATTGCGTGTCACTGTGTGTCCGACGTAATCTGTTCCTGTATGTAGATAAGTTGCAGGCGCACACTGCATGTTTGCTGAATCTCTTAAATATGTTG
Organism: Remorina albescens; assembly: GCA_034769265.1. Classification (NCBI taxonomy): domain Eukaryota; kingdom Metazoa; phylum Chordata; class Actinopteri; order Carangiformes; family Echeneidae; genus Remorina; species Remorina albescens. The sequence goes on from CM068475.1 coordinate 54,312,075, forward strand.
TACAACACAGCAATTTCCAGAAGAACTAACTGCAGCATTGAGGAAGTTTCTCATCATATTTTTCAATGTGGCACAGCATGAGATAGTGAACCAGCATGGTTAAGAGGCTCTTTTCCAACTTACTTGAGATGCTGAGTTGCATGTAGTGTGCAGTACCTGTGCATGTGACTTGAAGTACATGTGGGTCTCTATCCTGTGTCTATAGTATGTGTGAGAGAGACAGAGCGAGAGTGCGAGTAGGGGAAGTGTCGATGGGTCTCAGTAGGAGTCAGAATGTGGAGCAGAGACTCCCTGTGGAGAGGAGGAGCGGAAAAAAGCCTCCTACAGATCAAATGGAGAACATTCTCTGGCCCTTCTCTGCCACATGAACACACACAAACACCAAAACTATGCACGCATAAGCACATACCATTAGGGTTATCTTACTGGACACCACATTTCAGGGTTGGGCCGTTGTGATGTGTTTAAAGCTTTAAACACTCAGACAGTATTTTCAAAAAGCTGTGAAGCACCTTTGTATAACTGCTGTCCATTTAATTCAGTTGTGTGTGTGTATATAAATGCTGCTCCACACATCCACACGCACACATGTCAACAGTGTCCACACACTCTTGGTAGGTGTGAGTGAGAAGGGCAATAGGGGGAGAGATTGTTAAAGATGTCAGGATAAACCACTTGAGGGAGAAGACGAAGTGACGAGAAGGTAGACACCAAGTAAATGAGGGAGCTGTCAGTCAAGGTAGGGGGGTGGAAACTGCCTCTGTCAGTGACAAATAGCAAGTCATTAACCCAGCTAGTTGCTTCTTAGATGGTGTGGGTGGAAGATTGTTGCGTGTGTGTGTGTGTGTGTGTGTGTGTGTGTGTGCAGGGAGAGAGTGAGATACTGTGAATATCCTCTCAGAAGGTATTTGTGAGGTCTCTGTTAATTGAGCAAATACAGCTGCACTCTCATCTTTTTGCTTTCCTCTCTCAGTAGGGGAGAGGAAAGATTACTAGGGAGCCTGTCTAGCTGGGAGTGGAGGGGAGACAGAAAAGGAAACGAGGGAGGAGCAGATGGGAAAAGGAAAAGAATAAAGAGGGAGGACAGCATGAAGACAGGTGAGGAAGAAGAGGAGGGCTGGAAAGTGGAGGCAAAACTTAAAATGTGCAGAGAGGTGGTTGAAGATGGAGGGAAAGGGAGGAGGAGAAAAACATGGAGCAGAGAGGAGAAACACGTCTGTTGGCAAAGGGGCCCTTGGGTAACTGGTCTGCCTCCCGTGGGACATCTCCCCACTGCTAAGCTCTTACCGTCTGTCGCAACCCGCTGTCACACACACATGCAGAGAATCAGCATCTCGAGCGGAGAACTACACGCACACACATACAACACACACCTCGCTGTGTCTGTCGTCAGGATAACAGCTGAGTCCTGTGAGGCCAAGACTCTTATTAAAGCCACAGATCACTTTCTACAAGAGAGGGAGAGGAGGAGAGGTAGGAGGGGTGTAATCTGAAACAAAATTACAGACAGCCTCCTGCACTCTGGCCTCCCACTTACTGTGTCTGTGTGTGACTGAGTGTGTGTTTGGGTGTACTTTTAGTTCGGTAGCTGCTGTTGATGGACAAAATAAATATCATGCTCTTAGTCATTTCCTTTTATTTTCACTCCTTTTTGGGTTTTTTTTTTTCTGTTGGCTTTCATCCTCTTAGCTCCTGTCTTTTTGCCTCTCCCTCCCTGTTTGCCCTCTTCATCACCATGTGCCCCTCTTCCCTTTTTTGCCCTCTCTCAACAACCCCCCCCTCTCTTCCCCTCCTCTCCCCTCCCCTCTGTCTCTGTACCCGAGGGTGGCCTGAAGATTCCTGTGCTAAGCCCTTGGCATACATACAAGTGCACAGCGCACACACAGACACACACAGACACACACAGACACAGCTGGCTGCCGCTCAGGTTTTCCAGGGAGAGAGCAGGAGCCCGGCACCAGAGGAGAGGGGGATGGAGAGGGGACAGCAGTAGAAGAAGTGGGGAGGGGGGGTGGGGGGGAGAGTACAACATGCAGAGAGGGAGAGGGAGGGATGGGGGGGATGACTGGGAGGGGGTGAGATGGAGAAGGGTTGTTGTGAAGTCATTTTTCATCACAGGGTTCATTTTTCACTGCAGAGTTCTTCCACTCTCTACATCGCTCTATTTCTCTTTATCTGTCCTCTCCTCCTCCCGTTCCCCTCCCTTGATCCCGCTTTGTCTCTCTTTATCTTCCCTTTTTCTCCACCCCCCCACCCCCCCACACCACCCACCACCTCTCTCTGTTTCTCTCTCCCTCTTGCCTAAACTCTTTCCATCCTCCCTCTGTCTCTGTCTCTCTCTTTCAGCCTAGTTTCTCCTTTATGAAATATGGATGGAAGCAGTTTTGGGCGCGCTGAGAGGTTTGCAGTCAAAGGGAGGGAGGGAGGGAGGGATGGAACTTGGGAACTGGTAAGGGAAGGAGGGAGGAAAAGACAGAAAGAGAGAGAGAAAGGGGAGAAGAGGGAGGGAGGGAGCTCGTGTCTCAGCAGACGTGCCTTGTGCATGCACCTAAACACCTCACTGAGCAATCTGTCAACATGTCAGCAACACATGTTTGGTAAAAAAGAGAGAGAGCGGTTGGAAGGAGAGCGGAGAGGGTGAAAAAAATCTCTACTCCTCCAGTGGGAGTAATGGCTCCCACCAGGGCTCTGGAAATGCTTTGAATTCAGCAGATTTCTATTGCGGGGTCCTCCCCCGGGGGCGTCTTTTTACAATGCCTGCATCTCAGAAATTTGAGCCCGAGGACCCCTGGGGGCATCCTTTCATAATGCCTGAAAATGTAGGGTTATATTGTGTGCTCTTCCCCATGGGGCTTTTATTAATACCTGTATTCACTGCCACTGGAAATTACACAGGCGGCGCTGCAGGGGCCCGCGCTCGCTCCAGGAAGGGAGAAAGACTCTGCAGGGACGTTTTTTCTCTTCTCCTCTCTTTTCTCTTCCCTTCTTCCCCCCCTTTCCCCCTCCTCATCACCGTCTTCCTCCTCCTCCCCCTTCTTCTCCTACTTTGACTCTCCTCCTTTTTTTTTTTCTTACTTAATGCAAGAGTGAAAAAGAAGAATTTGCCAAAGGACACAAGAAAGTGTGTTGTGTGTATGTGTGTTGGCACCAGCTAACCTCCTTGTATTCAGTCCTACTTTGCTCAGAGGAAAAGAAACACTCGATTAAAAATGTAACTTCCCTCTTCCCCTCTTCTTTCTCTCTCATCTCTCCCCTCTCCTTCTCTCTGTCCTTGTATGTCTGTGTGTAGATCTTGCAGAGAGTAAATATTTGTGTGTGTCTGCATTTGAGTGTATTAGTGTGTGTGTGTGTATGTGTGTGTGTGTGTGTGTGTGTGTGTGTGTTTGTGCGCTTATAGATAGCAGACAGCCGAAATCTGTAGTCCAGCATGGTGTGCGTGATTTTTGCTCAGTGTTTAAGGTGGAGACAGAAACAACTCTGTCTCCAAACATTCATTAGGATTCTTCAGCCAAAGGGTTTACAGCTTCTCTGTGTGTGTCAGTGTGTTTATTTGAGTGTTTATTGATCAAATATTTAAACAGTCAGATTATAGAAATATACATTTACATATCTTTGAATAAATAACATTTGTCTGATCTCTCCAGTCAGACTGTTTAGATTGCAGATTTAGATGTTGTCTGCATCTTTCAGGCTTGAGTGGACTTTTTAATTTCATACACAATAAAATTACCCTGTTCTTCCGTGATGCCTTTGATGCGTTCAAGCGCTATGAAACAAGTGTTGCTTAGAGGAATGCTTGAGTTTTAATAGTTTTCACAGGATTATTTAAGACCAGTGTAGCTGTAAATACTTCCCTGCTCAACATTGTACTAATGTTTTTAAGTTATAAATAGAGCTGGGCAATGAACTCTAACAATTAATGAACAAAGTATGAGAACGTTAAATATCTTTCACAGACTTGAGCTTGCTTGTCTCAGTTAAATTCCTTAATTCTTTCCCCAGTACGTGCGATCATGAACTGTCCCCTTAAACAAAACCAGCTTGTGCTCAGTCATGGCCTCTACACCGTCTGATGTTACTCCATGTTCACTCAAAAAGAAGTTTTGGAAATTTTGGAAATTTGAAAACCGTTAGTGATTGTTTTATCAGTTGCAATTACCAGGTGGTAGTTCATCCAACATCTATAGAGACCAAAGGTAACACAACCAATTAGTTTAATGACTTGGAACATGACCACATTACCAAATAGGGAGAGTGCATGGCTCAAAAAAAGAGAGAGGTAAAGCTTTTAAATGATTTGGAAATTGATTTTAGAAAAGATCAAGTTGATCTTTTTTCAGCTTTAAATTATGACTCATGAGAGTGTATTTGTTGATAGCTTATACTTATATATATATTTTTGGATATCATAAAGTTCACCTAACAAACCAAAGTGAGAGAGTATCCTCAAACACCATGCATTCATCTTCTACCGCTTATCTGTTTCCGGGCTGCAGGGTGTGCTGGAGCCAATCCCAGCTCACATTAGGCGAAGGCAGGTACACCCTGGACGGGGTCCCCAGTCCATCACAGGGCCAACACACCGAGACAGACAGAGGCAAACAACCACTCACACACACACTCAGACCTACAGACAATTTAGAGTCACCAGTTAACCCAAACATGATGTCTTTGGATGGTTGGAGGAAACCCACGCAGACACGGGGAGAACATGCAAACTCCACACAGACAGGCCCCAGGCCCGGGAACCGAACCCGTGACCTTCTTATTGTGTGGCAACAGCACTAACCACTAACCTTTTACAAACACTTAAAAGGTCCATGAGATGAGTTGAAGCTGTTTCTGGTCTCTGTGTTCATGTCTTTGTCTTTAAGCTTTCAAACTGAGTGATAAGGATATCATCATATTTATAAAGATGAAAGAAAATCAAAAATGTTGTTTATTTTCAGAAAATTGGAAGCTAATGACATCGTTGATTGACACTGTGAAGTATCAACTGAGACTGTGCAAAATGTGAAACCTTCGAATCAACCAGTGATCAAACACATAATGCAAAAGAAATAATTCATTAACTATTAACAATGCAATAAATGCAAATTCTTATGTTTTCCTTTTGCACTGAGATAAAACTGCAGAAATTTTATATTATACAGGGAATGACTCAGTGGCACTGTTATAAATTCCAGTGGGATTGTGCTGCACAGACTATAATTGCATTATTATAAAGAGAAACATCCTGTTAAACCCCCTATACTGACAGCAAGGCCTTGGCTTTTTTCAGACTCAACACTGTAGCTATCATTTTAGTGTGATTATTTCATCAAACAGACCATGTAATGGATGTTTTTAAGGCATCATGTCACCAATATTGTTGGCAGCAATCCACAGGTTATCAAATGCATCATGAGTGGGAGTGAGAGGCGACATAACCTCAGTAAACTCAGTTACTTTGGGATAACATGACATAATGTAGTGCTTGAACTGTGCCCTTGCAGTTGTACAGTCATGTGGCAGCTGTGAAATGTTATAAATATATAAACAAATAAAACAAAGAGGTGAAAGGGAGAGCAGGTAGAGGGAAGTTGATGGCACCATAGGGAACCTTGAAGAAACGGCCCACAGGTAAACACTGGGGGTCGTGACTTGGACAGCGGAGAATGAGATGTGTGTTAAAAGGCTTGACTGGACGGCCCACACTAGCTCAGACACACCAGCAGACTGAACGGACAACGCCACCAAAGTCTCAATCCACAGCTTGAACAGCCTGATCTTTTTTTTCCTGGTCAGTAATGATCCCACCACACACTACTGGTGTGGATTACATCGTCTCTCTGCTGTCTAGCAGGACTTTGCTCAGGGATGTAAAGTAGATCTATACAATCACCACAGTAGGGTTGAGTTGATAAGGTAGTCTAAAATGTAGGAAGCCGTTTTCTTGAGGAAAATACACAAAACTGCGTGAGAGCACAAGCTAAATGAAACAGACTAAATTATGGAGCAGGTTTTCTAGAATAAATTTGCATTATTTCCATCATTTGTAGTGTTGCCATTTCCTCTACATCTGTTAGTGTTTTTTGGATATGCTAAACAAAAGCATATATATGTGCTTTTATATGTAATGGGTTTTTATTTCCTTTCTGCAGCCCCGTTATTGAGGTTTTGAAATGCTCAATCCCAAATGTTGTGGCTTTGTTTGTCTGTTTTTATGTTTGTAATTTCTTAGGTTTGGGGAACCAGGTTTGTAGGTTTGTAACCTTGTTTGTTTGCCAGCCTAATGTACAGCAATGTTCCTGTATGTGTGTGTACGTGTGTGTGTATGTGTGTGTGTGTGTGTGTATGTATATATATATATATAGACACACACACACACACACACACACACATCTGTATTGTGTGTTTTTATGTCTGTCATTTTCTGTGTGAATGGGTCAGGATAGAGATGTCATGGGGCTATATGGGGGCCTCTTCCGTGTATGTGTGTCTATGTGTGGGGGGGGGGGTTGTCTGGATAATGAGGAACAGGCCATTCCCTTGGATTCCTGCACCCCTGCCAACAACCAGGACCCCCAAGACCTCTAGCCTCCTTTTCTTTTTTCCTCCCCCCTCCTGCCGACACCTGGGACTTTCTTCCTTTTTCCTCCCATGTTTCTCTCTCGCCGGTTCTTTTTTCTCTCTTCCCCTCCTTTTGATAACCCTCCCCTCTCCCCTAATTTCTGCCCATTTACCCCGCTTTCCCCATTCGCTGTCAACTTCCGTCTTTCCTTTTCTCATTCTCATCCTTCTTTCACTGAAGTCCAGAGTCATATCTCTCCTCTCCTCTCTGAGCCTCCTGCCTCCTTTCCTTCCTCCCTCCTTGCTGTCCCTCCCTGCTGTGTTCTCAAACTCAAAACTGACCACATCCCTTCCTTTCGCCCTCTCCTTCCCTTCCCCCACACCCTCCATCCATTCTCACCCCATCTTCTCTGTTCCCTGTGGAGCTGGCCCCAAAGCTCTGATCCCTTCCTCCATGCCCCTAAACTCCCCCACTGTGCCCTCCCAAGACACACACACACACACACACACACACACACCCTGTGGCGAATGGCCCCAAAGCAGCCTCTGTTTGTCTCTCTCCCTCTGTTTTTCCACTCTTTCTTTCTCTCTTTTCCACCTCCGTCTCCCACACCCTGTTTGATGCTTTGGATTTGTTTTGCATTGCATTTTTTTTATTAACTTAAGCTGTTTTTCTCTTGAAAGCAACAATTTATTACACTGTACATTTTATCTCAGTACTCATTTTTGGATTAATAGTTGCACATTCTGCAAAGTGACATGGTGTCAGTTACACACTTATTTGTATGTGTCCCTTGCAGTAGTAATTCTGACCTTTTACAATAATGATTTTCTGTCCTGGATTTTAAATTTCTGGTTGTACAAGTAGGAATTGTGTGATGATATAAGTATAAATGTAAAATGAAAATATGAGCTTTACACTTAAACCAGTAAGTATGTGAAATTTACAAAGTACAAAGATAAAGCTAAACATGCAGGCACAGACACACAAATTGCGCGTGCGCACACACCCACACACACACAAAAACACACACACACACACACACACACACACACACACACACACACACACACACACACAGAGTTCCAGTCACAGACAGTGGTGGCAAAGGGCAGTGTACCACAGGGAGAAGGCCTATAATAGTTTTAACCCAGCGCTCAGGTGTGACTCGCCTTTGTCCAGCCAAATGTCAGAGAAAAGCACAACTCTGGGGAGAGAGGGAGGGAAGAGGGTGGGCAGAGAAAAGGACGAAGCAGAGAGGAGGAGAGGATCAAGGGAGAGCAAGTCAGAGAAAGTGGAAATGCAGAAAACAGGAGTGAGATGCACAGTAGATGGAGAGGGATGTAAGGTTGGGGGGGGGGGTGTTTGTACACTAAGGCAGAGCAACATGCTACAACACCAACTTCACACAAAACTTTAAATAGAATAATAATGTCATGATTTACGCTTTTTAATAGTGAAATGAATGAGTTTTTTTGCTCCGTTAATAATGTAATAGAGCTTGACAGCAGTGGCCGTGGGTTGGCATTGGGGGTGGGAGGTAGCAGTTCTCTCTTTTCATCTTGCCACACAAGCTTATATGCGTATTGGTCTGAGTGTCAGAATCAATATAGCCCTGATAAAAAATCACTGACGACTTTTTTTTTTTTTTTTTTCACCAAGTGACCACATGACTGTTCCTTTCCAGCGACTGAGTGGCTGTTTTTGCCAGGCTGTCTGCCTGGGCCTGTGGGGGCTGGGGGCCCTGCTTTGCTCCGTTTTCTCCAGTCCTCAAGAGATCCCTGGGGGGGCAGCAGGACCAACTCTGCCAGCCTCTCTCCCACACTCCCATTTACCCCCACCTTAGTGCTGAACACACACGCACACGCACTGACGTCAGCTGCTCTAGGCCTTCTCCCCTGGGTGCTACCAGAACCCTTTGTTTCCATACCCCCTGTTCCCTCCCTGCCTCCCTCCTCTCTATCTCTCCTTTCACCCCTCCTCACTCCTCTCCCTGTCCTTTGTCCCTAGAAATAGCTGTCCTGCTTACTGCCTGATTGGAATTCACTGCACTATGGGAAGTCACAGGGGAGTGCCATTGTCAAGTGTGTGTTTGTGTGTGCACACATGTGTGTAAGTGAGTTTTTTGTTAAATGATCATGAGAGCATGCAGATTTCTTGGGCATGTGTGGCTGGTGTGTGCAGGTGTGTATCAATGAGACGCAGTTATTGCTGGTATGTGAGTGGAGAAACTGTTCAGGAAATAAGTAAACTACAACTAACCTGAAGGAATTGTATGGCAGGTTTGTCGAGGAAAACAAAAACGTGTCCAAAGTATTGATTATTGTTTTAATGAAAGCCAAGATGGCCGATGATCGAAAATGTTATGCTGGATAATGACCATCACCAAAATGTGTACATAACATAACAGAAAGCATCTTTCTGGCAAAAGACCAGCCTTTTGTTTATGTCTCATCTGTTAATTTCTGCCCATCCTCCATAATAACTGGTTCTTGCAGCATATGGAGGAAGGTCAGTGCTTTGGCTGCACACTGAAACATTAAAAACACATGATTTGGGCTTACAGATGTGGGCTTTCTACTAGTCAGAGTATAAACATCAGAAATCTTTCATGTCTATTCTTTTCACAAATGTCTCAGTCTGTATATGGTGTATGAACAAATAAGGAACAGACTGCTGCTGTTAGCAGTATGCAGTCATAATTATGGTTAAAGTTTTAGGTATTGAATAATTATATATTGTTTCCTAGTTGCTGTTATATAATCAATTAAGCCACTTCCATTTAATATGAGATAGAAAAAAGTAAAAATGAAACTTTCAGGCATTTTAATTTCATAAATTAACCTCAACAATTATTTCCTGCAGCCAATTAATAGAATAATCACAGCAATAGTTTTAATGCAATGCATTTATAAGTGAACATTTTGTATGCAGACCTCAATGTGTTTTCTGAACGTAAAGGGAATGCATGTGTGTGTTCATGCGTGATTCTGCTCCCAGCATGAATCCTTGAATTGGGGTTAAGGAACAAGAGAATTCCTCCCTCGTATTCCCTCCTTTCCTCTCCTCCCATCTCTCTTGCGCTCTTCCTTTCTGTCTTTGTCTCTCGCTCTCCCTTTCTCACCCATGCAAGTGGGATGTCTTGAAATATTAACCAATCTGCTCTTCATTTTTCAAATATGATAGAAAACACACTCCTAAATAAGTCAGGAGTGAGGCCTGCTGGGGAGTGCACTCAAATAAACAACAAAACAACTCAAACAATAACAATGAAGAATGAGAAAGATGGAAAGGAACGATGGGCCGAGGAGGAGGAGAGTGAACTCTTGTGTTCCATTAGCCAGCCTGGGCTGCTGCAATGGCTGCTCCATGGGTCTGTCTGTCTATCCGTCCGTCCATCCATCTGTCCATTCACGTAGCTGTCTTTTCATCTGAATTTTATTCAGTCACTTTATTTTCTTTCCCCTTTCTGTCCTTCATCTGACCCTTTTTTTTTTTTTTTACTCAACTTTTTTTTCTCTCCAATGAATGCAGCTCAATTGGTATTGTGTATTTGTGTGTGTACTCAGCGTGTGTTCAGGGGTTTAAAGTCATGGGTGGGGGCATGCTCCCTGGCTGAGGCTATGCTTCCTTACCTTGGCAGTGCTGTTGGATGGTGGCTGGAGGGGGTGCCCTACTTGAGTAATGAACTCTCCCAAGAAGATGCACTGCAAGGATGGCTTGCTGCCATCCCATGCTCCCCTCACTCTTTCTGTTCCTGGGGCAGTGTCGGTTTTAGGACTGATTTTGATGGGGGAGTGCTGGGAATAGTGGGTAGAAGGCATTAGGGGGTTTTGGGTGGTAGGGTGACTGGATATTTCTCCCCCTTGTTGGTTGCCAAGCCATGCGGCCTGCAAATGAGCAGATAAAATTATGTGTGTGTGTGCAAGTGAGTCAAGAACTGCTCAGGCTTGTGTACAGAGATTCGTATGTGCCTGCGTTTTGAGTATATGTGGATATTTAGTGTGTGTGGGAGTTTGTCCTTGGAGAATAGTGTGTGTGGTGGGGGGGGGGGCAGTGACAGCTGCAGAGGGGGGCCGGGGGGGCTGACTGCTCGCTGGCTGATAAGGGGGGCTTCACATCAGAGACATGACGAGAAGACTAATAATTCTGCAGTGCTACACGCACACTCATAAATGCACAGAAGCTCATAGAAGAGAAGCAGTGAGAGACAAAGTTAAGGAAAGCTAGACACGGCTGTGGGATACTCCATGAGGAGACTCAGGCTGTGTGTGTGGGTGCACACTAGAAATGGTAATTCACAATGTTAAGAGAAGAGACAAATCATCAGAATGATATATGAATGTTTGGATTCCCATTATGTCTGAATTAGTTGAAATAAGAGGCAGCCTCAGAGAAGTGTTTTTAGCCTAAAACTCTCATGGCATGTTCAGTGTGTGTCAGGGTTTTTTAACCTTGTAGTGTTACACATGGTAGTACTCTTAACCCTCTGCTCCTAACTCACTTTACTCACATTTACAATAAAGTCTATAACAAAAAAATTAGAAAAAAACCCCAAAAAAACTCTTGCTGCAGTTCAGTGTTTTTCTTTTGTATATTTTATGTTGTATTAACTAAGCTACGCCTGTGTAGAGATAACTTGTGATAAACCATTTTCATGATAACGTTAACAATGGCTGTCTGTTTCCGAGGCTGCATGCCTCAACAGTACAACAGTAAGGCTCCAGATGTGAAAAATTAAACATTGTCCGGCTCTTGTCATTGTTAATAATGATGCACAAAACTTTACTATGCCTTGACATGTCAAACAGGAGCTACACATTTTCACACACTCTTGATTTGGGGCAGTAAAATGGCTTATTTGGCTGATGTAATTCCTTCACCCGTTCTGCTAAGATGTATTACTTTTCATTTTATGATACACTTACAGAAAAAAGTAGGTTGCTTGCTCACAAAATCAGTCTCCATTAAATCCATTCCAACAGTGTAATGTGTTTTTGTTCCTCTTTCCTGATGTAATAATAGCCCCCACCAGTCCTTAATTATTCATATTTTAGTAATACAATCCAAGTTAACGGTTCAAACATTAGTACATAATAAAACTCCCGAGGCTTCGCTTTTAATTTAATTCCTCCGTTTAAATTAATTTTGGGGCATGCTTGTGCTTTTAGCTTGCTCCTCCGTAGAGGGGAGGGGGTTGGGAAAGATGTAGAGGAAAGATGGAAGGAAGAAGGAAGAGAGAGGGAAGGTGGAATGAGAGCTTGCCCAGGGAGATGGATCTTCTGCAGGTGGGAGAACAGCCATACAGGTGTTCATGCATGGTGAGGGCACTAAATAACACAGACGATGAGTCAGAGGCAGAAAAAGACACAGGGATGGACTGAAGTTTCCTCAATACCCAACTCCATGAAATAGGTGCAAGTTAATCAAATGTACAATCTTCTTGATATGTTAATGTGCAGTAAAAAAATAATGAGTTATTATGACACATTATGATAAGTAGTTGTTATCAGCATCATTATTCAGGTTTGGGTCCTGCACAAACTGATTCTGATCTATCTTTGATAGCCTTAAGCTGGCACAGTACAGTTGGGACACTGATGGACAGAAAAAGAGGTGCCAGCCCAAAGGAGGTGGTAGTGAGCAGGTGAATAGAGAAGGATGGAGAGATACAAATGCACGGGTTAGGATAGAGGGACAAATGGAAAAGGAGGTAGAGAAAGAGATTAGCCACAGTGATGCTAGGGGGTCCCCTCTAAAGGCATGAAAGCACAACGACCCCAGTCAGTCAAAGAGGTATTTCCATTTCTGAGCTTGTGCTCACATTTGACTTTGTGTTGTGTTGTGTGTGTGTGTGTGTGTGTGTGTGTGTGTGTGTGTGTGTGAGTGTGTATGTTCGGTTACATGTCTACATCTATGTGTGTGTGTGTGTGTGTGTGTGTGTGTGTATTTGAAGTCAGTGTGGTGCTGTACAATACTTTGGGTCCCAGAGCAATCTGCTTTTTGGCTGCGGAGACCAGCCCAGTCAGCGGTCTTCATTGATCTGCACCCCTCCGCCACAGACACTCCCAACCCCACTGTGTCTGTGTGTGTCTGTGTGTATTGCGTTTTTGGTCCTCTCACATGCATGCATACTCACGTTTTAGTTGCATGTGCTTTTGTGATTATTTTATGAGGTTTAAAAACAATGTTTGTGTGAATGCTGATCTGGATGTCTCAGTGTATGTTTTGTTTTGTGTGTGACTTTGTGTATGTCTGCATCAATCTTGTTTTGTTTTTTTCTTCTTGGGTAGTCACAGTGGGTAGATGACAGTAATGGTGTGTGTGTGTGTGTGTGTGTGTGTGTGTGTGTGTGTGTCTAGAGGGGAGCAATTTATCCCACAAAACACTACCTCATTCCACAGCCATGCCTGGGCTAGCTGTACACATAAGCACACATGCATGCTTACACAGACACATCCACAGAGCTACACACACACACTCTGAGTCACACATGGCTCAGCTTGGCGGATGCAGGCTGTAATTACAGGACCTCCTGGCCGCTCTCTCTGTCTCTCTCCCTCTCTGCCCTGTCGACCTCCACTCCCTTTGATCTGTGTGCATCTCACACACTAACGCACACACTTTTTTTTCACACCAAATCCACCTTTGTTTCTGTCTGTGCGTCCCTCCCTGTGTGCCAGAGCACTGCTCTTTGTTGCAGCCAGTGTGTGGTCTTTAATTCACACAGGAGCCTCTTTTTCTGGACGGTTTATTTTGAAGTCTCCCCTTCTCTTTTGACACATTGAACTTGATACTTGGGGATTATTCTCTTTCGAACTGACCTGTGTGTCTGTGTCTGTTTTTGCAAATGTATATCTCTTTCTTTGCATAATAATACATAGAAGCTGGAAGCCACTAAGGAAGGAGAAAGGGGTTTTTTTTTTGGAAGGTGTGAAATGTGAAGGTAGCTGCCTCCTGCAAGACACACACAAGTTCTCTATATATATATATTAAAATAATGCATTTAGGCAGTTTCTGTGTGTGCAGTTACTAACACACCCAGTACATTTTATACATACTTTACACTGTTTATAGTCTAACAGAGTTTAGAAATACAGCTCCAAAACCATGTACATAACTTATAAGAGCCTCAGTCTACAGTCAGAGTGATGAAAGCCTTGCAGTGCAGTACAGCTTTTTGGCTTCTTATGAAGTCTTGAAACTTGTTGAAATTTGTGAAAGGAATGTGCTTGAAGGTGAAGTAAAACACAAATATGAGCTCCAAATCATAAATAATTTTGTAACCAATCACAAAATTATAACAGGGATGCTCACAAGTCATGTGTCAAGCCTTTGAGGGACATGTCTTTGTCAGGTCTCAACTGCTACATCCCTTAGAATCTGCTTAAAAACATTACATAGTCATATCTTAAGAATTCAAAGCATCATCACTTCTCTATTTATAAAGTTATACATGATGATAAAGGAGGGAACAGGATCGGACTCAATGGTGGGTGGCAGAAGGGAAAGTGATGATGGTCACACAGTCTTCTCCTCAGGGCTGATCCCCGTACACAGCGCTATCATGCTGTCTCACTATCTCTCATCCTGTGAGGGGCCTGCCAGACATTTCCTTAATGTTGATGCGCCAAAAATGAAAACTAAAGTTTGTTTATAAGTTGCAAATCTTGAGTCTAGAGTCTATTCAGGACAGAGTCTCAAGTCATCACGTGTGCAAGTCATCAAATGTAATTTGAGAAAAACCGTTAAACCGTGGGCCCCCATGTCTCTGATCTTTTAGCATAAATGGAATATATTTGTTTGCTATGTTACACATTACACACACGATCACACACTACAGCTAGCTACAGCTAATGTACAGCTGTTTTTTTGCTGTTTGTGCAAATAACACAGAACAGAAAAGAACTAAACATTTAAATTTATGTGATTAAAATTAGTCAAAAATTCATTTGCATGCTGAATGCTCCTTCATGTTTGGTTGAGTTGACATTTGTTAGTGCTTCCATGTTTTGGTCTATGTTTATGCACATTTCATTCTGAAGATAGTGTGTGTGTGTGTGTGTGTGTCTATGTCTATGTCTATCCCAGAGTGCATTCTCTCTCTCCATCTCTCTTGCCGTCTGTGCCTCTAATCCCTGAGTGTGTCACTAATGGCAGGTCCAGGTGTTCTGCTCTGCTCTGCTCCTCCCCCAGGGACCCCTCTTCAGTGTGTGTGTGTGTGTGTGTGTGTGTGTGCATGTGCATGTATTCCTCTCATGGGGGGTTGAAGAGTTGTGAGTAGGGGGCTGTCCAGGATCCCTCCCTCCAGAAAGGAAAGGATTGAAGGGGAGCGGTGGGCAGGAGGTACCTGCCTCTCGCAGCTTGCTCTTGGGCTTCCCCTGGGCACAGGACCCCCTCTGCCATTCTCCCTGGGGACGTCAGGAAGCTCATTGCCTTTCTGTCTCTCCCTCTCCCCTCATTTTCTCTCCTTTCTGTGCCTCTGTTCAGATCAATCTTTTGGCAGCTTATGGACCTGCACTGCTTCAGTGTTTTCCTGTAGATTACGGCGTTTGTGTTGGTAGTTTGGCGAGCACAAGCATTTGTGTTTGTGATTTTGGTGTATTTGTATTGCATAAATAAAAAGGGTTTTGTTAGTTTGTTTACCAGTTTCTGTGCGTGTAACTGTATGTTTGTGTTTTCAACAGCAAATCCAGCTGCCTACATCATTTATTTATTGGTCCCATGTATGCGTAGGTGAACATGGGAGGACTTGTGTGTGTGTGTGTGTGTGTGTGTGTGTGTGAGAGTAATATTGTTGTTACATCCTTAGATCAATCACATCTGTTTGTAGTGGATGCAGTTTGCAGTTTGATGAATGCACACATGCTCCTATATGAGGGTCTTGCTAAATGGTAATTATCCATTATTATTCACAAGGTAGCACTAATAATGCTTTGAAATATAACTCAGCTGTTATTATTCATAACTGTACGCGTATTATTGCAGTTATGTGGGTACTTCCTTAGCTATTTCAGTAAACATCCAAGGGCCTACTTATTTTGCCTGAGTGTGCGTGTTTCCAGGCAAATGTGCTTTTGTGAAGGCATGAGAAGTGAATCAAGTGTGTGTGTGTGTGAGAGAGAGACTCAGGTGAATGTGTTTCTGGGTTAGTGAACGGTCCGTAAGTCCACCGAACCTCATTCTTATAAATAGATGATATAGCCACCGGCATGCACACAATGGGAACGCACCAATGTGTGTGTGTGTGTGTGGGTGTTTGTGGGTGTTAGTGTGTATGTCTTCATGTGAGCATCCGCATATATGTGGTGTACTGTATGTGTGTGTTGGCATGGTGGTGTTGTTTATCTAATACTCTGCGTGACAGCTGGTTCTCATTTCTGAGCGAGCAAACAGCAGACAAGATGGACAGAGAGGATGGAGGAGGACAAGATCAGGAGGAAATTAGGGCACAGTTAGATAAAAGGCTCATTGAAAAAGTATTTAGAAGAGAGAGGATGAGAAAAAGGGCGAAACATGGCAAGAGGAAGCAGATGCCAGCCCTCCTCTACCACATGGTCTATGTTTGTTTGTAACCGAAACAGACTGTGCCCTTTGTTGAATGTATGTCTACGTGTCTGTGACGTCTTCTCGCTTTGTGTGATTGTGGGATTACTTCTAAATGAAAAGTGAATTTGCCAATGATAATAATACCTATGCTCATTGTAACAAACACTAATAATTTGGAATTGCTGAGCTTTGCATTTTTTCATTGATCAGAAGTGAGTGTGTTGTAATGTTCTTAAAATCTCCATATTTGGAAGGTGCATGGTATTTTCATCTTAAAATTTAATTGGAATTAGCAGTCTTGCATTGCTTTTCTGGCAAAGTACACCAAATGATGATTTGAAAGCTTGTTTTCCAGCTGTAAAGTCTTAACACACAGCTGTCAGTGTTGTATTCCTTCTGCTCAACCAGCAGGAGCCCTCAGATACTGAAATAAACTAGTTTTCTTACGAGTCTGAATTTATTTTATTCGTGTTGTAACCTGCACTCACCTTGTTTTTTCCCATTGAGCTACTCTATGTATACAGTATATTTTGCTGTGTGGTAAGGACGAACTTGTCATCTGCCATCTCACTGTCCACCACCCCCATCCTTAGCCCCCTGCCCCTAACCTTCTGCCCTCAAACACACACACAAACACACATAGTCCATATGGAGCAGTTGGCGCTCAAAAGCTTCCAAAGCAGCCGGACCCATTCCCAGGGCAGAAGGTGAGGGTCCCCACAGCCTGTTTAGTGTGTGTATGAAAGCATGTTTGTTTGTGTGTCCATCTATCGTGTCTTTAAGGGCTCAAGCCCCAGATAGACTGCCGTATCGTCCTTTCTTTCTGTCCTCGCTGTGACACGCTCGCTTATGGGTGTTTGCGCGCGTTTGTCCCGACAGACTGCGTCCCATGTGACCTACAAGGACAGCAGCAGAGGGCTGCGTATCCTCTGAGGACAGGCCAGGCTGACAACCATGATCATGTGTGTGATCTGCTTCACCCAGTTAAAACTGAACCATATTGTGCAGCGTGATAGACTGTAGAAATGTATCTCCGTGGCAAAATGAATTATTACTTCAACTTTTTCCTCATCAGAGCTACACAACAGGTAGTTTCAGCCAGACAGTCTGACTGGTCAAATAAACTTTCCTGCTGCGCAACTCTCAAAATGCGCTGCAACCAGTAAGCTGTGCTTAGCTTATTGGTTGCCATGCCAACTCTTTTTTTTTTTTTTTTAATTCTCTTGTCCATCTAGCCCAGTGCATTATGTGTAGTATTTGTGAAAGCCTTCAGATGATTGTATCACAGTTGTAAAGCCAATGAGTGGTCTATTACTTGGATCATGGCTGCTGTTATTGTTTTGGCTGCTTTATATCACAGACAGTCCAACAAAATAAACTAATAAACACCCTCGAAAGACAGCCTCACTAAACACGATGGCACTTCTAGTTGTAGAGTCTGACCATTAAAAAGCAAAAGAACACAAATGACAGAATTTGTTAAGGGGCTTTGAACTGTACATTGAGGCAGCTGCCCATCTGAGTGATTTGAAGCATGAATCCAAAACAGTGGACTTTGCTGTTATTTTAACCTGCAGGATGTTTTCTACCAAAAATAAGATGGAGCTGAGGAAGTGATGAAAAACAAGTTTTGTGCCTATTTTCTTTGAAACTTCACGCTGTATGGGATAATGAATCGTACGCCTACTCTCGTTGCATTTGTCTATGTGTTTGCGTGTTTTTTTTCTGCGTGTGAGAGAGGGAGAGCAGAAGTGGCTGTGTGCTGGGCTGCCCAGAGTGAGCCAAGGGTGGAAGTTGTTTTTCTGCCCCCTATGGTGAGTCTGGGGCTGTGTGTGTGTGTGCACGCCTGGGGCAGCCTGGGGCCATCGGAGGGGGCCTGGGGAACGGTGGAAGAAGGGATGAAGTGAGGGAGGGATGGAGGGATAGGAGGTCAGCAGGGGTCTTGCTGGGAAAGGTGCAGGTCTGGGCTGATGGCCAAGCGGAAAGGTGGAAAGGAGACCTAGATGGTCAGATGGGGCAGGGGGGCTGAAGGAAGGGAGCAGCAAGGGGAGGTGGAGAGAGAGAGAGAGACAGGCTGAAAGGAGGATTAAAATTTGAGCAGGTAGACGGCTAAATGGAAGGTGAACACATCCATTTTTTTACACGTGCTGGAATAACAATAATAATTCGTTGTGAAAGTCTTTCTCAATCAGCTAATCTCATGTTTAACTTGGCAGTTAAAAATTTATGTATCATTAATTCCAAATGTTCATTCAGAATTTTCTGCGTGTAACTGTAGGTAGATTGCGCTGTAGCACTCGAAGCAGCTGCACTGGGAGCTGAAACCTTTTTGCTGTTATCAGCTGAGCTGCTTTGATTCAAAGATCAAAGCAACAGAAAGGGGAGAAAGCCTGGCAACAAGGCTTGTATTTCCATTTCAAGCATTTAGCCGACGAGTTTTCTTCAGTGCTGGTTCCAGTCGTATTGAGGCGTTTACTTCAGTTTGTCAATTGAAATATCACGATTAAGACGAGCAGAAATTTAGATATCCGTGCAATGTTTAATAACAATAACAAATATAACAATTGGTTTTTGATTGGTGGATTTTTAACCAGTTGCTAATAATCATTGCATATGAAGAGCACAATTGTCTGTAAAGTTTCCTTTGTTAAGAGTTCTTTCTTGTAAACTCTGCTACTTTGATATGGTTTCTCTCTGTGTGACAGCCACCACAAAGTTACTGAGTTTGGATAGGGGGCAAGTAGATGGGGGAGGCAGAAACATAAAGAGAGATCGATCAGCGTGTGGGTCTTTTCATTAGTGTTTCACCAAGGCTGTGTCCTCCACACGTTGCCACGCTGTCTGGCCTATTAGAGAGACACGCGGGGAGTGTGCGTGTTGTTTGCATGTGTGTGTTTGTACGTGTGTGTTTTCAGGGAGACTTAGGCGGTCCATTTAGGTTCTTTCTGGTCTTTTCAATTTCTTGTTATAGACCCCTGGGTCCTCTCCTCTCCTCTCCTCTCCTCTCCTCTCCTCTCTCCCTTCTCTTCCTTTCTTTTTTTTGTCCCCCTCTTTCATCCCACCATCATTTCCCTCTCCTCTGGAGTTCAGAGTCTGTCCATCTGGAACACCCCCGCCCCCTCCCCCCCTCTTTCTCCCTCAGTCCCGTCCAGGCCCAGACACAGGGGTGAAGGCCAACATCAGTAGGGGCAAAACTGTCAGAGAGACGGAGGGACGGAGGGAGAGATGTCAGCACTATAATGAGTAACAACATGAAAGCTGACAGAGGGAGGGATTGAGGGAGGGAGGTAGTGGAAGAGAGATGAAGACAGAAGAGTAGAGGGACTGCTGGGGACAGAGGGAGGGATGAAGGATGGAAGGAATGGATGGGAAAGGAGAAAACTGTAGAGTGAGAGATAAAGGGGAGTGGAGCAGTTGGGGCCTTGTGGTCCTCCGCTCCGCTCCTCTCGTTCATTTTCGTTCGCCAGAGAAGAACAGAAAGGAGGAGGAGGAGATGGGGGTACGAACAGCGTGTGCCGCGTCCGCCTGCTCCTGCCTGTTTCTCCCGTTTTTTTGGTTTTTTTTTTCTTTCCCAACTTCTTTCTATCCCTCTGTCTTTTTTCTCCAATCCCCATCCCTAAACCATCCATACTCCTCATCTCCTGTCCTCTTGAGGATTCTTCTCTAATTTAACTTTTCATTGAAATTTTCTTCGCTCCCCCCCTCCCCATCCCCTAGTTTCTCCCAGTTTGCCATTCGGCCTTGTCTTGCCAGGTCCCCTCGCGGCCGACTGACAAAGGCGCCGTTAAAAAGCCGTGTGATCCTCCATTTTAGCGCCAGCCACGCTAGTCAGAGGATTAGGGCTCTTTAATGACGCTAATCTCTCCTCCCCTTCTTTTTCAACCCCCCCACCCCCCAAAAAAGTGATTTCTCTCCCTCTTGCTCTGACTGAATTTCTGTCTCTCTCACTCTCTTCCTCCCACTTTCCCACCTCTGACACATTACCATTTAACTGACTCATACTGGTGTGCCTGTAATGGCCCACATGTGTTCGGACCAGCACTGTGAAGAGGCACTCTCATTGTTTTTATCTGAGGTTCTTTCTTCTCCTGTACTCTCCTTATTTTATTTATTTGTTTATTTTTTTATGCTCAGCCACAACTGACCATTTTGGCTCGAGTATTTCTTTGTGTCTGGTGTTTGACTGTTTGCTCTGTCATTCTGGTTGCGGTTAAGTGAATCCTCTCAGACACAGCCAAGAATGAGACAAGAGGTAAAAGGTTACGAGCTGTGTTTGAAACTGTATCATTTCGCTTTCTCAGGCTACACTAAGAAACTTGACCCTCTTGTGTGAGCAGCGGGGGGTGTCTGGATTGATGTTTTATAGACACACTTATATTAACACCAGCCATACATCGTGTAGATGGTACATTAATTTGTGTAACCTGTCATTGAAGTGTAACTAATACAGGTAGAAATAAATAGATTATAATAAAACTTTGACTCTTTCTGTGTAAACCACCGAAGCTGTGTTTTTCATGACAATAGAGTTAGTCACACATTCTTGATCTACATTGTGTTATAAGTCATGACAGAAGTTTTAATTTCTTATGATATGTCAGAAACATCGCTGTTTATCCTGCTTGCATTGGAATATTTAACATATCATCTACGCAGAATCTTTGAAAAAGCAACAATACTTGCAAAGCAAATAATTTAGTGTTGCTGCAAAGATTTTCCATCAGCCACTTCAGTGTGTTTTGCCACAGTAATCTCTGGCCTCGTGCACTTTACATGGGAATATCTCAGTCCGGTCTACACATTGAGCCATACGGATTTTAATGGATGATACTTGGAGTTTCATCGGTGCATCTATGATTATTTCTATTATGGATTAAATTGCTAATTATTTTGATGATGAGCCCATGATGTGTTTAAAAAGTAAAAAAAAACCTGTGAAAAAGTTTTTTCCTAAAGCCTCAGGGATAAAATGATCTTAAACATAAAAAAACATTATTTGGTTATCAAAGTTGTTGATTGATTTAATCTCCAGGGGATTTTATTGACCATGATCACTGTGATCATTAAGCATAACATAAATGAATCTGATGATTGCTAAAAATCAGCACATTGAGGTTCTTAGGGGATTAAATTTTGGATATTACTGCATTTCTTTGAGATTTCTGTTAATTTTAAAAGCTCTCAGCTACACAGGCATTAATGGTGACGTCTTACACTGTTCAGCTGATGCACAAGTAAAATCTGAGTAATAAACTGAAATAACCTGAGACAAGTTACAAAATTATCTTCATCTGTACGGTTTGAATTTCCCTCAGTATCTCTCTATCCTCTTAAGACATCTAATCTCTCCTCTTAGCACTTTTTCCATTTTCTCAGATTTATGGTTCTATTGAGCAGTCATATCTTATCACTGTGTGCGATAGTTTTGGATGACACATTGTTTGTTTTACCCTGGCAGCATTTCCATGGACTTCTTCCGCCTCCCTCCTCACTTCCTTCTTTGCTTCCTAGTTATTTTGCCTCTCCCTAATCTGTCCCTCTCACCAACTCACTCTCTTCCTTTCTCATCCTTTCTCTGTCTCTTTCCTTACTGTTAGGCTTAATGTTGACATCTCTATTCTTTATATTTTCTCAAGCCTTTTTTACTTTCATTCTTGCTCCCAGTCAAATTTATAATTCATGCTTCATTTTTTTTAACCCAGACCCCCCTGCAGAGTTCTATTTGCTCATTGCAGTGCCTACATTTTCCCGGCAATCGATTCATCACAAGAATCTGTTTCCACCCCCTCTCTGCAAGGCGTAATACACAGTAGACTAGACACGCACACACACACACCGACACACAAGATCGTGGTAGGAGTTGGCTGAGGTAAAATGTGTGCTTTTGCGAGGTTTCTAAAATTATCAAGAGAAACTTCTCCACTTCACATATGTCTAAGCTCGTGTGTTTGCATTGCAAAAATAGGGGCGTTATGATGAAATGGCACAAGTCATGTTTCCCCTCGCTTTCGTTGCTTTGCCATCCTTGTTTCTTTATATTTTCTCTTTGATTTGTTACTGTCCTGGATGATGTAGCTATTAGATAAAGCAGAGAAAACAGCCTCCCCTTTTCCTCTCATCATCTCCCGCTTTACATTTTTCAGGGAAAATGCTAAATAGCCTCACTGTGCTGCTTCACAGAGTGCACAAAGACGGACAGAACAATATCAAGCATTATTCAGCCCCCTCCTTTGTCGCCTCAAATCCATTCTGAAGTGTCTATTAAAGGAGTCGTGGCCTTTTTGTCGCCTCTGTGCCAGACTACACAGTAGGGGGAAAAAAAGGAGGGAGAGAGAGAAAAAAAAATGGAAAAGAGCAATGCATAATCTCCTATGTATGACAGATAAAGGGAGTGAATATTGCCATCTTTCCGCTCTGCTCTCCACATCTCCTAATCGCTTTTCCGACGTTTCAATCTGCCAGGGCCCTAATGAAAATATGATGAGGCGGATCTATGGTCCTTAGGGACGGATGGAGGGATGGGAGGGGAGGGGAGGGATGGAACGAGGGATCGCTGCAGAGGGAGGATGAAGGGAGAGAAAATACACTCTGTCCTTATTTCTGGGCCCCGTCGGGGATACATAGTTCTTGGAGCTTTCTATTTAGATGTTGCTGCTGCTGGAGTGTGTCTCTCTCTTCTGTTTCATTCTCTCTCTTTATCTCTGCCATCCTCATTTTAACTCTATATTTATGTGTGTGTTACCAGAATAAATGTGTTTATTTTTTTGTTTATACTCTCTGTTTTTCTCATTTGAACTCCCACAGGCTGCCTCTCCTGCCTTTCGCCTTCCAAGAAAGATATAACTTCTTCTTAATCATTCTAATTCTCTTGCCTTTACCTCCAGTTTTTCTGGCTGTGCTCTCCCATTTAATTTTTTTGTAATCCTGCAGCTGCAAACAGAAAGTGCAGCTTTTTGGTGTTATTTTGTTTGGAGGTAAGTGAAACCTTTTTGTTAAAATGTTCAATCTACTTCCTTGTCTTTCAGACGGTGATGATGATCCAGCGGGACTATCCTGGGTGCCATCCTCACCCTCCAGTAAAGACGTGGCTTCCCCCTCGCAGATGCCCGATGGCTGCTGTGACCTCGGCATGGCCACTGGTGGCGAGGAGGAGGGAGGCGCAGGGCTGCCATACCCCTGCCAGTTCTGTGATAAATCTTTCAGGTATAAAATCTCACATCTTTTGGGTCCCTGAAATGCTCCAGATACGTCCTCTGAAACACTGAAACACACTTCACATTGTCCACAAAACACCACTGCCATATTTACTTGTTTAGTCTCATTTTCATTTCCCACTCATGAATACTAATAAGTACATGAACAAACAGTATTCACAATATTACCATGGTAACGTAGACCACCAAGGCAAACGGTGAAAGGAATGAGGTGAATACATTTCTCACTTATCCCTCCAGGGACTAACTCAAGACCCACTTTAAGAACAGCTGTCACATACACCATAAAGTCATCATCATAATTCTTGATATTACTCTTCCTTTCTGTGTTTGCTCTATTCCTTTTTTCAATTCTCGTTGCTGATATTGTTAGCCTTGGTATGTTTTAATTTAGTTGGCCCGACCAGATCACTCCCCTCATTGATAATTCATGAGTCATCATATCATGGCTGTTTGTCATCTATCTCCTCCTCATCCCCGTCAGCCGCCTGAGCTACCTGAAGCGTCATGAGCAGATCCACAGTGACAAGCTGCCTTTCAAGTGCACCTTTTGCAGCCGTCTGTTTAAACACAAGAGGAGCAGAGACCGCCACGTCAAGCTCCACACAGGTAGGTTTGAAAACGTGTAGTGTGCGCCATGACATTGTGTTTTGGTGTATACTTTCAATGTTATCACTGGGATGACTAGAAGAAGGCCATTAATAAATGTGGGTTTCTTTGTTGCTTTAATACATTTCATTTTGGGCATCAGCATTAAAGGAGAGTAAAGAAGACAGGAGTCACAGGGATAGAGATTGAGTTGTAAGATTTTCTTTGAGCCACAGCAACATTTTCTGTATGTCACAAGCATCAGCGTGCTCTAATTGTGTGAGATGTTTGTAACATGTATAATAAAACTATTCTCTGAAGTTGTCATCTCTGTCTGTCAAATGATAAAGGAGACAAGAAGTATAGTTGTCAGGAGTGTGAAGCTGCATTCTCCCGATCTGATCACCTAAAGATCCATCTGAAGACACACAGGTAACTGCTTTTGATCTCACTAACATGGATGCTGTAAATAGGAATTACTTTTGATTTATGCTTTATCTCTATAAGTCTTATTTGTTTTTTTTGTTTGTTTTTTTGTTTTTTTTTTTCAATTCACACCTTTAGCTCAAGCAAACCATTTAAGTGCAGTGTGTGTAAGCGCGGCTTCTCCTCCACCTCTTCACTGCAAAGTCACATGCAGGTGAGTTCATTATGTGTACAGGTTTTTGTGACTATTAAAATTTACTTAGGTGTTCAATATTCCACCAATTGTTTCAGCACTTTGCAAAATAAGATACATGGCCAAAGGAAATCAGGAAAGAAAAATCATTTAATTTCTTTTTGCCAGTTAACTCTAGTAAAAGAGAAATCATAGCTTACTGGTGGATTATTAGGAACATATGCTTCTTTAAAGCTCAGTCATTTGACCCTGGCAGGCTCACCGCAAGAACAGAGAGCATCTTGCACTGAGGAGTGAGAAGGATGGAGGAAAGAAGGGAGGAGGAGATGGAGACTTGGAGCAAGACTTGTACATGTGCGATTATTGTGAGGATACATTCAGCCAGACTGAGGAGCTAGAGAAACACGTCCTGACCAGACACCCCCAGCTGTCCGACAGAGCTGATTTGCAATGCATCCACTGTCCTGAGATCTTTCTGGATGAGGCTTCTCTCCTCACACATATTGAAACGCAGCACGCCAACCGCAAACACAAGTACTGCAGAGCTTTGTTTTCTATCATTTTTAATCAACAGAGTTTCGTAAATGTGAAAAGTTGCTATAGAATTTATATTTTGTTGGTCTTTCTCCTTTTTTCCCCCAGATGCCCCGTCTGTTCAGAACAGTTCCCCTCTGTGGAGGACGTCTACTGCCACCTAGACAGCCATCGGCAGCCCGACTCCTCCAATCACAGTGCTGCCAGTCCCGACCCTGCACTAGGCAGCGTGGCCTCGATGAGCTCAGCTACTCCAGACTCCAGCGCCAGCCTGGAGAGAGGCTCCACACCTGACTCTACGCTAAAACCCAGCCAGGGCAGTGAACGGGGCCGCAGAAGAGGCACCGACAGTGCGGAGGAGATTGGGATAAACCTGGGTCATCAAGGAGGAGGTATGGATGTCACTTATTTACAAAGTAAGCGTATAGCTACATGTTTTGACTTTATAGGGAACACTTGAAGGTCGAAAAGCCTCTGTTTTTATAAAGTTGCAGTTTATTTATTTATCTCCACAGGTGGAGGAGGGAACTGGGGAAAAGTGACATACTCTTGCCCTTACTGCTCAAAGAGAGACTTCCACAGTCTGGCGGTGTTGGAGATCCACTTAAAGACCATCCATGCAGATAAGCCGCAGCAGAGCCATACGTGTCAACTCTGTTTGGACACTCTGCCAACACTGTACAATCTCAACGAGCATGTCCGCAAAGCCCACCGTGCCAGTGGAGGTGGTGTGGGCACGGCAGCAGCAGCTTTCCCTCTGCTGCAGTTCACTAACGTCACAGCGTTTCACTGCAACTATTGTCCAGATATGTTTGGAGACATCAACTCTCTACAAGAACACATCAGAGTGTCCCACTGCCTGCCTGGTGGGATTGTGGCAGGATCCACCACATTAGGTGGGATCATTTTCCAAATACCGAAACGTCTGTGGTCACAGTGCTTGTTTGGTGAGAAACATTTAGCAAAGGCTGATGCATATACAGCGTTATTGTCGCTGGGACTAGTATTTCCTAGTTAGGGGGATTATTTTGTTGTGCACATAACTGACACGCTCTTGATTTACTGTAATCTTCATTATGGTAACAATCTAATTTAATTCATCATGCATCCTAGAGGGGAACCATGCGTTCTTCTGCAACCAGTGCTCCATGGGATTCCTGACAGAGTCTTCACTGACAGAGCACATTCAGCAGACACACTGCACCTCAGCTGCAGGGGGTGGAGCTGCCTCTGGAGGTGTGGTGGCTAAACTGGAGTCCCCTGTACTACAGGCAGCATCTCAGTCCTTCGTGGAGGTGAGGGTTTCCAACAGTTAATGAAATTTGATAAATGACAGAGCTGAATATCTCTTCTGGAGCTGATTAGTACTAACCTATTTAATCAGGCATTTCCTGTATTTTGTCATGAACCTGATGAAGCGCTTAGTGAAACATATTACTCATGTAAGGTAACATTTTTAATGATTATATGAGTTGTATTCCCTTTTTCCCTATGTTGAGCCTGCAATTAATGAGTCTGAAGTTACACTGAATAACGGTGCATCTGACCTCTTGACCCCATAGTTTATGTTGTGCCCAGCACTTTATTGGAGCTGCTTGGAAGTTCATGACAACAATTTAAATTTCTTGGTTCATGATAACTTATGCTGATTAGTAATTATCTACATAAGAAGAAAATAATATGCCTCACCCACTGTTTTCTTGTTCTATCCTGTTTTGTTTTTTCTTTTTTATTATACTTGGACATGACTCACTTCATTTCCCATGTTCTCATAAACTTTGGCTTTAAAAGTCAAAAAGACACAAGGCTGCGTAGTGTTCACTGTCAGCTAATAGTTGATGTATTAGTCCTCAGTTTTTTATACATGAGCCTGCCGCGTTATGGGGATGATTAGAATTTATGGTCTGTGTATGTATCTGGCTCTCCTGCTCTTTTTCTCTCTCCCTTGCCTCCTCTCTGTATCTTTCACAACTTCTCTTTTACTCTCCAGGCTTTAAATAGCAGTATATGTCAATGTACTACAATTTTAAAGGGAGTAAAGTTATTGTCCATGTGCAGGTTTACTCCTGCCCTTACTGCACCAATTCTCCTATCTTCGGCTCACTCCTCAAGCTCACCAAGCATATAAAGGAGAACCACAAGAACATCCCATTGGCCAACAACAAACGGCAAGCGAAGGTTGCAGACTTAAGCCCGGCCTCCTCTGACGTCGAAATCTCCTCCCCGAAACGCCACAGACTTGGAGGGGACTCCACCCCCTCGATGGGGAGCAACGGGGACTACCCCTGCAACCAGTGTGACCTGAGATTCGCCAACTTTGAGGGTTTCCAGGCCCATCTAAAGTCACACCTGGAGATGCTGCTAAGGCGCCAGTCTTGCCCCCAGTGCAACAAAGAGGACTTTGAGTCCCAGGAGGCATTGCTCCAACACCTGACAGTGCACTACACCACCACATCAACTCAGTATGTGTGTGAAAGCTGTGATAAACAATTCTCCTCTGTGGATGACCTGCAGAAACACCTGCTGGACATGCACACGTTTGTCCTGTACCACTGCACTCTCTGCCAGGAGGTCTTTGATTCAAAGGTCTCCATACAGGTCAGTAACACGAGCATCCTACAAGTGGCCTATTATTTACTTTAAGATTTCTCACATTAGTGCTTGAGCAAGGAGAAAACACAAAATATATGAGGTACATAGTTTATAGATGAATATATTCCTAAAAAAATTAAATCACCATGCTCTTTTATTCAGGTGCATTTGGCAGTGAAGCATAGCAACGAAAAGAAGCTGTTTCGCTGCACAGCTTGTGCCTGGGACTTCAGGAAGGAGACTGATCTTCAGCTCCATGTTAAGCATAACCACCTGGGCCAAAGGTCTGGTCTCCCAGGGGGTCTTGGAGCAGGTATAATTCACCTCTTCTTTGGACTAAGTTTTATTGGAAAATGGATAATTATCATGGTGTTAATAGTAAAATAGAAACCAAAAAAAGACAGCTAGAAGTGGATATTTACCAAAGGAAACCAACAAATACATTTTGGTTCAAAGTATTTCAGTGATAGAAGTCTTTTAGGGTAAATTGAGTTTGAATCTCCATATCGCACCTTAATTCTTGTCTCACAGGACTCAAGCCTCGAAAGTGCATCTTCTGTGGGGAAACGTTTGGAACGGAGGTAGAGCTTCAGTGTCACATCACTACACACAGCAAGAAGTTCACATGTCGCTTCTGCGGCAAAGCTTTCCATGCCGTCTCACTGCTAGAGCGACACCTGAGGGAGAAGCACTGCATCTTTGATGGCGGCAATATCACCGGCAACGGAGGTGGTACAGGGAGCAGTGCAAGCCAGAATGGGACACCCAACGGGCTGGCACAGTCCTCGAAGCGAGGAGGGGGAGGAGGCGGAGGAGGGGGAGGAAGTGGTGGCAATGGAGGTACAGGAGGTGTTGAGAGAGCATCAGTGGTGGCTGCTGAACAAGCTGACCTACAGAACATGTTGCTGAAGGGTGGAGTGGTGGGAGGAGCAACAGGCCAAGGGGCAGATGCAGCCAACAGCCACGAGGCAAGTGGAGGTGAGGAGGAGCTGGACAACTCGGAGCCCATGTATGCCTGTGATATCTGTGGGGCGGCCTACACCATGGAGTCCCTCCTCCAGAACCACCGGCTGCGTGACCACAACATCCGACCAGGGGAAGATGATGCTGGTAACGACTACTTTCTTCTACCTTTTCCACGCTTGTTGATTGTAAGGGGTCACTTTTCAATTTTTTACATTGTTATATTTGATATTTTGTATATGTTTCAGCTATGGTGATAATAATTATGCACTTTCCACTAGGTTCTCGAAAGAAGAAGGCAGACTTCATCAAAGGGAACCACAAGTGCAACGTGTGTTCGAGAACTTTCTTTTCGGAGAACGGACTTCGTGAGCACGCTCAAACACACCGTGGTCCCACAAAACACTACATGTGTCCGATATGTGGCGAGCGTTTCCCCTCTCTGCTAACCCTCACTGAACACAAGGTGCTTTTACTTTTATCCTGCCTGTATTTTTGTTTGTCTTTTCAGGTATCTATGTTTTAGCATGTAATTTAGGGGTGTATGTGAGTGTGGGTGCCTCACAATTACAACAGCACAGTTGTGCCTGTGTGTACACACATTTTTGCTTTTCTCTTGTTGTATTTTGTTGCTTTCTGTCTTTGTACCTGTCTTTTGATCCAGAAACATCTTTGGCTGCTTTGAATTTAGACCTAAAAAAACTTAAATTGTCCTGAGAGAGGCAATTTGCGCTGCACCACCATAAAGTCAGTTATTGCGAGAGTTTCGTGTTTATGTAAGCAAAATAAATTAATAAATTTAAAATGTACAAGTTTTAATGCACAGCAATGTAGTTTTAGTAAAGATGAATCAATTTGTTGATTCTTTGAACATTTAAGTTTTGTTTTAATGCAGATTAAAAAAAAAAAGAAAGAAAAGAAAGCATTATTACTCTCCTTGTTATATTCATCATTCCTGTGTTCTTCATCCACCTCTTTCCAGGTGACCCATAGTAAGAGTCTTGATACAGGAACCTGTCGAATCTGTAAGATGCCCCTGCAGAGTGAGGAGGAGTTTATAGAGCATTGCCAGATGCACCCAGACCTTCGAAACTCCCTCACCGGATTCCGCTGTGTCGTGTGCATGCAGACCGTCACCTCCACCCTGGAGCTGAAGATCCACGGCACCTTCCACATGCAGAAACTTTCTAGTGGTTCTGCACTTGGAGGAGTTGGAGGAGGAGGTGGCAACGGAGGAGGAGGTGGAGGCAACGGTTCAGCCTCTTCATCCCCAAACGGGCAGCTGCAGCAGCATAAGCTGTATAAATGCGCCTTCTGCCTAAAGGAGTTCAAAAACAAAGGAGAGCTGGTGAAGCTGGATGTCAATGGGCTGCCTTATGGCCTCTGTGCTGGCTGCATGAGCAGGTAGGTAGCCATCTCACAAACCCTTATATTAAGACACTGGTCAATTAGGTCAATAGGCCCTAAATCTTTAGCATTTAATGCTTCTATCTTGGTAATGAAGCAAAGAACACTTTTCTAGCAAAACACACAAGTAAAAAAATACATACAAGATTCTGATAAGTGGAAAACTGGGGAGAAATATATTTGTAAAAAGTGTTCCTCTTTATCTGCCTGTTGCAACGCAACAAATGATAATATGTTGTCTTCACTGACTATTGATATATCTTATGAAGTGGTTTGATTTTGTAGCATTCATGGAAAAAGGGCTTCACATATAGTTTAGAGCTTTAACCTTTTCATGAGAAGCAGTTTTGTTTGCTGAAATCACCACAAATTAAACAAATTCTCAATCACACCAGGGGCACAAATGGCCAGAGCCCAAACCAGGGAGGTGCTGCCACGCCCGGGGACACACAGGGAGAGAAGGCCATAGCCGGGCTAAGGTGTCCAGAGTGTGGGGTGAAGTTTGAATCCCTGGAGGACCTGGAGAGTCACGTCCAGACAGATCACCCAGAGGTCAGCCCTGAAACCAGTGCAGCAGGAAAGAAGGCCGAGGCTTCACCTGCACCGAAGGTGAGACGGAATGGGCAGAGAGATGGATGATTTTGTATAATTTGTTGACTGAAACTTCATAAAATTGAAAACCTCTCAAATCAGATGTGAGTTATTGCTTGTTCCTACGGTGAGAAGAAAATATGGTAATGTGAGTGTGTGGTAGTTCCTGTTATTGAAAAAGTATTTGCTCAAACCCTGACACCAGGAATTGGGTTTGTATTTTAAATGTTATTCTCTCTGCTCTCCTCGAAAAAGTAATCTGATAAAATTAGCAAGACTGAGAGTGCAGTGCAGTAGATGAATTATTACACAGCAATACACGAGCAGCATTACATTTGGTCATGCAAATAAGATGAACAGTATTTAACAGATGGAGACATTTTCAGGAGTGCAAGAGGCTCAAAAATCCTGCTGACTGTATGTTTCCATGAGTTGAATGTGTATGCGTGAAGTGTTGATGCATGCTGCTGCTTTTGTGTCTGCAGCTTGCATACATGTGCGTGTGTGTATGTCGGTGTGTGTCAGCTGAGCCCCACCGGGTCCTGCGGCTGGGGCGTGCTGAGGCATTGTGGGAGCTGTTCGCTCTACTTGATATTGACAGTCAGGCTCCCCGGGACCTGCCGCGTGTCTGTGTGTGAAAGTGTGTACTTGTGCATGTGTGTGTTCGTGAGTGTGTGTGCGCACGTGCGTGTGTTAGAGACAGTTCCCTGGGACCCTCTGTCTTACCTGCACCTTTGTTTCTGCTTAGTCTAACAGCACAAAGAAGACAAAGTAGGATTTCTGTGTGTGTGTGTGTGTGTGTGTGTGTGTGTGTGTACTCAGTCTAGCAGGCTGAAGCAGCAGAGAGATAGTGGAAGTGGGGCCTTTGTGTATTTTGTATGTGTTTGTGCATGAGTGATCGCTGTGTGCTATGAATGGATAAGCAGAGCCTCTGCCTCCCTCTCTCTCTTTGTTTCTATGTCCCTCGCCCTTGTTTCTCTGGCTCTTCTGTATCTTTTTCTTTTACTCCTGTCTTCCTTTCTTACACTCCCATTCCTCCTGTTTCTGTTTCATTGCTTCCCCCCTTAATCTTTTTTCTGTTCACTCCCTCCCTTATTAATTTCTGTCTCTCTTTCTCTGTAGAGGATCTTCTGTGTGTGTGTGTGTGTGTGTGTGTGTGTGTGTACCTCTTCCTTCTTTCACCAAGTCTCTGAAGATTTTGGTTTGCAGTGTTGCTTGATTAGTGTGAGACTTTGTGTGGGGCATCCAAGTATCATATCTTCAGGAAAGAAGACAATCAGAAGTGTTTTTTGTTTTTTTGTTTTTTAATTCGATTTTGATCATAGTTTTCAAGAATTAAAATTGTAAAATTTTTCTGTTTTCTGCTAGTTGTTACCATTCTCAATCACTCTGTTCATTCATGATCTTACAGATTCTTTTGTTCTTTCTTACATTTACATGTATATAGTTTCATCACATTTTATATTGAATAATACAACAAAACATTTTTCAAATGATGACTTATGTTCTATGTACTTGAGAGATACACAAGTTTGTGATTTTTTTTTTTGATTTTTTTTTTTTTTCCCCTTTTGATTTAAAAAAAAAAAAAAAATCTTGCTAACAACATATAATGTTTTGGTGTTTGTTTGTTTCTGTTATAGAAAAAGACCTATCAGTGTATTAAATGCCAAATGACGTTTGAGACAGAACGGGAGATCCAGATTCACGTCGCCAACCACATGATTGGTGAGTTAGGCACAGCTCGTTCTCTCTGTGTTGTGTGTGTGTGTGTGCGTGTGCGTGTGTGTGTGGATGTGTCTATGTGAGACTGTTATCCTGATGTCAGTGAATGTCACGTCCTCCTATTGACTCCGTTCAATAGCACAACTTCACTGCCATTATGTCCTTCCTGCACACATTTGATTTAACTAACACACACACACACACAGCCACTAGGCGCTAGACAGGCAGGTGAAATGAAGAGCTGTTTTTGACTTGTGTGTTACCATGCCAGCTGTTTTAATTTATCACTTAGCTGCACCTCTGAGGGCTGAAAAACTTTACTGAGAATCACTGTGGCAACTTAATAAAGTCATCTAACATGAAATACTTGGCTACTTATGCAAGTAGATGCATTGAGTTACATTTCTGGGTGGGGTTAGAAGAACATGGGTGTCATTTCTTATAAACAAATGCATCACAGTCCATTATGTTGCGCCTGACTAAGACATTCCTTCAGTCATGTATTCGTGTTTCACCGGCTGCTTTTGCATGGAAGAAAAGGAACAAAAGATCAATAACCAGAGCTACAAAAGGGATGTTCAGTTTTCTCCCTTTAGAACCACAATCACCTGTTAAAGCCTGAGAAAAGGTGTGTGTTGGTGTATGTGAGGGAGAGAGAGTTTCGTATGTGTGTGTTTAGCTAAAATATTGTGTTTAACTAAAACTACCTTTGTTTTTTGGAGTCTCTGTTCTTTTATGAGCTTCCCTTGTGACAGTTTTTTCTTGCTGCTAATTTGCTGTTTTAGCATCTCTGTCGTCACAGAGATTAACGAGGTGGGCCAGTGAGTGGTGCTGGGGAACAAACACTCCTTACCCCCCCCACCCTTAGCCCCACAACAGACCTGACAGACAATCCCAGAGTCACTGATGTACTCTGAGGTGTGTGTGTGTATGAAACTGAGGTAGAACAAGAGAGCGTCTGTTGAGAGAGAGAGAGAGAGAGAGAGAGAGCTGACATCGCTCTGAGTCATCTAGTACCTACCTCACCTCTTTAGAGGTGAGAATTGAAAAAGAAGTACAGCTGGAGTAACTTTAACTTCTTTTCCCAGTCATCCACACACTCTCACACAGTCATACATGCTGTCACACACACACACACACCTTGCCACACATATTCACACACACCACCCACAGAAAAAACACAAAGTATACTTTAGTTTAGTCTTTTACTGAAACAACCCACTTTCATCCTGTCAGTTTTCATCTCACCTCTGTAACTCCACTCTGAGAGGCCTGCCAGTTGTCCTGTCATTTCTCTCTGTTTTTTCCTCCTGGTCTGATTGGTAACTCATCTTCCTCGCTGCTCCTGTCTCTCACTTTGTGTGTGCGTCTTTTTCCAGGAAACCCCATCTTTTTTCTCACACATACAGACTTGTTCCACTATCCCTGTGGGGACATTCGCTCAACCTAATCTATGTACAATTCCAACTGTAAATGTAAACCTATTCCTAATCTGCAATGGTGACTTAAACGCTCATGGGTAAGTGTGCATTCAGGTTAAAGTCTCCAGTGGAGTATTAGAACAAAAACTCTCTCTCACACACACACACACAGACATACATGCCACACAGCGGTGGCAGCTTTGGGTTAATTAACACGCTAATTATGTGAAAAGATAGCACAGATTAATTATGAAATTGAGGCAGATTATTTTTAAGAGCTTGCCCATTTCTGATTGTTGTATTTCCTGCACCCGTCCTCCCCACCGATGAAGAAGGAAACAAATACTAGATGCACAGACACGGCTCTCATTTGATATGAAAGCCATTAAGAAAGATGTCAATTTGTTCAATTTTAATTACTTGAGCTCAGTTTTCTCCTAGCTTCAATGTGTGATTGACCAGTTCACAAATGCACAAAATCATGAAATCAAACATCCTCGGCTTCACTGGGGGTCCATGAAGTCAGCTTTGTGCAGACCTCCCAAACAGAGGATTTACCTGTTTCTCTATCTGTGAGGTACAGTCCTCCTGTTCTAACAATGTACATTAACTCAAGTTTACCTTTTACTCTTAAGCAGCGTGGTGTCGAGACAGCAAATTATAATTAACTGTAACCTAATTTTCTGCTGACTATCAAATGACAATCAAATCACGGATTTGAATTTATTATATTAACAAAGAATTTATGCTGAAAGCTATTTGTACCGGTGATTTATTTCTTCACATCCTCAGGCTGTGAATGTGTATCACACTGACACTCACCTGGCACACAGCCTTCCTCCTTTTAATCTGCTTTATTCCCTTTGTCTCTTCCACTTATCTTCTTCTCCTTCATCTTCATTTTCTTCTTTTGCAGCTTTCTTTTGATGTTCTCATATCTTTCAATGAAGCACCTTAAAGCATGAGACTACCTCTTAGCCTGATATGTCACCAGAAATGTACACAATCAAAAAACCTACGATAACAAATTAAATGGTCACATTCTGGGTTTTTTTGTTTTGTTGTTGTTTTTTTTATTATTATTAAAACAAACCTGTTAGCAATTACACTGACAGTTTTGACCTGCTGAGGGAGGAGACAGGAGGGAGTTTCCTCTTACCTAATCAAGTCCAGTAATGTGATTGTCACATTACTCCATGGGTAATACACGGTGCCCCCCACAGTCCTTTTAATTACGCTCTCAGAAAGAGAAAGAGAGACAACA
This sequence comes from Remorina albescens, assembly GCA_034769265.1. NCBI lineage: Eukaryota > Metazoa > Chordata > Actinopteri > Carangiformes > Echeneidae > Remorina > Remorina albescens. The sequence goes on from CM068475.1 coordinate 54,347,095, forward strand.
CTAAAGGGACAAAGGAAGAGAGGGTCAAAATGAGACGTCTAGAGAGGAATCCTTGTGATGCTGAGAAAAAAATCAGCTGTGTTTAGGCCTCGAGTTTGTCACCTGAACATTTTCTCTCCATTTTATATTTTTTTGTAGCATGTTCCTCCCCTTAAAGCAATTTTTGATCATCATATTAGATGATGTGGTACCAAATATATTTGTTCCACCGGCCTACGTGACTGCAATTTAAAGGAGAGATGCTGAAATAGTTCTCAGCCTTAGCTTATACCTGTTTGTGTGTATATGTATGTGATGGTATGATGGTATACTCGCCCTGTGTGTGTTCCCGCTAGTTTTGGCTGTAGCACAGCACACAAGTTAATTAAATCACCATGTGGTCAATGCCCTGCTCGAGTGGCAGACACAGTGAGGGTGGTGGGGGAGGGGAGAGGAAAAGCACTGTAGGAGGGAAAGAGAAATCAGGTGGAAGGGTCAGTGGAATTTAACAGTTGATTTTTTTTTTTTTTTGCTTGAAGTCGGTTAATGTATTTTACAAACTGCCGAAGGCTGGTGCGTGTGGACTGATGCACACTGTTGCACTTTGTATCGGAACATTTTGAAGCAAAGGTTAAACTGGATAGAACAAGCACAACTCAGACAGGTGGCATCTGCTCTTTAGGCATGTTAGTTCATGAAACATCCACAATTCAGTGAGATGTGATGCCATCTATCAGGCGCCAGAGAAAGCCCAAACCTGTATTATGCGATGTGGCCAAACCACTTCCAAATCTATAATCTTGTAACTGGTAATGATCTCACAATAAGTCTTGTAAACTGGTAGTGCCCACACTTTAGACTGTTAAAACACACAGATACATTCACACATAGCCTCAGTCCATCTCCTACACACTGAGGATAGAAAGAGAGAGAAATTGAGTTATCTCTTTTTGCCTCAGGTACCAGCTTGCCATTTGAGAATTTTTGGGGGGGTATTTTTGTGTGAAAGACAAAACCCTAAGGGCAAGTACAGTATACAGTACATCATGTATCCAAATTCAGATTTAGTCTGTTATGTACAGTTTGCATTAAAAGAAGTGACACTTTAAAAAAACAAAACAAACAAAAAAAAAAGATTGCCAAGAAAAATTTACCAATATCTGTATTTTATAGGTTAGAGTACTATAGTTGTACTATACATGGTTTTGTTTGTTTTCTTTTGCCATTGCCAATGAATATGATCGCCAGCCCACTGTAAGCTGTCAAACTCTGCGTTTGTCTGTGAGAGTTTGTTTATATTAGGCAAAAAATAATTCTTTGTTTGTGCAGACTTTTGAAACACATTGTGTGTATGTTTGTGTGTTGGTTGGAGGGCGGGGGATATCCCACCTGTGTGTATGTGTAATCACAGAGCTGTGTGTGTTCAGTTTTTTTTGCCCCCAACACTCCTGAGCAGGTGGGAAGGGGAGGGAGGGCTTGAAGAAGCAGAGATGAGAGGAGCATGTAGAAAGCACTTATTTGTGTTTTTGGCTGGGCACACTTGGGGGGACGCTTCATGGGAGGAGAGGATGCAAGGGGGGTTAGTGAGGAGATGAGAGACACCAGAAAAAAGACAAACAGGTAGAACTGGTGGTAAGGCGGCGCTGAAAAAGAGAGGTGATGGTAAAGCAGCACTGTGCTCATATCTGTACATCTGCAGCACAAGTAAATTTACTATTCTGGGTGAAACAAGATCGGGAAGAAATGCAGTAACTTTGTGGTGTAGTTCATCACAACTAATTTGTTTTGCTTTGGTATCCAATTTCCATTCTCCCTTCATTCTATGTACACGTGTACTTGTTTGTATGTTTATGTGTGCATGTTTCTTTGGACTGCACAGCAGAGATTTGTGGAAGGTTTTATTGTTTTCTTCTGTGCACTTGCAAATCATGAAGTTCTCTCCCTGAGTAATGGTGTGAGGTGAAAACACAATTCTTCGCACAATAAAACATGTAGGTGTGATTTATTATTTATTTAGATTTATTTAAACACAGGAATTCAAATAAAAAGGTATATGACCACCGGGTAGTGATTAGAACAATCTGCTACATCTTGTTATGTAAGTAAGAAAATTTTTTGTCCATTTTATACCTTTATTATTTTTGATAGGTCTAAAGAGCCAGGAAAAAAAGAATGACAGGCTAAACAAAAACAATATTACAACATTTCCTGGATTAGTCCTCATGTTAGAATTGCTCCTTGAATGTGTAAAGAGAACACACACACACACACACAGAGACATGCATATACTTATACTCCCACAAACGCACATTCAGGAATAAGGTCCTTGACAGCATGTTCTGAGTGTTGCATGCAGCCACTAATGCTTTACTAATCACCTCATTTTAGATTTCACAGCATGAGGCCTCACTTCTGAAATGCATGTTCACACACACACTCACACGCACTTTTCTCTCTCGCATACAAGCGTGCATACATATCATGTGTCTGCACAAGCTCCCCTTTTCATTAGACCTAATTAGAGAACAGTCTCCACTTAGCATACCGACTGTAACCCTTAAATTGACTTGCTAATTACACTACATGGTGGCCTCGCTCTCTGTCTCTACATTTGGTAAAACATTTCTGCCCTCAGCCATTTTTTCCTTTTCTTTCTTTGTTTTTCTTTCTTTCTTTTTTTTTTTTTTTTTTACAACTCCCTCTCCTCTACTTCATTTAATCCATTTATTTACATCCTTTCTAACCATAACAGTAGCTTTGACTTGTGGCAGCATTATGAATTCAACTTCAATTATAGTAGTTTATTTATTTCATTTAAACAGAAATGGCTTCTCTCAATGACAGCAAGCTAATTTGTCTGCAGTACTTCTCTTTGCCTCTTCCCACCACATACCAAGTTGACACTACGTATTACTAACCGTGCCCATTTTCTCCTCCGCTCTCCCCCATTCCCACCTGCCTATTGGATGGCACGTAGAAGAGCCCACCTGTCGGCAAGGTTTGTCCCCTTTCTGTCTACTTAGCTCGCATTATGAGCAAGACGGCACTGCTGTCTCACTGCCTGCCCATCAGCATTTCATTTATGAACATTCTTCTGCTTTTTGAATATGTCTAGATTAGCATTTCGCAGGTATAATTATTTTTTTTATGTTATTCCACACAAGATATTGACAGATCCCAAATTGTTAGCAAATGTGCAAAAGCCACATTGCATGGTGTGGAGAAAAAAACTTGGAAACTGAAATTGAGTTCTCGACACAGGCTGGACGTTGTTTTCATTGTATTAGAAATCAATGTTAAATTAAAAACAGTATTATAAGTGTATTCAAAAACTCTTAAAGGATGATTCTGTGTTTGGCACGTTTTAGCCAAATCTTTGGGCAATTACCCCTGACTGCACCTCAAAACTTCATTCACCCCAATCCCTGCTGCTAGCTGCATGTTTCATTTTCCTTCGCACCTCATACACAATATACACAAACACCCACACACACACAAACACGCACATGCACAGATGCCTTGGAGGTATCGAGTGGCCACTCACCTGGATCTAAGTGCTCCCAGTGGAATATGCTGGCTAATGATGTGTCCACAGCATGATCTTTACTTACCTATTTACATCAATGCGCTCTAATAACATTAGGCAGCCTTGCTTATTTACGTTATTTTGATTATTTTTTGACATTTTGATAATGAATAGTTGAGTGTCATACTTCAGAACAACAGTTTTCCTGACATATTGGGACCTCATTACTCTGAATGTCCACCACTGAGAACGCTGCATCTGTGCTCTTTTTTTCCTTCAATGTCCCTAAATGACGTGAAGCATTCACTTGAATCACGATTGCTTTCACCTTTAAATCTGATGGTGACATTGAGTGCAGGCCAAAAACAGTTCATGAAACCCTCTGTGTGGTATAAAGCATTAAATAAACTCAGCTGGCTTTTATTTTGCACCCGGAGGTTGCACTTATCTGCCATTTCAGAACATCAACCTGCATTCAGCCGTTTATTAGCCTGCAGTCAAATCTGTGATGCGCTTGACTAGTAATGTCGGTCTGCTGTCTAAGCAGCCGTCCCGGGGGCTGTGGCTGAGCTGGTATGTGTCTGTGCACACATCTTTCTATGCTTCCTGGTGTCCTCTTTCTTCCCCTGCTTTCCTTTTACACATGCACGCACACATGCACATAACCATGCACTTACATGTAATGTATGTGTATGTAGTAGTGAGCGGGGCCTAATGTGGTTACTTTGTGTCACTGAAGACTTAATGAGGCGAATAAGAAGCTTTTAGAGTCAATGGAGGTGGATAATGCGGTTGCCGGTTCACTCATGTATGTGTGTGTCCGTCTGTGTGTGTGTGTGTGTGTCACAGTCTTTGCCACCAGCAACATTGCTGTTTTCTTCTGCCCTGTTGCACCTGAACTAAAACACTGCAGACTACTTGACCTTCTGAGGGGCTGGTGTGTTCCTGCGTCTGCACTAAACTGAAGAAAGATTGAAGGAAAACTTTACAATTATCAGTGGACAATTCGGCGCAGTCGGGGAAAAAAAAGTGAAATGTTTAAATAAAGTAGGAAAGTCTTTTAATCCTGTCCCATCCGAAGTTTGTGGCACTGCAGTTGATGACAGAAAAGTGTGCTTCAGTCTGAACACACTGACCAGTTTGTGTTCCTTCTTAAATCTGTTTATACACTCCTCATTCACTCTGAATAATGACACTATCACTAACAGTAGAAGTGTGATTATTACTAACACTGTTTCTGCACACCCCATCAGCTTTATGTTTGGGTCTTCCTATTAAAGCTTGTTGTGTTTGCAGTATTTTATATTAAAAATATTTAGTGCAATAATTTAAAAACACAAAAAAGCAAAAAATTAAAAGGGTTTTTTTAATTCATGTTTAAAGCAACAATTATTCTGTCTTTTGATCTTATTGTTGAAATATAATTTCCCCATCATAAATTACCATGTAAATCATTAATCAAATTCATACATCAAGGCAATTTATTTATATTCTTAGATATCCCTAACTAACAGAGTTGCTGTTCCAGACAAATGATAATATTAAAATCTGACTCATTAACAGTTTGACTGCAGGACTGAGCAGGATGTTGGTTTGCACTATGATGGCATGAACACAGATGACAGCCCTCCCTCCTTCCATCCTTCCCTACGTCCCTTCCTCCCTTCCTCCCTCACCACCTGGAGCCAGCGAGCTGTGACACCAGCGGGAGGGAGGGAGTGATGATGAAGGGACAAGGGACTGGAGAGAGAGAGAGCGAGGACCACAGAGGGCTAGATGAAGAAGACGAGAAGGAAGGGAGGAGGAGGATGAGAGATGAGATGGAGCATATGTAGACATATGTAAATAAAAGAAGATGTCTGTTTGTGATTGCAATTCATTTTGCCAATAAATTTACTTTAAACGGGATGAAGTGGATTACATGTAGAAAATGAGAAAATGTTGCAGAAGTATTGAATGAGTCCTGAAGTCATGAATTTAGAAATTTTAATGAGAAAATGACTCTTAGGGCTTTGACATTTGTAACAAGCAGCAGAACACGCTCAAAGCACATCGAAGATGTTGCCAATAACGTGTCTACGTTATGGTTGTTATTTGTTGGCGTAAGTCCATTTACTCTCCCTACTTTGTTCACTCTTTCACATATTCAGTCACTCTCTGTCACGTTGACACTGTTAAGACCCAGTATTTGCTGTCTGTTATCCCACACATCCTGCCAATGCCGGCTTTATTGACTGTGCATGAATACATAGACAGAATTTCTTGTGTATTTGCTGTTTGTGTGTTTTCCAAGGCTGGGAGCATGGTGGTCCCCTGGAGAGCTAATTTTGTCGTCTTCTCGCTTGATTTACCTTCTTCTTCTTCTGCTGTTTATTACCAGTCATTACAAGCTGTTTGGAAACCTAATAGGACACACTGACAAATAGACTGGGAGAGACCCAACTAGGATAAGCATCAGAACACAAAATAGTAATTTCTTTGTGCGTGTGTGTGTGTTTGTAGGGAGAAGGAGGCCAAAGACAGAGGAATACATTCCATATCATATCGAGTTGGTGCTTAAGTGTTGTACTTCATATTTGCCTGTGAAAACATTAGTAAATGCACCATCAGCTATCTTAACTCTTACACAGAAGTTGCCTGCTTTGCAGGGTGATTTCTTTGTTAGCTCCCTCTATGTAGGTAGGTGCGCATGTCTGTGTGTGTGTGTGTGTGTGTGTGTGTGTGTGTGTGTGTGTGTGTGTGTGTGTGTGTGTGTGTGTGTGTGTGTGTATATAGAGCGGATGGCCAAAGATAGAGGGCCTTATACCATACTGTACCAGCAGGGTCCCTCTGCATAGCCTCTCCTCTCACTCTGCCTCATCCCATCCAGGTGTGGCTGCACCAGCTGCTAAGGAGAATGGGACGATTACACACACACACACGCACACACAAACACTCACATACAAACACACACACCCCCACCCACCTCTCTCCATCTCTGCTGGCTAATTGTCACAAGACAAACAAGGCGCTTTGCCTTTATGCGCTTCATAAACAGGGGCCAAGCAACAATTAACTCCCTGCTTAATTCACTAACTATTCTGAATTCATTTTCTCCTGTGACAGGCACATCTGTCACAGCTGGTAGCAAGTGAGAGTGTGCGCTTTATTTTCTGTGAGTATATTAGAGGCAGAGTTTAGGCCTCTATAGTAATGCAGTTAGGTTGTGTTTTAAAACCAGGAAACACTAACGATGATTACCGCTGTGTGAGGATGATAAAGTTGCACAGGTGAGCACCTTGATGGCCTGTTTGTTGTGTGTGCAAGAGAGAGAGACAGAGGGCATCAGATATCCCCTTCCACCATGGCGGTGGGACCTACTCTCAGACTAGTGCTTTCAAAAGCCAAAGAACCTGAAAACCAAGAACTCCTCAGGGGCCGGGAGGGGGATTATAACTGAGCAACAAGACCCACAAAACTTTATGACAAAAAAAGACTGTCCAAAAAGAAGAAACACCAACACTCGATATTGAAGCAAAATACCTACTGTAAAGACAAAGTAGTGCCATTGTTGTGCTTGGCCGTGCTTCTGGGAGCGGAGATATACTGATGTATACATCAATGTGATGACGTGGCTGTGTAGCTCTTTGAACCAGCTCTAAAATAGCAGGATCCTTTAGAACCAGCACTGTGTTCATGTTCTCGAAAAATGGTTTAAAGTGTGTCTCAGGATGTCTCCATTTGTGTTTGTGTGAGTTCTGTGCGTGTTATTTATGTACTATTGTTAACTTTGCTACTGTGTTGGTAAGAGTGTGGGAGTAGGAGGCAGCTGTGTAGTCGTTTAAAGCGTCATGATGTAACACAGCAGGGTGGGTTGACCTGCATTTAATTTCAACGGAGAGCATAAAAACAGCAGAAATAAGAGAACGTGGACATGGACACCAACAAAAAATCACTCGAACTGTGGAAAGAAGTCATAAAAGAAAACAAAATGCCACGCAACCTGACAACTACTAATGCTTGAAACAAAAGAATATAACTATAATGGATCAATATCCAACATAAATAGAACAGTTCTAACCTCGCTACTTGAATATTTTGCTTCTTTGCTTAGTTACAGTAGGCTCTGTTGATTTTATGTAAACCTTCTTTATTGAAACTATTTCTTATTGGTACAGCATCTATGAAAAAAAGCAGGCTCTACGACAGAGACACTGACTCTGGAGAGACGCACACAAGACACATACAGTTCAACAGCACTGCAAACTGCAGCCTCCAAAATGACCATAAAGTTGAATCAATGCCTCTCTAAAATGCTTTCAACACAAACTGAACATTATAACCTTCATGCAGGGAGGATTTATTGTAGTTCTGTTGTGTTAAATTGATTTAGTTCTAGCTAGGTATGCCTAATAATCTAACTGAATGTGTCTTGTTTGTTGTTAAAATTGAAAAGAAAAGTCACACGACCAAAATTTTATGAGCAAAGATAAAACTTTTGGATATCAAACCAAAACTGTCTGTGATGGCATGGAGAAAAACTAAGAATAATTACGCATTATCGCAGCGTTCCTGGTTCAACTCTGACCTGGAGACCGATGCCGCATGTCATTCCCATCTTTCTCTCCCTATCTCCTGTCAACCTCTTTACAGTCGTTGAAATAAAGGCATAACCCCCTCCTCACCAAACAAAAAAAGCAAAACACTTTATATACTCGATATGTAACATAAGGAATAATAGAATTGGAAGAAATCAAATCATACAGTAAGTAAGAAAATGAGACATCAAGAAAACTAGATGTTCACAGAAATTGTTGTTATATAATAAGGTAATTGTGTTAGAATTGTACAGTGCACAAACAGATACAGTGATAAACTACAGAGGACATGGGGAGAACAGGCAGGAGAAAAGAGACAAGTAAATGCAGATCAATAAGATGAAAGGAGGAGAGAGTCAGGGTGTGGTTGGGTAGATGAAGTTGAATAAAGCGAGAGACAGAAGTAGTGTGTCAGAGGAGAGGGAGACAGAGAGGATGAGAGCGATTTCTGGCAGGTTTTGGCTCCCGCTCAGTCCTCTTGCCGAGCAGCTGGACTTCATTAGTGGCTGGTGTTAATTACTGGGACTGTACACACACATGCAGATAAGTGCGCGCTCACAGGCACATGAACAAACACGAATGGAAACGCACACACATGCGCACACTCACACAGCCTGTGATTCAGGGTCACCTTGCTAGCCTTGTTTGAACCAGCAGAGAGAGGGGGAGATGGTGCCAGACAGTCAGAAAAACAGAAATGGAGAGAGCTCACACACAAGTGTCAGTCCACTGTGGGAGCTTTATATGTTATTAATGGTATTTTGAGCAGCTGCATAGTGAGCAGTGGTGAGATAGCCAGGTGATAGTGTAGATTAGTAGTTAAGCAACTTAACATAATTAGATGTTCATTGGAAGTTATGAACACGATCGAGTGGCTATGACATGTGGCGTTCCTCAGGGATCAGTTCTTGGACCCCTTCTGTTCAGCCTACATATGGTGCCTATGGGTCAAATTCTGCAGAACTCTAATGTTACTATCGAAGTTATGCAGATGACACGCAGATGTATCTAACACTGTCTGCAGGTGACTACAGTCCAATAGAGTCATTGTGTCACTGTTTAGAGCAAGTAAAAAAAAAATGATGATGATTAAATTAAATCAGGACAAAACTGAAGTAATTGTTTTTAGGAATAAAGAAAAGAGGATTGCAGTTAGTGAACACCTGAAGTCACTAGACCTAGACCAAGTCCAAAACCTTGGGTCGTCATATTAAATCTGTCAGGCTAAAGAAATTATCCAGAGTGAAGGGTTTTATGTCCCAAACAGACCAGAAGAAACTCTTTCATGCTTTCATCTCGGTAGTCTATGAATGACATGTTAATAGAATATAAATCCAGTAACGCACCTAGAGCTACGAACTCGGGTCAGATAGTGGAGCCCAAATGAGACACGGTGTAGCACACGACTGGAACAAAATACCAACAGAACTTTAATCAGCCCCAAATGTGAGCATTCTTGAATCCAGGTTAAAATGAATGATTGAGTTCTCTTAAAGCACTTTCAGTTTTAATCTCTCATTTGCACTTTATGTCCTTTTAATGATTTTAATGCAAATCATAATTTTATGCTGCACTCCTATTTTCCTGTACTTAGTTTTATTTTGTGTCTCCACTTTTTGTTGTTAAATGTTTGTTTTTATGTAAAGCACATTGACTTGCCCGTGGGTATGAAACGTGCTATATAAATAAAGCTGCAGATGTATATGTGCCTCGATGCATCAACTATAAAAGGTAGGGGAGGGATAAAAATATGGATTATGAGGATAATGAATGCATATGGAGAGGATTATGAAGCTGCAAATAGGTGGAATAGGATATCAGAAATATGTTTCGGAGCATGCTCTGGTTGAGACGGTTTAGTTTTGATAGGATATTATTCAAAACAGTCAACTTATAGAAACATGTCATTGCAGTAAAGAATTGTAACTGCTGGAGGAACAGTTCCATTGGCTACGAGAAGCTCAATAAATTCACTGTTGACACATCCTAAAGCAGCCAATACCAACATGTCCATTTTTGTTTAATTATTCAACAATGTTTTGATTTATATTATATTCTGTTGGCAGTATGGGAGTTGATGCAGGTGTTTTCTTACGTTGTTGCACCATCATTGCTTTTTAATGGTGCCACTATATCACACCACTGGTACTGTAAATACTCTCCTTGTCATAAAGATGGCATAAGATAAAAAATCTTTCTTCAATGGCAGCAGTTTTGTTCAAAAAAGTAAGCTTGAATAGTTTTGGGCAACAGCCACTTTAAAAAAGCCAGAACCTGATCAATGGTGATTAGGAGCCAGAGCAAATCCAAGCCTCGTTGTTTTATGTATTAATTTTGAAGCCTTTTTTTCTGTATCTTGCTTTTTTGAGCTTGATTTTTTTTTTTTTTTTTTTTTTTTTTTATTCTGCTCATGCCTCACACTACCTGATCCCCTGCTGTTCTTGCAGACCAAACAAATTCCATCAAAGCAGGGCATCTGAAATGCAGCTGAGACAAGAACCAGACAGGAGTAACAAAGTAGCAGGTAATTCCAACAAAGGTCTCTGAAAACAGTAAATTAGTTTAACCAAATTTGATCTATTAACATTTTCTATATTTCAGTATAATGTGGCAGTAGTCACACTTGGAGGCCGCTCACTATGAATGCCATCTTGAACAATTTACCTTTAAATGGAGGATAGTTAGATTTCAATAGCAGGAAATTTCATTCACCTCCCGGAGATTAAGTCAATGCAATACAAAGTTGCCTATAGTGTCCATAGGAGGTGTGTTGAAAGAAAGAATCAGTGCGACATGCACAGCAGGAGCTCAGCTTTGAGTTTTACTTTATTTTTTCTAACCTCACAAATTCATCTGAGCGTAGTAATGAAGACTTCAAACAGCTTTGTACAGGGACTCACAACGGCATATTCACAACAACCATGACCTCACCAAGGAGATGATCAGAGACTGAGCTGGGGATTGATTATTGATTATTGATTATTACATGATTGGTAATTACTGTCCTCATTAACAAGACTAGACTTATCTGTGGTTCATTGGAGTTACTGAACATTATAGATAGGCTGGTAGAAGCCTTAACATAAATGAAAGAGAGTGTTAATATAAACTCATGAGTTTGATTCCTGAGGCTGGAAAGCGAATGTCATTCTGTGCCACTAAAGTCCAACTATTCTTAGCTTAATGCTCCATTTGACCAAGAAAAATGATTCCCTTTTCCTGGTTTCTGCCTCACTGTTGCCTAGCTTTGAATACACATATCGTGTGTATGTCATACGTACATAGTGAACACTTGGGGCTGCAGCTGGAAAAGTTGGTTTCTGACATAGATGATTCTCCATCAGATAAGGTTTTACGAATGAGAGTTGATTAATATAGCTAGGATTAAATGTTTTTGGCTGGAAAAAAAAAAACAAAACTAATTTGCATGTCCACTACAATGTGATTTATCAAAAAAAAACCAACTCCACTACTAGCTGTTGATTCAGCAGCTGACTCCAAAATCGTGTGTCAGTCAGAATGCAGCTCCTGGAGAGAAATGGAAGACAGTATAAAGACTGGCAACAGCACAGCATGAGGTGGGATGCAAAGCCATGCTGGGAGAAGTTGAAGGGTTTTCTTTGGCTCTTAATTACACGACAGAAAACTGGAGAAGGCAGGAGTGTGAACGAGGAAGACAGGAAGGTTGGAACAATGGTATGCATTATCGCTCTTATCTTTCGTCTCCAAGCAGATGTCGGCCAGGCTGTTCTTTTTATTGCAGTACAAAGGCCTTCTGACAAACGCACACATGCATACACATACACACGGGCATACACATCATCCTAAGTAAATCAATGCATTCTGGTTTCAGTAATTTCCCAAGGTGCTTTGCTCTGCCCCCCCTCGGGTTAGCAAGGTGACAAAGCCAGTCACAAAGGAGAGATTCTTTTACTCTTTTACTCCTTTTTTTTTTTTGCCCTTGTTTCTTTCTTTTTATTTCCTTTATTGCTTTCAGCACTTGGTTCTCCTCATACTCTTTGTACATTTATACAGTAAGCAAAATTCTACCAAACTCTTTGAGGTGTTTGCTTTTGTCACATCTTAATGGCAAATCAATAGGATATCAGTGACAGCCACAATTTATGCATTCAGGCCTGAGTTCACGTTAGTTGTTTGTCTTTTTGGGTTACGTTACTGTAACAATTACATGTGGTAATATTTCTGCTGCATCATTTTTTTTTCTCTGGTCTGGATTAAGTTGAGGTTCCTGTTCTTTGTCCCGTCTACAAAGCTGCATTTGGCTTGGTTGATTTTCTTGCCAGGGAAACAAGTGAGAACATATTGGGAACTTGAATCTGAAAGAAAAGCAGAAATGTGGACATTCAGATATCTAGAGCTAATTAAACCCCCTAAAAAATGGGCTTTTTAGTTTTACCTTAACTGCATTCTACACAATACAATAATTAAGCTCTAAAAGCTCAACAATAGTACCAGCAATATAGAGCTTCCTTCACTGACAGCTGGCACAGCACATAACTCACCTCATATGCTATATTCGCACACAGAGTGAGGATAATTTAAAAAATGTACTCATCTGATAAGCCATTTCCTGTATTTGTCTATTTCTTTCTTCTTCCATGACCCCCACCCACCTCACCCCCACTTCCATTTCCTCCTCTCATGTTCTCTGTCCATCTTCATCCTCATATTTCTCCTGGACCAGAGACACTAATTTGTGACAGAGCCAACCTGCTAATGGTGGATGGCAAGAAACAAAATCGGCAATGCCAATTACACACTTTTTTTCTCTCTCTCTCTCACTCACACACACACACACACACACACACACACACACACACACACACACACACACTATTTTGTATGTACAAACATGGACATCCATCTGGATATACACATACTGAGACATTCTCTTATGCAACCACATACACACATTCCCAGGTACATGGGAGCGCACATGGACACACATCAGCACATAGATACACAAAGCATTTGCACTAATGTATTCACATAAAACTCTCTACGCTCCCTGCTGCATTGCTCCTGGTGCTGGGCTCCCTCTCTGCTCTGCGCCGGGCCGCCTCCTCCTCTTCGTCCTCCTCCCCCACCACCTCCTTCTCCTTCTCCCACTACATCTGGCACGCTCAGCTGCCGAGGAGCGCCATAATTATCCCGCCGGAGACGCACACGCATACACACACTCTGCGACGAAAGCTCACACACACTTGTCTTCGGCGATCCGCGCCGCTCCCTGCTGCTCTTCGTTACTACCGGGGCTTCATTAGAGTGTGTGGAGAGTATGTGCATGTGCAAGCGTGTTTTTGTGTGTGTGTGTTGATGTATGGTACTTTTGGATGCTATCCAGATGTTTTTTCTTTATAGTTGAGGAGTCGGGTGTGTCCTAGATGCAACTGCCCTGCTCCTTTATGCTCAGTGCTTTGTGTTTGAATCTTTCCTCACTCTAGCTTGTTTCTCCCCTTCGACTGCTGTTCACATCGCTGTCCAGTGTAATTTAGCCATCATGTAGCAGACAGGAAGTGGCCAGCCTATTATTTGTGTCCATCTGGGATGGATCTAAGACCTCGTTGGGGTTCGGAAAAGGAGCATAGATGTTGGTCCATCTATCATACCAGTGCATACAAGTGTATGCATGCCACAATAACAAAAAAAAAATATATAATTCATTCATATCACACATACATTTCTGTCTCATCTTTTTGCTATACAAGAAATTACACTTCTTTCTACTTTATTTTTGGATATAATTACAGTGAACTAATGAAAGCTTTGTTTAGTAGTATGTGTTGCCAGAAATTAGGACACGATAAATGTAAAAGAGAAAAGACTCCTCATTATGATATAAATGCATTTTGTAAAAGGACACTTTCACCCACACTTTCTCTGTCTGCTGTAATAATTGTGGAACTGTTTTTAGTCTGTCTGATGTCACATTGTAATTACTGGTCTGTACAGGTGAAGGAGAGACTGAGGTCGGAGTGCCGCAGCCTGTGTGTGTGTGTGTGTGCACCTGTGTCTACGTAGGTGTGTGTGTATTTATAGTATGATTGGCGTTGTATGTGTAATTGTGTGAGTGAAGTCTCATAGTGCCTGCTGTGGCTGCTCAGAGTGGTACTGCAGGTTTGATTCCCAGTGCCACTTTGTGTCAGACTTACCACAGAGCAAAAAGCAATTGAGCTTTGTGAAAAAGGTCTGGAAACGCCTCCCACCATTCTGTTTTCAATCCGTGCTTTTAGAGCCGCAGGAACCATGGAATAAAATACCTGCATCACTGACATGGATGGGTGCTAAAAAGCAATCAGGTGACAAGCTTTGACTCTCTCTCTGTGCCACTGAGGCAATAAGCCACTTGAGCCTGTTGATCGCAAACTCTCTGGATCCACTGCCTTCAGTTTTTACTTAATCTTTTGTTTCTTCGGAGATTACTGAAGTGCACTTTCCATTATAATTGGGACAATTCAATTGAATATTTAGTATTGACTGTGACTGATCTGTAGTAAAAGTCCTTGTAGGCAAATGTCCCCACTTGGCAGCCATTTTGGCAACGTCGGTGGGCAGTAATTTCAGGGCCTTGTCTAAATGAATGGAAAGTCACAGCCACACTTTTAATGGTTGGCAGATGAAAAATTGGATGTTAAATAAAAAACAAAAAAACATTTTACTTTGCTCTGAGTTCAGGTTTAATGTTAAATGTTGTCTGGATATTTGGATTTTGAGGGGTTTTTTTGTATCCTCTCTTGTAATCTCTCTGATGTATTCACAGCTTTGTCCTTTAATCTTTCCTGGTCACTCATCACTCTAGTTACTTTTTGTTCCTGCAGGCTAATGTTCAATGTTCTGTCACTAAATATGTGAGTATGCTGAAAGCCTGGTCTCAACAAACAATACTAGACTGCTAGCTGGCGAGCATGCTTAAACTGGGCTAATGCTAGTCAGCCGCAATTTCTCCTCAAAATCTTTGTACTGAGCTGTTTAATCTCTGAATTTTACAGCATTTTATTAAGGACAGGGAAAAAAATGCTCAATGAGCCAGAAAGTTTCTCAAATGATGATTTAGACTGAAAAGAAGAATGTGTACCACTGACTTCAGGAGTAGTTATATGCTCCAGGATCCATAACAGGGATGCAAAAGTATCCCTGTTTAGACTCTCCTTGTCTCTGTTTACTTACTTCAACACTATACAAGGTTGTTGCAAACTTAAATTCAATTTTGGCAGAATTTGAAGTATAATTCAAAAACTTTGGGGATTTTGTTATTCCCACTGGAAAAAATACATCAGAATGGTTTAGCTGTAATAAACTGTGATTTGCTGGCTTTGGGGCAGGTCTGCTCAGACCTTTATGTTTGAAAGACATGTTAATTCCTTAAGTCCAGCCTTGGACTAATTGGAGGATAACAACTTTTTTCTGTATTTACTTCTTTCTTTGTCAATTTCTTTTTGACCAAATGTTAGTAGGTCATCTTTAAAAACATGTGAATTAATTGTTTTCAGCGTCACTCCATTAGAGAGTTAATCTGAGTTGACACTACATATTTTATTGATCTTGTGCTAACTTAGTAGATCTCCGTTCTTTCTGCATGACCAGAACCAGTGACCAAATGAACCAATTGATTGGCTGCATTATGTAACCACAGTGTAAACACATTTCAATTAGAGTTAATCAAACAACCTGGCCACGTCCCTCATAATGTTAGAAAAAATGAGAAAAGGGCTACTAGTTTGTGAAGAGAAAGCAGGATTGTGCTGCAGATGATGTTGTCTACTCGGCGTTTAAGTTCAGTTTTATATCACAACAAGCAAAATGCTACAAATCAAACAGGCTCACTACAAATTCAAATTTATCTTTTTGAGTCTTGCAGGCAATCAGGCTGTTAATCTATTCAGTCTACCAAAATATGTGACTATCTAGAAAAGGATGCAATCGTCCAGTAACCAGAATTTATTTATATTTCAGCTGCTAGGAGTTTCAATTCTCTACTCTTGTCTATCTTGTCCTATACATATTGGACAAAGAAAAGACATTTTTACACCGTCTATATTGATTTTACCACATGCACCTTAAATTGGTAATACATCTGAGCAGAGAATATCTTGGACAGCAAGATGTGAATTCCCCACTCACATAATGAGAAGCTATGGGACCGGGTGAATGGCCTGCCGTAGCAGCCTTCAGTTCCTCTGTCCTCTTCAGCTTTAATCCCTGCTGCTATCTCCTGCACTTCATCATCCTATCTCCGCTTCAACCCCACTGCCACCCCCGACCACTGCCTCCCTCTTCATTGTCTGTCCACTTCCCCTACAGTAACAGATTTACCCAAGAGAGTCACTCAAGAGAGACACACACACACACACACACACACACACACACACACATACACACAAACACACAGTATCGCTTTGGGGCTAGGGGCCGAGGTAGAAGTGTAATTTCCCAAGTGCTCTCCCTAACCTGGAATATCTGACAGTGTGACACCAGGAAAGAGAGGGTCTGTGTATATGTGTGTGCTTGCCCATGTGTGGATGGGGAGATGTGACATTTTGCAGTGGTCTGAAGGTACAAAAAAGGTTTTTGGTCTGTTATGTTTTCTTCTTATAGCCTGTGCAAGAACTGCCTTCTTTCCACAACGGGGCCAAGCTGGACTAGCAAGGGTCTAAGGGTAAATTAAAAATAACAGTTTATTACAGTATCTTTAGCTTCCTTAACATTCAAGTCCACCAGGGATATTGGAGACATGCATGTGTGTCTGTATGCAGTTGGAAATAATTGTCATCACAAGAGGCAGTAAAATAAAAGTGAGGATGTTCAATCAGAGTGTGGAAGGAAAAAGATTACTGTGAGAACAGTGAAGTCTTATAGAGGCTGATTTGACTCTGGCTGTAAGCTGAATTTTCACTCATGAAGCGAAGTCTATAGACTTGTACATCTTTGGAACGGAAATATTTCTCCCACAGGGAAATTAAATCAACAGTATTGTTTGAACTTCAGTATTAATTATGTGACTACGGTGACTCTTTGCATCCTCGCTTCACATTGAAAAAGAAGCTTTCATCATTTTAACAGTTTTACATTTTTATTATACAGATGTCATCATTATCAGAATCCTTCCTATCAGGCCTCTGACTGCAGCATGTTTCTGTTTGTCTGTGTGTCTCTGTCTGTCTGTCCATCGGTCACTGTAATGTCTGCAGACAGCGCTGATTTCCTGGGTAAAGTTTGGACAAATGGCTGTCGGATCGATCGCTTCCCACTAGCAATATTTGGTATCAATGCATGTCCTCCTCATTACCGCAGCAGGCTGCCCTCTCCATGGACCTGAATTATTCATACACACAAACAGGCACAAATATCCAGCCACACACAAACACACTCATGCTCAAATACACACAAAGTACTGCATCAGAGAAGAAGCTGGCTTTTTGCTTTCTCTGTCCACCTCCAATCGTATCTTCTTGCCACCACTGAAGAGTCGACCAAATGCATGCGCCAGCCCCACCTCGCTGTTTTTTCCTGCCTTCTCTCTCCTTTTTTAACATCTCGTACACACAGATGTTTACTCATGGATCCTTGCCATGCTCAGCACTTTTTCCAGCCTGCATGCTGTGCCAAATATTTTAGGTTCTAATAAGACAAATTAGACCAAACTATTATTTTGAAAAATCTGATTCCACTTGAATTTATCTTTAATGACTGGACTGTCACCACAGCAAAACTGGTTTGCAGTTAGATAAGCCACCTGGTTGAAACACCATGAAATCAGTTTAAGTAGCAAAGGAACCGTTCTGTCAAATAGAGATGTTGCACCGAAATACAACTGTTATGCACCAAAACATACACAATGTGACACAATGCAGCAAGGAAAAACTCTCTGCACTTATCTGCAAATTTTTCACTTCTCTATTCATCTCTCCATCTCCATCTGCTATCTGTCATTCCTTTGCTGTAACCAAACTGAAATGACCTGATCTGCTGTCTCAAAGTGTTGCCATAGCAGCAGTAATCATCTCCCCCTCCTGTAATAATGATAAAAAACTTTAACAGCCTCGTGTTTTTGTAGCTGTTTGTCACTTATGTTATCTGCTAATGGTTTTTAATGATGCTTTGTGTGTGTGTGTGTGTGTGTGTGTGTGGTCTCTGTCTTCCCTGCCAGAAGAAATGAATATGGGATCCGTCTAGCTTGCATAATACATAAAAAAACTGGTGGACTTCAGCTGCTAACATCTTTCAGGTTTTTTGGCCACACTACAACACAACAAAGAAACTGTTGACTGTGCAGAGCAGCAGAAGTATATATACATTTTTAAAGTCTATATTCAAGACCCCATAATCACTAAGTGAAAACAGGAAGCACCTTTAGTAGCAGTCGTCCTCAGTACCTGGCACACCTGGATTTGGGGAATATATGCTCTTCCTCTCTACAGATCCTCCCAACCTATCAGCTCAGAGAGCCATTTTCAGGTTCATGCAGAGAAATTTGATTGGGTTCAAGTCGGGACTCTGGCTGGGCCACTTAAGGGGCATTGACAGAATTGTCTTTAAGCTACACTTGTCTTAGCTGCATCATGTCACTTTGTTCAGCTTTCCTTCAGTTTTGACCCACTACTCAAAGTAGTCATCAGCTTGATGTGTCCTCCACCACGCTTCATTGTTGGGGTGGCATCAGGCAGGTGAAGATTGGTGCCTGGTTTCCTCAAGATATGATATTTAGAATTAGACCAGTGGATAATTTTTTTTTCTCACAGTCCGAAGGCCCTTTAAGTTCTTTTGTTTGGTGTTTCATATTTCTTTCACTGTGGAGAGGCTTCCATCTGGCCACTGTCAAAAAAACCCAGATGAATAGACTGCTGAATAGACGGCTATCCTTCTGGAAGTGTGTCCCATCTCCACACTGACTCTCTGCAGCTCAGCCAGAGGAACCGTTGCATCTTTTTTGTTACCAAAGCCCTTCTCGCTGATTTCTCACTTTGCCTAGAGCCCCTGGGTGTCTTGGTTGTCTCAAATGCCTTCCATGCAACAATTATGGAGCTACTATGCTCTTTGGAACTGTCAATTCAGTCAAATATTTCAAGGTCTCCACCAGATGTGCAGGCAGTCCTTTCCACCTCATGGCTTGGTTTCTGCCCTGATATCACTGTCGGCAGTTCTGTATCTTTTCAAATTTGTTGAATTTATTGCAGGAGGACTCAAATCATGGTCACCCTTCATTGTTCCTGTCGTACACTCTTCATCGTAGGCTGTCATAATGGTGCTGCTGTAGTAAACGAATAAATAGTTGTTGCCATGGCGCACTGACGTCTATAAGTTGCTGGGTTGATGCACTGGTCAGCATTAGTTGTTGCTATGGGTAACAGTTACCATACACTTTCCATCATTCATCGTTGTTCTGGTCCATTGTTGCATTGTTCATCATCAGTTGTTACCACGGTACTGTTCATGATGATCAGATGTTGCTATGGTGAACCGCTCGTGGTCCAGCAGTATACCGCAAGTCCTGCCTTTTTAGTATGTGAAGCAGCATGGAAGCCTTACTCTGGGGCTGAATTCAGATGAGATATCTGTGTTTGCATGTATGCATTTGTGTGTGTGTAGGCGGGGGGGGGCCAGTGTGCCCTGAGGCACTCAGTCCTTAGCGGTTGGCTAGCGGGGCGCAGAGCAACCCTCATCCTCACCCTGATCGATGTGGTGTGTATGTATGTGTATGTGGACATGTGGTCGTGTGTGTGTCTCGTTAGCAGGAAACAGAGGAGAGTCCAGAGACCCTTGCATTCCCTGCCCAGGGACACACACAGGTCCCAGCACCTGGACCATACACATGTACACACACACAAATGCAGATTCACAATCCACAGACACTCAATTCACCACCTTTCTCTCTCTCTCTCTCTCTCTCTCTTTCTTTCTCTCATTTTCTTCATCTGTCACTCTCATACACACTTTCTGCCCAACACACACAACATTCACACACCATGCATACAGATTGAGTACACACAGCAGTCCCAGTGCGCTGCAGTAGCACTAAGCTTAAAGTACAGACATGGCCTGTAACACAAATGCACTCACTGTGGAAACAATGCTTCCAGGGATTTTCAGTGAAGGAAATATAAAGGAAAGATAAATCTCAACCTGAGCAGAGACAGAAACAATGAGAAACTTGAAATCTGAAATAAGTTAATTTCTCCTCATTAATTATTTTCCCACCATTTAATGTGTTTGTGTTTGTCTATAGTATGTATTGGATTTTTTTAATGTCTAACTGCGTGTTCTGAATCACTACTTTGGTCAGATATTAGCCCCCTCTGTCAAACCGCGAACAAGAACAAGGCAAGTTGAACATCAAGGGTGTCAAACACTCTGCTCTGGTTTTGCATTTGTTTGTAGACTCACCAGATGTACCATGAAACTGGTGTTCAGGAAAAGGTATGGTGGGTGTAAGGAAGAGTGTTTTGGTGTATTGGACTACTGATATTCAAAGGTCTATGAGTGTGAAAGCACTCCATCTCATTGTCAAGGACACCTTTAATTACAACAGCAGGGGTGCTCTCTCTGTGTGTATGTGTGTGTGTGTGTGTGTGTGTGTGTGTGTGAGAGAGAGGGCGATGAGGGCGAGGGTGATATGGTAGTTGCTGATTAATGAAATTAATTTGTTGGTAGGATGATTAGCATTTTTGACAGTTCCTTGGAGCTCGACCTCGACATGAACAACTTTTTTTTTGTTGTTGTTGTTGTTTTTTGTTTTGTCTTATCTCTCTTAACTGGCTACAGAGAGAACTGAGAAGTTTTAAATTTCTATTTGCATTCTTTGCTTTCATCATATTATTAACATTGTAAACTGTTTATCTGGGTGAATGTGCCAAATACAATTTCCAAATACTGTGCTATTCTCTTAATCGCTCTTAATGAAATTGATCTTCACATATGATATTACATTTCTTATGGAAAAAAAAATGTTGTGTGACAGCATGTTAGATGCTCGTTAGTAAATCTGTGGTAACTGGTGTAAGATCCCCCATGGTAAAAATTGCAGACTGCACATACAGACAAAACAAAAAACCTTTAGTGACAGTGGGGGACAAGAGTAATGTTTTAATATTTTAAATAGCTGCTTAGCTCATGGTCAGTCTGCTCTTGATGATTATCATTATCATCATCATCATATGTGACAAAAACAGGCTTTGTGCTTGTCATGTAATTTAAATGACAGGTATCTACCCTCTGACCTTCACCACTTATCACAGTTTACCAATAAAAACCAAGTGTCAGAGCTAATTTCTGTTAAAAGTAGGAGTTTACTATTATTAACCACCTTGCTGTTTGAGTGTGCAGCTTGTTGGCACAATGGCTCCAAGCTTTTTGAGAATGTGGCATTTTAACAAGCTAATAATCAGCCTGAAAAGCACTAACTAAACATAATGTTACCAGTCACCTGAATGATGTGTGGACTGTTTTTATTAGAAAACTCTTCCACAGATCGCTTTTGTGTTGTGAATAATAAAAGCATTCCTGCTGAGTTTATACTATTCAGCCGTCACAGGGTAATACACAACTCTTAGAAATGGACTTTTATATATGTATATTTTTAAATATTTGTTTTTTTAATGTTTTTTGCTCTTCCTTATTTCCTTCCTCCTCTCAGCTCTTCCTCCACACTCCCCCTTCCCCTCCCTTTACTCCTCTCTGCAGGATGAGCTGGAGGTTGGGGGGGGGGGGGGGGTTATGAGTTGGCAGTCCAACTGCTGAAAGGGTGGACACCTATGGGGACCCTCACAGCAGCACACATACACTCATGCACATAAATGCACGCACACACGCACACACGCACACACACACACACACACACACACACACACATGCACACGCGCGCGCACACACATACGCAGAGCCAGGGCCCAGGGAGAGTGTATGTAGAGAGCAGCTGTAAGGCCAGTGGACTGTTACTGTAGTTCTTTGTTCAGCCCTGGCTCAGCTCCACTGCGCCTCTCTCTCCCTCCCTCTTTCTCTCTCTCACTCTCTGTCTTTCTGTCTGTATATTCTTTCATTTTCCTTTTAGCCCTCTTTCTCTCCTGCTTACAAGTCTTTGACTCATAACCTGTACTGGCATTTATGTCAATATGAACATCTATATTTCAATAATAATGTAGCTCAATGATGACTCAGCAATCATGCCCTGTTTATGAAAGTTTTTAACATGTGCCGTTAGGTTGGAAGACGAACTGTGGCATCGGAGGCAATCGCAGGTTTGAGTTCATGAGAGACAGGTGAATTACAAAGCAGTACAGAAGCCAGAAGCCAGAAAAGGATCTATTTCTGCTTCATACAATCAACGCTTGGTACATAACCAAGATCAAGCTGCTTTTTGTCTGCTTTTCACTATTGTGACTTCCCCACATGCTGTTTATTTGTGCGTGTGTGTTTTTGTGTGCGCACACGTGCGTATGTGTGTGTGTGTGTGTGTGTGTGTGTGTGTGTGTATTAGGCTGTCTTTCTGAGGCTTTGTATGTTAGTGTGTAATGCATCTGTCCCTGTGGGTCTGAGCAGACATATCAGTCGTGTGTGGATTCTCCTTGTGCCAGTGTGTCTTAGTGTGTCATGCCAGTTTCCGAAGTGATGGGATGAAAGAAAGCATCTTCTGTCGCCACGGCGATCAGGCTAATTACAGCAGCTTAAGTGCTTTACCCACAGTCATCACACACTGTCAAAATACACCACTGAGCGGTTGAGCGTGTGTTTTAATTTTTAAAGACCATGAAAGCTTGCTTTTAAACAGCTCAGTCGCACTTTAGTGCGATGCACGCAGATGCACGCACACATTTGTAAACACTTCACTTGTCTGTGGGAGGGTGTGAAGGAACTTGATGCTCAATTTTTTTTTTTTTTTAACCATCATTCATTTAAGTTTCCTTCTACCCGGTTTCCTTACAGTATTCTTTCCCTTGGATCAGTTTTTGCTCCCAACTCTTGCAACTAACTCAACGTGTCCTTCGATCTCCTGTATGTACAATCGTCACATATAGATTTGTCTGCTTTCTTTTGAAAGATATAAGAAATCAGACAATGACCAAATACATCATGTGTTAGTGTACAGTGTTTATGGACTCCCTCCTTGGTGAATATATAAATTAATTACTCAGGGAGTATGTGAGTGTGTACCTGTGTACTGAGGGTTTTTGGGTTGTATGGTGCTTTTGGAGCCCTAATGGAGTGTGGAGTGTGTGTTTATGCACTCCCAGGCCGCTGTTTATCGCTTAGCGAGCTGGAACTAATTTACTAATTGAGTTTTGAGTTGGGAAGAAACGACAGTGAAGGAGAGGGAGAATGGGATGGAGTGATTCGCTTGAGGCTTCTGAAAAAGTCTTACACTGTGTTTCTTGAGAAAAGTAGCGAGAGGGGAATGCATTTTATTTTTGTAATGTGTCGGCGTGGCACAACTCTGGTCTTTCTGTCTCTCAAACACACACACACATGGAATCTTTTTGGTGTCACTTGGCATCTTCCTCCTGTGTGTGTGTGTGTGTGTGTGTGTGTGTGTGTGCGCACACATGTCTGTTGGGTAGCCGACAGGCAGCTGTGAAAGCCTGCTGGTAGATTATAAAGAAGCCTGGCATCTCCCAGAATGCACTTCAACAGAAGTTCCCTATAAAGAAGGTGGAGGGGGGTGAGCAGTTGGAACCGAGGATGCAGATAAAAAAAAAAACCCTAAATGAAAAGTAACAGGCATTTTCTGTGAAGTTTAAAAACAACAAGGTTGTTAAACAAGGTCCAATAAGCAGCTTTTTTATTGCTGGGTTTTTTTTTTTTTTTCTAACTACAAACACAATTAGTAGATAACCACACCTTTGATTTAGTGTGCTGTTTTTTGTTGTTTTTTTTATACAAAGTCAAAGTACACAGACATTAAAGGGTTGTTTATGAGGTGACCCAACTAATGATGTACAATTCACACAACTTAGTGAAGCTTTCTGCACTTCACTACTTCTGCTGTTGTTTTGGCTTTCTGAATTTATCCTTTTGTAACATATACACTGTAGTATTGAATGTTGTTTCTGTATCATATAAGAGAGAATGACAATAAATTCACTCTTGATGTGTCAGTAGGATGAGGGAAAAGGAAACAGGAAGGTAGCAGAAGGCTCTTTGGGAAAATAAAGCAGGATGACAACATGCAGAGAAGACCTTAGGTAAAGGCGCCATGGGAACACTGGAAAGGGGAGTTCAGTCAGTAAAGGGGTGGGGGGGGGGTTGTTTGAGGAGGTGACGGGGAGGTCCTGGGTGGAGCCATTAGGGGAGTCATGTCAGTACCAGCTGCCTCTCCCTTCATATTTTCCCATTATCCCCCAGGGACACTGACCAGAGATTTCTACAAAGGTTGCTTTAAATCTAGCAAAGAAAAAAAAGACTGATCTGGAACTGCTGGAATGAGGGTTTGTTTTTGTTTTTTTATCTTCCACAACACCACAGAACAGCGATTTTTTTTTTTTTCCAAGCATGATAATTTAGCAACTTACAGAGGGACATGCATGATGAACAAACATGTTTGGAATATTTTGTTTCATTTGTTGTTTAAATATTTGCGCTACCTGACATGCTGCACCACGTGCATTTGCACATTATAGTGGGCCCCAACTTGTTAATGGCAGTTTTGGGAATCAAATACAATATAAAATATGGTGTAGTATAAAGACACTGTCACACACAAAGCAGTAAAGTTGTCACACAGCAAGAATGCAAACAATCTGCTGCATCATAAATGGCTTATTGTTTTATTATGAATTGTTGGGTGTGAAAATCATTTAGTTCTGCTCTGGGTTCTGTTGAATCACTCTTTTGTAAAGTGACAACCAGACGCAAACATAACTAATGTGGAAAATCTTTAGGTGTTCAAGGCACAAATGACTGATTTATTGGACATGGACATGGAGAACATTTGTCTTCTAAAAGATAATATTAGAAGCACTAATAGCTGTAATGATTATGGATTTATTTGGAGCTTTTCAATGATTTGCACAGTAAAATTACCATTTTTGTGATTGTAAGTTGTGATTGTGTTATTGTCAGTCTGAACACTACAGGAGTCTTACATTTCCATTTGATCATGTAAATGGATGTCAAATGAGAGAATAGGAGAACATTATAGGAGACAAATTTTATCCTAAGAAACAGACACATTTTTTCATTAAATGAATAAAAACCTTTCTCTGCTTTGAAAATGGTGTTTCACTGAGTGTCTGCATTAAAATAGTCTCCTGAGCATCAGTAACTGGTGAGCATGATGGAGTTGGGTTTTTTTTTTTCCTCACTCAAAATGATTTTTATGATAAATCTACCTCTTTTTCTCTCTTGATCTGTTTTGCCTTTATCCCCAGTCCTCCATCCATAACCCGGCCCCCTCCTCTCTCTCAGTGGTCCTCCTGTTCTCCTCATCTCTCCTCCCCCGCCTCCTGCCATCTCTCCATCCCTCCTAGGGAGAGCAAATCCCTCTTTTCCTAGGTAGGAGTATAGGGAGGAGTGGTACGGCTTAGATCTTGGACCCCCGCATCGTCCCTTCATCAGGCCCCCTTGCAGCACTCCCTCCCGCCCTCTCTCCCTTGCTCCATCCTTCATCTATCTGTTCTCTTGTAAAATTATGGTTATATGTTTCACTTCTTCCTCCCCTTTTTTCGAGTAATGCTGCCTCCTCTTGTCTTTTCCGTTACAGTCACATTTATGCTTATATTTCTGCATTGAGTCGGATGTTGGTCTCCATAATCACTCGCAGTATTTTGAGTGGAATAATCTTTAAATCTTGGATCACCTGCCACACATAAGAAATTAAAAACAAACTTCAATGTCAGTAAACCAAAAAGCCAGTCAAGACAGCGGTGCACAGCTATCCTCCTGTCCTTTCGTCTTTCACACCCCCATTTGCACATTATCCTTCCTTTTTTTTTTTTTTGTTTCTTACTTTTGATTTCTTTTTTTGCAATACATTATAACAAACAGACGGTTTCTTTCATGCTTCATCCTGTCCTTTTTTGCCACATTCCCCACCTTTCCCGCTCTGTGGGCCATCTCCTCTCTTCCTCTCTGTACTTTCTCCACCATAGTTATTGCTAAACGCAGATTAACTATCATGTCTGTACCTCCAGCCCTTCCTCCTTCTCACCCCTCCTCCTTTGCTCTCTCCTTTCCTTCCGCAGACTCAGTGCCGTACCTCTGCCCACATCCTTCCATTTGTGCACTTTTTTGTTTTGAGTGAGCGGGGGGTCAGGCAGTCATTAGGATTTCTTTTCTCTGTTCTTTCACTTGTTCTTTTCATTCGTCTTTCGGTGTGCCTGTCTATCTGGCCCTTTTACCTGCCGCTGTCAGAGGGATGTCAGTTCCCAGTCGACGGCCTTGTTTGAGGAAAGGGTGTTCAAATGAAAGGGAAAGAGCAAAGTTGGAGAAGGCGATAGAGAGAGAGAGATCAGGAGAGAAAGCATGCAGAGGGGGTCCTTGGGGAGTTGAGGTACATACTGCGTACTCACACCATTATAAGTTGCAATCTGGCTCCAAGCCTTTGCTGCATATCATCTCTTTGTATACTGCCAAGTCAGAAATGCATTAAACCCCTTTAAACAAGCATTTACACCATGAACAAAGGGCAACAACAATGTCATATAGTATAATGGTGCACAACAATGTAAAATGTGGGAAAGATTACCCTTGTGTGTGTGTGTGTGTGTGTGTGTGTGTGTGTGTGTGTGTGTGTGTGTGTGTGTGTGTGATGGTAGAAGATGTGAAGTTACATTTTTTTAAATTCAAACAAGGGGCTTGTCACATGCAGTAAACTCAGTGTGATGCAGAAATGGAGCAGGGAAGTAAGAGACTGTTGAGAAGTTGAGACTGTAAATGTGCACGCTCACACATGCACACACATGGACACACATACACACACACCATTTTTAATTCACACTCTGCTTTTGTTTCAGAGCCAGTTCCGTTAACTCACAGGTGGTGGACCGGTGTGTCAATGATACACCACTGACTTTATGGTGTATGGGTGGAAATTGTATAAGCTGACAGACTGTGTGTGTGTGTGTGTGTGTGTATGTGTATGTGTATGTGTATGTGTATGTGTATGTGTATGTGTATGTGTGTGTGCGCGCGTGCGCACCAGTCAGTCTGCTGTCCCTACCCCGAAAACAATATCACCAAAGCACATGCTCCTATTCCATCAATAATATTCAGAATATACTTTAGTCAGATGAAGAGCTAATATGTCACAGGTTGTGTGTTTATTTTAGCCTTTACAAATTAGTGTGTAAGAGACAGAACGGGTGCTATAATAAAATAAATGCACGCTCTCTCCTCTTCCTCCAGAGCATGCATCCCTTCCCCTACCATTTATCCATCTTTTCTACTTTCCTACCTTATATCACACTCTCTGTGTGGTGGTGAATGGATTACCCATGTGTGGTAACAAGGCAGCTCCCAAGCCACACACACACACACACACAAACACAAGTACATTCACAGAGGCTAACACACCACTTCTGGTGTGTGTCTGTGCGTGTGTTATGGTTGTGTTAGCCTGCTGTGCCGGTGTGTCCAGGGCTGCTGTGGATTAAACCGACTTTTCTGTCTCCTGCCTTGGAAACACACCCACACAGTAGTACTGTACATACAAAAGGGCACAAGCCCGGTGGAAAATACATATAAGAAATAACATAGCGCATGGGGTTAAACACAAACACACACATAGACAGACAAATGCACAAAATCTGCAGCAGAGCACATCTGCAGCAGGCAAATGGTCAAAAACATGTGTACACAAGTCTTACACACAGTCTTGCTCACATACAACATACACCTCTCACTCTCTCTTTCTCACACACACACACACACACACACACACACACACATAAACTCCCCAATTTATTGGTCCTGATCTCCTGGTGTGCAAGGTGTGCGACTGAGGAATTAGAGTTAAAGGCCAGACTCAGAGAGAGGGAGAGATGGAAGAATGCACCCCCTACTATGTTTTGAATGGGCCAACTCATACCATCGCCCCCTAGGAGACCCTTCTTTGCCCCACCGTCTCCCTGTCTGTCCCTCCCTTCCTGTCTTTTCCCATTTAAATCGTTGTTGGTTCTTGTCTCTGTCTGCTTTCACATTTTACTTGTTGTCTTCCACCATTTTTCCACAAATGTCCTTAATGTGCCACCTTTACCTCCAGACTATATTTCTTCATCTCATGTTGGGACAGCTGTGGACAAAGATCACATTACAGGTGGTGCAGACACTTCTCTTGAACACTCGTGTGTGTGTGTGTGTGTGTGTGTGTGTGTGTGTGTTTGTGTGCACGTGTGTGTTGGCTGTCTGGTTGCCATTTACCCTGTTTCACCGTCGGATACTGAGCCCCTGGGTTCCTCCTGTACAGTAAAGTGTGTGTGTGCAGCTTCACAGCAGCTCTGTGGGGCTGCGCCACTGGGACCAGGCCCCTGCTCTGATGGCTTGGAAACCCTGTCTGCTCAGACAGGACAATAGAGTGAAGTAGATGTCTAAAGCAGTGTGATGTTAAAGTGGAACTCGGGACTGTTTTCATTAGGTTAGCAGTGTTCGGTGCAGTTTTATGACAGTAATGCTGATCCTTATTGTTTGAATTGCAATAATGGTTTTATTATCGCCATTCTGTGATGTAAATTTTAATGGCAGAGAATTCAGTCATTGTAAGAAGATAAAACAACAGTGTTGTAACAGTAGCTAATGGAGCGATAAAAAAGTATTTATTTCATTTGGTTAGTGATGACATATTTTTTAAATCACTCTGGATACATTTTTTCGTATTAGTAGTATTTTGTGCTCTTGTGAAGTGCTTGGTTGATCCTTGGTATGCTGCTCTGTTGCAGCGCTGAAAGAATGCATAACAGATGGGAAGGTTACAGTGTAGTGGTCCTCTGAGCGAGGAGCCCATTTTATTTGAGGCAGAGCATTTTTCTGGCCAAGTTAGACAGTGGTGTTAGGAAGTCTGGGTCTTGTACAGCATGGGGCATGCATGAACACGCACGGGTCTAGTGTTTCGAATAACCAATGGCTCCTAGTAGAGCGATCTAGAAAAAGTTGCAGTAATTGTCTTGATAGCACAGGCAACATCTTTCATGCATCATAATGTCTATGGTTTCCAAGACCAGCTTGACTGTGGAGCCACTGCTGCTAATTGTTCAAGATCCTAGAATTTATAGATCAGTGTTTGTTCAAGGGCGTTTTTGTTTTCCTGGGGTTCCTGCAAGATATTCTTGATGGCTTCGTTAGATTTATTTCAACATGTCTGCCGGTGGATTCATTGGCTGGTGACTAATCATCTAGACAAGTGTGTGTTTCGTGTCTGGAAACATCAGCAAAAGCTGAGATGATTAAAGAACGTTGCCTCAACCTTTCATCCACTTTAGACCACCCATTCATCTCTCTGTCTTACCCTTTGTTCATTTTTCCTTTTCTTCCTCTCTTTCATTATATCTCACCACCCTTCTCATCCTCTCATCCAAACACTCTTCTCCTATATCCCTCATCCTTCTATCTCCCTCTGCCCAGCTGCACAACATTAGGAGATGAATGAATTAATAAACCACACACACACTCACAGCAGTGCTGACACATAGATAGAGTGGATGAGTGTTTTGCCATCATTAAGTGGGAAACACCAGCTCTCCATCATCATGAACTGTGTGTGAGTTTTCGAGAAATATCCATAGTTTGTGTGTGTGTGTGTGTCTGTGCAAGTGCCACCCAGGTTGACTAAATTGTGGTTTCCAAATGTGTCCTCAGAATGATCCTATAGGACCCAAATAATTGTGGATGACAGTACATGATGTGATCAGTTTATGTTTGTATTCATGTTCAAGTGCAGATAAAGAAACACACACAGACCTACCTGTGGTTACTGTGTCTGCTATGTGTGTGGTCATTTTGCACATGCACACAGACACGTATTTTTGTGTGTGTGTGTGTGTGTGTGTGTGTTTGCCTCCTTGTACAGAAGGCATGGGGGGTCCATCGGGGCATATATAGGGGAAGAGACGTGCAGTGAGTGTTTGGTATTTGACAGCTGATTAAGGAGAGGAGTGACGAGCAGGGAACTCTGACAGGAAGTCTCCATGGGCATCATGGGAGGTATGACCAGGAGAGGTTGGGGGTTGCAGAGGGATGGATTGTAGAGAGGATGACACAGCCAAGGTAGTCAGTATGAAAGGATACAGTGGTGGTGCATCTGTGTTGGTGGGGGGTAGATTGAATGGAAGAAGGAGCAGAAGAGGAATTGAAATGATTAAGGGAAGCCTTGTACTTGTTTATTGGGAAGGAGAAAGTGAGCAATAAGAACTTAGCTGGGGGAGATGATCTGGAAGTGAAAGAAGAGAGGTAAGGGTGAGCAGCAGAGGCAAAGGAGAACAAGGTGGAAAAGGAGAGAGAAAGGTGGCCTGGCATCCTGCTGCTTATCCTTGAACACTCTGAGGAGGTCTCCCTTTCCATCTCCTTCCTCTCTCACCTTCACCCACCCACCCACCCACACACACACACACACACACACACACACACACACACACACAATGCAGTGCCCAACTGGCACATGAGGGTGCTGTTGCAATTAAACCGGCACAGCATGGTACCCAGATTGAGAGAGAGAGAGAGGAAGGGAGAGGGAGACGGAGAGACGACTCCTCGCTGCATGAGCACTACCCCTGGAAGACATACAGTAGATGAGGAGGGAGAAAAGGGAGTGAGGGAAGGAGCACAGTTACAGAGGGAACAGAGCTAAAATTCTGTGATAATTGGGTTAATGCTGCAGTAGTGGCAAAAATATTTATATTATGGAGAAGTCCTCCAAGTGCCCCAACCTAAATAACCAGAAAAACTATTTGCTTCCACCCTCGGATATAACCTGCAAGGGGGGTACCAACTGTAGATGTCCTGGACCTTTGGCGTCATGGTGCTGTAGCAATAATAAACACATGGTAACGGTCCTGGTTTGGTTAATTTAAGGCCCAACCTTGTTGAATTTGGGGAAATATGTTTGTTTTGGGTTATAATAAGTACTTTAGGGTTAGAGGAACCTTTTTTGAGGGGGTGTTATTCCTTTATTATTGCTGAGCTGAGACAGGAAACTTGAGGCAAGAGAGACTCAATAACATGTCGCAGAGGGCCACTGGTTGGCCCAGAGTCAGGGCTGCTGTGGGTGTGATGAAGCCTCAATGGGACCCCACCAAGGCGCCCCAGTATACTTTATTGCTCTATATGTCATTACTATTACTATTATTTGGCTGATACAGGCCTGTCATTACCACATACATAGAGAAAGAAGAGTCTTTATTAACTATTCAGTCAGTTTAAGTTCCTCTGAATTACATTTCAAAATACAGATCTGTGGTGAGAAATAATAGGAGTGGGGGAATAAGGGAAATATCTTGAATGGTACAATATAAAAATATTCTACTGTATCCTGTTTCTATAATGATCACAATCACTCCAATTCCATCAATAACTATGCTGAGAACTATGGCATTGTGTTAAATCTTTTACTGTCACTATGGCACAGTGCCATTTGTCTTCCTGCTGTGATTGGCTCTTTATTTAGCTCCATACAAGAGCCTTCAGGAAGCCTGTGTGCTGATTGGAGGTCTTATCATTGTTAATTAGCTCAATTAAATCATTAGGAGGGTCCTTAGCCTCGTTTCCTGGGGCCACGCAGGTAGTGCTCCCTCCCCTCATGTGCCTGTGTGTGATGGAGAAAGGGAGAGAGAAATGGAAGTTGGTTAGATCATCTCCTCAGCAGTGTGTGTGTATGATGACAGACACAATACACTGAACATCAAAGCAATGTGTTACCTAAATTCATTACAAGTGTCTAATTTTGGTTTATTGGTGACATAGATCATTTGTTTTTGTTTTTGTGTGTCTGTGTCTCTGTGGTGTCCAGGTGTGATATGGCCTGCAGTGGTAAAAAACACACATCTGGAGCAGAGAGAGCACACTATACCCAGATGTGCTCTAGTGAGACACACATATTACACACACTCTACGACAATCATAGGCCTTTACTCTCTGTGTGTGTCTCTGTGTGTCCAGACATCAGCTGTATCTGTCAGGTGTATTTGTACAGAAGTTGACAGATGTTATTTTGATGTTGATGAGTTTTGAGAGTGACAAAGGACAAAGAGAACAGACAACAATGAAACGTACACTTACACACGGTTTTTGCTATGAAGTCAACCATGAGACAATGTTTGGTCAAGCATGGTTGGGTGGAGAGGCAATTAGTAAAATCTACAAATGCAGAGAGACGCTGTGTCTCCAACTCCAGCTGTTGTGTACTTACAAATTGGTCAATTACTGTATGCGTGTGCTCCAGTTAATGCAAACAAGTGTTCAGTTATGATTCACATAAACCTATAATTGCCAACACCTACATGTTGGAAAAAAGGACCTTGGTGTCAGCTGCCACCCTGCCTCCCCCCAGTACGCAATAAGCAAACAGATGTTAAATGTTACGACCATTTCACCATGATAACGTGACCTGATTGCTAATTCAGTAAGAGTTGACTTTAACCCCAAAGCTGCTCGAATCCCAGAAAGCGTATCAAAAAATGTATTAAAGGAAACAATCAACATGTTGAATATTTATAATTGTTATAACTATTGGGCAGCACGGCAGTGTAGTGGATAGCACTGTTGCTCCACAACAAGAAGATCGCGGGAGTGTGAGTGGTTGTTTGTCTCTGTCTGTCTCTGTGTGTTGGCCCTGTGATGGACTGGAGACCTGTCCAGGGTGTACCCCGCCCTCGCCCCCTGTGACCCAGAAACGGATAAGCGGTAGAAGATAAATGAATGTTATAACTCACTCCAGTAGATTTTCTGTGTACACATCCACTATAAATGTTGAACTCTATCTGGCAAGATTCTTTTATCTACCAAAGTAAAGTGAAAGTAAAAATTGGGGCTGTTATGTGACTGAACTACAATTAACATACACAATTAATTTTAAGTGAGCCTGAAGTACTAAAACAGGAGCCAAAAGGAAATGAAAAGTCAATATAATAGTAATATAATATTTGCCAACATTTTGCTGCACGAGGTGGATTATAAGATTACTTGACTAAATGCTGTTACCATTAAGTATGTTTATGAATGAATGGAAATTGAATGTTATTAATATTTTCATGCTATGGATATGGCACCATGTTAGTCTACTGCAGCCCTCTAGGGGGGCGTTTTATTTGGCTGAAGAAAGAGTTACAGACAGAATGTGAAGAGGTCACTTGGAAGAGCAGTCGGTGGCAGGTGTGTAGTTGTGCAGCAGATAGTTGTCAGTCAGAAGGACAACTGTCATTCTCTACTATATTTTTCCAAGTAGCTTCTGTCAAGTAGCTCTCTAACAAAGCAAAGGTCAAAATACATTTCTTACCAGTTTAACCAAAATGTCCTGGCTCACAGTATAATTCTTCATATTTTTCTCAAAAAAAAGGGGGGGTAAACAGCAGCACAGATCTCACAGGACTACTTGAGCAAGCTGTAAGCAGCATCTATTGTGTGGCTCTGCTGTATCCGTAGAGGTGAGGATCTGAAGAGCAGCAGCACAGAGAGAGATAGGCAGAAAAATTAGTAGATAAAAAGGAGAGATGGTGATTGAGAGGAAGAAGCTTACCACAGAGACAATGAAACAATGCCCTCCAACCACTGACATCTCTTTGTTGGAAGTGTGTTAGTCTGTGTAGGCCTGCGCATGTGTGAGCATGTATTAATATTGATTTAGCGTTCTGGCAGGGGGTCTTTGTAACTCACTTTCCCTGCTCAAGCCCCTAGAGACTTATTTTAGATACACACACACAAGAAATGGTGTCAAATGTAATTAATGACATAACCTAGAGCCTTGACAGAGGGACAGAAAGACATGCATATAATGTGTGCGACTGTGCGTGGGTTTTGTGAATATGAACATTTGAATGTCTGGCCCTTTGCAAGATGAAGACATGAAGCA
The DNA here is from genome assembly GCA_034769265.1 of Remorina albescens. Taxonomy (NCBI): domain Eukaryota; kingdom Metazoa; phylum Chordata; class Actinopteri; order Carangiformes; family Echeneidae; genus Remorina; species Remorina albescens. The sequence goes on from CM068475.1 coordinate 54,381,179, forward strand.
GATGAGAAAAAGGGCAGGACTAAACTGTGATTCCCAGGAGTTGCTCTGCTCTGCATGTGAACTCTCTTAAGTAGACTGGAGGACTGCTTAACTCAGCACTTGTCTAAGCATGTGTACGGACTTGCGTTTCAGCGAGCGTGTCAAACTGAATGGTTAATCCAAAATGCTGCCATCATGTATCCGGTATCAGGTTTTTTTTATGTTCATGAGCTTGCAGACAAGAGGCAGAACCTACGAGTTATCCAGATGACAGGAGCTCTGCCTTTGGTGTCACTGAAGAAGATCAGCAACAGTAAAATGAACATTTATTACGCAGTGCGTACGTGACTAAATGAATTAACATGAAGAGATGGTCATACTTACCAAAGGTTCATTTTGGTGAGGCCCACACCTGAAAGAATATTTTGAATAACTCGAAGATGCAAAGATTTTTTTTTTATTGAATACTTGATGAATAGCCAATATTATAACTTTTGAAATGTGCCATTTGTTAAACATTTTTTAATTTCCTCACCTTCTTTTTTCATTTATCTTGGCAAAAATTCTGTGTGAAGTTACTGATGACACCAGCGTGACAGCTTATCTGACCTTAGATATATTTCTTCTTGTCTGTCTGTCTTATCTGCCAGTTACTTTGTTGGTCTTTCTGTCCTTGGGGAGTCTCTTCATGAGTCTATACAAACACACACACACACACACACACACACACTAACACAAATCTCTAGACACATGTATATTTGATTCCTGCCTCAGAATAATTAATAACGTTGTGTTATTTATTTATTTGTTTGTATTTGAGGCTGACAGAAGCGAGAAGTGTGTGTTTGTGATTGTGTTCTTGTGTACTTCTGAGTGAGAGCATGTGGAAGCTGTTATTTTATTATTCAACTGCAGTACCGTGAAAATTTTGATTATTTTGCCAGGGAGCACTTTTTCTAACGTCTCTCTGTGTAGTTCACAGTTCATTTTAGTGCATTTAGATTATGTTTGTCCTTGATGATCTACACACAAACCAGAGAGATACATCGTGCTCTCAGCATAAATCACCGACTTGAATTTGTTGTAATTTACCTTTTTGTTTCAGACACATTTTCTTCAACTTGCCCTCTCTACTTTTATGTGTTGAATTTCAACATCCCTCAGTAAACTCACTGTTAAGTTGGATTTTACTCGGGTCAAGAGATCAATAATGATAGCAATAGAAAGAAGAGCAAGAAAGAACAGGCTTTGAATCGCTGTGGTGTCTCTGCTCTCTGCCTCTTTTCTAATGCTTTTCTCCCGGTGTGACTGTGAAGGTGTAAAACGGTGAGTGTAGAAAGGAACCTTTGCCCTTTGAGTTTTAGGGGCTGGCACCAAATCCTGACAACTGCTGGTTTACAGTGTGCTACAGAAAGGTGTCATATTTCTACCTTAATTCTAGCTGTGCTGGAAATATCTCACTGCCATATCTCATTGTCTGTGTTTCAACCAGTATAAATGATAATATAAAGCACATTTGCAATTCTTTTTGGGTTTTTTTTGTTTGTTTTTTTGTGGGTGTGTGTGTGCATGACATCCACCACAGCTCAATGACCCATCACAGTAACTTAAAAAATTTGAGTTCAACTTCAACTTATGTTGCTTTTTCTTTTCGCAGTTGAATATTTTTATGTCAGTGCTTCTACTGTGTCAAACTGTCAATCACCTGAAGTGAAGTCCCTGATAGGAAACTAAGCCCTTTACTACCTGCCACCTTGTGCATTTAATTAACAATAGTGTAGCCCATAGAGACAAAATACTTCAAGAGTAATTAATTATAATCATCTTAAAATGGTGTTTAATCTGACAAGGTCGTGTAGTTGATCGATGCTCTGAGCAGGTAATCAACAGCTCCCTACTTTACTAGAGTGACCATACCGGTCCTGAGCATTCAGGGGTGATTGGGCTCCTTGTAATCTTGATCATAACCCAGTCCAACCAGCAGGAGATGTCTTTTCAGTCAGAAGTTACCTTGATTAGCCTCTTAAAATAGCTTGGGCACATACACACACCGTCATCTGCTCTAAAATTGCTTTAAAGGAGCCTTAATCTCAGTTGTGTAGGGGAAGCGCTTCAGATAAGCATTTCTGTGATTATAACATGTTAAATTGGACTGTGCCTGCCCCCCCATTTTAAAAACAAAAGACATCACAGTCAGTGTTATGGTCGCTGGCACGCAGTAACTAAAAACTAAAACTAACCAGCTGAGCATTAACTATTGGGATTTCTTTTTTTTTCCACACAGAGTAAGTGGAATAGATGAAAGAAACACAGTTGAAACATTGAGCACATTTTTTTTTTTTTCTTCTTTCTTCAGACGTTTTGAAAAAGGACATTTGTTTACTCCACCCTGCTGACCTTGTTGATTTTAACATTTGGTTTTCCCGGTCCGTCCACACCCCATCTTTGGTGAAATTAAGCCCAAATTTTTTTTGGATTATAGACTATCTTTTGTGACCGATAAATGCTGTATGTCCTGCTATTTGTCTGTCTTTGATGTTTACTCCATTTACTCATAGCAGTCATGTTTACAGCCAACAGGCTTCCTCCATCTCTCCTGCTCACCCACCCACACACACACTCACACATGTACAGTGTGTGGCTGAGGGAGGTCTCTAGCCATGGTTGCAGGTATCTGGCAGGCTTTTCCACACATGACCTAGTAGTGATTTACTGTCTTCATTAGCATGCTACCACTCTCTGAGTGTGTTTTTGTGTGTGTGCATGTGTGTGGGCGAAACATTTGTGCTTAGGGGAGGTTTAGAGTTGGCTAGCTATGTGTCTTTTGTGTTGAAGTTGAGTGTGTTTTGGTTGTGTGCAAGTTTTTGGAATCAATAAGAAAATTCTGGTCTCAACCTCCCCTAGTGTTTCTATTCTTTTCTACTCTATATCCTGCTATTCTAGTCACTTCTAGTGTGTTTGTTGTATTGTTTCTATGACCACAGCGTGCTTGAGTTTGGCACGGCCTGCTATGGCACTGTGGCGTGTGTTTGTGTTTGTGTGTGTGTGTGTGTGTGTGTGTGTGTGTGTGTGTGTGAGAGAGAGAGAGAGACAGGCAGGGTGGCTCGGTTGGGGATGTAGCTGGCCAGGGCAGGGGGCGAGGACAGACAGGCTGGACCAAGGTCACTCCCACTGTGTGTATGTGTGTGTGTGAGTGAGAGCACATGTATACTTCACGTCCACTTGTCCATCTGAATACAGCTGAGGATGTGGCGAGCTCCCTCTTTCTCTTCCTCTTCTCTTTCAGTTAATCAGTTTTTTTCCATCATTTAAACATTTTGTTTGATGCAACATGAGGAAAGTTGAATGTTTCCATTTTACTGGTCATTTACAAAATAAAAGGACCGAACATTTTCTGCTAAAAGCTTCTTAAATGTGAGTTTTCAGTGTTTTCTCCAGCTACATCACTGTAGATTGAATATCTTTTGGTTTTGGACTGTTTGTCAGGTAAACTGAACCTCTGGCTTTGAGAAATTGACTGTACTCTGTCTTTTTCCTTTATCACACTCACTTTCTGTCCCTCGCCATATATCTTCCTGTCTCTTTCACCCTAACTGTCTTTCGTCACTGTATACGTCTCTCTGGGTCCAGATGGGCAGTTTGCAGGTTAACTGGAACAGCTGGAGCTGCATTATTAGCATCCTGCTGTGAACTCTTATTGGCTCTGCTCCTCTCCTCTTTTCCTGCTCTCTTCTTCCTCAGTCAGTTTGAAGACTTGGACTTTTTAGTCACGTGAGAAAGAGATGAATGGTTAAGAAAGCCTCTCAGTGCTCTTTATGTAGTTATGTAGACTTGTTTATATTTATCAGTCATTAAAAGAAATGAGTTTGGTAATTTATCGCCTCATTATTGTTCATTATTTTACTTTTTTTTTTTATTTCAGAGTAGCAGGTGGTAGGTGGTCAAGCATAGTGTCGTGTTTATGAAAGTAATTTCTTGATGTGTTGAATCATGGGAGTTGCTGTCTTTGGTGGTCTATGATTTCATATGAGAAAGAGTGTGTGTGTGTGTGTGTGTGTGTGTGTGTGTGTGCAGGGGTGTTTTGGGGTGAACAGAAAATTAAGCATGTCTCTCAGGCCTTTCTCTGCAATTTTGGTGCATGTTTGTGTGTGTGTTAATGTTGTTGTGGAATGGAGATTGGCTTTTTAGTGGTATTTGGATGCAGAGATGCAGCGGGGATAAGCCTGCTAGCTCCCTCTGACTCCCCCTGGGAGCACAGATTAAAGAAACACACAGACACACACTGACGGAGAAAAAAAAAAACACACACACACACACACACACACACACGCCACACACCAGTAAACAGCAGGATAGGATTAGATAGAGGTAGGTAAACACACTCCCACATACACACATATCTAGTAGATTTAGTACAAAAAAAAAAGGAATGATTATTGGATCGTTGATTTGTCTGTTTCCTCTCTCCACATCTCACACACGCTCTCTCACATTACCCTAAACTGTAACATCGCAGTCTCTATAGAAAAGAATAAAAACGTCAATGACAGTTGTTTTCCAAAACAGAGCGATTTAGCCATTCAGAGAAAGGACGAGACAGTCAGGGGTGACCCTCTCTCCATCACCTTGACAACTAGATCAGAGCCTTGATTAGAGTTGCCGTGGTGATTAGCCATGGATACAGCCATGCTGGCTAACCTGGATGGGTGGGTGATTTTTATGTGTGATGGTGTGTGCTTGTTGTTGTGCGTTTAATCCACCTTTCTCATAAATATGACTTTCAAAATCTCCTTCATCTTTGTGTGTGTGTCTGCATGTGCAACTTTATATCTTAAAGCCAACCGTAATGTGCAAATTGTAAAAATCGAGGATTCAACAACAACAACAAAAAAAGAAACCTTATATCCTCTATGAAATGAGCAATAAGATAATTTCACAACAATGTCAGTGACAAAAATCATTAACACATCTAGTAAAAATAAGAATACCTGTAATTAATTTAAGGCATGCCCAAAACCACCATAAAGGTTGTTATAACCCCTCACGGACGTCTTCTGTATAGCTTTAACCAGCATCAACACACAAACAGATTAATACGCATACACATATTGTTGATGTGCATCCGGGGGGCTGTCGTTGTGTTTTACATATGTAAACAGATGGGAGAATGGAGAGAGTATGGGAAAAACAGGAGGATGGAAGAAGGAGGTAAAAGGGACAAGCGAGAGTGTTGAGGGGAGAGAGGCAAGGAATGGGTGACATGGGAAACTGAGATACTTCAGTTTTTAAAGGTTATCCTAGGGAGTGGCGAGCCTGTGTGTATGTGTGTCTGTGTCTGTTTGCCTGTCCGTCTGTGTGTGTGTTTATGGTTTATTCACACACAGTGATTAGGCTTATTCCCTCCTGGCCACTTTCAAGCTTTCAATTAAGATTCTAAACACAAATATACTCTGCATTCATTACTCTCATCCTTGCTAACGAGGTAAAAAGAGGGGTGTGTGTGTGTGTTAGTGGATTTGTGTGTTTATTGGTGGAAATGATAATTCCCCATTTTCCTGTGAAAGTCCTGAGCGATGATTCCAAGGCCAGAGTGATGATGTGTGCACCTCTTCTGTTTGAATATTAAAGTCTCATTACGTGTGATAATACAACACTTTCATGTTGTTACAGTTTAGTAGTCTCTCTTACAGAAAATGTGTGTCTTTATGCAGTTAATGTGATCTTTCATTACACACCCTGCTCTGAACTCGTAGGCCCAACATACTGGACAGTATTCTGTCCTTAAAATGAAAAAGATCTAATGTTTTTTACTTCTTAGTGACATTTTCAGCATCAGATCAGATTTATGATAATGTCTTACTTGCTGGAATTTGGAGAGCTGTTGTGAAAACCAGGCACAGCTTTACAGTCAGTTGCCCAATAGTTAGATCAGACAGTAATACAAACTGTCAAAGAGTCTGAGAGGTTACCAAAGTCTCAGCTGAATAATAGTAATCACTTTGAAAAAAATAACATCTTTAAGTAAACACACCTTAAATTGACAAATTCCTGTAATCATTAATTTCACGGAAATACAAAAGGTCTCAATATTTATCATGAAATGCATCTGAAAGGAAAGTTTTTCAGTTTGAAACACAATTGTTACAGCAGTGAAGTTGCTAATGTATTTGACTCTTTCCTTTCGTTTTTTTTTTTTTTTTTTTATTAACGTATGAATTTTATTGATTTTTCCTTGATGTACAAAACAAAAGAGCACCACTCACTAAAACCAATGAATTTGTGTTTGTGAATTGAAGGACACATTTAGAGTGTGAATGTTTCCCCTTAAATAACCCAGAGAGACTGAAAGACAGTAATAATCCATTGTGTGTGTGCGTACATGCATAAAAGTGAGAAGGCTTTTGGCTTTAACGGGACGGAGCGCTCCAGCTTCCTACTGTTATGTAATCTGATAGGGAAAATCCAAGCTGCTACTTGCTTGTACACTCACTCTCACACACACAGTCTCCTTCCAAGACACACATGCACTCTCATGCGCAAATATGCTCAATTTGTGCTTCCTTTCATTATACACACAAACACAAACTGGTTATCACCATATGCTACTTTTGTCGGCCAACAGAGTGTCTGTCTTTTTGCTTGTGTGTATGAATCAAGGTAACTGGGGAACGAGGAATGCACCCAATAGTGACACAGGGAGGAGTTTTACTGTCATCTTTCCTCACAGGTTACTTCAGCAGAGTTGATTTTATGATTTGCCTCCATTCTACTAATGAATGTGCGTTGTTCCTCCCTTTTGTTGTCTGCATGTGGCCACTCACTAATCGCCTTGAAAAGCAAAAACGATTGATAAATTCCACTGGACCTTCACTTCCTCAACATCTGCCATCTGAAAAGCCAAATGTTAGAGCTATTTACAAGTCACAGAACGATGCCTTCCTTTCCCTTTGCAGCTGTGTTTGCAGTAATTACATATCTTCAAGACTTAAGGCATTTTCCAGCTTTTTGGAGCTCTCTAGCAGCTGCCTGTCGAGGTATAATCACGTACCATGGACTCTGCTGTTCCTCTTTTTATGCTTCTTTCTCATCTGCAGCTGGGTCAGTCTGAATAATATGTGTGACCTGACCTGTCACAACCTCCTTCCTGCTCTTGGTTGAACATGGTTTGGCATCTCTATAGGAATGAGAATTTCCAATATATGACCACCATACTCTTGGATAGAGAAGACATCTGAGCGACACGAAAAGACGCGAAAGTGAAGCAGAAACTTAAATTGATATATGGCGCTATTTATTGTCTCTCAGTCTCTGGTTCCAGCATCTCGTGTGTGTGATTCAGCAGCGATGTGTATAGAATTAAAGTTGCAGACTGGACTCTCAGTGATTGGTTGTGACCACAGCTTAACCTCTGATGGAAGACCTCAATAACTTCTCCACAAGCCAAAGATAACATCATCAAGACATTTCTCCGTATCAAAGGCGTACAAACCTCGCACCCTGTCACTGTGCAACAAACTGTAAAAATCCACACAGTAAGATGAGGAGTAAACAAATGGTGAAAATATTAACAATTACCTCACAGAAAGAGTGATAGAAGCAGAGAGGGAAAATGGAAGATGAGAGAAGGGAGGGAGAATGTGTGTGGGTGTTGTGTACTCACGGGACCTCGGCACTGCAGCATTCTTTCTGTGTGTGTGTGTGTGTGTGTGTGTGTGTGTGAGAGAGAGAGAGAGAGAGAGACAGAGAGGGTGAGTAAAGGTGTGGGGCACTCTTGGGACCCCTCCAGCACTGCAGCAGGTTGCGTGCGTGCACGAGTGTGTGTTTGTGTGTGTGTGTGTGTGTGTGTGTGTGTGTGTGTATTCTTCAGCCCCCACACAACCAGTGGGTCAAGCTCACCCTCCTCCCCCCCCGGCACCCCACATCACCCCCCCTCCCCTCGCCCCCTGGTTGCCATGGAAACACACCTTGAGCAAGCCCCCCAGAGAGGTGCACACTCCTCCTCCTCCTTCCGTCCACAGCTCTCCTCTTTTGCTGCACTCTTTCTTTCTCCCAATGCCTCTGTTGGTCTCCCCCCTGTCAATCCCATCATCCCTCCCTCCAGTCCTCCTATACAGTTTCCCTTCCTCTCCCCCTCTTTCCATCTTTTTCTCCCACTACCTCTCCCTCGCTGTCCTCACCATCAGTCGTCTGGCTTGGTTTATGGCCTTTACGCCACAAGGGACCAAATACATACACACACAGCCTTGTGCAGTGTGACGATGGGAGGGGGTCGGCGGGAACAGAGAACAGTAATAATGGGGGAAGACGTGGAGCCCGAGGGACCCCCAGCAGCCCATACAGACACAGAGTAAGAGAGGGAGAGTGCGGGTCTGGGCACCCAAAGGAGTTCCCCAGTCCAGACTAAGGAAGGGTTAAGAGGTGTGTGTATGTGTGCATGCTCTTGTGTCTGTGTGGTGTAATAAGGGAAGGCAAGCACCTTAGGGATCCATCTCCAACACAAATCAAGGAGCTCATTTATGTTCTGCTGCATGTTGCAGGGGGCTGTGATGAGGCCAGCGTGAATGTGTTTTGTGTGTGCATGTGTGCGTGTGTAAGGGAGTGTGTATTGGTGTGATGGGGATGATGCCACCTGGTCCCTCTCCTCTGGTCAATTAGCAGAGAAAGGAGGGTAATGGGAGAATGAGACTCAGGGAGAGCATGAGCAATGAGGGTGTGTGTGTGTGTGTGTGTGTGTGTTGAGTCTGACTGCAGTGTCTTCCCTCCTTTCTTCCTGCCTACTGTCCATCCCAACATATTACATTTCATTCTGTCCTTGCATTGTTTCTGTTTCTTTCTATTCTGCCAATATTCTCCATCTTTTGCGTTGGTGAAGCTGCATCAGTAGCTGCACAGATGTGCACCAGCCACACACCAGTTAGTGTGTGCGTCTATGGGGTGGGAGGGTTTCTAACTTTAAAAGAAACCATAGCTTTGGAGTTGGCTCTTCCTTTCTTTCTCCATTTTGTTCCCTCTTGTCTGATTCTCCTATTTTGTTTGAATGTTGTTGCTTGTTTGTCTGCTGCCCACTGTTAAAACATTAACACTGTAAGAAATGTTCATGATGGCAGTCACTGTCCCAACATGACAATTCACACTAACTTTTAAACTGAGTGCATCTCTTTAGTACACGATGTCCATACAGAAATGCCTGGCTTTATATTCCCTGTGAATAATTGAAGAACAACATCCTGGGTATCATGCCAGTTAGGATAGCAACAAATGAAGAACATGGATAATGAGAATCATCATGACAGCTCGTACATGGCTATGACTAGTCAGACTAAGTACCCTAAAGGGTTAGTTGTGTAATGGTCTTTCTATCAGATGGGGAGATTTGTAATTCATTACTCGTTTCATACTGGTTTCACCATCATATTGCTTTATCACTAATTACTAGTTCAAAAAACAGAAAGGGAGGACACGACTTCGTTCATGTCAGTCTTAGCAGAATTAGTGACCAGAATAGGAGGCATAAAATGATCCACAAACTTACTTTGATGTGAATTAAAAAGCAAAAAAAAAAAAAAAGTTCATATTCTGTTTGGTGAGAACAAACTCCGAGTCCTAACCTTCACCCTACCTCTCTCTCCCCTCCCTCTCATCCCGCTCTCCCCTGTGTTCTCTGTCCCAGCATAGGCCTCCCAGGGCTCTCTATGCATGTGTGTGTGCGTGCGTGCGTGATTTTGTGTGCGCGCGTGTGTGTGTGTGTTGTGCTGGTGGATCAAATGCACTCTGTGAGGCAAAGCATAGCGGCAGGATGCTGTACGGCTCTGTCATCTCACTATGGGTCACATACACACACACCCACTCACACATGGACCGGGTCTCAGAGGGGGAACGCATACAGACACTGCGGTCTCCCCACACACTGATCAAAACAATGTATTTGTCAGAAAAAAGAACTCTTTCATGGGACACACAGACACACAGACACACAGACACTCACACATTCACACACAGGCGTTGGAGGCCTCTCTCCATGCCCTTGTTCCGGACAGCCCAATTATCTCTCTGCACCTCACTGTTTTCCCTTCAGTTCTCCCTCTCTCTGTCTGTCTGGGTCTGTCTGTCTGTCTGTCTCATCCCATCTCTCACTCCAGTTTTTGCCTTTTTTCATCGGTAGCCACTTTTGTCACTCAGCCTATTATTGATTGACATTTAATTAGCTTCCAAAGTTTCTTTCGTTGGACTTTGCTGATATCGTCTTTGTATGGTGCCTTAGACGCTCACACATTCATAAAATGTGTGAAACTCGGGAAACAAAAAAATCTGTACAAATTTCGATTCTCACTGATCATATGTTCTGAAAGCTGTCGAAACAATCAGCAACTCTGATAATTAATAGATTTGCTGGTTGTAGCTTCTTCTTGTTATTTGGTTTGTCACTTTTAGGATGTAAATTTAAGACTGTTTTGGAGTTTTGGCCTGTGGGATGGTGAAAACAAGTTTTCTGAAGATTTTATCTTTGTGGTTTCTGGAGAAATAGCTTGTCAATAGTTTTATTTGAACATAAATATCCAGGAAGGACCATCACATGTCACAATGGACAAGTTAGGGTAAAACAATTATTACACTTCTCTGCAGGTTATTATCTTCTGTAGAAAGATCAAGTCTGCTTCTACATTCTAAACGCAATGATTTGCATTGATGCAATTGATCATTTCGTTTACACAATTGCAGCCTGTATATCCGTAGTAATTTTATCAGATACAGTCTGACTCATATTACCAAAGATGTCACTGTCTAAAATCTTTGACTCTTGGTTAAGTTTCTGGGCACATCAGTGTGTGCTGCACATGTAAAGGTAGTCAGTGTTTGATTACTTTTTCTGGCTGAGTGGGAGAGTGTGGGACAACTTCTGAAGAAAGCATCACCCCTACTGAGGGCAAGATGTTTAAGGCACCTTCTATAGAGACCCCCATCACACACAGAGGCACTGTGAGATCACTAAAGCTTCCGCATTATTTACTTCTTCACCCTCTGCCATGATCTGTGCCATTTACATCTCTCTTTTTGGCATGTTTGAAGAAATGAAAGTGATTTTGCTAATACAAGGGATATTACCATGATAATGAAAATATGAAATATTATGATTAAAATGGTAGCACTGCACACTCCACCTTCTCCCTCCCACTTTCTCTATGTGTCTCACTCCATGTGATTCTCCTGCTGTTTCAATCTCCTAGTAAATGATAATGAACCTCTATCTGTCTCAGTATGTCTTGGACATACTGGCGCCCCAAACAACCTAGCAGCCTTTGAGGTTTGTGTGTATCTGTGTGTCTGGAAAAGGGGATGTTTGGGGGACCAGGGCCATGCAGCATACCATCTCATTCATATAAGCACATGTGGCACCCACCGAACACACACAGGCACATGCACAGACAAACACACCCACAGCTATTGAGACAGGATTAGGGCACCCTTGTGTTGGCCTTTGAGGCAAGGAGAGATAGGAATCTTTGTGTGCGTGTGGGTATTAGTCAGTATGGGTGTCATGGATGTATGATTGAAGACATTATTAACCCAGCGATCCCCTGCAGCTCTGCAGCTGAAGTTCTGCAGACTGTTTGAATATGTGTGTGTTTGCGCGTGCGCACGTGTCTGTGAATGTAAGTATATGTACACACTTACAACGCGTGGGTTAAGGGAAAAAGTGGAAGACTCAGATTTGTGTGTGTCTCTAAGTCAGGGTGTGTATACATGTGTGTGCACACGCATACTTGTGCAAGCTTCTTTGTGCATATGTGTGTGCAACTCCACAGGGGTCACAGATTGGTCCGCAGAAGACACCATCTGATGTCTCTGGGCCGTACAGTCCTATGGTGTGCATGTGTGTGTGTGTGTGTGGCCCCACATGGTGTGTGTGTGTGGCGACGGGGGCATTGGTCCTGTATGGTACAATAGTGATAAGGACAACAGGCAGGAGACCTGAGCATCAAGGGGTGCGTGTGTGTGTGTGTTTGACGCCCACCTTTCATCTGGCCTTTCACCGTGGGTGCTGTGATGTCACTCGCACCTTCTTAAAATAGACACAAATACACACACACACATACAGAAACACTGACATAATCCTCAATTGTGAGTGACAACGATGGCAAAGGCTGGTTGTGGATCTTCTCTTGTCACCTGACTATATTTGAATCCTGTGTTTTACTCTTTCTTATTACTCATTTGCATCATATTGATAGTGTAACTTACTCTGCAATGACAAATTGTAATATCTTAAAAAAAAAAAACGAACACAATCTCGGCAATCTGTACAAATGGATCAGTAAAGGGCTGCCTTTACTGACAGGTGGATAAAAAAAATAGTAAAAGAAGCCTTCACAGACTCAACAAAAAGGGAGAATAAGTAGACTATATGTCAAGGGCTGCAACAAAGGAAGAGAGGTTTGAATTGAAGCCCACACAAATTAATCAGCGTGTGATGGACCAAGAGGGACGATAAGGAGACATGTAGGGAAGAATGGGCAATGTGAACGATGGATGAGTGACTACAATGGGGGAGGGCGGATAACGAGGACGGAGGGAGGAAAGGAAGGATGGCTATTGGAAGGGCAGATCATCCACAGCCCCGGTGGGGAGGACAGACAATTACCAGTTGGGGCAGATATGGCACTGGGGTTGCTGTGTGTGAGACTTGGGGGAGTGTACAAAACAGTAGGAAAAATGAAATGAGAATCCGCAGCAGGGGAGAAGAGGGGGTGTATAATGCAACCTATATCATAATGTCTGTTTTAACAACTCAATTGATCTGGAGCTGAGGCTTAAAATTCCAATTCAGTGAAAGTAGTAGTGGGGGAAAGTATTAAGTTCAATTCCTTACAGGGCCATTAAGCTTATTTTAAAATAGTTTTCTGATGCTAAGAGAATGTTTTCCCAGAATGTATTCTCATGTCCTTTCTGCCCAAAGTCATATATAGTAAACAAACTTATGTTTACCTTCATCCAATTTCGGGATCCAACTTGTCATGGTGTAACAGATAAGATCCCAGAATACTGCAACAAATCCATCGTAAACGTTACCACAGAGCGGTGTCACTGTCAACAGTTAGCTTATACTGTACTCAAATTCCTGTCACTGCTTATATGTCCACTTCAGTCTTTCTTTCTTTCTTCAGTGTTTGTCACTTTCTGAATATGCCCGAGACATCTTTCGTGTCTGTTGTATTAGTATTCTGTAGTAATATCATGTTGTTGTTTTCGTGTTGCTTAATCCAGCCTACATATGCGTGTCTGTCTCCTATTTGCAGAGGAGGGCATCAATCACGAGTGCAAGCTGTGTAACCAGATGTTTGATTCACCGGCCAAGCTGCTTTGCCACCTGATAGAGCACAGCTTCGAAGGCATGGGAGGTACCTTCAAGTGTCCCGTCTGCTTCACAGGTGACACACACACACACACACACACGTCCACAATCACTCATTCACCTTCAAGGACATTAGCATAGCTAACTCCTTCTCACTTGTGCCCTGTCCGCTAAGAACAAGGCAGCACACAATAGGAACACAGCATTGGCCTGTACAGCCACATAATCACACTCTAGTTTATTATAACTCATATCACAGCACCACATTTTTCATAACCTGTCTCAAATTTAGTGCTTATGTGAATAAAAAATACCAGATAAGTGAAGTTAATATTGCTGCTAGTAGCAGATTTAGCTGTTAAAGTTTTCCCAACATTTGTGTGGTACCTGTTGAGGCTCAGGAACTGCTCTCTCTGGGTTACCCCCATCATGGTACATTGAATAGATGGGCTGTCATGCCTGTACAGTTTTTGGCTTTGGGTAAACAGTAACAACACATTAGGAATATCCATTGTTTTAATGTTTCTAACTGTGGGAATAATATTCCAGCAGGGTGCCACTGCTACAGAAGCACTGAGAGTGTGTGTGTATGTGCAAAAGTTCATGTAGTAACAGCACCAAAAAAGAGCTAAATGTGAAATACCTTGTCCCTCTGCAGCCCACTGGAGGGCTGAAACAAAATGCTGGATGACCAAATTAGGCCTGTGCTGCTCAGTGGTTTGTTCTACCTACAGTATTTTACCAGAAACCAAGTCAGCACCTTTGCTCTCTCCCTCCCTTGTTCCATCTCTGACTGTCTATCCCCACATGCTCTCCCTCCCTCTTTCTGTCACTCCATCACTCTCTTCCCCCCCTTCCCCCCTCAGTTGCTGAGTTTGTCTTGTGTTGTGTGCCTCCCCCCAGGTACACAGCAACGCTTTAAACTTTAACTCTATTCCTTGGTGGCTTATGAATTAGTAAGATGGGCACCACTCCTACGGGGAGGCTTAATAATTCAACACATACACACTCACAGTGAAAACCAAAAGTTTACTGAAACAAAGGGAAGAGAAAGAAAGAAAAGAGTATATGAGACAACAGTGGAGCGGAAGTTAAAAAAGAGGAGATCTTTTATTGATAAATATCACAAGGTCTGCTGAGGATAGCTCTTCCTGTTTTCTTTTTTTATCTCCTTCTCTCTTTTTTCTGTCCAGTATAATCCCTCCTTTCCAGTCAGCCCTCCATTTGGTTTGTGTTACTTTGTGTGGTTGTATACACTGAAAACACAGTTCACTTGGTTCTTTGTCTGCACTAGTTCAGCTAGTCAGTGTTTTAGAAAACTGTTAAACTGTCCGGTATTTGGCAGTTTTTGGTAGCACCATTAGTCTGTCGTAGGTGCCTTAAAATGTGGTAAACATTGAGTGACTGACTCCATCATGCAACTTGCTGTGTTTTTTATTTTCCCAGTGTTTGTGCAGGCCAACAAGCTCCAGCAGCACATTTTTGCCGTCCATGGGCAGGAAGACAAGATCTACGACTGTTCCCAGTGTCCACAGAAGTTCTTCTTTCAGACAGAGCTACAGGTAGGTTGTCTTAAGTCTGTCTCTTCGTTAACTAACAAATTATCGCTCTTCCCTCTGTGTGTGTAACCTTCTAGTCGGGCATGAATTAGGACGATGGTATGTGCAGGAACAGGCACTGTAGTAAGTTGACTTTGTACCCAAAGGGAGTCACTATCTGAAAGTCTAATCAACATTTATTCTCACCCCAAACAAGATGTGTACCCACCTGATGAGACCACCTCCTTACTTCTTCAAGCTTGCTCTCCTCCTTAAATCTCTTCTTCTCCTCACAGAGTCCTCTATTTACCGTTCTTATCTGTATATTCTCCAGCCTTTTTTTTCTCCGTTCCTCTGTCCCTCTCTCTCCATCTCTCCTCATGAGGTCTGAGCGGGGTTCTGGCAAGCCTCATGTCATTAGGGTCCAGACACATTTGAGTGTGTGTGTGCATGTGCGCATATGAAAAGGAAGAGAGGCTATAAGTCACCCAAGAGTAGGTCCTGGGCCAGCTGTGGCCAGGTCTGTGATGATGTAGACCCTCCTGTCCTCCTCCATCTCTTGTATTCCTTTGGCAGCACACGACTGACCTGCAAAACCTTGAGGTTAAACATCAGTCCTGTTAAAGGTGATATCTGTAGCTCATGCTGTCATTACGGCAGAAATTGTGTGTGAAAATTTATTTGAATATACCACAAAACTTTGAAAATTTATGAGATTTTTTGAAGAATGCTTCTCCCGCCGTTTAATTTGTTATCAATATTCATGTGTAAAAATACAAATGTGGTGTATAATACATTGCTTCCACGATGTAGTTCTGTTTTAACATAACTTTTTGACACTGTCATCCAGGACAGGGGCAACCACATAAACTATGACTAATTGATCAATGTGTCTCATTAGCAGAGTTTTTGGACAATCTTCATTAGTGATAAATTTTGCCGTTTACAACAAGGCATCCACTCATTCTTTCATTTTTAATTGTTCTGTTTGACTTACTAAAACTTCATAGCCCATAAATGGGCAGTGTGAAACTTTACAGTCTACTTCAGAAGGATTTAGTATGCAGTTTGTAATATTGACACACATTTAGTATGAGCACTAATAAAAAATTCTTGAAAATGCTTAAAGTGATTGCTTAGTTGTAGGAAGGCCCTCCAGCATCTCTCTCTCTCTGTCACACATGCACATGTGCGCACACACACACACACACGCACAAACAAACACATAAAGTGGCAGTGATACAGGGCCAAAGGAGGTGGGCATATGGCTGACCAGTCCATTTAACAGCAGGGCGACTGCTGGACCCTGTCGGTTAATGTCCGCACATGGGCACTACTCACATGTCATGCATTTCTGCTCACCACCACGCATCTCTGCATACATGCATACAGTATACATACATTCTGAATGCGGCACGCTAATGCCGCAACTCCTCCTTCCATTAATACCCCAAATTACAATTTATTACCATTTTTTTTGGACTGAATCTGGTATCGTTTGAGTGGGATAGCTACGTTTCTTTGTGATTGTGTTGGTTTATATGAGGTACAGGGTTTTTCTCATCCATCAACTCATCTGAGTCTGATCAGGTCACATGAGTTGGATTCTGTTGTTGTCATTCCAGCTAAGTTGAGCTCAGTTGAACTTTTTTTGCCTCCCTCATCTCCTTGTACTTCCTCCTCTTTGGCTGCTGCACTGAGGCTGTATCCATCTTGTTACTCTTTGGTCCTAGCCCAAGTGTGTGTGTGTGTCTGTCTATGTCTATGTGTGTGTGAAAACTTGCAGCCTGAGCCCGACCTGCCACAGCTCCATTGCCCCATGGGAGGGCTCTCTAAGTGGGCTAGACAGAAAGGCTGACTGAGGGAGATGGAGAGCAACAACCATGGAGGTTAATGCCACTGCTAGCTGTTATCACGTGTGTGCGTGTGTGTGTGCGCGCATCTGCCACAGAAAGTGGAATGGGGTAATTTGTGTGTGTGTGTGTGTGTTTTAATGAGGTGCGGATGGATGAAGAAGGCTGGTTGGCCAGCTAGAAAAGGCTTTGGCCTCTTTCAACCCCTCAGAGGGGCCATATGATGTTCAGCTCTCTCTCTCTTTCTCTCTCTCCTTCACACACCCACACGCCCAACGGCCATTGCAGCATGGACATGTCGCTGCATCATCCTCTCTCCCTCTTCACTACTTCTCTTTGCTTCCTCGTTCCATCTCCATCTTTCCTTCTGCATACAAAGCCCTTCATATTCACTCTGCCCCGCTCTGAATCACTTGTTTTTGTGTCTTTCTATCATCTCGTACTCATGCATCCCACAGTTTTTCACTTTCGCTCTTCCTGTCTCCCCCCCCCCGTCTGACTCCCCCATCTGTCCCAGAAGAACCAGCCCCTATGCATATTTTAGCCCCTCTCCTCTCTTCCTCTCTTCTGTGTCTCTCCCCAGTGCCCCATAAATAGTGCAGACGTAAGCTGGTAAATAAGAGATGTTTTGGTGTGTCTCTGTGTGGGTGTGTAAATAAGAAATGCTGTGGCCCTGATCAGTGAGGCCCTTCTGGATCTCTCCCTGCCTTTACTCCCAGAATTTACAGATGACTGTCTTTCCTTCTTTCTTTCTGTCTGTCCGTATTTCTTTATTTCTTTATTTATTTCATGAATGTAGACACAATTTTTCTTGTCCATGTTTTGAACAATTGTTTTTTTTTCTTTCATGTAATAAATTAGTTGAACATACTGCACAGACTGCATCTTTCCCATTATGGTATCAGTAGCCACATTCACAATATAGATAGTATTTAAACGAGACTGTCTCTGTCCAGCAGAAGTGTCTCATTCAGCTCTGTATCATCTCTGACTTTCCTCTCTTATTTTCCCTGACAGACTTCTTGATCTCCACATTTTTCTTAAGCCTCCAGGGGGTGCTATCCTGCAGCTCCTGCCCTCAATGCTTCCTTCTATCCCTCGCTTCATCCATCATGCTTGCACTCCTCCCCAGTCATCCCCCTTTTCTGTGTCTGTTGTGCTACACCATCTCCTTTAGCTCTTGTAAATATTTAAACACTTCTAGATGGGTGGATTGCTGGTCAGATGAATAAATGGATGGATGTGGGGGATCCTCCTGTTTGTTTGTGTGCTCATTCCCTCAACTGGATCTTTCCCCATTTCCCCAATCTTCCCCCTGTCTACACAGGGTGGAATATTTGAGATTTGTACATGCACACACAACCACAAACACACAAAGTGGGCTGAATTAGATGGATGGATTACAGGTCAGACTGAGGGTTACAACTGGAAAATGAAAAAAATATTTAAATGCCCTCAAAGTGAAATTAAGTCATTTTTTGTTGTTGATTCAGAGCACAGATAAACTGCATACACAGTTCAATGTCTTCAGTTCAGATAAGGGCAGTGTGTGTGCGTGTGTGTGTGTCAGTATGTGAGCTTGTAGTCTGTCTGTGAATAATGTTGTCTTTGTCTTTGTCTGAATCTAAGAGCCTCACTGTCTCCCTCCAACTGAATTATGGAAAGGTGAGGATGTGGTTGAACTGGCAATAGGGTTTTTATACCTGTGTGTGGGTGTGTTGTGTGTGTCTGTTTGCCAGTGTCTGGGTATTGCTATTGGGTGTTGTGTTGTGTCAAGTCATAGTATGTACTCTCTGATCCATGTATCCCTCGGCCCTGTGTGTGTGTGTGTGTGTGTGTGTGTGTGTGTGTGTGTGTGTGTGTGTGTGTGTGTGTGTGTGTGTGTGTGTGTGTGTGTGTGTGTGTGTGTGTGCGTGTGTGCGTGTGTGTGTGTGTAAATTTGATCCGTAGATCCCCATGGCCTTCCAGGGGAGCATACTCAGCTGCCCCACTACTCACTGGGAGACTCTGTGTTATTAGAATGGGGACCTGGGACATACACTCGGTCTCACACACACACACACACACACACACTCACTCACTCATGTACACACACAGTCCCTGATTCCCTGGACTTGAAGCTATTTGCAGACAGACAAAGACAAAAAGAGATTCAAAACAAAAGAGAAAGATGGTGAGACAGGCTGCAAGCTACAAGCTAGTCAGCCAGCTACTGTTGCCACTGCTGCTGGTACAGCGACTACAGCTCCTCCTGTTACCGCTGTACTATTTGTCTTACAGTCCACTGTGTGAAGAACGAACAAGAAACAGTAATACAAAAATGTAGAGGCAAAGCAGCACAAAAAAACCAAAATCTTTTTAAAGGAAATTGAAAGAGATATTCCTGTGATCACATTTTACCCTGCTCTTTGTCTCAGCAGAGCTTTCTCTTCTTCTGACCACCTAAGAACAAAATGCATAAGAATTGTCTCTGGATTACTGTTGGGTTCATTGATTCACAGTGTGAATACAAAGCATATTCTCTTCCTGTTGGGTCTAGATAGAAAATACCCATATGTGATCAGTTAATCATCTGGAAACGTAATATTTATATTTATATGTTTTTTATATTTATATTCTATATGTCATTGTACATGGTGTGTGTTTATGTCTTTTAGAACTTGGTATGGAAAACCTTAAAAAGAAGAACACTGTGTGAGGAGTGCAGAGAGGAAAAAAATAATGAAAAGAAGCAACTTTGATGCTCTGAGGTAAAGCAGAGGAACAAATAGACAGATGCAGAGAGACAAACAATGGACAGAATGAGATAACGTGGGATGAAGAGATAAACGGAGGTAGGGACAGATACAAAGGAATTACACTATGTGAGCCAGCACCTGGAGGGTTTCTAACAGCTTGGACCATGTTCTTGTCATTTTGTGTGTGTATTTGTGTGCTCGTGTGACAGGTGAACAGAGGCAATGTGTCACGGAGCAGGACAGACTCCGCATGGCGTAGTGTTCTATCAACTCTGCCAAAATACGCTCACACACACATGAGCACGGCACTCACAAACACTTAAGCGGCTGAGAAATAATTCTAGAGCAGATGACTTTGGTTTTTCTCGCTCTTCTTGAACCTGTCTCAAGGGTAAAATTCATTCTTGCTCTGGAGCTGTTTTATTCTGACTGTGTGTCACGCATTATAATCCAAATGTGGCTCCAACTGTGTGAAAAAGTTTGAAGTTTTATGTTAGCGTAAACAGATTTGTATAGTTTGACATCTTCTGAAAGTTGCTTGGTTACAGTATGGAAATTATTAATTCATATCATGTCAGGTTTATATATATACACACTGAAAAAATTTTACACTGACATGTTTTTAATGAACTTTTTGTCAGCCATATACAATGGGGGGGGGGTTCTGTTGTCTTGCAGTATATCTATTAACTCATTGGTTTGCGCTGTTTCTCTTTCTGCCCATTGGCTTGTTTATTAATTGACTAATTGTCAAATATGGTCTAATATATTCATGTGATTTCATTTAGGTAATCTCAGAGCAATATGTAACTAAAACAAGGAATCGTATTTGTGTTGTGTTGCAGATTTTACTGATCAGCTTTCATCTTCTGTTAATTTTAATTATTGTCCGGTGATTGCTGGTACAGTCCGGATCCCCAAGTTGAAGAACCACTGGAGTAAAGGACGAGGGTTCAAATCTAAATCGTTGTTCCAGTTTATGGGTGTGTGGTAAACAAAAAATAAAAAATAAAATGAAAAACTGCCTCCCCAGGGACTCATGCAGATTGAGCATGTGCATTTATATGACCGTGACATGGAAATCCAGTACATTTTACTGAATTATGTGAACTGGACTGGCAACATTTGTGCATTCATTTGTACATCTACATTATGTGTACATATTTGTTTAGGCATGTTCCGTGCTTCCTTAAATGCAAATCTTATATTATCTTGCCTGTATTTTCTTAATGGATTCTTGTGTGTGTGATGTGAGAGAGAGTTAGATCATTAATCCTGAAACCTTCCTTGTTTTTTCTGTAACAGTGTGACTCAAATGCTTCATGTGGCGTTCAGGAATGATAGTTTTTTGTGTGGTGGGTGAGGTCATTTACTATTTTGTGTAACACTTCCAGCAGGGAGCCCTCACTTTTTGCTTTAAATCTGGTGTCGATCTATGGGTGTTTACCTTTGACATTGTGTGTGTGTGTGTGTGTTCCTCATTCTGAGAGTATATTTTGGTTGTGTTTACTAGTTCAAACCTGGCTGTTTGGGCCAATAGCAACAGGGGAGGGGAAGTCCCCATGGGAGAAAGAAAGGGAAGGAGCACTCCAAACAGGACATGGTCAGAGAGGTCACCCCAGGTGGGGTGATAGAGCAGAAAAATGGACATCATGACCTGGCTGGACAGAGAGATGTCTGTAGAGGGACATTTACATTAGGACAAAGAGAGGCACAGAAATGACTGGAAGACACAGTGAGAAAGCCAGACAGAGAGAAATATAAGAGTAGGAGGGGAGCAGGGAATACGTGTCAGTGGGATATTAAGGGCAAGGGGTGCGTTTATTTTCGATCTGCTCCCGAGGCAGCATCCTGTCCTGGACGGGTGGGGCTAAAGACAAGCCAGGGAGTAGAGGAAACGGGCTAAGACAGCCCATCTGCTAGTCCTGAACACACACAACCACACACAACCACACACAGACATTGACATGCTCACTCTGTTGGAAGAGTGTCAACTCTGAGCTATAAATACACTGAACCCAAAGAAGACCACAAGGCGACTAAGGTGATTTTTCATTTAGTGTTAAAAACAGCAGTGGAGATGGGGCACACTCCCACACACACATACACACAAACTCACACACACATACTCAGGCACACAGCATTCAGTCTGCCTCCAGTTCCTGATAAATGCAGGCACAAGTGCACACACAGACATACTGTTTGTTCCAACAGTAGTGTTTCCTCTTCCTGTGACTTGGCACCTACATACCAAGACATAGTTGTTACATCATTACAGAGAAGCACAGTGTAGGTGTTTGTGTTTGTGTGTGTGTGTGCAACAAGTCCTTTGTATACGACCCATAGGAGCGTTTTGAACAGCAGGGGCCACAGATTTATAATAACCACCGCAGTTCAGTGTTGTGAAATTTTGATGGATAAATGATACAAGCTTGCTTATTGATGGTGCACAGGAAATGAAAGCAGCCTGTTGTGTGACAGTCCTGTGGTTTGTTGACCTCACATATATCCAGCCCGGCCTCCTCTGAGCAAAGACTTTGTCGTCCACAATACTGTTCATTGCTCCGATTGTTGTTCTTGATGCCCCGAAAGGTCACCCAAGAAAATGATATCCTTGTGAGGAGTCAACAAACATCCTATACAGATAACCTAATGGCTCCTTCTTTTACAGTAAGACAGCCTCTTATATTTGTGTGTCTGCTGTATATCAGATTGTGTGTCTTAATGTGATGTTTCAGGATGGCAGATGGTTTATAGAGATGGAGCTGACCAGGAATTACACCGGTCATGTGCATGCACACAAAGATACACACATGCTAGTTAAAGGTGACAGTGTTGCTCCTCTAACTTTACAAAATACAACCAGTGTCGTCACCACAGCACAAATGGGCATACACAGTTTTCATCTGTAATGCAGCACATAGACAGGAGGAGCAGGACAAGGCAGATTAGATTTTCTCTTATCCCCATCTCTTGGTTTCCTCTGTCATCCCCCTCTGCCTTTCCCCATGAGACTGTGTGTGTCTGTGTGTGAGAGAACTACTGTGTATTCTAGTCTTTTTTTTTTTTTTTTCCTGGCATCATGCGTCTGTGCATGCATGTGCTCTTAGCTGCAAATGCAAGTCTGTGAATGTATTTGTGTGTGTGTGTGTATGTGTCTGGCAGTGCGTGGGTAATGCGACAGGGCCATATTTCCCCTGGGTGTGTGGCTCTGCAGGCTTTAGCCTCGCTCTCTCTAAGCAGTTTAGGAAAACAATGACAGGCCTCTGTATTGACTGGTCTGGTTTGGCCTGGCGTGGAAGATGGGCTGTTGTCACCAGAGCGTGCACACCCTCTGCTATGAAAACGGCGGTACAAACATACTGAGGTAATGGCCATTCAAATGATCTTTTAATTAAAGCCATTCAGGTTGCTCCACAGTGACGACTACAAGCATTTTAACAGATCACACTTTATGTTTAAACAGACTGAATAAACACAAAGTAAACTAAAAGCTGCTCATACTGATCAAAGTGCTTATGTTCAGACTACAGCCAGGATCACTCAGATCTGGCTCGCTGTTGCATTATTGTTCAAACTATAAATATTAAGGTTGAGGCTTTTCTTGTATGATGTAAAGAGATAACAGTAGTTGTCGTCCTCTTAGTCTTTATTTACACTATCATGTCTTTTTTACACATATTTTACAAAAGTCATATATAAGAAATAAGATTTCATTTATACTCTTCCAGCAGGGCAGGGGATATTATCCCTCCACTTCACTGGAAGGCTTTTATTGTGAAACCTTTGCAGGTGTGGAGTTTCCTTCCAGGCAGTTGAATTTACCTTCGCACAGTCCCAGAAGTACGGTAAAGACAAGAAATAAAGAGTGTGCCTCCTCCTTACCCCACCCAGCATGCTCCCTCTCCTCCTCCTGTCTCCCATTTCTTCTTTAGAATATATCAATTACTCTGCTGTAGAGCAGATGTCACACTGTGAAATGCACACACACACACACACACACACACACACTTCTGATTGATTGCCGTGCCGCATTACCAATACCAAGCTCCCAACCAAAGCATAAATGAAGAGAAGTAAGGGAGGTGTCAGATGTTGTGTGTGTGTGTTTGTGGGTGTCAATCAGAGGTGTGTAGCGTGGCAGGCTGTCATCTACACGTTCATTACATTCCTTTCTCATTCCTCGCTCTGGTCTTCCTCCCTCTTCCTCCTGCTCTCCTCCCTCCTCTGGGCTATTTCCAGCAGCCCACTGCAGCGCTGTGAGCTCCTCCGGGGAACAGCCGTGGCCTCCCTCCATCCATCCCTCCCTCCTCTCCCTCTGTCCTTCCTCTCCATCCCTCACTCTGTCTACAAATCAATACGCCAGCAGTTGGACCCAAAGAACCTGAGGGAGAACACACACACACTGCCATAAGTCAGTTCTGGGGACATTACATACGCTGAAATTAATTTCCTGGTGATTTATGTCAACTGTCATTACTGCTTGTCTAACGTTAACCTTAAACCACTGATCCAAAAGTCACTTTGAGTCTGGACTCTGTCTCCATCCCTCCATCCATGATGGTGATGCCCAAAAGGAGCCTCTGACAGAAACACACTCCTTCTCCTTTCCTTTCTATCTCCTTTTTTCTCCTCATTGGTCACATATGGTAGTAAGTAGGTAGTAGGAATGTGAAATACAAGGGTTAAATGATGAAGGCCAGGCATGATGCACTTTTCTGCTCTCCCGTGTTTAACATGCTCATATAAAGAGGAGTGAGCCTGACCTCTTCTGGCAGCGGCAGGAAGTGTAGCTGCTTCGCTTTGGGATAGAACGGAGAGGTGGAGGAAGAGAGAGAGAGAGAGAGGGAGGTGGGTTTTCTATCATAATGGGGTCAGTGGCTCCCAATGAGATCTGTTTCCTCACCAGAGGGGCAGCCACACAAACACACACACACTCTCACACAGAAACACACTTATTTTTTTTGCTGTCCCAACCCTTATTTTGCTCATTTATGCACCCATTTCTCTGTATCCTTTCTGCTGCAGTTGTCACTGTGTGTGTGTTTTTAGGGCATTAATACCCTTTGCTTTTCTCTGGACAGGCTAGTTTGGCCTCTAAAGCTGAGTGACAGACAAATAAACACAAACAAACACACACAGCCATACAACATATACAAACTCCCCTCTCTCTCTCTCCCTCTCACACACACTCACACACCAGAGGGCTCAACTAAAACATGCACAGGAAGATAAGGGCCATAGAATGACAAATAAGTATTTATCAACCCCAAACCACATATAATCCCTCCCATTTCTCTCCCCATCCGCCCCTCCTCGCTTCTCTGTTCTCTTCATCCCCCTATCCCCTCCTCTTTTTTCATTCTCCCATCCGCTGCTCCTTTTTGTCCTTTTTCTCTGTCTGTAGTGGGGCCTATCTGCAAGAGAGAGCGATTAATCTGAGAAAGCTGCTTTTTAGTGTTACTGATGATGGAAGAGGGGGGGGTGCCTTGATTGGGAAGATCTCTCTGGGATTTGTGTGCATGTGTTGTGTGGGTCTGTTGGTGAGTGTGTGTATATGTAAAGAAGAGGGGATGATAGGAAAAGATTTCAGAGGGAATATGTTTGTGTGTGAGAGAGAGAGAGAGAGAGAGAAAGAGAAAAGTTGTACAGTGGAGGAGGAAAGTATCTTGGTGGAAAATTCTGACACACACACACACACACACACACACACACACACACACACAGATTCCCAGAGAAATCCTTCCAATCATCTCCCCATCTCTAACGCACGCACGCACACACACACACACACACACACACACACACACACACACACAGATACACACAGTATCTCCCAGCCTTACATGTGATAGTAGCTGAATTCCAAACTGGCAAATCCAGATTATCATGAGTCCAGTTCCCCGTTGTAGCAGATATGGAACAGCCGCAGAGGATTGACTGTGGAGGTGTGTGTGTTTGTGTGTGTCTGTCTGGGTGATAGGCAGATCATGAATGGTGATCATGTGTATCTTTTTGTCCAATACACTCCTGACACCCCAAAGTGAAGCTTGTGCTAGTTTAGCCCCAGTTATTGGTGTGTGTTTGTGTTTCTGTGAGAAAGTTCAGTGTAGTATAAAGTACCCAGTGTTTGTGTTTGTGTGTGTGTGTGTGTGTGTTACTATAGTCTATACCTCCTCTTCTCTCACTGCTGTTGTGAATTTTAATTTAGAAAAAAGCAGTTTTTTTGCATTGTGATTATGTATTGATGTGTGGCACACTGATGCCTTTGGAGAGATGTGAGTGTAGGCGTCTCAGAGGTATGGAGATGGTCTCAGTAAAATATTAATCACAATATCAAAAGACACGAGGGTTTCTCACAACTGAATAAACAAATCGAGGGGCTGGATTCCCACATATAGGAAATAAAATCAAACTAACACCATATGATCTGTAATTATTTGGTCCCATCCAAAACCTGGTTCTGTTGTGTTTGAGGAGAAGATTTCTTTCTAGGGATGAGGGTGTGAAATAATTTGGTGCATCCATCAGTGAATGTTGTAATGTGATCTGCTCGTCTGTTGTTGTATTTTCTCTTCCTCTTTCTGTTCTTTCCTCAGACTATGTATCAAGCGAAGAGGCCTTGCTGTCTGTGCTGTGGGAGGCAGTTGTGTTTCTGTTCTCTTCTGTTCTATTATTGGGTGGGGGGGGCAAGTGGAAAGCACTATGCTCACGTAGCCCATTATTTCTCTCATCATGTGTTCTCACTTTTTCTTTCTATCTCTCCCTCTCCCTCTCTCCCACCAGAACCACACACTGAGTCAGCACGCGCAGTGAGACCGAGGCCCGGCAGGATCTCTCGGCTCAGCCAGGGCCCCCAACCTGGAGCCGGCAGGGGACCCCCATCTCCAAATCACAGCCAATCAAAGTGTCATTTGCTACTCACATGTAAAACTCTAACGATCGCGCCACTGGGCGCGGCTATTAGAAGCAACGGGGGAAAGGAATATTAATGGGATATGCTATTAAATAAAGAAAGGAAAAAGTGGGTGAGAGAAACAGTAAGAGTGAGATGAAGGAAAGAGAGGAGTGAAAAAAGGTATTGTACGTGCAGTATTTTTTATTGTCCCTGCCAATGCCCCCCCCCCCACCCCAACCTGCTTCCTTGTCCTCCCCTTTCCTCTCCTTCCACCTGTCACTCCCCAGGCCATGCATTTTATTTTTTTGAACAAATCGAAAAGAAAAAAGCAAGAACCCACCTCTTATTTTGAGATTTTTAAAAAAATAGATTGTAGGAAGAAGCTTCACTTTCTCGTCCCCTCAGTTGCTTATTGTATTCAACTTCATAGGTGCCAATTTCTTTAATTCTTTTTTTTTTTTCTTTCTGCCATATGCGCTTATTTTCTTTTTAATTTTTGTACCTTTTTAGTTTTTCGCCGTAAGTAGGTACTTGTGCTGTGTTGTGATTGTTTGTTTGCCGGTCGTAAAATTCCTAAATTTTTTCCCTCCAAACTCTCCTTTTTATGATTATTGTTATATATTTTTTCCTTTTTGTAATTACTATGAAAAAAAATGACATCAAACAAAATAAAGTGCAGAAAACCATACAGATGTTTCTTTTTTGGATTGGGTTTTCCAGTCTCTATGGGGCCTATTATGGTTATTGTAAAAATAAGTATCATCAATTTCAGTGCGTCTGGTCAATGACTGCTTTTTAAATGTGAATTAACCAGATTGCAATAATCTAGTACAGACAAAAAGATAAAACAAATAAATAAATGACAAATAAACAAGTCCTGTGTGATGTGCATTTATTCAAAACAAATGCATTTGAAAGCTGGAATATATATTTATTGATGTGGCATCAATCCACAATATTGCTTTCTTCCTTGTGCAATATTGTTCATGTACGATGGAAATTGTACTGAGATGAGTCGCTACATGTTCCAGTGAAGCAATTGTTGCAATCAGCTTGAGTTTATTGATACAGAGGAAAGTAAAAAAATAAATAAATCAGTAGATTTTCTTTTTCTTGTGAGACGTGTTTTCAGACAGAATTAAATCAATATATTTGCATGACTCTTCAGAAGACATTTTACTGGTGTGAGCATAGTGACGTCAGAGGATTCATACCTCATACAGTTCCTGTTACCTGACAATTGCACCTTGAGGGGAAAAGACTACGGTGACATTTACTGAGTAAAATGTAATTTTCCTTAAATGAATGAGTTTCTTTCATGGGTGTGCAAAAGGGACATACAGGTTACAAAACATTCAGACAGATAAGATAGAAGGAGGGTCACAGTCTGTATGTCCCAGTTGTTTTGCTTTTGATAGAGATATAAAGGTAAAATACGCAGTTTTTCTTATTAATTCAGATGCAGAGCACCAAAACAGCCCGTTGGATGTTTGTCTCAATTCATCTGATGAACTTGATACCTGATGGATCAAAACGATAATCAGATCTGTGAGACTCCACAACTGGTCCCATATGGGAAAGACAATGAGTCAAAAAAAAAAACACAACCAAAACCACCTAAAGCCTGCACACATCTGCTTTTATTAGAAATAAGACCTGATCTGTATGACCAGAAGGAATTATTACAGCAAGAAAAGCAGGTTTGCATATGATCCCCTGACTATTGTTTCAGACATTCTGGAAAGCTGTCCTTTAAACAAGCCACTCCTCAACGGGCTGAAATCAGAAATGGGAAAGATGCTGAAATGTTTCAAATATTTCTAAAATGTATTTTAAGGTGAGTCAGTCAGCCCAGTGTGCACTCAAAACAAGAAAAATGTCCTCATCAGCTTCTTGCTGATATCTTACTGATTCACTATGTAAATTTACAGTCTGCAGAAGGAGGCCGGAAATAAAAGGCTGACACCTTAGATTGTGTTTCAGGGCTGGAACTGCAGCCGAACGTCTGCAAGCCACATTTCACTGTTACATACTGTTTGGTATGCAAATTACATTTCAAAAACTTCAGTGTGAATACCAAATGATCTTTTTTTGTATGATTTTCAGGGCAGGTTGGATGTCATGTCTGAATGTAGATTTTTTGCTGTGTGCAGCCTTCTGTTTGAGCTGTATGAGTGCAGCAGAGTTTCTGCAGTCCTGCCAGAGGGCTGATGGTCGGCCACCCAAACACACCACCACAGTGTGAGGGCAGCAGGGCGGGATATCATCACAACACTCATCTGGCTATTGCTTGTGTATCAGTGGAGCAGTAAAATTCACACGTGTGAGTTCCTGTATGTAAATCAGCTGGTTTCAAAAACAAGAGGGAGTTCATCCTGCACGGCTGACTCTCAGAGCATCATATTAGTTCAATAAATAATAATTATTATATTGATTGGTCTTGTGATAAATAGTTTAAAAAAAACGGACCTAAGTCCAAGATGTCGGACTACATAACTGAATCTAACAACCACATGCTCACTTTTGTCGCTTTTCACCCCAAGTTAAAGGGAAATAACTTGGAAATGGGAATTTACGAGGCTGACTCGAATGCAGCAGTGAAGCTGTTTATTTACACAGTTTAAAGCTCTTTTCATTGAGCACGTTTTTCTGTTTATTGTTTATTATCTCCCATTGTCAGGGATCAGGGATCCCTTGGCTGACGCAGACAGTCCCTGACTGACACTTCAACCTGCCGCACAAGTTTGTTTTAGCAAAATATGGATAAAAGACGCTTTTTTGTCAAAACGTTGCATCTTCTGAATTTAAGGAAGTTTGAAGTTTTGTGTTGTTATATCTTCATTTCTTTATTTTTTCCCTTCCTTCATCACCTGGTAAAATGAATGTAGGGGGTCTGTGTGTCAGTCCGTGTGTTTCCGGGTCCAGCCCAGCCGGCAGCAGTCGCTCCAGCCTCCCTCCTCCGTGCAGCCGCGACGAGCCCCGCCGGAGCCGGAGCCCGGGACCCGAGACCCGCACCGAGCCGAGCCGAGCCGTCAGCACCCGGACGCTCCTGTAATTCATGTGTTTTGCTTTCACGAAGCAGGTGGGCTGGGCTGGGCTGGGCTGGGCTGGGGGGGGCAGCAGGGCGGGCAGCGGACCAGCAGGAATTATGGCAGCGTCGCTTCTCTCCGAGACCGACATCAGGCACCGGTCCATGGCGGAGGAGGATCCGAACGGGAACGAGCACGGGGCGGCTGCACGCAGCGCGGCGCCTCGCTGGGGACCGCAGCACGCCGGAGCTCGGCAGCTGGCGAGGCTCTACTCTCCCGGTGAGATCCGATTTGTTGCTCTTGTCGGTTAACCGGGCCCAGGACGAGCCGAGGCCTAAGAGCCACAGTGCGACATCAGCGCTGACTGATGATGAAGGTGATGGATGATGATGATGATGATCCTGTTTACAAACAGCTAACAGAGGCTACATGCTAACAGTGGTGTGTCAGTGAGTGTGAATCCTGCAGCCTGATTTAAACCTGCAGCCTGATTTTAAACCTGCAGCCTGATTTAAACCTGCAGCCTGATTTTAACCTGCAGCCTGATTTAAACCTGCAGCCTGATTTTAACCTGCAGCCTGATTTAAACCTGCAGCCTGATTTAAACCTGCTGTGAGTTGTTGCATTAAAGTGTGTGAAGGCCTTGTGTCTACATCCAGGAGGACAGCAGTGTGTGTCTGCAGCCGGTCCCTCACACTGTTCACACTGCCCAATAACAGTGAGCTATACAGGAAGACACACATACACACACCAGGCTTTACCTCTTATTCCTGCAAGAAGGGGATCAACCTTCAGCTCGAAGGTTGATCTCCTCAGACAGCAAACATTAGTGAGACTTTGAGAGCACCAGGAAGCTAAAACTAAGATAATAAGATGAAGCACGACAGCATCCGTATTGAGGACGTATATTAGATCCATATGATCAGTGACAGACAGTGCAGTCCTGCTTTTCAAACTTCCAAACTGACAAAGGCATGTCTGTGGCCCCAGACATGGAGTCTATTGTCCAGATCTAGGGAGGTCTACAACAAGATCAGGAAAATGTATCGGCTGTCCTTGTTTCAAAATATATTTGTCTTGATTTGTGAGTTGAACAGGTCCTGTAGTTTGTTGCCTTCTCTGATTGTGCAACAATTTAATGACTCTTTACTGACTTAATCATGAAGTTAAGTAGAAGCTGAGACGGAGTTTGAGACAGTAACCAATTTCATGTCATCAGGGTTATTTTGGCTTGGAAAGTCTGGAAGTCTGTGAGAAATTTTGAGCTGTAGAGTTTGTACGGCATGAAAATCCTCTCAGAGTTACATTATTTGAAATGTCGGGTTCAGTCATTGTAGAGTTTGACCTGTGTGAGGCATCTGATGTCAGAGTTTATCTGCATCTGCTGCATCAAACTGGATTCTGTCCTTTTAAATATCTGTCTCAAATCTTCCCCAATTTTATGGACATACGATAACATGAAAGTACAATGAAGCTACTGCAGTAACACAACATGAACATTTGAAGAGCAGGTGAACACCCCGTACACACGTTTAAAATTCCCTATCATGAAAAACCTTGAAATAAAAGAACTCAGTGAAGGCCCGTTCTCCCACATTATTGATTTCCATCTTTATTTGATGCCAGTGAAGTTGTTGCCTTTAGCCTGGATGTGTCTTTCGTCTCAGGACAGAATGGGTCTGTTGTACAGTCCACAGCAGTAATCCTCAGGTTCAGCTCCTCAGGGTCCACAGTATTCCTGGTTTCCTTCTTTACCACCCGTTTAAATTCATCTGGCGTCTCGGACCAAATAAGTCTCTGATTAGACATCTAGGATGAAAACTGCCTGCTAGAATAAAGACTAAGCTGCAGTCTGGACTCTGGAGACAGCGGTTTAGGGCCGACGGTCCACCGGCCCCTGATCGTTTCATTAAATGACGGTGGATGTTATTTCCTCCATCACAACAAAGTGTTGTTTTTGTATCTTGACCTGAAGGCATGTCGTGGCTTGTGTCGTTGAAGCCTTTCCCATCGGCTACACTCCTACAGCAGTATTTTGTCTTTACATTTGTAATTACCTTTTTGGCCCACACTTATTTGTGTCAGGATTTTCTTTAAAGCTCCAGGAACCCGATCATGATTTTCAGGATGATCTGCTCCTGCGTTCCCAAAAAGGCACATCATATTTCTTAACAATCTATTATGGTACAGTCTATTATGGTATTTTAGTTTGACTAAAACGTTTGTTTTTTGTTTTTTTTTTAAGCTCAGTCTCTTTACCCTGGTGTAAATAAACAGCCAACGTTATTGTCAACATTATCACCAGCATTATTGTTTCTGTGATTAGACTTACTAATTTCCAATATAGAAATATATCATTGAACGAAAAGGCATTTTTCAAACCTTGACCTTATGAAACACATTTGTTGCTACTGAATTTTGATATCCAGCTCTAATCACGTCTCATCTTCAACATTTATTTGTGTTCATCTGGTTTAGATCAAATATGGACTAAAAAAACTTGAATCAGTATGAAAAACGGAGGCTTTTTATCACCAAAGTTGCTGATTTGGGCTCAGTGATGGAAAGTGTATTGTGCCTCAGACCTTAGCAGAGCAAACCTGTCGGACCAGTTGTGCATCAAGCTGGACTGTGGCACACTTTAGCTTGACCATCTGCCCCGCTTCTCACTTCACTGAGCATTTTAATTGGCTCTGGTCGAGCCACGGTGGCCACTTGTTAACACTTCTTAAAATAGGATAGATGAACAGAGGAAAGAAAGGTTTGCATCACCAGGACTGTGTTATTGTGACGTTCACATGAGTCGACAACATTTATCAGTAGGTCCTGAACAGTGAGCGGTCCTGCTCACAGAGCGGCCACCTCTGGCTCTGTTTGCTGTGAGTCCACTGTCACCGAAAACCGTCTTCTGTCCTCACTGCCAACTTGACACTGTTAAAAAGTTTAGTTTTGTTCGTCCTCTGTTAGTGTGCAGCCTTTACTTCAGTGGAAGAAGGTGAGACAGGAGCTTCTCTGTGTGTAAAAGAGTCACCTTCACCATTAATGAGATTAGATCTACACTATTGTTCCCTTTCATTACATTAGAGAGATAACCATCTCTACTCTGGGATCAGTAAACACACACACACACAGAGTTGATTTAGCCTAATTAAAGCTGAAAATGAGCTCATGATAGAAAGTGAGTTGTTGGACCAGAAACAACAGATTTTGTGTTTGTTTTGAATTGTATCTTCATCTTATTCATACATCCCAACATCGATTAAATTCACCAGCATTAACACTGACAAGAATAAATATACAGACAGTTTAAAACCGGCTCATAATTTCCAGTTAAACTGTTAGCAAAGTGCCATTAGTAGGGCCTATAAAATCCGAGATCACTGAATCGTGGACGGAATTAGACATTAAAAACGGAATTCATTATTAACACGGAACTGGCTGACATTTTACATCAAAGTTTTTTTTTGGGGGGGGGAATAAAAAGGAACATATCTGTCTGGAAAATTCTTCGAGGGGGTCACTAATAATGCACCTCCCCTACCGTCTGAGTGCTAAATCACAGAGTTTACAGTAACACAAAGAGGTTGACTATCATGTGCTTCAATGGAGATGTCAGTAATCGGTGGACAACCAAAAAGCAGGGGGATAGAAGAAATGGAAAAGTTTATAGTGGATTTGATATTTCCACCAAAGTTGTGGGAAGTTGCTGTGTGGAAGCATTAAAGTTTTCAGTAATAACTGAAGAAATTGTCTATATTTCATTACTTCTCTGGGTTAAATTCACGTAAAATGCTAAAAACTTAATTCTCAAACATTAAAACGGATTTCATAGGGCTCTACTTGTGTGGTTGATGATTATTGATGCTAGAGAATGACAGACTATAGGTGAATGCAATTCCATGTCCAGCTATTGGTGGCAGCAGTGAGCCGAATAGGCACCGTCAATAAGACTGACAGAAGAAGACTGTCATTAAAATGAACACAACGATTTAAATGAAAAATACAGATGGAGGTTGCTGATCTACCAGTTTTCTGCCGTGTGCCTTGAGCGGCACGGTGGCGTAGTGGTTATAGCTGTCGCCCCGCAATAAGAAGGTTGCAGTTCGATTCCTGTTGTGGGCAGCTGATCTAGGTGAATTTGTGACGGAAAAAATACGCCAAGAGAGATGGGACCTCTCCAGAGAGACTAGAGAGTAGACCAGACTAGACTAGACTAGAGACTGGACCCCTCCACAGTGAGCGGACCCCTCCAGAGACCAGACCAGACTAGACCAGAGACTGGTTCCCTGAGAGACTAGACCGGACCAGAGTGGACCCCTCCAGAGACTAGACCAGAGACTGGTTCAGTTAAAGTTAAAGATGAAATGAAAATGGTTGTGGATACACAAAGCTGTCCACACACAGTATCATTTCTCTGTAGGTGCAGATGTCTAAGAATCAACATCGTCACATACAAACTGTTGTTGTAATATATTACCAAATAGAATAAAATAACACTTGTTTTGTCAGCGTCCGACCTGATGTGCCATTTAAAGGGAGGAGCTGTTAACGTACCTCAACTTTACCTCTTTGCTGGGCAGCAATTGTGCAGTTTCAGAGCTTCCTGTCGCAGCTGAAAGCATAAAGGAAGGTGAGGAAAAGTAAATGAAAACAGTGAAGTTAAAATGAGCTGAACGATATGAGCCTATTACAATACAAAAAAAAAAACTGTGATAGTGTTGCTTTAGCCTCGTGACATGTTTCAACAAAAAGCTCTTGATGATTTTGTTACAAAATGATTTCTTATTATTATAATTGTTATAATTATTGATTGTTATTATAGAAAAACACACACAGGACTAAATGAGAAGGAACCGTGGTTGTGTTAACTTTGTCAGTCTGTTGTTGTTGAGTGTTGTGCTGTTGGATGGTTAAGAGGATCACATATGCATTTGGGGTCCTGACACTTTATCCCCCGTCACTTAGTGGCCACAGAGCTTAGTAAGCAGACTGATACGGTAAAAATAGTCCAGACGAGGCGGCGATATAGGCAGCATTCTGACGCACAAACTGCTGTGTTACACAACAAAACTCAGCATTGGAGTTTACACTAAACCTCAAACTGATTTTATTGCCAGCAAGAGGAAGAAAACCATGTAGAAGTGCAACATTGTATTTATCTCAATGCGGTTTGATGCTATTTGGCTGATGTCATGTTTGCTTTCGACGGGCCGTTTTGTGTTGTTGTAGCTTATTTGTGTGTAAATGAATTGATGAGACATATTATTGTTCTGCTCCACCGTCATGTTTCCATTTCATGCCAAGTGAGCCCCGCCTCCATGCTCCCAGACCCCACTGGTGGTCGTCCCCTCAGCTTCACCTTTGACCCCGGGTCTCTCCTGTTTGACCCGATCATATGCTGGACTCTGGAGTGAAATCAAAATCAGAGCTAACTCTGCTCAGCTTTAACATCAGGGACTTGAACATTTGAACATCTAAAACAAACTTTCAGTAGTACAGTACCTTATGAATGATTTCAGTTTTGCCTCGTACATAACGTTCGCTCAAATAACTGTTGCAAAGTAGACAGTAACTCACACACACACACGATTTTAATAACAATCTCCCAATACTAAAACACTTGATGGGTTTTTTTGCGTATTGTGATCGTTCTAGTCCCGGCCCCCTCCGGTCACCCTCCCCTCCTGCCGTAGGTTCATGTGATCTAGTAACTCGGAGGGAGCGGAGGATTCTTCTAAGTCACCATGAAACTTCACCTCACTCTAAAAATGTGTTTTCAAAAACAATATAAACCTGATTCTGTATCAGTTTTTCTGCAAAAATGCTCTATAAATACGGCCTTCGGTCATTAATCGCTACTTCATAACTTTTTTTACATTAAAATGTTGTTTTTTTTTTTCAATTTAGATTTTCAGTTTTCAGTGTTTTGCATTTGTTCAAGTGTCACAAAACTACAGCTTCTGCCACTGAAGGACAATGGCAGCCGTCAACCACAATACAGTCAAATGTCATTTTGGAAAAACTTCCTCAGTTTGTGATTTAAAAAAAAAACAAAAAACTGTCCTAGCTGTTATACTAGAAAAGAATAAATTTCTGTGTGAACTTTTTCACCTGGTAAATCTCCAAATGACTTGTAAGCTTTCCCTCATTTCTGCCAAAGGGCACAGCAGGCTGCAAGTGGAAGATATGCTCAGTAACGCTAACAATGCTGCCGAGCCATTTTATGAAAACTTAAAAGCAAAAATGTTTCCCACATGCTGACAAGTGTCTGTTAAGGAAAGAATAAACAGCTAAAGCTTCAAAATGTCAAAGTGTCCATTTAAGGGAGCGCCATGCTGTTATGTGCTGAGTTGTTTGGGTCTGGTTCAGTGCTAGTATGAGGTAAATCTAAATAGCAGTTCGGCTTGTTAGAGTTTGGAGAAGTTAGATGAGGCGTTGGCAATGCTCCATAGAGCTAAACATGGGCTCATTACAGCAAAGCTAGGATGGACAAACAGCTGGAGACGTCTCCTTCCCCCTCTGTTTCTGCGTCTCTCCATTTCTCTCACAGATTCTCTATTCACCCCCTCATCTCTCTTCAGTCCTCCCATATGTCTGAAGTGTCACGGTCTGCTGACTGCCTCTCCTCTCCTCCTCTCATGTAATCTCACAGCGTTTCCTTTCTGCCCTCTACATTTTTCCGCGATATCTAACTCTAATTACACAAGAAACATGTATGTTTCGATCTGTCTTGTTAGTGTTTGTGCGTCTATCTTTTGCCTTGTATTGTGTGTGTGTGTGTGTGTGTGTGTGTGTGTGTGATCTTAAGTTACCCTGGAGGATCTGATGCCGGGGCCTCTTAGACCTCACTCAGCTCATCTGCTGGCTCACATGTCAACCTGCTCCCAATAAACACACATAAAGACGTTCTGCAGAACAGTCTTTAAGGTGGACTGCACACTTTACACATGTATGCTGTAAACAGATATATTTTTAGTTTGGTGACAATGAAACATCTTCTTGGATAATTGACTTGTGTGGAGAATTTCTTGCTTCGTAAGGGGAAGTCATCAAACAGTAACACTCAGATGATTTCACTGATTCTACTTTTAGAGAAGTCACATCCAAAGAAAGCTATACATAGCAAGAATAATTATTCATGTCTCCTTTATCAACATCATAGCAAGATATCACTTTCTAAAAGTGTCTGGATCACCTAAGGTGCTGTGGTGGGATGACACATCTTTAATATATTAAATCACTTAAAGTTTTGTATTTATCTTAAAACTTGGCACGTAGAGATGATTCTTCTAATCATCCAAGAATCCTCTCAGTCCGTCTTACTGGAGCATTTTTTTCATTTCTCTTCCGCAAGGCCGCGGCCTTGATACCATGATGACAGAAGCATCACGAGGTCATGAGATAGACCGTTTATTTTCAACTGTATTCATAAATGAGTCCGTCAACATTAACACTGCTCTAATTTAGAAGCCCATTAAATCCATTTAAAGAAAGAGCATGACACAGGTCCATTGGTAAATTTTGCAATTTCAGCTGTAAAATAAACAGCTACTGCTCGAGGTAGATGGTCCAAAAGATTTGGATTTAATTTCTCAGATATTCGCGGAGGTATTTTGGATCTTTTTCAATTCCCTTCAAAGGATTGCTTTTATCATGGTGCAGTGTTTTGTATAATTTTATTCTGTGTGGCGAGTTGACATTGAACTCCTATAGAAGTCCTGGGCAACTGCTTTGATCTGAAACTAGTAAAGAGAGAAACCTAAAGACAAAGTTAAGTTTTACCAACTTCCCATTGAAAAGAACTTTTTACATCATTTTATAGTTATACAGGGTTATTATTTTTTTTATCGTGAACTCGCCATCCGCATTTTATGTCCAACTTTTGTTGGAGGAGGTGTTTCAACAATTCCTGCAAACAATGAAATATCTGTGTGCAAAAATCCCTGCAATGTAAACTTATAGTTGGGTCAAGCCCAGGAATGGTGCATTTTCCACTTTATACTAGAGCGGCTGATTACAGGACATAAAGAGCAGACTTGATTTTCACAAAGAAAAGAGATGCCTCTGCTGTAGAGGAGTGACAGATCTGAAAAAAATCTGACTGACCTGAGTTCATCCTTTGAAGACGTACAGCTGTGACTTACTCTCTTCTCAGATGTGACGGTTCACATTTTCTCTCTCTCTCCCACACACACACAAACACACACACACACACACAGTGTTAGACTCCCAGAGCTACTGACCCCAGGGTCATGAAGGTCAGGGGTCAGAAGCCATCTGAGCGTGTGTGTTGGGCCCTGAGAGTAACACAAGCTGTGCGTGACTTTGACCTTTTTTGTGAGTCTGTGTGTGTTCTTGTGACCTCGGTGTGCGTTTGGCTGGAGTGGGGTTTTATAGTAGAGTCAGCAGAATCAGATCATTAAACTGCTCCACTGAGCTACTGTATGTATGTGTTTGTGTTTGTGTGGGCGTGTGTGTGTCTATAACTTGTTTTCTCACACTTTCCTTGAACAGTATTCCCATGATGTGTGAGCGCTGCTGGACTTCGCCAAGGAAAGAGAAAAGTGCGTTAATAAAATATAATAAACAGGCTAACATGTAGTGTAGGATTTAGGAAACATGTTAAATATTGCTTTATAAATATTTGATTGAATTTGTACACACATACCTTTTTTGTGTCGTGTGTCACACTAAGTGTGTGTAAATTGTATATTTCATTGTTTTTCCCCATATTCCCACTACAGCAACTTTGTGTTGCTGTAGTGGAAACACAAAGATCCAGCAGATTGATTTAGGTTTTCACTAAAACATCCTCAGGGGTTACACTAATGATTCTGGCAAGGGAGGTAAAATTGATCTGATTTGGATTGAAATAAAAATGTATTTTGTTTTTTGTTTGTTTGTTTGTTTTTTGGCTGATACTGTTGCTTTTGGTTAAGTAAAAGTGGATTGTGTTACTGCTGCAGGAAATCTGAACTAACTTCTTTATCCAGCTTTCTTGTGAGGAATAATATCCAATTATCCAAGTACAGGCCATTAGGCCAAAGGAATCAATTTACTCATTTCAGTTCTTCGTTTACTTATGGAAGTTAACTTTGGTTTAAATGCCATAAAATGAAGTTTTGATGTTGCACAATTACTGCCAGTTGTGTTGCATGACAGCATGTTCCTAAAAGGGAGAAGTTCCAGAAAAATCTGAAGTTGTGAAATCAAAGAAAAAGAAATTTTACTGATGGTTTCCAGTCTAAGAGTTGAGTCTAGATGTGGCTGCTGTCAGATGATATTTTTTAGACTCCCCAGCAGAGATAATGATTGCCGCATTTCTTTCTCTCTTCATCTCTCTCTCAGTCATGTAACGTCTCTCTTCTCCTGTCCCTCTCACTGGATGTCTGGTTGTGGGTTATGTTTACTCCCTGCCTTCCCCTGCAGCTGTCCCACAGACCTGCAGGCTACCAGCTTCATGTGGCTTGTTGACCTTGAAGACCAGATTATTGCCAAAATCAAACATACTTAAAAATCGGTTTGCGTTATTCTTAATTAAAACAAAACGTTTGTCTGGTTTGTGTTTCTACATCAGCTGCGCATATAACATTAACCCCATGATCTTTGGCTTCGCCTGACTGCTGCTGTCTTTAATCCCGCCACATTGATCTGGTTTTGCACACCTGTGTCTTAACTGTCAAATATAACGCACAACCTCCAGGCAACCAGTCAGAGAATTCACTGTGGCCTGGGTGTGAAGAGAATTATGACCTGACTCTAAAGTAAGATGTAGCAGATTTATACCGACTGCAGAATTAAACTTAATTGTAGTAACAAATAAAAATGAGGATGTATCAATGATAAATCAAATTCTAATAAGTTGGAAGGCACAGGTTGCTTTTCACACATATATTGTGTGTGATTTTATATAAAGACACAGACAAAGGTAATGCACAGTATACACACTGCGCACACACACGCACACACACAACATCCATCTGTGGCTTTAGGCAAGCCTTCTAGGCAGGATTTTACTATTGACCTTGACCAACACTGAAGAGGAGCTGGGAATGCTGTGCTTTTTCAGATGAGCTGTGTGTGTCTGTGTGTAATTATCCTTATGAGGGCCGCAGATGAATATGGTGGTAGCAGAAAGCCCAGGAGATGACAGGATGGCATACAACACACACACACACACTCACCTCACACACAAAGGAACACACACACATGATGGGATCTGTCCATCCTTTTTTTTGTGTCTCTGTGGAGGGGGGGGGGCTGTTGGAGCAGGGCCTACTTACACTGTCTCTCATGTGGGTTAAAATGTCTGTATGTGTGTGCGTTATTATGCCTGGATATATATGCATCTGTTTGTCTACATGCATTTGTGTCTGTGTGTGTGTGTGTGTATGTGTGCCTGTGTGTCATTGTGTCGGTATGCCGTTGAATCTCATTTCCCACATTCCACTCTTTGTTGCTGTTGAATCTACAGGGTAATGGATTTATTACGTTTGTCTGGCAGGATCGTGTGTTTGTGTGTTTGTGTGTGTGTGTGTGTGCACGTCCACATAAAGACATACATATTGTGTTTGTGGCTGTGTATCGATTCTTCATCTTTGGTATGTGTACTTTGTGTTGATGTTGGTTTTGTT
Organism: Remorina albescens; assembly: GCA_034769265.1. Classification (NCBI taxonomy): domain Eukaryota; kingdom Metazoa; phylum Chordata; class Actinopteri; order Carangiformes; family Echeneidae; genus Remorina; species Remorina albescens. Next base: position 54,421,199 of record CM068475.1, read on the forward strand.
TTTATGTGTGCCAGTGAGTGTGTGTTCGCTTGCTGTGTTTTGTACAGTTATTGCCTGTGTGTGTGTGTGTGTGTGTGTGTGTGTGTCCCAGGTTCTGTTCCACTGAGATCACATGAAAGGGAAGAGGCCCATGACTGATCCACTTCTAAACAGGGGAATTCGACCTCCCTTCTCTCTCCCCCTTCTTTCTCTCTCTCTCTCTCTCTCACTCTCACTCTCTTTGTGTCTCTCTCGCCCCTCTTTCCTTTTTACTGTCGTTCTCTCTCAGCATCTTTCTCCCTCGTCTCTCTCTGTCTCCCCCTCTTCCATTCTCTTCCTCTCTGAGCATGTGACCCACTTTCACCACCCACATCACTCTCTCTCTCCCCCTCTCTCTCCCTCTGTCTCTCCCTAAGTCCCATCTGAAGACAGTCTACAGAGAGCCAACCAGGGGACACGGAGAGAGACAGAATAAAAAGAGCAGCGGTGCTGTCTCCATGCTGCTCGTACACGCAGTATCACCCTCTGTGAGTTGGTGTGTTATGAGCCTGTATATCAGTGCCAGTAATTGGTGGACACAAAGTCTTTATGGCAGGTGGAGGTGATGGAGAAAAGAGGAGAGAAAGCAGGGGAGGGCGCAGTCAAGGCAGGTTGGCAGTTCTGACTCGGCCTTTGAGCTGCTGTTCAGACTCTGTGAGTTTCTCTTTGTCAAAGGCTCTGTAGGTGTTTTTCTTTTTTTCAGCCGGCTCACTTGTTGTTTGCTGTTTTTGTGTTCTCGCCTTTGGTTTTTGTCCCTCGCTGTGTTTATGTGTTCACTTGATTGGACGTCACAGAATCAGAAGGGGGGCAGGACTCTGTAGCACACCGTACACAGATACCAAGTAAAAGATCACGTCAGTGTGTGCATGTTTTCATTTGCAGATTATAGTCCTGTCTTCTTGTTGGATAATGACACACTCACATTCATCTGTGTCTTCTCTGATGTTGGACAGCTCACGGGGGAGTTGGTAAACTCCTGCAGCCAACACAGCTGGAAACATGCTCCTGCTATTCAATAATCAAGCTGCTTCCTGTTTCCTCCGTGCTGAGCCGTTTACTTTCCCTGGCCTTTTCCTATCTGGATTGCGCATCATTTCATTCAGCAGTGAGTCATTAAAGGGCAGTAAAAGTTAGCTCGGCTGCTAAGAGGACAGTTTGTCCACACCGTCTCCTAACTGTCGGTAACGGTACCTGTTGTGGATCAGTTGATACTCTGACAGAAGAGGTTAAATAAAAATCAATGCTCTAACAGCTAGCAAGCAGTAGTAGCTTCCTCGAAACTAGAAACCGAAGCTCTGTCCTCTGTCATGATGCTGTGATATTTGTCAGCAACACACATTTAAGTTCATCTCAGTTTACACGTTTAATGCTCAGCCTCATCAGGATACAAGTCAAAACCCACCCACTGTTCACAGATTCAGTTCAGTTATATTGTGGCCTTCTGATTGGTCCATTACAGTATGTGACATCATATTTCACCAGCTCAGCCTTTTCCACTTCAGACCTATCAGAAAAAAACTGAGAACAGCACAATAATACTTTATAATTATTGTAGAAATAATAGAAATAATGATATAATAGAAATACAAGTCACAACGTCCACCCAGGATACACAGACAGGCAGACAGGCAGACAGACACACAGACATGGAGAGACAGATAAAAACACCTACACCAACAGACACACAGCCAGACTCCATCCACCAAACTACTCAAAACCCTCTCTGTGGTCCTTCCTCCTGCAGACGGCGTCTCAGGGGCCTCGCTTTGCCACGATGGCACACACAGACTCACATGTTGGAAACACTACCAGCCGCACACAGTCACATTTGGTAATAAAAGCAAATCAATGGCTCTGTTTGAAACAGTTTCTGATTGGGTGTCTGTCAGGCTGACTTACATGAAGCATCGAGCCGCTCTTTTTGCTTCATGAACCTTAATCTGCAGTAAAACACTGTTCACTTGAGAAAACATCTTGTTTTGACCCTGGTTGGCTTTTTTCCCCAAAAGTCCCCACTGAGATGCCAGATTATAAGGAAATTGGTAAATCTCTTTTTACTCTAGTTTACTGTGGATGAAAGATGGAAAGAGATTTAGCCGGTTCATCGTGGCAAACGCTTGACTTCAGGCCCTTTTCTTTTCATAAGGAATAATGACTCTTGCCACTCTGTCTTTTCTGGCACTCCACATTTCTGTTGTTGTGTTTGAATTCGTTTCAGACTTGACCAAACTTGAAAGGGCCAACATGCGAAAAATGTTTTTGCATTGTCATTGTTGAATAAAAATGCTCGTCCTCCTGTTCTTCTAGCTTGTTTCAGTCCCTCGCCCTGTTTCTCTGTTACCTGACAGCAGAGGAAGGTAATGGGGTCTACTCTCCATCTCCCCTCTCCATTAGGCCATTAGTATTCAGGACGCGCTGCCTGCCTGCCTGCTGCCCGCCACTCATTCCCCAGACAGCGAATCAGCCGGCGTTGATTAATTTCAGCCTATTAGCACCTTTGGTTCCCCTCCCCCGGCTCCGCCCAGGTTAAATCCCCGTGCACAGCCACATGCACGCTTGCAGGCGGGGGGTGCTGCTGGGTGAGCGATGGCAGAGAGGTTGCCAGGGAGCCAGTTGTTGTCAAAATTATATTAATGAGTGTGTTGCTCTGGTCCTCAGAGCGTGTGTGCGTGAGCATGTGTCTATGCATGTGCACCATTTTGTGTGTGTGTGTATACAGGTTTAAGTGGACAGTTTTAATTTTTATGTTTCTATGCCAAGTGAAGGAAGCTCGGGTGTGTGTACGCTGTTGGGTGGTTTTGTGTGTGTGTGTGTGTGTGTGTGTGTGTGTGTTGGTATGTGTCAGTGTGTGTTTGTGTTTATATATGTATGTTTACATGCTTAAGTGTATGTCCTTTCCTACATACATGCTCTACATGGTATCCAGCAATGCCATGGCCTGAGGGACGGGGGCTTATATGTCTGTGTGTATGTGTCTGTCTCTGTGTGTGTGTGTGTGTTTGCGTTCTGTGGAGGCCTGTCCTAGTTTCCTTCCCCTCACCAGGGAGCCAGAGGATCCAAGGACTGACGCACATCACCTGACAGCCGCCCCACTGCTCCATGGCCCTGCACTGCATGTTTGCGTGTGTGTGTGTGTGTACGTGACAAAGATAGAGCGTCTGAATTTGTGTATGTGTCAGAGAATGTGTACGTGTAATAGGGAGAGATATGAGGATCTGTTAGGAAATCTATCAGTTGGAGCATCTTGTGTGTGTGTGTGCACACCTTGGGGTCGACTAGAGAAAATGGTGCCACATGAAGTTTAGGGACAACAGAGCTAACTATGCTCTACTTAACCTCAGGAAGCTCCAAGGCTGTGTGGACTGAAGACACTATTGTGTTCCAGCATGTATGTAAAGCAAACATGTCACAATTCAACAGGAGCCTAATGCAGCTGTATGTAAACCACCGTGTTGTGTTACAAATGAATGTGGACAAGTTCAGTGTGTAGCATTTCAGTTGGAAAGAGGAGTGTTGTGAAGCATGAATGTAGTTTTGTTGTTGTTGTGGAGCTTCAGGTGCTCACTTGCTAAACTACAGCCCCTCTCTCCCTTTTGTTAGTCTCTCTGAGTGGACTCTGAATGGACTCTTACACAAGTGGCCACTGCCTAACAACTTTAACACTCCTCATTCAGTTTGCACGGCTTGGTTTGTATCCGTTCTTCAGTTTTACAGCCGGCTCCTGCATGTCAGTGTACTGCGGCAACAGACGACGACTTCCTTTCAATCATGCACGTATTTCAGTGTGTCGGTTACATCTTGGTGGAACCTTTTGAATTCTCCTCCAAGTATACCACAGTACAGATGAAATGATTTTTAATCCAAACAGTATCTGCACTGGACTGCATCAAACAGGGTTCAGTGACATTTCATTTGGCTTGTTCAGTAGTCTTCAGTACATCCAGGGCTCATCCTCTGCATCAGTAACGTGTTCCCATCTTCTTACTCTTTCTGTGAGGCAGAAACTGTTGATTTCTGGTGCATTCCCTCTTGGCTAACTGTTTATATTATATAGTCTGTGTGAGTAGAGTTAGACTTAAAATGGATGATATAATGAATTAATGCTGTTACACTTGTTAAAGCAATACTTTTAGAAACTCCTCTTTCTTTCTCTCTTTCACTTATTTGCTGTAAGAGTAAAATGATACAGCCATCATGGCTGTCTGGTAATATGAAGCTGCCTTCGGCAGCTTGTTGGCTTAGCTTAGCACAAACTCTGGAAACAGAAAAACCAACTACACTTGGTCTCACTAATGGACATGATACACAACATTTTTAAATTTTTTAATTGTTTCCAGGTTCTACCATGATAGAGGAGTGGAATCAATCAAGATGGCAAAGAGCCACTTTCCCAAATCTTTATGACTTAAAAAAAAAAACATCCCGTAGGATAATGCTTAGGACTTTGTCCAACTGCTATCAAACAAAACATCTTTGAGCTGCAAAGTCAAACTTGGAACTTCTGCTCTTGAATTCTCCTCAAGTTTGGTGCTGTGTATTTTTAGAAGGTTAAGGGTCACATCTCATGATTTGTGAAATATCCATAATCACATATTTTAAATCTCTGGTGACACCTGCAGTCCATACCTTATGAAAGGCTGATGGCATATTCATAGTCACACAAGCCTATAGGCACACACACTCTCAGGCCTGTGTGCTTTATTAAAAAAAACTGTCATGAATATCTTATAGGCTACTAATGCTATGTGATACATTAGGATCTGAACACATTAATGATTTAAAAGCACATTAGATTGGCAAAGAAAGGAGGGCTAGGAGAAGGGTAGAAGGAGATGGAGGAAAAAAAACTAAGGACAGAAGAAAGTGACCAAAAAACAGAACAAATGGTGGTTTTTAAATCGATGCTTTTAGAGTTTATTTCTGTACATTTGTGAGATACAGTGATGATTCCCTGCGTGTGCAAACAAGTCAGACACGTCAGAACAAAAGAAAACACAAACAAAAGGAAAGTTGAATGAAATACAAGCTTGTGGAAGACTAAAGAAACCAGGGAAGTAACAGGGGACCCTGATGGAAGACTTCGCATTTAGTGCTCTGAAATGATAGATGATTTATAGATTAGCTGTGTGTGTCTGTGTGTGTGTGTGTGTTTTCAATAATTCAGTATTCCTAATCTTCAGGGCTGTACGCCTGAAGGGTTTTGTGTTTGACCCTCCCGTCTCTCTCTCTCTCTCTTTAATATTGCTGATGTGTGAATTTAGAGTATGAGTAGTTTCAGTTAGTCCATCCCTCTGTCCTTCAGTTAATTCTGCTGACCTGCGGGTTCAGTATTTGGTCCCTGCAGAGGCCCACCTCCCACCTCAAACTGTGTGTGTGTGCGTGTGTGTGTGCATGTGTGTGTGTGTGTGTGTGTGTGTGTGAAGCCCAGGTGCTGCGTCAGCTTTGGTATTACACAAATCAGAGGTCGTGACCCTGCAGCCTGGAACACACTTGTCTTCCTTTCACTGATTACATATTAACACAGTGAACACACACACACACACACACACACACACACTCTGTCATTGTAGGTGAGCGGTCCTTTGACCCCCGTTAAGAACTGAGTTGTTCTCCCTGTGGTCATATGGACCTCACCCAGTTCATTAATACGACACAGTGGAACCAAACACCCTTAACTCTTTATCATTTCCACTCTTTTCCTCTCCTCTTCTCTCCTCTCCTAACAATGTAATCTTATAATCTTATAATCTTTGATGACACTAAAATAAATGAATTGAGTCTTTTTTGTTGATATAAGTCCTTTGTCTTCTTCAGGTAAGCGGCTCCAGGAGTGGGTGTGTGTGGTTTTGTGCCTCTTCCTCTTCATCATCAACTTCTCCTTCCTCCTCCTGCACTTCTCCACCGTTCACATCTACAAGATCATCCTCGGCATTGGTGAGGTGGCAGTCAGAAAAAGATCAAATTGTAAAGATTTCACTTTAAAACTTACTTTAAGTTAACTTTAAGAATTTCTTTGAGAAAAAAAATGGAGAGCATAAGAACGCTTTTGTTGCTGGTTTTTTGGAGTTTATGCATCTGCTAAAACATCAGTTATTCCCTCTTGCTCCTCTGTGTTGCTGTCTGGCAGTCTTTGGAATAGTGACAGCAGACTTTGCGTCAGGGATGGTGCACTGGGGGGCGGACACCTGGGGATCTGTGGACATCCCTGTTATTGGCAAGGTGAGCAAACATTCAGTACGTACAAACATACAGAAAGTCTGCGGCCATTTCTCATCAGTTCTCTGCAAAGTGAAGCTTCATTTTAGTCAAATCCCTGAAGTCCACCAACACAACAGGTATTTTGCTGGTTTCAAGTCGCATTTCAGTATGTAGCCATCCAACTTTTGAATGCGTGCCTTCCTCGGTCGTGATAATTTGAAATGACAGAAATTTCATTTGGCTGGATATGTGTTTTGTAAGAAGAACATCTTAAGATGATCTGCCTTTCACGATATATCTTTTTTCTTTTCTTTTTTTTTTTTGGAAACCTAATTTGCCATTTGTGGAAGCCGTTGGGATTTTTTTCAACCTTTCCACAAAGCCAGGCCAGCTGTTCGACCATGCTGTAAGGCTTTATGTTCTATTTTTTTTGCCTTATTTTTTGGGACATTTTATGCCCATATTTTTTTGATAGGACAGTGTAGACAGTCAGGAAATGGGACAGAGGGAAGTGGAATATTGTGCAGGAAACAGTCTGGCCAGCTGGGAATCAAGAGCTCAGAGCAATTGCACCCACATGTTATACACCCTACCAGCTCACCTTTCAGGTCTCCCCATGAGCCAGGACCTCAACTGAGCTCCAGTAAACCTCTCTGTGACAGTGGCACGGTTCCTGTTTTGGCAAATCTTTTTCAAAGCACCAAACAATTTCTTTGGTCATAATAGCTCTTCCGTTCCTGCTAAAAATGATGTTATTAAGTGTTTCACAAATAAAAGAAATAATAAAAGAACAAGAAGAAATTCTAAAACTGTAGATCTAAATCATATGTAACAAAGTCTCACTTACTCTTCACACACTGAGTTTTAATGTCTGACAGCAACATCAGATTTTTTGTGATTGGAAGTTTTGTTAAAAAAAGAAAAAAAAAAAAAATCAACCAAAAATCAAGTCTTTTGGAAAAGCACATATGAATTTTGCAACACACATAATGACCCATTGAGTCTCGGACGAGCGAGGTGATATTGCACCGTACCAGTGTCCCCTCTCTCCTGAGGCTGTATCACCATGGCAGTGTGGGGGTTACAACTTATTCCCCCGAGCCCCCAGACTGCCACAGTGACCTGGATACTAAATGTCACTGTCTCACAGAGAGACCTCCCTGTGGACAGTAATGTCCATGGTCCCCAGTACACACAATAGACACACACAGACACACTATGAATGGCCTCACCTTGAACCTCTACAGCCTGTCACTGTACAGTGCCAGAGGATGTGGGTGTGCGTTAAGATGGATGTACATACACTTTTTGTATTAAAGCACATCACCTACATTAATGCAACAAATTTTCCTCAGCCAATTAGAGTAAAGGTTATCTTTATCTCAGCCAATTAAAATCAGTGTGATCAGGTGCAGCGTGCAGATTGGCTCATGTGAGTTTTGTTTTGATTAATGAGATGAAAATTTAGTGGGTGTATCTGTGTGTGCGGGTGTGTGTGTGTATTTCATCTTCTATTTCTTCTGTCTATAAAATATTCATTGATAATTAATGAGCTGAAATGTGGAAACTATTGTCTGTTTGGAGAGCTGAAAAATCCTAATTATAGTGATTGTTCTCATTCATGCTGAACTCATGTAGTATCAATGTTTGATTAAAAGTAGTGTCATTAATTTGACTTTAACTTATTTAACTGCTTTGATTAGAATAAAATTAGTCACATGACTCTCATTTTCTAACAAATGTTCTTTATGAAAGTCAAATATGTCCTGAAAAATGTTCAGTCAGTTTAATCCATGTTCAATATCATTACTATCATGAGGCAGTGCTCTGTTACTAAGACAGTGTCCTGAGGGGTGCAGGGTATTGTTTTACTCTGGTGTGAAGGACATAAGCAGGAAACATGGGGGGGTGCTGCAGTACATTCATGTATTCACCTCTATCCAAAGTGATTTAAATTTGAGGGACAACACTAAAGCTTCAGAGCAGCAGAAACCTTGGTGTGACTAACTAATCAAGAAGTACAACAAACTTGGGTAGGAAGGATTCAGAAATCGTCTTCGAAGAGATGACTTTTTAAGAGATTTGGAAGAGAATGCTGCTGCTCTGATAGCATTTGTCAGGACTGTCTTGTGTGCTGGGAATCAAGTCGATCCTGTTCTATTAGAGCAAATTAAAAGGTTCTTCTTGTTCTTCATTTCTTTAAATTTTTTTAGCAATACCGGTTGATGATTTGTATTTTATTTTGAGCATGCAAAGATCATAGCAACATGTCCTCAGACAGAATAAGACAGAAGCATTAAAAAACAAAAGGGAACCATTCACCTTTGTTGATGTGCAGAGCAGCCATCTTGGATTTTGAAGATCATGGGGTGTCCCACTTGAAATTTCTGACTTGGATCTCGCCAAGTTAGACTTCCCAGTTCAAATGAAACACATTAAATGTCTGTTGTGTTTACATCTTTTTCTGCCGGTAGTTGCATCTAATCAGTTTAAGATCGCAAACTGCAGCAACCTTGAAAACTTTTCAAGGACACAATTTCAGCTGGAATCAACATCAAACGCAATGAAAACTCAAGATGGCAGCTGTAGATCTAGTGAAATACATCACTCTTATATTTGCTGGCATTCATAATTGGCATTAGCTGAGTCAAATTAAAAGCAGATTATAAATAATTTGCAGAGGGACAAAACAGTAAATGAATGTTAACTGCTTAGTAACGAGTTTGAGCATTTAATTGATCTGTGTAGGTTTACTTGTTTGTCTCTAAAATGGTAATACTTCACGAATGAATATGTCCACACAGGAGTCTGCTGGTTCTGAAGCTTTGGCATCACAGCTTTTAGGTAAATCCCATTACTGCAATTCAGTCTGACACTAATTGGCTCCAGACACCACATTATTGACAGCATGTTTAGTGTGATGAATTCCAATGGTTGATGTTATTTTTTGATTCAGTGTTGATTAGGCTGTAATGTTAAATTTTCTCTCAGGCTGTGTCGCATCACCCTGAGCGTCTCGCAGCCTATTTTGTCAGTGAGCGTTATTTTGTTGCCATATTTTGCCATTGCTGTACATGTACTGTAGCATCAGTTGACTCTGAACAACAATTTTTGGAGCCCCGTGTCATGTCTTTCGTTTTCTAAAGGTGCAATGTTGTTTGATGTTTATTTATGATGTGGAATTTATTGGGGTTTGGGGTAGTTACTGGGACCAAAAGCACAGCGGCAGTCACAAATTTGCATGGTGTGTCAGACACTGTAGGAGACTTCTAATAAAGACTTTCAACTGGAAGACAAGAATGGACTTGTGTGGAGAATAGTGGGATGACAATGGGCTGGTGGAAAATAAAGTGTGTGTGTGTGTGTGTGTACGTGTGAAAAACAAGGCATACACCTCAGTTGTTTTTTGTGTCTGTGTGGGTTTTGAGACCAAGAATAAAGCGGGCCCGTGCTCACAGTAAAGGTTAGTTTGAATATCAAAGGCGAGCACGATGGAGAACACCTGAGGCTAATAGTAGCTGCCTTCATAAAGCTAGATGAAATATTTGAAGCCAGTTCTGCTCTTTGTTTTTTTTGTTTGTTCTGTCATTAGTTGTTTTAGTGGTGTAAGTATGTGGTATGTGCGTACATGTGTACCTCCTTACTTTGTTCTCTGCTCCCTGTTATCTTTATTTGTTCTCTTTAAAGACATTGTTGGACTATAGATGCCATGTAAAAGCAGTAATGTGCAACATATGTTATGTTCACATTTTGACCCCTGTCGTCTGAGGGGAGTCCTCATAATGGGATAAAAGTAGGGATGCACCGACACATCGGCCAAATGTCGGTATTGGCCGGGTCTCATATCTTAGATGAGAAGAGAAACAGACTGAGCTGTAACAAGGCAGATATGCTTATCTTTGTGAAGAAAGACGTGCAGCTCACTAAGAAATAAACTATAAGACTATAGACTCTTTTTTTTTTTTTTTTTTTCAAATGACAGGAGATTTTTCCTAAGAAGAAAACTTTTGTTTTATGAGGAGGCCCATGTTCCAGCCTAATGTAAGTTTGTGCTGAAAATACAAGATGTAAAACAGCCCTATTTATTTATACTTAGTTTTTTTTTTATTATTATATTTTATTTTTCTTTTCTAATAGATTTATATTTATGTTTTACTAAAAGGATGTTTTTGGTTGGCTATGGAAGTACTATAGGGATTTTGAAGCATTTTTTCAAAAAGAAAAAAGAATTTCCCATGAAAGAAAGTTGTTAAAGACTGCTTCATGAATTTGTATGACTGAATTTGTGCTCATTCAAAGGTGGTGTAATGGTGGGCTGAATAACTTTAGAATAGTTCAGTTATTTTTTTTAAACAATGATTTCTTTGTTTCCCTGTGGAATGAATAACAGCAAAACATAATGACATGATCAAAAACAAAACAACAATAAAAAAAATCTGTATCAGTAGATACCGGCTATTGGCCAAATTCTTATTTTAAAAATCGGTATCGGCCCAGAATTTCACAATCGGTGCATCCCTAGATAAAAGTCGTTAGAGTTTTCTATTGTAGGATCATAAATAATATTTTCAGCAGTGAAGGCCGTGGTGCAGCAACAGCTGCCCTCCCCAAAAAAATTCAGGAAAAATTCAGCTGCCACGCTCACAGAATTTTTGTTTTTTATACGCATCATTGATTTGTGTGTAATGACACCTGAGTGGACTCATCAACAAAATCTCAGGTTGCATACCAGCCATGAACCTTTTTTAACAGTTTATTGGTCCTCTTCCACTCTCCTATTTTCCCGACACTGTCTCTGTCAACAAAGGCAAACTGCAAAAAAAAAAAAGGGACGGTTGGCATATCAAACAAAAAGAAAAGAGGCATTGCAATGAAATGCAAGGCTGATAGGGACAGATAACAAACAGCCTCATGCTGTGTTGCTTCTGTGACAAGTTTCATGTCGTACTACCACATGTTGTTAGATTGGCCTCCACTCCACCAGAAAAATGAACGTATCTCAACACCCAGGTTTGATATCAGATGAGGTCCATCGCCTCACATCACCATGCTCTCTATCACCATAGCTACTGATAAACGCATCCATCTGAATTATGTAATGTTACCAAGTCCACTTGAATATATTTTCCAAAAGGTAATTATTAGTGATGCGCATTGATCCACATTATATTTTGAGGAATATCCAAAGATCAGTTGTGATGTGTTAACATTAGTCCCCTGAATTGAGGGTGCCCTACCCTATGACGTTGCTCTGCCTCATGAAATTCATAAACAGAATTGTCCAATGCCACAAACTGCTAATGCTTTGTATTAGAAATGATATAACAGTGATTTGCTTTGATTTGAATCCATGAAGCCTTTTCTCTCCGCAGTACTAAAACTGTAGCATTATCTTAAAATGCATTACATTTTCCCAGAAGTGTTCACAACTATTCCTCAGTGAGGCTTTGGGCCGTGCTGTGTTCCTCTTGTTTTTTATTTATTTATTTTTTTTTATGGTCTTTTTTGTCATCGTTGTGTCGTTGAGCTTTAATTGACTCAACAAGGATTTAGCAGTCCTCTAATGACACCACTTCGAGGACCGAGTCACGCTCATTAGTTCCCAATGATGCTCGATTCACATTGAAATTTGCCAGATGTGCTTACAGTTTAGGGATATATGTTTGAATGTTTTTTTTTATCCTTGAAAAGAATCAGTTTCCCTCTTTCTTTTAGCTCTAAATGCGTTTACATATTTATCATGTTCCTTTCAAGGCAACTGATGCAGTTTGGAGCATTAAAGGAAAGTTAATTGTAAGACTTCACTTGTTTCTAACGAACACCTAAAAAAAGGGAAATGGAGTAAAAGAAGAAATTTAGATAGATATAAAAGATTGGGCCAAAAAGATGACAAAGAGGAGAAAGAAATCAACAAACAAAAAAGTGAGATGAAAATCCAGTAAAAAGGTCAGGAGGACATAAACGAAAAGAAGGGGGTGGAAGGGCGGGTCTGTCCAGCCAGTGGGACAGCGTTGGCTGCTGGGGCGATGGGCGATGTGAGCTGGTGATTAACGGATGTCGTGCGAGGCGGGCCGTTAAACGGTGTGGGATTAGAGGACAAGCAGCGACCGGTGGCCCGCCATTAACTGGGAGCACTGATGCCACCCCGCTCAGCAAGACCTCCACAGCTTAGCCTGCCTTTCATCTGGCTGAGGGCTGCAGTGAGAGGGGGGGGGGGGGCAATGGAGCGGAGAGGTGGGGGAGAGGCAGATGAGAACGGAGAAGGGATCATAATAGTGAAGATATCAACAGATAGTTTCTGTGTCTGCAGTGGTACCTGCCAACGATGCTGACAGATAAGTGTGTGTGTGTGTGTGTGTGATTGGTTCAAACAGCTAACACGGCAATAATGAGTTTACATGCTGATGTAGCCGAAGCTGTGCAAACACACACACACACACACACACACCGTAGCGATAAAGATGCAAGCCTTGTTTTGCTTTTTTCTGCAGAGGGAAATAAATTATCTTTATCCTGTTTTGTTTTGTTCATGTGTGGATCTCTTTTTGTCCTCTGTCGTGCTTGTGAGATTCAGATTCAGTCTTTCATTTGAGACCTCCACGCTCTCACAGACAGGTGTCTGCCTCTGCAAGGTGCAAGTGGGGTTTGCAGTTTTGCGTGTGTTTGAAGCTCACATTTCTGAGTTTGCGTTGGGCATCTACGGGTCATTTGTGTATACCTGTGTGTTTGTGCAAGTCGACTGCTGTTCAGGGGTTTATTAGGATGCTGGATGTGAGCTTTGGGGTTGCACAGGATGCTGGACACTGCTGAGTGTTTGTGAGTGTGTGTATATGTGTGTCTGTGTGTACATGCACACTTGATCTGCATTTGCTTATTTTGTGTTTGGATTTGAAGTACGCATGTAAATTAAGTGAGAGAAAAAAAAATATGCCACTGTCGGTCAGCCTGTTTTTGTGCTTATTGTTTCTCAAATCTGTTCCATTTAGCAGAAACTGAATCTATTTAATTTGAACTCATAAGAAAGCAGACATCCAGAAACTGGAGAGTTTTTGTTTATGCCTGTTTGAAATAGTGTCTTTTTCTTTCTTTGGCAGAAACCAAATTAAACCAAATTAAAACTTTTATGAAGTATTACATTCAAAATGATTTAAGAATACTGTCTGTCATGGCTGCTGCATAAATGAGAGTCTGATTTTTCAGTAATTATACAGTATTTCATCGTATACTGCCATCTTTAACCTGTGTGTGGGTGAAAAAAAAAACTGAACCACTTTGTCTAGGATTTATCCGTCTTTAATTGAAAGTAGGAATGCCATTTATTGTAGTTCCAAGACACGGCATAAAAATAAACACTCATGACTGGCTGATGGTTGCCCCTCTTAACAAAAGCCAGCAAAAAATGTGTGGATAGCGTCATTATTATTCTGGGCTGCATGGAATTACAGGTGGTTATTTTTTACAGTCCATAATGTCTCCCTGTCTTGTCCTCTGACTCTTTGTCCTTGCAGGCGTTCATTCGGCCATTCAGGGAGCACCACATTGATCCGACAGCGATCACTCGCCACGACTTCATTGAAACCAATGGCGACAACTGTATGATCCCCATCCTACCTTTGGCTCACATGGCCTACAAGTTCGTCACATACACACCAGGTAGTGCACACACACAGACATATACATGCATGCAAACATGACTGCATTTTGTGTGCTGGCAGTCAAGCACAGACACAACACAAACACTAGTTATTTATTTATTCATGGATGAGAATAGAAAGAAGTGAAACCTGCTGTGATGACTATGGAAAAATGTATGTGTTCTGTGTCCTGTGTGAACATTTTTCTCTTTCCCATTGTTATTGCCTATGAATGAGATGTTTGGAGGTTAAAAAGAGTTTTCCCCAACAAAGTAGCGATTGCTAGCACACGGGTGTGATCCCTCACTGCCTTGCCAGCAATAAACACCATTAGGAGTCAAATAGCCTAAAAGTGTAATGTGAAAGTAAGAACTCCAAATACAGAAGAAGTGTGTTCAATGATCATTAGAAAGCACTTTCTCTTATAGGCTTGAGTGCTGGCCTTATGAGTGAGGGGCAGAGGGGGAGGGACAAGAGGAGGAACATCAGCAGGAGAAACATAGAAACCTCTCATTTAGGAGGTGACATATCCACCCGTCATGTCTGCACTTCAGCTGGAGCCAAAAGGTCACTGATGGGTGTACAGGAGAGGAGTTGACACCAGTTAGCTGGGTTAAGGGTGAGGTTCCTCACAGTGCCGGGGGGTTAAGCTGCTCACCAGCTTCTCTGAGTGCGTTTCTCTATTGAGATTGTATCAGTAGCTAGCATGGTATTTAATCAAAACACAAAAAATAATCAGCCAAAATAGGAATAAATCTAAATTCAGTAGCAGCCTTTGTCTTACCCCCTCAATCGAGAAATAATGATCCCCAAAAATATGTAAGAAAATATTACAAAAGGTCATTTTGAGCTTTGCCCTACATGGTGGCAGACCTATAGGGGGTCTTACACAGGGACCTGTGAGTGACTGAGCGAATGATCACGTTATGTCCTTGGTCAACCGAGAGTGTTTCCGTTGATGCTATTGTCTATTGTTCCAGTTGTGTTACAGCACAGATGTGTGTTTATTGTGTAGATACATTTTGTTGACATTGTAAAGACACTGATAGACCTCAGTTCCCCAGCACATTACTTGCAAAGCTATATACCATTTCTATTTTTATATAAATATTGTACATAACTATTTAATTAATTCTCCCAACAGTGACAAAGGCTTATCCATTAAATTTGTGAAGCGCATTACGATAGAAACCAAGGTGAAAAGCTAAAAAAATTATGAATTATTGATTTATGTAACACAGACTTAGAATTATGATACACATGGAAAGGACGTAACAAATCTATAGAAATAAAAAAAGTGGAGGAAAGAGGAGTAGAGGGGAAACAGAGAAAGGTCAGCTGCTCGCCCACAGGAGGGATCAGGGAATAAGGGGCAAGAGGTAAGGAAAGATTAAAGGGGAGGTGGCAGTAGCGAGGTCCACTTGTAGGTGACATCCACACCTGTCATGTCACACACCGCAGGGAGTCAGGAGGTCACGAGACAGAGACAGGGAGAGGTGCGTTGACATCTACACCTGTCATGTCTGCACCTTAAGAGGTCACTGCTAAGAGTTTGAGACAGAGGGTGAGAGTGCACGGAGAAGAGCGGCAGCGAGACAGGCTGGGGGCTTGGGGGTGGGTGACGGTCATGTAGCGGTAAGATGACATCTAAACCTGTCATGTCAAGCTCCTTGTGGTGTCAAGCGGTCACCAGACAAAGACAGGGACAGAAGTAGATGGGGAAATCTGAAAGCAGTGAGGTGACATCTCCAACTGTCATGTCTGCACTTGAACTAGGGTCAAGAGATCGCTGTTTCAACCAAAGAGAGGGAGCAAAGGGATGGAGAGAGACAGAGAGAGGACAGCTGTAAGTCACACTAACAGAAACACCCGAATGAATAACAACACTGAGCAGTGTGAAAGGCAGGCTGCTGACTTCACTTTGGTTTTAAGCAGCTGGCAAATGAGATTAAATAAAGCTAAAGTTGATCTTATTCAGTCGGTGTTGGGCAGCTCAGTTACGCTTTCATCCAACATCCCTGGATGCAATTATCTCCAGAAAAGCTGCTCCTGTGTCCTGACATGTTTGTCACCTCTCAGCTCAAATCCACACTGACACAACTCACAGACCTGAGCTCTGTGGGTGCTCAAGTCAGACTTGAGGAATGTCTTTGGACTGGAATAACTTTCACTAAAGCAAATTATCCAAAACCTGTGTTCAATTCCAATACCAGCTAAACTTGTTTCATTTCCATCAGTCTTAGTTTTACATACTGGCCAACACATTAGCATGCTAGCATTAACAGCTCCGTATTGTCATTTTGAACAGGTTAGCAAACTTGAAGCATTTTGCTCAAAAGGCAAAAAGGGATGATGCCTTAAAGTCACTTTTTTTTTTTTTTTTTTACCTTTTCTTAAAATCTCATTTCGATTTTGCCATGTAAAAAATAATTTCTGAACATCCTCTGTCTGTTTTACAATAAGATTAGCTTTCATCTCCTGATTCATTACATTGGTGTAAAGATCCGAATCACCTCTTAACCAGTTTGTAGGGAAAAATATCACATTAGAGATAAACACACTCCAAATTCTATGAGTGTGTTTTGCTGTTGAGTCAGTGAACTGCTCTCCCCTGTTCCCTGTCCTCCATCTTAACTCCAGCACCACCTTCATCTGAATGTCACACAACACGGCACAGCAGGCGTTCTGTCCAGTCCCAGGATGCCTCTGCAGGAATGATGTGCAGCTCTTTTTGAGGATGAGAAGGGAAAAGAAGTTGTTTAAATATTTAAAGGTGAGGGGTGATGATTCATAGCTACATTTTGACATCAGTGGGGATTTTACATGCTCAATAAAGAACAGACAGAATTTGTGGAGTGATTTTCTTGTGTGATGGTACACAGGATTGGAGGGGTGAAGTGTCTCACCCCTGGCTGACTTAAGTTTTCTTTTTGATGCCTGTGGTGCTGTGCTGATAGCACTGTGATGAAAAACATTCCGGCGTTAAGCTATTAGTTGATGTCAGATGACTGACCTGCTCTTGCTCGCTCAGATTTTGGTAGATTGTGACGTTAATATATACTATTTGACATTCTCTCCTCATCTTCCTTATACATCTTTGTCATCTCCCCCTTTTTCCCCTGCTGCCACCCTTGCCCATCTTTCCCCATCCTCCCCAACACACCGTTCTTCATCCTCCCCCTCAGTCTCTACATCTCTCCAAGGCTCCTTCCAGCATCCTCTCTGTGGGAGTGCCATGCCTCCGTGCTAGCCCTCTTCCTTACACGAAAGAGTTTGATCAATTATTCTTTTAATTTTACTCGTTCCATCTGCGTTACGTTCTCTCTGTATAAATATGTCTGTTTCCTGTCACCTTTCAGAGGCCTTGGCGGCATCTTATCCTTGGGACTGCTACGTCTTTGCCCTGGCAGTTTTCGTGACGCTGACCAATCAGATTCATAAGTGGAGTCACTCCTACTTCGGCCTGCCGCGCTGGGTCATGCTGCTCCAGGACTGGCACCTGGTGTTGCCACGGAAACACCACCGCATCCACCATGTCTCGCCACATGAAACTTACTACTGCATCACAACAGGTGAGAACTGCTATTACCGCAGTACAGGAGCGTAGAGCGGTTTTATACATACTGAGGCAACGTAGTTGGTGTGATCACTGCGCAGGATGGCCAATAGCAACAAGGCACTGTAGAAACTGAGCCCTTTTTCAAGCCATGTCCCCGAGACCACCCAGAGTCTCTTACTCACTGCTTCCTTATCCGAAGTGATGCTCCTGCTTGTTTCTCAGCACTCGAGAGATGCATCTTGTTGCTGACAATGATGGACTCTTAACACAGCGGGAGCTTCTGCTTCGTAGTCACATGTCCATCAATGATCACCATCTGTCTGAAAGCCACATTGGTGTATATTTAAAGGTGATCGCATATTAACAGGCAGATCCACGCCAGATATGGCAGAACCCGTCTGATCCAAACAAATTTATTTTGGTTTAATCTGAATGTGCTGCCAATATTTACCGTGTGTTGATCATGGCTCCTATTCTAACTTGCGTTGCCTTTATTTTAAAAGAAATGGCAAGTGTTTAAATAAGTAATCTGTATGATGAGTAGAGCCTCTGTGTGCATTGTTAAACTGTACATTCCCAAAATTTGACTATTGCTTTTCTCAGTTTTCCATGAATGAGAAAACTGAGAGACTGAAGTCTTAAATGTGGTGTGATTTTTGAATGTAATCAGCTATTTATTAGTTCATTTTATTATGGGCAGCCATTTTAGATCTCCATAACTTAAGCCTGTGATTCCAAAATGATTTCACTTGCAGTTCTCGGCAGATTAAAATAAAATGGTGGCCATGTCTGTCTGTCTTCTCGACTTCTTATAAATAACTAAAAGAAAGTGTTCTGTTTGCGTCTTTAGAGACACAAGGCCTTCGTAATAGATCCACATTCAGTATTCTGTGTGCATCTGGGTGAGAGGGAGAGAGGGAGGGAGAGAATAGAGGGAGGATACACATGGGGGACAAAGCTTGTACGTCACCCTGCGCCCCTGCGGACGACAGATGTGTGGGTGAGCAAGTTGGGGGGGTAGGAGAAAGGGAAAGTGTGAGCTTTATACGTGCACACACTCATACTCGTGCATCTGCATACCCGAGCATCTGTCTGTGTGCTAGTCTCTTTGACCTCCTCTCTAGTTTCTAACCTGTGTGTGTGTGGTGGGAGGTGGGTTGTTGGCGGTCGGGGGGCCACAGGGGACACTGACGCCCCCCTGCTCCCCTAGCCTGGCTGCCTAGGCTGGGCATGGATTCCACTGGGGCTCGCCTAGCTGCCTTTGTGTTCGCCACCGGCTGACAATCCCCATGTATATTTAATGCTAACCTGCTGTCTGTTCTAACAAATAGGACTTCACAGGCAGAGGGGGGATGGAGGACAGGGGAGAAAGGGAGGGGAGAGAATGGGGGAGCAGGGATTTGGAGTGTGGGGCAAAAGAAGGAGAAATTGAGTGAGAGAGAAAAGGAAGAAGGAAAGATGGAAGTAAAGAACAAAATCAAATAAAAACCTCTGGCTGCTTTCTGTCTTCCAGCAGAGACGGGGTCACTGGAGGGACACACACACATTCACACTCACATCCCCGCAGCTATAGCATGCACCCTATGCAAACACATCAGGGGTGGTGGTGTGTGAGCATGAGACAAGGGTAGGGCTAAGTACACACAGCCCGTGTGGATGTCTCTATTTGCTTCTTGTGTGTGTGTGTGTGTGTTTGTGTCTCTGATTTCTTTTTTATTTCTGCCTTCGAGTACTTGTGTTACTGATTGTGCGGGCTCACAAAAGTAAAATTTACATTCATACAGGTGCTTTACATACAAATGCATCGGTTTTGTGTGTATGGGGGAGTAATAATAGTAAAATGGCTTTTCATCTCAAATGTCCAGGGAGTGCCCAGCTGCTTCTGAAGCAGTGACGTCGGCACATATGTGGAACGTACTCAGCAAAGATGACAGCAAAACATTCCCATGTTTTCACAGAAGCTACTGTAGAGTCATGCATGCATTCATGTGTGCATTATGTGCATGTTCATGTGTACTTCGGCCTGGAGCCGTACATAGATTAATGTATTAGAGTCCTGTAAACTGAACAACAATAAAAAAAGCATGTGTGTGTCTGTCTGTCTCTCTTATCATATATCTGTCCTTCTGCCCATCTAGTCTGGACATCATAATAAGAGAGAGAAAGGTTTGCTGTGGGAAAGGAGACACCAGAGTCGGAGGAAGCAAAGCAAAGAGATTAAAAACTAAAAGAGACAGGAGTTAGCAAGAGCAGGTCTGGTGGGAAAAGGAGGTGGTGATGGAGGAATGATGGTGAGATACAGGTCAATATGAGCCTGTGTTCGCCGTGCGGTTATGGTTGGAGCAGTAGGCGGGGTCGCAGACAAAACAAATAGCTAAATACAGTAGAAAAAAATCCCCTCAGGTGTCCAACACTGTGGAGCGATCTGTCTAAAATGCTTAGGCTCATACATCATAGTCATCCTTCATGTCATTCCATAAAATCTAGTTAAACAAATAAACATAAATCACAAATGCACAGTCAGGTTTGATGTTGGCTTTATATAATCAAGCTATTGGACTTGCAATTCAATAATTTCTTCTTTCTGCTGCTCTATCTCTGATATCCTCCGCTTTTTCCACCTTCCTGATGTTTGTTCCACGTTTCTTTGCATCCCAGGTTGGTGTAACTATCCACTGGACCAGCTGGGCTTTTGGAGATGGATGGAGCGTTTGATCGAATGTGTGACAGGCCAGAAACCCAGATCAGATGACCTGGCATGGGCCAAGAAGACTGACTGATAAACACAAAAATACGCAAATGGACAGATGGACGGACGAATGGATGGATGGATGAAGGGATGAAGGGATGGCCTTTCAGATGCAAAAACACTGAAACAGCAATGGATGGGGGAAAACACAAACATGAACTCACTCACTTACTTCCAATTTACTCATGTGTCTGTGCTTGTTGCTTTTTTGCTAAATAGCAAACATTCAAAGAAACTGTCTTTTGCAAAAAAAAAAAAAAAAAAAGAAAAAAGGTGGTTGACGTGATTTCTGTTTGTGTTGGGGTTTGCAATTTAACAAGCTTTGACTGTAGGAGGTGAGAACACACAGCCAATCAGCTTGAAGGCCTGTTTAACCAATGAGGTGTGTTGGTGTGTAGGTGCACAAGGTTTCTGGAGGTTGGGCTCTCCAGGAGTGACACTACACACACACACACACACACACACACACACACACACAAGTTTAGAAGTCAAATGTTCAGTCACTTTCTCCTTGTCTGTTGTTTTTTTAAGGGTTGAGGTTGTTTTTTGAAAGTCCTTTCTAGAGACACCTCCATAGTCTTCAAACTTTCTGGCTGCATTTACACACAAGAAGGTAAAAATCTAATGACTGTGAGGTTAAGAATTTCAAAATCAGCAGCACTCCACAGAGCCTGGCAAATTAAGACTGGTGGGTACGCACACGTAAAAAGGTTTAATAATACACACACTGTAGCTTCTATTATAAATTCCCTTCCACTGATATAAACACAGCAGTCAAGTTGCCGATGTTATTCAGTTTTGTTTTGTTTTTTTGTCGACAGCACTCTGTTCATCCTACATGTGCTTTGACATACTGCAGATCTATTCTAATCCAGAGTCTTCTGGATGATTTTTTTTTTTTTTTTTTCCTCTAAAAGGAGTTTGGGAGTTGTCGAATTTTTCTTACTTGAGGAATACAGAAAGCAGCATGTACAAACCACAAACATCCACATCTGACTGAGGCTACCAAGAATTAAATGTAAGTTTTAATTACAAGCTACATTTCATTTTAAATCCAGGTTAGTTTTGAATTTTTACCCAAGTGATAAGCTAATTGTACTGAAGCATTTCACATTTTGCATTTTTAAGGCAAACGAGCAGTACTAGCAGGATTGTATCTTTGTATGTAAAATATTCAGTAAGAAGGTGTGGAGCTAGAAAAGTGACCCAGACGAACTTCTACTGGATTGATGGAGGCTACATTTAAATTAGGTGGCAACTAGAGACCATTTTGCAATGAGACGACACCAGCCACAATGCTCATCATCATTTTGACCTTCTGACCCATGAGTCACTACTACATTACATCACAATGCTCAAAACCACTTGTTTAGTCCTTCCTGCTGCTGTAGGTGTCTACACCAGTAGCCAAAACTGACACCACTCTCGTCTGATATGATATGAGTAGTATGATATAAAAAATATGGAGCAGCAGCTTTTTAGCACTCAGAACAGGTCAACATCCTGTTTAGGGCTAAAACAATCCACCCACCAGCACCTCTAAAGCTCGCTAACTACCAATTTTCTTAAATTTCCAAATTATTTGTACAAAAAAAAAAACAAGAAAGAAAGAAAGAAAAATCTTTGGACAGTGCCACGCTGGCTGTTTCCCCTGCTTCCAGTTTTTGTATTAAGATGATGGAGTTGACATTAGATTGAAAGTGTCTGTCCTGCATTTTAACAGAATGCACGAAAGCTAAACCTTTGTCGCATCTATGGTTTGTTCTTACTGAATCGCATATCTGCAAGAGAAATTTTTACATGAGCAATTATTTAGTTTAGTGTCCTGGAGGATGCTTGTGGCAACCCCCAAAGAGTGTACAATGAGGCCTACATGTGTAGTGAGCATTAGCATTGTGACAAAAAAACGGGAGCCTGAGGGCAGGGATCGGTTAGCTGGTCATTACTTCTCGTTACATTTTGCATCAACAAGAATTATTTTAATTTCATAAGCCACCAGTCCACCCTACTTAATCATGTAATTTACCAAGCTAAAGCGTGAAAATCCTCTTGTTAATTTTTTCTCAACAATTATGCCAGTCATTCATAAACAGTTGCAGTCATATGAAACCATATTAGAAATTTCCATTCATTGCTATGTCCATATTCTCTTGTAGAGAAGAAAAAGACACCTTGAAAACTGATTTGCAACATGCTAATTGGTGCTGCTGTCTGGCCCACTGTGCTGCGTATTCGACTGCAACTGTAAATATAAAACACCCAACAATGAGAAATGTGTCACAAACTTCTAAACTGAAATCAGAGTCATTGAAGAAATGCATGGCAACCGCAACATTTTACATCGGTCTGTTGTATCAGCTGATGTGACAGGGAGGAGAAAATATTGAATTATTTTGCAGCAAAAACTGGTCACCAAGTTGCTTGTAGAGTGCAAATAATAATAATAATAATAATAATAATAATAATAAATGTCTTTAGTATCTCTGATTTTTGTTTACATTTCTAAATGTGACACATTCACTTTGGTTGGCTGTTACTAGCTCTGTACTAGAAAGTCTAGCTGCTTGACTTGTGGTCTTATCTCTAGGCTGGAAATCCTTTCAGTCCTGGAAGGTCAATAATAACAGCACTTTATTCTTTACTTATTATTATGTCCTGCAGGCACCTGTTCACTCATGACCACACACATACAAATTAAATCACTTGCATGCACACACACACAGATATACATTTAAATCTCTTGATTGCAATCATACACAAACAGACAGACATGCACACATACTCTTTCACATGTTGTGTTCTCTTTTTTTCTCTGGCTTCTTAATTTTCTATTTTTTTATGAACAGATCAAGCTTTGTATAGACAAATTCTGATGTTCCATTTTGCGGCTCAACGCTCGCTGCTCGTCTGCCTTAATGTTTTTATCTTCTCTTTGATTTAAATAAAAGTTTATTAACTCCAAACGTTCAATCGCTGTGGTTGTCTTTAATATGAAAAATTTGTATTTCAAGAAATAGCTCTGTCCAACATGTAGTTTTGATATAAGCAGCAGAATCGACAGTCAAAAGATCCATTAAGTCCCATTAATGTCTTAAGTGCTGGAAAGTAACAAAGCGTGACAAACAAGAACATGAAATGTTGGCATATGGTTATCGGATGAGCCCTTAAAGCATGTTTTTCTGTCAGGGTTAATGCTGTGGCTTGTGGTTCAAAAGTTTGGTTTGAGAGGAAATCCACATACTGTGGTCAAATGCCACTGCTGAAGCACCAGTTCCCTCTAGTGTCAAAATTCAGTCCCTGCTCCTGACTGCATGGGTCTGTAAGTCTGACATCATAACCCCCAAGATCGGTTCAGTGAGTCTCACCATCCAGAGCTAACTCCCCAGAAAGCAGAGCCCCTGTTGGGGCACATCTGCGGCAGAGCACCCTGCTGAGAGCCAAAGGCAGGGCTAGTATCCTGAAGGAGGGAAGAGATGGTAATTAGAAAATGGAGGAGACAAGGACAGGAAGCAAAAAGAGGAGGGGGCAGAGACAGGTGTTGACAGGAAAGTAATGTGGAAGTTTGTCATGCATTAATGTAATAGCTTGTTTGTTTTCATGGATTACTACAGGAATGAGAGTTAGTGAGTCTAACCAGCATTACTACCACCTCCCAGTTGGATCAGTGACACAATGGCAGGAAAAATATAGTGTTTTTAATTCGTGTCAGCAGTGTTGATGTCAAGTTATAAAAAGAGATTCTGGACATAATATTATAGTGTCATCTTAGCAATGGTATTGTGGTGAATGTGACGAGGGTTACTGTAAAAACAAATGATCCCCCTTTTTTATCTACAAAGATAGCTCAGGGCCACGTTTTACAACCATGTTTATATGTTTATAATGTTACCTGCCAGCCATCGCGTGCTCTTCAAAAATATTTGGAAAGGGAGGCATGAAGGGAGAGGCTGGTTGCAATTTGCAACCTCACCATTAGATGACACTAAATCCTATAGGTTCTCTAATTATTTTACCCAAAGTTGTTCATCATGGTGGGGAAAACACTGTGTGCACCACATTTCCTGACAACTGAGCCAAAAATGGTTTGAGATGTCTCACTAACAAAAATGTCAATGTCATGTTAGAGCAAGGCCAGAAGCATTGAGATGCATCATCTTTGGGCCATAAAGTCTATGAACTTTCATGGCAATGAGCAATTTTAGTCTGAGCCAAATGATAAATTCAACACAGGAAAAATGACCAATTACTGTTTAAAACCAGTTGAAGTGAACAAATGATGGATTATTTCCAATAATGTGATTTTTAATTCAGGAAATGTTGACATAGTCACACATTTTCAGCCACTTTTAGGTGCTCACTAATTTTTCTCCAGCATGGTAGCCTCTCTTAGTCCAGCAGTTATTATAAAGTTGGCTATGCACTTTATGAGAACTTTGGAAGATGAAATCTGGGTGTATGTGGTGTCTGCAAGCTGTCATATTCAGCTCTGTGAACTTTCCTTAGTGAAATAATGACCGGGTACTTAAAAAAAGTATATGAAGGAGCTGCATGTTTGTGTCTCTCATGCACAGACATGCACATAGTTTCTGTTGCACCTGAGTGTTAACATGTGCTCACACAGACACACAAAAACACCAGGAAATGTGACATGTTGCAAAACTCTTGCTGATCTCACACATCTTCATATAGCTCACAGTGAGAGCTCCTTTGTTATTCCCACATTACTGCCATCACTTCCACTGTTACATCCAGCACTAACAAGATTCACATGCAAGTAGACCTTCCTCTTCTTCACACACACACACACACTCATGCTCTCTGCATGCTGGTAACATATTGGATCTCACTATTTCGATGTGCTTGGCCGATCAGTGCCTCATGCTGGTAGCTATTAAAGCTTATATTAATAATTCTGAGACACAAGGGTTGATGACAATGGTTCGATGCAGAGAAATGAATGACTTTTGAAATTACACTTTTTATATTTTAATAATTCCTCTGGGTACTCTGGTTTCCTCCCACCGTACAAAGACATCATGTTTAGGTTAACTGGCGACTGTAAATTGTCCGTAGGTCTGAGTGTGAGTGGTTGTTTGCCTCTGTGTGTTGGTCCTGTGATGGACCTGCGACCTGTCCAGGGTGACCCCGCCCTCACCCAGAGTGAGCTGGGATTGGCTCCAGCACCCCCCGTGACCCGGAAACGGAAATGCGGTAGAAGATGGATGGATAATTTAATAAACCTAATCTGTCAGTGCTTCTAAACTCAGAAATATACAAAATAGTTTAAACACATTTTTCCTTTTAAAGAAACTCAGTGAAGTTCAGGATTACTGCAAAGGCAACAAGAGGGACAGCTTTTGTTGTCTTTTATTAAGATTTAAATTATACTGCAGAAGCAGTCCATTCCAGGGACTACATTCACACCTTTGGGCAGTTTACATGCATGTCTTTGGACTGTGGGGAGAAAGGAAGGGAAATGATGCAAAGTGCACACAGACAGGCCCCAGTGGTGGGAATCAATGGCATTAACCAACAGGAAGTAGGACGAGTCGATGGTTTCGATGGCTTCAATCACCAGTTTAATCGTTTTTCCATAAACTCAGTCCACTTTCTGAATTGTGGCCTCTCTTAGAGTAAAGTTGATGATAAAGCATTAGCTTTGGATCCGCTCTTCACTCCCTCTCACCTTCACCTTCTTGTCTAGGATTTGATTTCTTCTGGATCAGAAAACCAAGATGGCGACGGCCAAATGATAACAATAATAATAATATACATATATATGTGTGTGTATTTTAACTTGTCTAGACATAAGTTTTAATTCGTGTAGATAACACTGACATTAGACAATAAAAGACATCTCCCATTAATGAACGATGGCCGAATGATTAAGAAGACGTAACGACGGGGTGACGTCACTCAGGTGAAGGCGCCGGCCATGATGTCCTCCTCAGAAACAACGTGTTGGCCGTCAATCCAGGAGGTAAGACCAGAACTAAAGAGGACTACCCCAAATCCCGGAGGACCAAACATTTGGAAAGCTTTTAAATCCGACCACAGAGACGCGGGGAGCTGCTGAAAGGATCCAGACTGACTGTGAACCGGCTCCACTGGCTCCTGTTCACTCAGGTAACTTCATTACCGAGCTCTCTGTTGTGTGTTTGGTGTCCGGAAAAAGTGGTGGTTTTGCTGTGAGATGCTTATGGTTTAGTAGAGCGTCATTCAGGACCGTCAGAGTGTTTAGTAGAACATATTGGTGATATAAATATTGGTGTAAACCTTCAGGAGGAGCACTAACGCAGGAATATTCAAGTGTTTGTGTGAGAGAGATTGGAAACATTCATGTTCATCCATGTTGACATGGCACGCTTATGTTCATTAAAATCAGTTTCAGACTTTCAAGTTTTCTCGTGTGTGGCCTTCAGGGGCATCATCATGCTGTCAGTGATGCCATGATTGGTACAAAGGGGCCTGCAGTCTCATGTTTCCGGCCTGGGTGATGTGTGAGGAGCTGTGTGTGGTCTTTTGCTGTTGTTGCTTGTCCACTTCAAGGTTGGAAATGTTGATTCAGAGATGCTTTTCTGCTCAAGAGTGGTGACTTCACTTATTGACTTTTGGTTTGCTGGATTTTTGCTGATTTTTTTTTTTTTGCTTTTTTGCATCATTCAGAGTAAAAACTGTGGTGACTGGTGTGCCAATATGCATGTGGTTAAAGTCTCTGAGATCATCATTCATGATGTTAACTCAGATGTGTGATGTGCACATCAACTAAAGCTAAAGATTTTATGCATTTCACAGCAACAATATATTTAGCTGCCTGGATGATCGCATGAATAAGCAGCTGTGCAAAACTATAGCTTTCTTCTGCCCTGATACAAAATTGGGTGCTTGGCTCATTCTAATTATGTTCAACAAGGTTTGACAAAAAAAGAAGTGAAGTCAGGAGTTGAAGTAACAGAGTCCTGACTCCTCTCAAATTATATCTGAAAGTGTGGTTGCAGGTGATTCTTGTCAAACAAAGTGTGAGAATCCCACAATGATTCTCATTTCACATCACTGTGTGTTCACACCCTTCACAGAAGCTTGTTCTGTATGTGTGTGTTTGTTGCAATTTTTAGATATAGTGTATGCATTTGTGTGTCTGAAGATCGAATGTGTCAACTGCAGGTATTCGTACAAGTGAGAAATCCAATTATGTGGCAATAAAAACAAAGAGGCATTAGAGACTTATCAATTTTAATCTCCAGCTTTTCTCAGAACGAAACAATCATTTAGTTTTGTTTTTGTGTTGCTTGAAAAATTTGTGCCCTCCTCAATTTTTCTTGTAATTTAGTCTGTTTTTGATATTCTGTGTTTTCTTAAGTGTAGTTTAAGAAGTAAACCAACAATGTGATAGTTTGTCCCACAGTACTTTCTGATTTTTCAGCCACAGGTGGGACACTCAGCCTCAACCCCATTACTCTCCAGTCACAACAAGAAAAGGCTCATGACACTGAAACATTTCTCAAAATGACTGCAGTTTGTTGTAAACATTCTGTTTTCAGTAGTGCATTAATACATATCTGGTGAGCTTGTTAGTATTAACTTCAAGGAGGCAGAAAATACATGTGGAACTACAGTGACCATATTGATTAAGGAATTTCATAGTGTACATGCCTGTAAACAGGACCAGTGTATGTAAATCTGACTATAGAGTATCATATCTGACACGTTTGGCCTTTTGTAATCCAGGACATGAACTCTATTTACTCATAAATTGGCTTGTGAAAATGGTCATTAAAGCATACTTGTTTTTTTTTTTCTTAAAGCTTTCATTTGTCGGTAGACCTCTGTTTTGTAAAACGTTTTAAACACGACACCTTGACTGCTAGATATATCTTAATGGCACCTAGAAGAGATGAGAGTTGTCACATAAAGCTGTCACTGATGGAGGAGAGCTTAGCAGGGGAAGTTGTTGTGATGCCGCCTGCTGGTTGGATTTAAGACAGAAATGCTGCAACATGAGGGATGTTATACATGTTTAAGAGGCATCTGAACTGAAGTTTCACCTAGCTCTATCAGAGACATGCATGTTTTCATAGACTCCCTACCAGTGGCCACGGAAATCACAAAAAGAACCGACCACCGCTTATAACTGGAATCTAAACCACATCTGAAAGTATGCAGGCTGTATCCTGTACTTTAGAATAAAGCATACCATGTAATTGAATTTAGTTAGAGGGGTAAAATTTTGTCTGTGAATGGCCAGTGCGGCCAATCCAGGAATGAAAGACACAGAGAGTGACGGTAAGAGAGGGACAGGGTCAGTGAAAACTTCATGGTCTACCACTTCTCTGATCCAGCAAGTAGATCCAGTGGTCAAAGTGTGTTCATAAATAATCAAGATCACTATTACCTTGTAAAAGGGTAGAAGCGCTAACCTCACAGCTCATTAACATGGAGGATCCTGCTAATACTAATTCAAAATTGCTGCCGTGGCTTTCAGTATTACAGTTAATTATTACTGTTTATTTTGCTGAAAGCACAAACAGTCTTACTTAAACAAAGGCCATGATGGATTTTAATACAATATTCACACCTACTTCATACCCCTTTGTTAGTATGCCACCAATTAAATTAGTCCCACATAATTGGGGCATTCAGCAGTGCAGTAGCTAAGTGTGAGGGGGGTAGGGGTGATGGTTGGGGATCAGGATGAGGGGAGTGAAGGGGGTGGAGAGTCAGTGTGAGGATCAGGGTGGGAAACAGGGGGCGTCGTTGGTATCCTGGGACCTGGTGATGAATAGCTGACACAGGACTACAGGGACCCAGCACTGTCAAACTGTCAAACCACTCCCACTCACACACACTGGGAATGCTAATTAGAAGTGTGTGTGTGTGTGTGTGTGTGTGTGTGACACCAATGTACCCATGTTCTTGTGCTGTTGCCAACAAGACTGTAGAAAGTGTGTTTTCAGGGAGTGGATGCTTTAAACTGTAAAACAAAGATTTTTGCAAAGAGAGATTAATATATGTGTGAGAAACGGTGAACCCTCCACCACCAACAACTGGGTTATTACTTAAGCCTGAGACTTGAATGCAGCTCCGGTGTTTGATTGCACAAACACCTCCACACAATGTTGCTGCAAATGCTACGCAAAATTATTCATGCTTGGAATTCAGTTTTCAGATCTTCAGTCAGCTAAACTTATACCTACTATTTAAACCTCTTTTATTGCTGTAACTGTCCCTGCAGCTGTTAAACGCTCTTCTTTTTTTTATGCCATTTTTGTTTAGAACTAAAACCTGGTGTTTTCAGAAGTAGCTCAGTGATCTCATGTCCTGTCTGGAGGACAATAATTAGCACATTGTAAATCTGACAGCAAGAAAACAAAGAAAAGAAGCTGAGACAGACTTGAAGAACTCGAAAACTAAATTTGAATTTCCGCCTAAACAGAGCTACTCGCTCATTTAAAGACACAATCAGCTCAGCATAGCTTTGGAACTCAAGGACGTTGCTCCAGTTGTCAGATCACTGCAGTGGACGGAATGGACAATTATACCACATGTTTATTAAGCAGTAAATAGTCAACAGACTATAATAGTCAATAGATCAACAGCTGATCTGCATATCTCTTACAAAACCTTCACGTGTACCAGATTTGGTTTTAGCTAAAGCAAAATATATACATATACACATATAACTGCCATCGCTGTGTTATGTTCATTAATCCTGATTTTTTTCTCAATAGATTAAACAGAATATTTTAAGGATAATGTGACAAACCTGGTCGACAAAACTTCATTCAAACACCCAAAAAACGCAGAAATTTACAGCTCTTGGTTTGTTGACATCCAAAATGTCCAAAAGTCCCATGACTCTTAGTGGATTTCAAACCAAGAGAAAATGGTGTATCAGTGTGTTTGTGTTGGTACGTTAGGTATTTAAATATTTTCTGTGCTTGTCTCACACAAAGCCAACAAAGATTGGGGAATTATTTGAGAAGCTAGAAACATTGAGGAAGCTCACGAGTCCTGCAGCTGATGGTGAACTGTTAGAAATTGTTATTTATATTACAGATTACATACAAGAGAGAAGATGATCAGTTATGTTGAGGCCATATTTTCTTTGTTTAATGTTACTCCATAAAAATTTGTTCCAACAGACAAAATGTTCTCTTTGGAAGCTGCTCAGTAAAATGAACAGACATCTATACGTTATTTTTTTGAAAAGTAACAAACTTATTAGTGGCCATGATGGACGCAATAAAAACAGCCACGTACTCAGTAATAGTTTCAGGTGTTTCATTTAGAAAACAGTGTGTTAGTTCTTGAGGAACAGTGGGATGCCACACATCAGGCGCCTCTACTTTGAAGGGATGACAAGCGCACATTTTCTTTATGTTTGCATTTAGGAAATAGAAGGAGAAAGAAAATGCTGCAATTCATCGGGGTTTTGAAAGAATCTGTGACAAATCAAGAGAGAACAAAACACATTGTCACACTCTTCCCCTGGTTTAAATGTCCAGCAGATGGCAGCATTGCACCTCAAACTGCAGGATACAGTCAGAACGTGGCTTCAAATACTGTGAGATAATGCTTGATTTCTCCACTCTTCTTGGATGAAAACATTTCACTTTCAATTAAAAACAGTGTGTGTGGCTCAGTCTGATGCCAGTTCCACTTGTTTTAACTCGATCTGGTTTGTGCAGTTATTGTAGTTTGAATCTGACAAACTCCTCGTCTGTCCATCATCCATCTATCCCTTCCTACTTTTACCCATCTGCTCTCTCTCCCTCACCCATTCATCATTAATCTGGCCCAGTATTCAGCTTCCCCTTCTTCCATCATTCATCAATCTGTCTCATCTGCTGGTCTCTCTTTCCTCTCCTGCAAAAAATGCATATTTGCATACAAAATTAAACATCCCAAACTTTGAAGAGCTGGGATAAATATATCTACTAGATTAAAAAGAAGACTCTTCGCATTTTATTTCTATTTATTGCGATGATGTGTGTGCATCTCTGTGTTTTAATGTAGCTGTAATATGATCAAATGATTTATGATGTCACAGGAATTGTGTTTCCAATCAAGTTAAAAAATGCTGAAGGTCTTTTTTAACATTTAATGGCATCTCGTGTTAGTTATTAGTTTAATTCTCAAACCATCCACATGTATTTTTTCATCCAAAGAGTAATTATGTCCTCAATGTGGAAAGAGATTATCTGAATGGAGAGAAGCAGTAAAGTGTATACAATAAAGACGCAATGAGCAGAAACAGGAGAGGAAAACGACTGTGAAAGGTTGAAACGAGGACTAAGAAACAAAGGAGGAAGGTGAAGACAGAGGGAAAGAGAGAGCTGTCTGTGGGCTGAAAAGATGTGGGCTGTTCTTTTATTTCCTCTGTGGGTACACAACAACAGCGCTGTCTGTCTGAAGTGCTGACACAGCAGAACTACAAGGAAACATTTTACTTACAAACACACACACACTCTTCACCACACATACAGCCCATATATTTGAATGTCCACACAAACACCAACCTGTGTCATCAAGCAGAGACAACATTAGACCATATAGCTATGTTAAGGATATATACTCTACGTGCGTGCGTCTGTGTTGCTGTTTTCATGGTACTGGTGACTTGTCTAGAAATCTGTTTACTCCTGACTCTTTTTGTGTGTGAGTGTGTGTGTGTGTGGCTGTGCACCTGGCTTCTTGCAGTGATCTTGGTTTAATTTGACCTGTCAGCTAGTCAAAGCCCGGCCAAAGTGTGCATGTGTGTGTGCGTGTGTGTGCGTGGTCTGACCTCAGTGTCGAGGTGGGGCAGAGATCAATGCTGAGGCAAACAGAAAGGTTGAGACAGAACTCACAACCCTCTCCACCTTTTTATTCCTCCGTCTCTCTTTAGCTCTCCTTCCTTCATCCTCTCCCCAGTCCCTTCTTCTACCTGTTTTGACATTAAGTGTGTGCGTGTGTGTGTGGTTGTGTACGTAGTGAAGATCAGTAGACAAGAAAGCTCGATTGATCGCAAGCTAATTCGATGAGTGTCTGCCGCACAGTAAGCGACCGACTGAACAACAGCTGCCCCCCAGAAAAAAACCTAAAGAAAGGTCCACCCTGAGCAACAGTATCTCTCTCTGATCACAAAAACATAAATATGTCAACCTCTAAACTAATAAGAACCACAAAATATCCATTGCTGTCTGTGTGTGTGTGTGTGTGTGTGTGTGAGAGAGAGAGAGAGAGAAAGAGCGACACCCACCCGAAAAGTTATATCCAGCTTTTTAAGCGGCTGTCCACTCGTTACTAATAACATCAGTATAGATCCCCTTGTTCTCTGTGGGTATATGTGTGTATATGTGTGTGTGTGTGTGTGTGTGTGTGTGTGTGTGTGTGTGTGTGTGTGTGTGTGTGTGTGTGTGTGCGCGTGTGTATGTGTATGTGTGTGTGTGTGTGTGTTTATGCGTTCAGTTTTGAGGGAAAGTGATAGTGGCAGTACATATACATATATATGTGTGTGTGTGTGTGTGTGTGTGTGTGTGTGTGCGTGCCTGTGCGCATGCTACAAGGTCACACCTCAGGGTTTCTGTGCTAACACACACACACACACACACCTGTGCAGTCTCTGATCATGTGACTGGCTGTCCTGGTAACTGTCACCAAGCATGTTGATTGATCAGAGGTGAGTGACAGAAATGGGCAGAGCAACGCACATGCACAGGGTTAGTAAAACTGTAATTGCGTTACTTTTTTACACTAAGCGGATAAACGGATTATATATCTATCTGTTCCTAACAAAGGTGTACAGGTGTGCACTGCTACTATCATGTAATATGATTCCCCTGCATCTTGAAACAAAGCAACCTGCTGCTGACTGAACACGCTTCACTTCACAGGAAGTTTTAGATTTTGAACCTCTGTGTGCATGTTGCACGCTCTCCTTGTTGCTATGTGGTGGCCCTTCTGGGTAATCTTGTAGCTACAAATAACGAGAAACTGGACTTCATGTAAGAGACTCTTTACCTAAACGGGAAGTTAACCCTTTGCAGTCGAAAGACACGCTGGTGCGACTGATTTAAGATGATGTAATAGCAAGGCAGACCAAAATTTCTTCAGTTAGTGATGATGGTGGGGTGCACACACACACACACACACACACACACACAAAAGAGTATATTTTGTATTTTTATGGAAACGTTTATCTGTTCATTTCTTCATTTCTTTGCTTTAGTTTTGTCAGTTAAAGTAAATTGGTGCACGTAACAGAAAGGCTGCAAGGACACACACACAAAATCTGCACTCCACACGGAAAGGTCGGCCAGCAGGTTGGAACCACGAAGAGAAATGTCTTGCCTTGAGGTGACAGTCCTACATGCCAACATGTGGATGCACACACACACTGAGTCTGGCTGTAAATGGGATTATAGTATTCAAATAGATGAAGGATTTTGATCAAATGTTGTGGGTTGCATGTGGATTTGTGTGTTTGTGAAAACATCGTGTGTATTCCTGTGTGGCTGCAGATAAGCCTCGAGGCACATTACCTGATCTAAGCTACACTGCAGCGTCGTCGCATGCAACAGTGCTTTCCAGAGAGGTCTGAGGTGGAGTTGAGCTCGTTCAGTAAAAGGTTCAGATGTGATCACAGAACAATATGAAAACAATGTGGCATGTAAAAGGATGAGGGTGCAGAGAATTGTTATCCTGCAGCTCTTCTTTGTTGAGAGGTCCAGCCCACAACTTTACTGTTCTGAATCCCTCTCAATGCTCTCTTAGCATCGTTTTTAGTGGGAGCAGGCAGAGGTGGACCGAAACAATAATTCAGGCTGGGAGTTGGACTCCATCCCAGACCACCCTACATACAAAACCATCAGACCACTAACTCTAAAGGCTTTTGATTTAATAGGTATCAGACTAGTTACAACAAACTGCTGTTTATCTGTTCATCTTAAAGCCATTTTTTTTTTGTTTTTGCAATTGCGTGTTACTTGAGTCTACACGTGTACTAGATTTGGGCCCACCGTGAAACTGCTGTAGTTCAGCGAGGGAGCCGTCAAACACAGATGAGGCAATAAGAGAAGTCTGTCAATCAATTGCTGCTTGTTACATTATCACCGTTCAAGTCGGCTGTTCGCGGCAACACGCCTGGGAAATGACCTGGTGCTCCTGACAGGCATTTGTTCTCAGCAAAAGCTGCTGACTAGCTGGTGAACACAGTGGAGGATTTAACGGCTTAAGATGACTGAAAACACAACAAAGCATTGTGATTATTGGACTTGCACGCTCATGCACAGACAACTGCAAATTAATAGTGATAGAGTAAATAAGAAACAGTTCGTTTTACTGCCATATTAGTAGAAAGGGGAAAAATCAGTTTATTTCAGGTTTTGCCAACCAAGCATCAAATTGTATCTCTTCAGTGTGCCGAATGCACATGAGAACTTCTGTCAGTGATGGTGAGACAGCTCACATTTACTTTTAAAGGCACTCCCTTCCCACGAGTGTTTCAGAAGATTCACCAACATATATAGTCTTACTGAAAGACTTAATTTTTGCCCCACTTTAACTGTCAGTCCATTTCTGAGAGGCGATTCTGAGATTGTTGAAAAATACAGGCCCTGATCTAGTCCAAGTCATCTTTGTAACAGGTGTAACCTAGTCACAGTGGGAGTTCAGCTCCAGATGCAGACAAAAGGATGAAATGGAGGAGAAGTTGAACACTTGAAGATTACATCTGAGTTCACAGCAAAAAAGTCTGCCCCAAAATTGGTAAACGGTCTTCCTGAGCTTATCTGTGGGCTGCAGAATGGTGCTAACATATGCTGAATTATCAGTTCCATGTTGCTCTAATTCTTTTTCTGTTGATATCCGTTCCCGGAGCTGCAGCCGTGGGACCATGCAGCAGAGATAAAATAACCCTTTAAGGTGTTGTGCAGCTGCTATTTTAGCTCTGTGCTGGACCTAGTCTCTGCCACGGGAGAATGTGTGTTTGTAGATGCTCAGAGAAGCTGCTGAAATAATATGTATTTCCATGCATTGCACCATCCATCTTCAACACTTACCCCGTGCACACGCGTTTTACTCAGTCAGTAACTGTCATGCTGATGTCAGCTGACTTAAAAACTACACCTAACTAGATCTGTGACCCTCTTGTCTCCAGCATATAAAAGCGGGGCTGAATGCATTCACCCCCCTTTGGAATAAAAGCACGGGTTGATGCAGTGGAACTGGGCGTCTTCAGCCAGATGATATTCACGTCAGTTGTTTCTGTCTTCCTTATTCCCCGTGGACCGAGGCGTTCCTCTCTCTGTTCTCTTCTTCCACTTGATGTTCCCTTTGCTTTCTCATTCACTCTCTCTACACAACGATTGTAGTTGGTGTGTGTTTGCATGTGCATACGTGTGCGTGTGTGGCGCCTCCTGAGTCTCGCGGATGATGAGAGGAGGGATGCAGTGTCACTTCAGTCAGGGCCTCTCATCTGTCTCCCCACTAGTGCAAGTGCATTCATCCTCAGCACACATGCGCAGATGCAGACAAACACCTGGGCAGGCAAGACCTCTGAGACATGTCTTTTTTTTTTTTTTAATCCTCATCACTCCTTCTTCTCTCTTCCTTTTTTTTTTTTCTTCCCTCAAGCTCACTGGCATTTCTGCTTCTCTCTCTGTTATCTTTCTGACGCCCTCCACACACAGCATTCCTTTCTTCTTGGCTGCAACGCCTCTGCTCGTATTTTCTTGTTGCTCCTCCCCTCCGTTCATACATCCTGATCTAGCCCTCTTGTCTATATTTCTGTGTTTTAGATGTGGTTTTAGCATTGTCCTCTGGTCTCCCGCTCCAGCATTTCCCCCCTGGGAGCCATTTGGGGGATGCAGCTCGTCTGTGTCCCTGCTATAACATCCCTGATAGCAAAATAAATGAACTTAAATGGAGGCACTGGAAGAGAAAGGGTGGGGTGTAACAGCCTGCAAACACCGCAGTCCTGCTTTGAAAGTTATGGTTTGTCGTAGTGTGTTTGTGGAGCTGCAAGTAGCTCTTCATTACACTGCTTGTTACATATCAGCACAATCTCAGGACTGGATGGCTTTTTCTCTCATCTTCAGAAAAGGGAGAAACTGCCTCTTGACAGAAACCAATTAGACCTGATTATTCAGTGTCCTACAGTGGTACAAACCCGTATAGAATGACCTCAATTTCTGTTTCCATTTGTCCTTTAATTGCTCTGCTGTTTAGGCTTTTACAAAGTGAGTCACCATAAGACACTAACTGCTGATATTTTGTGGCAAAATGTAACAAATTACAGCAACCTCAATCAAGCAATGCCCAGAACAGGTCATGCCTGATTTTCCATCAGGTCTTTCTCTATTTTAGATACCCACTCATTTAGGATTTTTATTTTATTTTATTTTCAATAGTAGGAACTGTAATACTAAATGGTGGCACTTTCTAGCTATTAGCTGTATTTACTGTATTAATCTGCCTTGTATTACCTGTATAGTGTTTAAAGGAATATAATATAATGTCATAAGAAGGTTTAACATTTATACCGATCAAAGTAAAGTTAGAAGGAAAGAAGATAATGGTCCCATGTTTTTCATCAGATGCAATCATGACTTGAATTGTTCAGTGTTTGCTGGATGAGTACAGGCAGCTGTTTGCTTGCATGCAAATGTTTACCATATCAGTTTGATATTAGGAGGAAAAATAAACCTTAAACTATGCGTTTTTCTCTTTTATACTTATTTTCAACGTGCATTTCAGTAAGTTGAGTAGAAGTGTTGGAAATTGTGAAATCATTAAATTTCTAGTATCATAAATATTGTAATTACGGTTGATGGAAGTAGAAATGCTTGCATATTTTAAAAAATGAAATGCAGCATATTGCAATAGAGACAAAGTCAATTGAACACGATGTGCATGAAGCATGTGAGTGACAGCACATGAAACAAACATAAAGGCCATTTTCCCATCATGTATTCTGTGTGAGATTAGACTGGTCTTCAAATTACACACATTTGAATGTGTCCACATCTTCTGTAATAATATTATTGCACCTGATTAAAGAATACATGTTCCTCCAACTGTTTTATTAATAACATATATTTGCATTAATTAACATTTTCTCAAGTCCTTTGAAAGTTAGATGTGCAGAGTATGGCTGAAAATTGGACCTTGGCTTTACTGAATATAGAACTGACCTGAACTTGTATCTTATGGGGAGATAAAGATTAAAATGTAAGTCTAACTGAATGACCATCCATCCATCCGTCCATTTGCTTGTCTGCCCTTTATTCTCGTCTTCTGTCCATTCATCATCCACCTGGCCAGCTATTTAGCTTCCCCCTTCCCTCCTTCCCCCCCTCCACCCCTCAGCCATCCATCTCCCTGATTCTTTATGTCCGTTTTCTGCACACATTTCTCCCAGCATCTGCCCGTCTGTCTGTGTGTTTTCCTCCGCGCGCTGTTGGCAGCATTGCTAAAAGGCTGTCAGCTTTGACCTTTGCCTGTACCCCCACATCAACCCCTCCCAGAACCCTTCACCACCCACAAATGCACACATATGCACACACTTCACTGTATACAGTGAAGTACAACAGAGCTAAAAAAAAAAAACTATGAGGGAAAACTAAGAAGTGTGGAGAGAGAAGAGCTACAGAAGAGCGAGGGATTGGGGGGGGTTGTGCAAAAAACAACAAAAAAAAAGTGAAGGTTTTAGTCAGGCAGACAACAGGAATTGATTTTTGTCTGCTTAGGCACAAAGCACAAATAAATAACCTTTTGTGTTATGAAAAAACAATTCAGTTGAACTCAACAGCTGTATGCAGAGAAATGTTGCCTTTGTTTTAAGAGCGCTGCATCTGTTGAGCAGCACAAAGCATCATCCGTCCTCTGCTGCTCCTGCTGCTACAGTGTGTTGAAAATAGACAGCTGTGACAAGAGAGTGAAAATTGGAAATACATAACAGGTTAGGTCTATGAGGACTGTTGCTATATTACAGACAGAGGGTGGATGCAGGCAGCTGGACTTTTACATTGAACACTGCTGTTTACTTTTTTGGGGGGAATAATTGGACTTGTAATGTGACCAGACAGGTGCAAGTGTGTGCTGCTTTACACAGCTGTCAGCCTTCCTGCCGCATCACATCGGTGATTTTTCACCTAGGAGAATGAAAGGAGGCTGCGACCGGGGCACATCCCGCTAATGGACTGCCTCTCAACCCTTCTGGTACGACACAACAACCCTAATGGCATTACAGCTGCAACATTTTGATTAAATCGTGTAAACATCAGTGTGTTTCTTGCCATCTCTGCTAATTGGTTGTTATTGGCGTGCGATGGCTTTTACGATAGGCAGGCAGAGTTAAAGAACCAACCTACCCCGCCAACAAGAAAATGGGTCAGACTAAAACATACCTTGTCAATACATTTGTAGTAAATCTCTTTCAAATCCAACTCCTGTCCTGTCTTGTGGTTTCCTGCTGCCTGTCTTTCCTGTGCTGAAAGTCTCTCTCCTGCATCTGTCTGCTCTCTGCCACTGTGATTCATAAATCCACTTTGGTAAGGCTGATGTCTATTTTTAGCTTTAAGTGGTCGAACACTGGTTATGTTGCCTGCTGAGACGAAATGCTCTCTAATGCAAGTGTAAACGAACGCAAATCATTTTATTTGTCTCCTTTATCGAGATCTTTTATCTGAGCTTTTTGTATCAAAGAAAATTTCCACTTTGAAATGTTACATTATTTAATAAGGGCTCTTTCTTTCAACGCTGCGTATCAAGCGTCAAATTGAACCCCAGACATACATTTACTGTGCTATTTCTGAGAGCAAGAGCGGTTCAGTAGCCGGGCCTAGATAAAATGTCTTGAAGGCACAAGCCTGTTTTAAGTGTTTTTATCTTATTTAAAATGACTAGAATTAATAATAAATTATACATTTTATCAGGGCCTCAGTGAG
Organism: Remorina albescens; assembly: GCA_034769265.1. Lineage (NCBI taxonomy): Eukaryota > Metazoa > Chordata > Actinopteri > Carangiformes > Echeneidae > Remorina > Remorina albescens. Next base: position 54,460,286 of record CM068475.1, read on the forward strand.
TAAATCTATAGCATCAGCTAAAGCCGCCATTCTTCTCAAAGCTCTTTTTTTCTTTTTTTTAACCTATCTGCTGTGTGATTTAAGGCCAAACTCTCAGACACAACACATCAAAACTGTTAATTCAACTGTGTTGCAATGAAGTTAAAATTTAATTCTTTCTCCAAATGTTTCTGCCGGTTAATGATAGCATAAGCAGTGCTTCTTTGGCTTGCATCGGAAGGTTACTAACACCAACAGCTAAGCTTATTGACCGCAATAGATATATGGCAGAATCCAGAGCTGCTGAACTAACAAAGGATTTTGATAATTTTGTGTTAGTGGTGCTTGCTCACTAACAGTTTGGGGTTAGTGAAACGACATAACAGTTCTGACCTACTGGCTTTTTGAAACAATCGCTGGTCAGGAAGACACATAGGAGCCTACATAAGCATCTTAATGCCTTTCAATTCTCAGCTCTGCTGTAGCCATGGGCCATCATAACATTTCTAAAAATTTTCAAGCACCTGCCTCATCTGTCTCTGTCCAGACTTTCCCTCTGTGCCTGTTATTTGGGGTACACTCCCATCCCAGTGGAGACGTCCAGGGCTGAATACCTTTCCCAGTCTGACCGTGCGGTCTCTTCTGTCGTTAAGACGTTAACATGACTACTCATTTTTTTTCCTGATCAGAGAATGTGTTTTACAGTTTCTGTTTGTCTGACCTCTTCCTTTGGCTCTCCTTATTGACGACATTATGTTGCTGAGTACGCTCTCGCCCTTTCACCAATTTCTCATCTGCAGTCTCAATGAATCCAAATCAAAACTCAGGAAGGCCTGGCAGCAACGGAAGAGAGACTGCTCCACCTTCACATGGTAATCCTTAAATTGGCAGTATCTGTTATCACGTGTCAGGATTACTATATCCCACCCCCTCTTTTCCTCGTAGTCTCTAGCAGTAGTGTCTCGACCTGAACCCCTTTGTTTTCTTTACCATTTAGAAAGCCATGGACATGTAGCAACACTGAAAGTTTTGCTGCATACACAAAACTCACACAGCTAGGTTTAGTTAAGGTTTGAGAAAGTATTAGAGCCCTTTCTGCAAACATAGTAAGATGAGGATGTGTGTATGTTTTTATTTTTATTTTTTACTGAATTTACAGAGAAACACGTGCAGAAAAACTTGCTTTGTTAGAGCTATGTTTAAAAAAGAAAAAGGAGGAAAAAAGAAATCCTTTCCCATGCCATCACTCCATTTTTCCATTAACAGCATGTGACCCGTAGGTAAGTGCTCGTAGAATTGGTCTCCCCTCTTCACTGCGTTTTAAATAGCTCTGCTTTCTTCTGGCTTCAGTCTGTTGGAGCTCTTAGTTGTCCTTCCCTGCCATTCCCATGCACATTTTCCATCCTGGCATAAATGCTCGTACAGTCTCCCCCTGACCCTCAGTGTGTCACAGCAGCTCACCAATTACTTCGAGTTGTGCTCGTTTTCTCATCAGCCTCAGTTTTGTTTTTGTTTTTTTCTGGGTGGATTTCACATGTCCAAAATGTGTTTATATGAGCTTACTTCCAAATTTTTGCAAACATATGAGTGAGTTGGACTGGAACTGACTGCAGATGTCATTTTATTCGTTTGTGTGTGTTGTGTATTATCTCTGTTGTGACTGTTCAACTTGCCTGGCACATTTCCACTGTCATCCACCCACTTTATGCTGGGATGGATCCAGCATCACTGCGACCCTGGAAAAAAAAAGGTCTGTGTTCATCTCTTCCATTTTTAGGTGCTTTCTTACTCTTCCTCTCTTCTTTTTCCCAGCGGTGCAGGGGAATCCCCAAATTACCTACAGGCAAAAATAACAACCAACCAAAGTGCCTTTCCATCACAGGCTTTTTGCTTCCTGTTTTCCTTGTGATAAAAGACTTTAAAAAAAAAATTGGTTGCTTGTTTTGTTACACATTCTAACAAACAGTGTCTTGTGCTGTTTTGCAGTGATCTGTTTTGAAGATCGTTGTTCTTTGGGAATATGTGTATAGGTTTTAGGCCCTCTCTTTTCCCTGCCGGTGACATCAGATAATGTGTTTCCTTTGAATTTTGAACCGCTGAAATTAAACCTTCTGAGGAGAAATCACATTGGGGAAAGTGCTCTAGACTGGATATTCCGAGTCGCGGGGGTTGCAGGTCGCTCATCCATCACAAGGCCAACACACAGAGACAGACAGAGACAAACAATCACTCACACTCACACTCAGACCTACGGACATTTTAGAGTCACCAATTAACCCAAACATGATGTCTTTGGACGGTGGGAGGAAACCGGAGTACTCGGAGGAAACCAATGCACTCACTGGGAGAACATTCAAACCCCACACAGAAAGGATTCAGGCCTGGGAATCGAACCTGCGTGGGCAAAAACGCTAACCACTATGCCGCTGTGCTGCTACTCAAAAATGTATACATTGGCGACATCTACATTATCAATGCTTCTCTCTACCTTTCTTTTATATTTCTGTGTGTCGCTCTTGTGTCTCTTTCTAATCACACCTTCATCGGCTCCACCCTGTCTCTCTCTCTCCTCGTCTTTACTTCGATCTCCGACCTTCCGTTAATGTGTAGTTAAAGTGAATGGGCCAGTCAGGCTCTCCTCTCTGCATATATTGAATTAATTAGGGGTGTGAGAAGCAAACCTAAGTTCTCATCTTCACAATCTGGCAGGTGCATTTAACACACAGACAGACTGAACTACAGACGCACACAGATAGTTGCACACACTGGGAGTGTTAATTAGTGTGCTGAGCCACTTTGTCTGTGCACTGCTGCGCCTTCTAGTCACAGATACCTGCAGTGAAGGAGGCTGAAATGGAACATTTTTTGGACTTAATTTATGGTTATAGCCACATTTTTGCCCTCAGTAATGTCATTATCGAGTGGGGAAGATTGTGTTAATGAGAAAAAGAGATAATAAAAAAATGAATATTTCTCCTTTCAACAGATGTTTATGTCACTTAAAGGAATATCCTCACTTTGTAAGTAGTATTTTATTTTGGAATAACAGTTTTCTGTTACGGTGACAAAAGAAACAAAGCTGCTGCACAAGTGGTGGCAAAAAAACTTTGCTGTACTATCTGTCCTGGTACGTACTGCTTCATGGAGATGACCACAGCCCTGGACTCTGGGTACTGTGTGACACAGTTTAGCTCAGTTTAAGTACTGCAGGGTTTTACAGCTGAAAACATTTCCCCCCCGGAGGCCAACTGTAGTTGTTTGCACTCATTGCTGCTCTGCTGTACATCCTGGCTGCCACAGCACTTTGTGAGCACGCTGAGCTTCTACCTGTCTGCCGCAGAACACCAAGGGCACCGTCAGATTTGTTCCTGTGCTGGAGCCCGGACACTCAGTGCTCCGCAGTCTGTGGATACTGTTAGCACTGTTAAACCTGCAAAAAACTGTGAACAAGCTGTGAACACAACACTGACACAGTATCAGCAAAGCAAAAACTGTTGCTTACACACATACAAAAAAAAAAACCCAAAACAACAACAACACAGAAACATTGTCAGTCTGATATTCATTGTCCTGTTGGCACTGATTTGCTGCTATCAGCTTGAATCATCATCTTCCTTTCTTTTTTCTTTTTTTTCACCTGGTGGACTCTGTCATTTTGTGCTGTATTCTGATGGGTTGGTTTGTCATTGTGGGTTACAACAGCAGTCCAACTGTGAGAATGCGACTGCTGGTTTCACTAATTTTCTCTCATGACTATGAACTTAAAATATCAAATAGTCCAAAATTGCTTGGGGTAATGGCCCCTTGAGCAAACACACATTTGTGAAGCCAAATGCTCTTAGAAGGTTATAGTTGTCCAGGCACTAGTTTTATTGCTGCTGTGTCCAGTATTGTAGTTTGTCTGTCTTTCTTATTTCAGTTGCATCTCGACATGGCTTTTGGATTGAAATGTTTGACCGCCGGCTGCAGAAGATTTATTACTGAATAATTTAATAGTGAATTTCCAACCACATCAGTGAGGAGAAAGACATTTATACCTTAGTCTTTACCTTTAATTGCTAATTGGTACTTGCTAGACAGAATCTAAGATTTAATGCAAGAGAGCCAAGACCTAAGAAAGGTGAAGATTTTATTAGTTTTTTCATACATACAACACACACACACACACACACAGTGTGGTGTAACAGGGTTATTACAGTAGAACATTGGCCTTTTCTTCCTCATAAGATAGATCAACCATCGATCTTCAAGACAACACTTCATGCCTCTTTGATATTTGCTCACTCACAAACAAACATTAGAACAAGCGCACACATAGACCAGCAATGAATGTAAGGACACCACAAACACAGAGACCTACACACAGAGTCTTACCTGAGATTTTCATTTAGATAAACAGAGATGCAAAACTGTCTTCTTACCCTCTCACCTTGTTAGAAGTGAAAGCATCACCTGCCGTCTTGAGGGCAGACACACACGTCTGAGAAAAGTGCGCATCCACTATTCCTCGTTGGCCACGGTGACAGGTTTTTTCTTTGGGGTGGGCCGCATACCAAATGTTCTCCAACATGTCTGGCTTCCTCCCGTGAGCACAACAGTGTTTTCACTGACTGCCCACTTTACACCTCCCAATCTAATCTATTTGAATCGCTCTTTTCAGCAGCTTATGGCGAAGGATCCTGTCTATTTTTGCTGTAGCTGCTTTCTCAGTGCCTGCCCACTTAACACGTCTTCTAGGACTCATAGAGAATTCTCATTATGAACAGAAATCGATTGTTTGCGTGATAGAGAGCTTTCATCAAATAATTTCAGGCTGTGTATGTTATAGGAGTTAGGTTGAACTTTTGTGTCGCTCTGGACAGCCCACCTGTCAATCTGTCCAAAGTCTTCATGTCATGTATATCATATGCTGCTTAATAATCTTCACACGCTGTTGGTTTTCTTCTGACATTTGAAATGAGGAAACAATTCTTCCACCTTCTTATCAAAGTAGCACCTACCTTACTGCTTAACACAGTATATCTTGGTGTTCCTCACCTCACCCACGTTTTTTCTATCATTTTTACCACCATCACTCCCACTCTCACACTCGTCTCACAAGTCCCATCTTTGTTCTGCCTTCCAACTGTCATACTAACAGATGCACAGTCTTCTCCGCTTTAACCCGCTCACCTATAATAAACATCTTTCATCCTTTATGACAGGACTCTTTAACGCTGCCCTTTCTTATACGCACATGCACAGATTCACAGGGTTTTGTTTTGTTTTTTTGTTTGTTTGTTTGTTGTTGTTGTTTTTTTTTTTTTTTGCTCGTTCTGTTCTTCAAAATGGCTTTTGACAATGTGTGACATAAAAAAATAAATGTGGAGAAAACAAAAGGGAAAATGGATAGACACAACCTATGGAAGTTCATTAAAACAAGTCAGTTCAAAATGCATTTCATCAGTCTGAAAATCAAGGTCTTAGATCATGTTAGGACAAATTCTCAACACGATTTTACAAAAAAGAAATTAAACAATTGAACACACAAAAAGCCTTTTTCATGGACACGCTTGAGGGTAGTGTTTCATTATTGCACTTTTGCTAAACCTTTGCAAGAACTGGACAGGAGATTAGCATATTATTATCTAACATCAGTGACTGTTTTCTTTTAAACATGACCAGTCTTTCCCTAAACCAAGTAATGTTTTTAACCAGTCCCATGACAATAGTTTTAATCAAAATCCTGCTCTTCTCATAACCACAGTTCTGGTGCCTGAATCCGTTGGTTAAATTGGGCCTGAGCCGTGTCCAAATCACACCCAGATTCAGCATCATATCATCATACCATCACATCTCGTGTGCTTTTTTTTTTTTTTAATCTCCCAGTAAACCTAATAGCATATGAGTGATAATGAGTAATTCTCTACAGTACAAAGAGATATTTATAGTGATTTCTCAAACTTACACCCAAACCATTAACATAACAATGAATTTCATCTATCTCTGATCGCTTACTTGACAGGCTTCCTTTTCAGGATTGTCTTTATCATCCAAATGTTTAGATGCACCAAACCTGGAGTCCAGCATGGGTGGTGTGTAGCATGACAGGCCAATGTAGTGTGAAAAGACACTGACGGCGAATCATGCAGACAGGATGAGCGTCATGCAGCAGTGACTTGTTCAGACGGCTATGTAAATTTGCCGTGTCTCCACCTTTGGTCCTTCTTTGATATTACCAGACACAAGAATTTTCAATTCTAAGACAAAAGCAAAAAGTTTTAAGGTAAATTGTAGTTTTTCTTACTACACCCCTCCCCAGAGAGGTCAAGCAGCATCAGATTTCCATCAAAAATGCATATAACTCACTTTTTGTGAGCTTTTGCCTAAAGCTCATTGAACAAAGCTTGTCAGAGGAGTGAACAAACACATAAGGGGATGTCATTGAACTCGAGCTGATCCAATTAATCTAATGACCTTATTTTCATACATGGTTTCTAAATTAGGCAGTTACTCGGATTAATTATGATTAAATCGAAATGAGGATGTCGATGCAAGAAGAAACATCTAGCTGAGGGTAGCAGCAGACCTTCAAACTGAGCATCTATGTTTGTAATCCAGCCCACCTGCAGTTGCTGCCCTTGTAGCATTGTGACGGCATAGACAGAACTTATTGGTGGGTACGTGGACGCTTGAAGTTCCAATGACAAAATGTACACCACACAGGCACTAATGCTGTTATAATCTGGGAGGTTGGGATGTCTTCTGAATTACAGCGTGTACTTACTCTTGAATGACCACATAAGTGTTTCCCATTGAAGCCTGTTAGCCAAAAATTCGGGGCAATTAAATAATTAGGATGTAGCTCTTGAAACTAGTTCAAACCTCACAGATGTGTTTCTGTCTCCACTCTAGACATTTGCCTCGTGCTCACTCTTTCGTTTTGACACTGATAAGCTTCCAAATAGAGGAGTGTCGCAGAGAGGCAGATCTCTGCAACAAAAAACATAAAGCAAGCAATAAAAGCAATGAGTGCATGAGTTTGAGACGTGCAAGTAAGACTGAGAGCAAGAAAGCAACAGAGGTGAGAGGGAGGACAGTCGGAAAGAACAGGAGGAGAGGGAGAGAGAGAGAGAGAGAGAAGTGATGACAGGTTATTTTTCACCTTTCCTCTCCTGACAGCTGATGTTATTTCCCATTCTCCTTGGACACACACCAGATCCAATCTAAGGTTTCTCTGGATGGCCCTTCTGAAGCCCCATAACCAAATGAAAACCTTTATTACATACCCCTTACACAGACTGCACACACACCACACATACACAAAGCAAAAAATAGAACCTCCACAAAATACACTGTATCCCTACATGTGAAATGAAAGAAGAAATATCATTGTCACGTAGTTACATGTTCTCACCCACACAACTGGCTGCAACCAGATATATTTTCCAAATACTTGTATTCTGTGTATACATGTCAGACAGCAGGTAACGTGCGTATGCATGCAGCCTGTACGGGTGCTTCAGTGTTGGTGACACACACCCTGCACCGAAACATTTATAGACAGTGAATTTGTACATGTGTGTGTGGGATCAAATCAAATGAAGGTTTAATTCTTTGGCTGTTAATTTAAGGGGGGTTTATTGCTGATCACAAGGCTGAGTGCGTTCACCAGAGACATATACAGTATATCCACACAAACACACACACACATACAGTACATGCAAGCACAACACTGGGGAGCCATGTGCGTCAAGCCATAAAAATAAAAGCCCCACAGAAGATCTCTGCTGTGAGTACTCTAAATTATTCTAGCTCTTCCTGCCTCCCTTCCCACCTGGTTTTTGCTCATTTCCCTCCCTCCCCTCCACTTTGTAACCTCCCTCATGTCTCGTGTGTGTGTGTGTGTGTCTGATTTTCTGTGTGTGATCTTCAGATTGTGGTAATAGTATATATTTTTTTGGATTCTGAGAATAACATTCAGGGAAATAAGGCGGCCCGATGGAAAAAAAAAACAATGAGTGGAAAAATTAGAAAGTGTCTTTTTTGCAGAGAATGAAGGACATGAAGTGAAAAGAGTGAGTGAGACTGAGAGGGAGATAACACAGAGAGAGAAGGGTGATGACAGCTAATCAGATAGGTGCGAGAGAAGAGGGTCAAAGTTGACGTTCCTCTTAATGCACCTCTACTATGGTCAGGTTATTTCAGTCTATTAAACTGACAGAGGGGTTCTACCCTTGGAACTGTGGGAAATTGAGTTTTTGTATGCACTGGGGGGATGAGTGTGAATTAGCGAAAAGGTCAAAGGCAGACAATGATTCTCTAATGCTACAATCACTGCTGTCTCTGCTTTGGGATTTTAGTCTATGACACATCAGATGAGGAGGAAGTTTTCAAACCGTTTAAGACAAAGGTATTTAATTAATTGGATGCAAAATATAAGAAAAATAAGAGAAATGCTTGTCACAATTACCCAGAGTATCTTCAAATGTCCTTACAGACTGAAAATCCCAAACCCTAATCTCCTGTTTAGGAAGGACCAAAAAAATCCCAACAGTTAAGAAGCTAAAAGCAAGAAATGTTTATTCTCTATGAAAATAACCTTCTAACAGCAGCTGTGATGCCAAGATGCCGTTTATAGATTGACCCTCTTTTGAGCTTGATGTGGCCCCTGAAAGACCAGAGGAACCAAGAACTTTGAGTACAGTTGACTGATTTCCAAAAGCTGACGTCTGCGACCTAAAGTGACCACACGCCTGTTTAAATGTTGTTCGATAATGAAGGATGAAGACCTGCGTGCATCCGAGCCTTTCCTCAGAGACAATGGATGTTATGATAGCTTACAACATCAATGACAGCAATTTCCAATTGATAATGTAGGACAAGGACATTTGAAGCAGGAAGTGACAGTGAATTGATCAAAATATATGATAACATGAATAAAATGAGGTATCAGTTGGTGTTTTTCACTCGTCTCCTTTGAGGCTTTACAAACTACAGTTTGTAAGAATCCTATTGGGGCTCCTGATGAATCGAGTTTCACATCAGAATGAGGTACGGTGTGATGAGAGGATGATATTTACCCCATAGACATAGTGTATTTGTTCAGTGTGGTGGTTTTTTCAAATGGTTGAATTCTTCTCTACAGAAGCTCAGGTCTGATGGACCCAATAAAATAAAAATGACTCTTCTTAATTATGCCTCCTCTTTTCTACCTTTTTCTTTTCAAAATCTTTCCCTCTGAGATCCAACTCAGACTTTGAAACCTGGGCTTGACTTTTCATTTAAACTCTGAGGGAAAAAAACCCATATGCACTCAGGGGCTCCAGATATTAAATATGGCTACTCTGAGTGGGTTTACTTTGTTGTTGATAGTAGATGGATATCATGTAATATTGATGGCAGACTTCCCAGAGAGTTTGTTTGTTGTTTCTACTTAACATTTTGTCCTTGTTTTTTTTTTTTAAAGGAGCACAGCTAAAAAAAAAAAAAAAAAAAAAAAGTCCAAATATACTGTTAACCATACATTAACTGAAGCCTGTATCACCAAACTGACCTCCATGTGTTAATGTCTGGGCATTTTACCCCCATTATCTCTACAAGCCCTTAATACCTGTATTACTCCTTCAGCCTGCAGGTTTCTCTCCCTGTGCGCTTGTAAAGCTGAGCAGCGTATTTGTTGCTTATGACCATCAATGGTTCTAAAAATAAAATCTGAAATGTTTCCCCCAATGCAGAATTAAATTTTATAAGATATAAAATGACCCCCTTAACACACACCCCTCAACTTCCATATATATATATATATATGTAATTAAACAACAAGTACAAACGCAGTACTTGCATGTTCTCCATCTAAGTACTGTGGTGCTTTTTTAGACTTTGAGCAGGGACACAGAGCCTGTAAATTTTGTAAATATGGCAGCTATGTGTGTTTGAAACCTGCTGCAACTGCCATTATGGAAATGGTAAGAATGTCAAAGTAAATGATTGACCAAAGCTGTGACCGCGCTGCACAGATCTCAGATACAGAAGTTTATTAATCTTTCAGACAATGCTTTTCTTTTCTGTAGATCTAATGCTCATGAAAATTACTTTGCAAATATGAGCTGTTTTTAAATTGGATGACAACCTTGCCGTTCACTGGGCTGTCAGGCCCAGCATCCGTCAGGCCCACCAATGTCCTGTCAACAAAATGTAATCAGGTTTAGAGAATTAGATTATGGGCTGCACTTTCCATATCTGATTTGATTATTTCAAGAGAAGTGTTGGATGTGGTGACAGACAATAATTCAGTTAATGGCAGTTCCACATCAAGAATGAGCCTATAAATAGCTGGAGCATATGTTAATTAATCTTGTGCCAGGACAACTGTATATAAAATAACCTATTATATTGTGCCAGGCTGCTTCATCAGAAAATCCTGATGCTGATATATCAATACAACGGGGAGAAAAAAAAACTATAATGCTCCGTGGCGTGTTGCAGCTGAGTCAGCAACAGGAGTGAAACTGTCCAACGCTTGGTTATTATTAAACAGTTCAAAAAATTTGTTCGTAAATTTGCTTCAGTACTGTGACATTACTTGGTGCCAATTTTAATGCTCTGCAGTGTTTTCTTTTCTTTTTTAAAATTCCTCCTACAATACACTCCTACTGATAGCCAATCACAGAGACTAAAATATTTATGAATACTAATGAGCTGTGTCCCAGTTCTTCATCCTTCAGAAGCATTAGTCAACTGGGTTATAGCTAAATATCAACAGACACTTTAACAACTGTTAAAACCAATGGGCTTTGATATATTTGATGTGGTTTGCAATGAAACAGCTAAGAAGGGTATCTTTGCTCATGCAGGGTGTCAATCCTTCATGGGCCAGACAATCTCTTGCCATCCATCCTTCACCGTCTCCAAAGAATAAAAAAGGGCCACATTTTTGGTTGACGGACGAGCACAAGTCCGGTGGAAGAAAAGAAAATGATTTTCATGGTGAAGAAAAACTCACTTGAAGGTCAATAATGCTCTCCAGGGTTGTTGGTGTTATGTTTCCTTGGTCGGTGAGCAAGAGAAGACTTCACCACCAAAGACAAATTCACCTCAACATAACTGATGATTTCAGCGCTGATGGAAGAAACGGGTGAAAGCAGAAGTTGACAGGAACAACCTCTGAGCTCAGGTTCAAATGTATAAAAAAAAATCATCAGCCAACATTTTAGTATTCAGTGCAACAATTTTCCTTTCAGAGAGCTTTTCAGTCACTTGATTTCAGCTGACCTGAGCTGTGCGCCACTTACTAAGGACCAGACTGAAGGCAAACAGAGTCAATGACTGCCAAGAGTTTTTCCACAAATTATGGACTATGCTTCTTTTAATAATATGTGTTAAAAGGGTTTTGGAGTTTTGGTACAGTGCAGATGGAGTGTTGCGGTTTGAATGAATATAATCCAGCATTTAAACATGTATTCAAATGGCATCCTTAAACCTATGTCCACACGACTGTTGCTGGACCCAGTTTAGTTTGAAATCTGGAGGAATGTTTTTAAGTCTGGACAGGTGAAAACAGAAACCTTTACCATTAAGAGTGCGATACAGTCAACAAAAGCTTCAGAACAGCTGACCTTTACCTATAGATTCCCTGCACTCTGCTTGGTGTGGTATGTTGTTTAACAGTCGGCTGGCCAGGTTGATGGAGCTTGAAAGCCTAAACTCTTCCTACCTTAAATTAAGGTGGTTTTTCTCGTTGGTTCCCAGTCTGGCTCGATCTTGATACAAGTTAAGCTCACCTGAACTCAAGACATGAATAATCTAACTGCAGCATGCTCCATTAAAAATTTAAATTTTTAAGGTTGAAATATTTTTCTATTTTGCCGTTTCTGGTTCACACAACTCAGCCTCCTCTTTTGACTGCACAGCACAAACATCCAGAGCTATGTTGGTGGGCATTGGGTGGTGGAGTATCCAGACATCTTTTTGCAAACTTCCTGCCTGCTTGCTCTGTCAATAGCTCCTAAAAAGCCTGGTGCGTAAAGTCCCAGTGGTCTACTGCATCAGCTGCCTCTTTGAGTTTCTCCTTTTGTGTGTAGTCACGCCTATTTCTCGGAGATGTATGACAGGCATACAGAAAACCGAGTTCAAGTTTGCCAATGAAAGAAAGCGGGCAGACAAAGACAGAGTAAGTTTTTCCCTCCTCCTTCCATCCCTTTTGATATCGTGTACTATGTAAAAAGTATACTGTACCCCAGGCGATAATATGACGCAGAGAGGATACATGCCCACATGAAGCCCCCCTACGCTCCGCTTATTCACACAAACACAGAAGTCTCAGGATGAAGGCCACTGATCACCAGACAGCACGTCTCGATGATGACTGGTTAACCCGAATCCGTTTATGTTTACCTGGCTTGGTATTTATAACTAGGTGTCTATGTGTCTGTACATGTGCACATTATATTGTAGAAGACTGTGTCTGTGTGAGCTGTGTGTGTACACATCTGTGGGCGTGTTGTTTTGCAAGAAACGGAGGGACCTGAGATTTCCCCTCTGAAATGCTCCTTTTAGCTGATGAAAAATCAGTGTGTCTCTTTGTACATGAGTGAATCTGTAATGTGTATACTGTATATTGTCTCGAGGCGTTGTCTATGATTAAGCATTATGTATTTAAAATAGCAAATTACATCCCATTGCCAATCTTTATACACTGAATATATTTGGTACAGATTTTCAAACAAAATATACATACAGATGACAAAATTAAACTCCAATAACTCTAGTAATTCTGAAATGTAGTTAAAGTTCTTTAGGTCCTAAAAATGTTCCTTATCATTAAAAAAAAAAGGAACTTTACTATGTATTTTCCAACAAAATGACCCCATTGTTCTCTCGAAAGATGGTGAATAATATCATTTTGATCTACAGTAGCTCTAGTAATACGGTTTGAGAATCAGTTTATCCAGAAAACAGTGAATAGTGAGTGATTGTCATTCATTGACCATTCAAAAGCCCAAACCAGGCCAAATCAAAGAAATTAATCAAATGTACTAATTCCTTTCTCACAAGCTATAGTTGCCAAGCACAGAGGCAGCAGTTATTTGTAGAAGAGCCAAAACCCATTGTGATCGCTGGGAGTGGTTGCTCAGCCACACTGACAAATATCTGTGTCAGTGTGGGCTACTGTCGCTGGAGTGGGTGGGCACGATGTGATGATGGTGACGTTGGGCCTGCAACAGTCAGGCTTGTTTAACGGTCTTGGCCTTAACTGGGAGAACTATGTATTTGGATTTTTATCTTTATTTTTTTCTTAATGCTTTGAATTTAAATGTATTCATTTAACAGGTAATTGTGACATTGTCAGCTGTATTATAGAACTGTGCTAAAAAAAAAAAAAAAAAAAAAAAGAAACAAACTCAGCTCCTATACATATGAACACGAAGAGTCCTTAGATGTTTCCAACAGGAATTGTATGCAGCCTTCCCGGGAACTGTTATCAAGGAAATGTCCTATTTGTCGCCACACGTCTTCTCGTTTGGGTTGTGACGATCTGTGCCTGTTTATTCTTTGTGGCCTCATCTGGAGGTTCTGCAGTTGAGTTCATTGGACCCAAAATGTCTGGTTCTTCATCCTCGTCTAGATCAAGAACTCTTGTACTTCTTTGTTTTGGATGAACCTGTTTTTGTCAGTCCTTCTGGGTTTGTCTGTTGGCCTTTCACTCAAAATATCCAGTTCTGAGTCACAGTTTTTGAGTCTCTGACTTTGTTCCTTCGTAGGACTCTTATTTTACTGTAATCTTCAGGAACAGAGTAGAACATAAGACTTCTGCGGGGTCTTGTGGTTGAGGTCCTTTGACTTAACATGTCCACTCTTTTTGACTTCTTGCCTTTGTGCAGTAAGAACCTGTTTTCTTTGTCCTTTTTGGCCTATCCAGTCGTTCAGTGGGAGTCGTGCAAGTTTGAGTAAAAAAACACATAAAAAAAAATCTTTACTAATAGATTATAGCAGAAATAAGGTTATTTCTAACTGGCTTTGTTGGTTTTGAGCTGCTTGAGATATGTTGAATGTGTCATTATCCAAGTGACGTTAAAATCTGGTCTTTCCCCATCTGACTCTTTTGCTCAGACTGCCTCCTCTGTCAAATGTAGTTTTTCTCTTCTGTTTTTTGACTGAAGAGAGAGTTGTGGAAAACTATGTTTCTCAGCTGCACATTGTTTTAATAGCTTACTGTGAGACTGTAATTTAGTCAACAGATCTCCATTGTGCCTTAAATCAGTTCTGCATCACTCCTGGGAAATAAGGCCCAAGGACTTATAGAATAAATACATCATGTATAACGTACAAAGTGTAAAACAAGCCAGCTTGATTAGCTATTTTTTGTTGTACAAACAGTAACAGTCGCACTTAGGAAATTGCACATGTGCTCACACCTTTTTAATTTCTGTTAAGGAATAATAGCTGCAAACAACACAAGTGAGACAAGACTATAGGAATAGAAATATGAGAAATGCAATGACATATTATGCATCCCTATCCCTTTTTCTTTACAGTACTTATTGGACTGAAATAGGCCTGTAAATAGAAAAAGTGATACTTGTTCCTTTCAGCCTTCACACCTAATCAGCTTCCAAACCACACATTTTAGTCCAGTGACGACAATAGGAATCTTTCCAGACAATATGCCAACTGACTAAAGCCATATTTTTCTTCACTTAACGCCGGCTGTTGGTTATGTTTTATTCCCTGGTTCTATATTTATCACACTGAGTAGCTGATTAGCAGAATGTGTCTTTTTTGTGTACCTCGCATTAGCTTTGATTTGATTATTTTCTCTTGGTCCTTACCCCCAAAAAGATTAACTTTGGTGATCTCACTTGCTAAATGTCATGATAGCACTGCGCAGCCTCAGAGTCTCAGGCTAGAGAGCATCATCGGCCAGCAGGCAGGCAGGCAGACAGACGGATGGCCGAGCGAGAGAGACAGATAGGTAATTAGGCTGGCAGGTGGACAGACAGGCAGTCGAGAAAGAAGACAGTCCTTGTGGGCCAGAAGCAACGGATATGATAGCAATGATCGCTCTTTAAACTCTGCTGAACAAAAAAACAACTCACACGCTCTCACAGGCAGTCGTACATACACACCCTTGGACACGCACAGACAAGGTGTGGTGGTGGCAACTTGTTCCTGTCTGTCAGTCCAGTTAAACTGCAGTCAGGCCAGTGTCACCCTGACAAACAATGAGCTCTGTTCCTCCTGTGTGACAGGGACAGCCTCAGAAAACTAACGCACACACACACTCTCTCTCTCAGCATTGTGTGGTAAAAGAGGTAATGTGGTCCCTACAAAGAGAGGATAATTAAGATTGTACTGTGTGACAGCATCTATATTTTAATGTATGACACAGAGAGAGCGGGACAGAGTAGATCTAGCTCATCCCCTGCATCCTGCTTCTGAGAGAAGTCCTTTTGGCCTGTCATTCACCGTCAGCTTGTATTAGTGGCTGAAGGAAACCTCTGGAAGAGAGAAACAGAAATGGAGAGACAGGGAGGAAAGACTGATGAGAGAAAAGGGAAAGTGACAAACAGAATAAAGAAATTGAATAGAGAATAAAAGAAGTGAAACGGAAAGAAAATCATCAAGTTAAAAACAAAAGTGTTCAAAAAGTGTCACGTTGTTTAACTAGTTTATTATTAGTTCAGCTGCTAGTTTATTTGGGCTCTTAGATTGAGAGTCGCCACACTCAAAACCAAAACATGAAGCATGATAAACTATTAACCAAATTGAAGTATAATTTTCTTCCTGATATTATGGACCTTGCAGTGTTTGACTCATTTAAGTTGATGTGCTGCCTGATAGATGAGGGTGTTTACCAGGCAAGCAGGTCTAATGAAAGAAGTGCAATCAAGTCAAGTGTTTGCCACATTAGGCAATAAACATCTTTCTCTCCCTGCTGCATCAGTATTTTCCATTTTCTGTCCTTTGCAACTTTATGGAAGTGTAACCCTGAATCACTGCACACCTAAAAATTACCTGCCAAGTGTGTGTGCAAACACCCCCTTCCCCCAACAAAAAAAAACCAAAAACATCCACCCATTTTTTTCAACCATCATCTCCGCCTCCTGTCTATTTCCACCTGTTTGTTCTTAAATCCTGACAGAAACAGAGTGGGGTGGGGTGGCAAGTTTAACGACTCCATTTCTGGGTGGTCTTCTGACTCAGTGATGATGCTGATGATGGTGTCCACTGGTCGGTTCCATCATGTGCCTGTAAAATCTGCGTCCTACTTCATAAACTCTGCCGCTATAAACTATAATGTGCTGAGAAGATAGATATGGGGGGCGGCACAAAGAATACATTTGTAAAGAAACAGATAGATAGAGTGAATGGGGGAGATAAGCCTTAGAGAGAGAGAGAGAGAGAGATGTTGGATAAAGTGGAGGGGCGGGGAGGGGGACGGTCGGCAAGCGGTGATTGGAAAATATCAAAGAGGCGCACGAGCTAATCCGATGATGGGTCTTTGTTAACGGGGGGAGGAGAGGGGGGAGGGGTCTGTGAGAGAGAGAGAGAGATAGAGAGAGAGTCGGATCAGGGCATCTTGGGCTCGCGCGCCGCGTCGCTCCCTCTCGAGCCTTTTGTGTTTGAAACTCTCATATCTCACATATCAATAATTCAAGCGCGCGTGAGAGAGAGGAGACGGAGCTCCCTCCCGCGCGCTATGAGTTCTTCTGCCTCGTCACTCGTCCAGGGCCCTTCCGCTCCGCGCGCGACTCCCGTCCGCCGCGTGTCCAAGTGACAGAAAACTGTCGAGAAGTGACGGAAAAGGAGGGAGAAGTGCAGGTCCGAGCCGGGAGATCGGAAGGAGAGACGGGCTGACCGGCTGCCGATCGACAGAGAGCGGGAGAACAACCGTCTGGTTTCCCCGCAGAGAGACTTGGCGAGGAAGAAAGTGTTTGTCGGTAGAAAAAAACCAAAAAGCAGGGATTCATTTAGTAAAACAAGCCTCCCAAAGGTCCACCGGGGGAACACCGGGAAACTCCTCCTGCCTTGTTTTTGAACGGTCGCGGTCTGAGGTGCGGAGCCCACCGGGGAAGTTCCCGCTCCGTTTCGGTATGTTGGCGGTTTGCCTGCTCGGTGCCGTGTGGCTCGCGACGAGTCCGGCCCGCGCCCAGAACGAGACGGAGCCCATCGTCCTGGAGGGGAAGTGCCTGGTGGTCTGCGACTCCAACCCGACCTCGGACCCCACCGGCACGGCGCTTGGGATCTCGGTGCGCTCGGGCAGCGCCAAAGTGGCATTTTCCGCAGTACGGAACACCAACCATGAACCCTCCGAGATGAGCAACCGGACCATGGTCATCTACTTCGATCGGGTAGGAGCCAAAGTATCTGCCTTATTAAAATAAAAAATGCATGTCGATGTGACAGTTTTCCAGTCAGTTTGAGCTCAGGAAATGCTGCAGGAGAGCGCACATGTGAAGTTTGAGGTGGCGTGTTTCGGTGTAGTGAGGATAACACACGCAAAAGCTCCAGGATCTAATTTCTAAGGTCTAATGTGGCACAGACTATGTGATGATCTAGCCAGGTTTGCTGCCTTCGCTTTTGTTCTGCGAGATTATAGGCTTTCTGCAATAAATGATCAACTTAATGAAGAGGGGAAACGTGTGAGATGAGCACAGGCAGAAGTCCAGGGCAGATTAGTCCGCTGTGATGAGCCACAGAGCTGCATCTCCTGCACCTCGGTGGACATCAGGGAGCAGCTTCGTCCCACACAAGTAAAAAGGGGAGCTGAAGCGAATCCGACTCTTTTTATAGACAATGCATTTCCTAAGTGGTCGTGAAAGAATAACCTGGCAGGCAAGACTTTTGAAAATTTCAACTTTTTGCTCTGACATATATGCGATAAGGGGAACTGACATCTCGCCAAATTATTTAGAAACGTCGGGTCGCGAGGGCGAGGTCCTACCCGGCTGCCGTTAAAGGTTAATTCTCACTCAAACTGCCGTTCAATTACACGCCATAGTACCCCTCCGTCCATTAAACCAGACATTTGGCAGCAGAAATGCATAATTGAAAATTTCATTTGAAAGATTGATTAAGTTCCCTTTCATTCCTCCGTCAAGTTTGGAGGAGTTCTGTCCGGGGAAGAGACGAGATAAAAGCAGAGTTATTCTTCAGCATCCGCGAATTAGAGTGTGTTGTCAGAGATCCGTTCGAGTTCAATGTGAAGAGACGCGTCCAAAAATAAGACGGAAAAGTAGGATATAATGGCTTCATGCTACAAAATGAATGAAATGATGAAATTCTTAGGAATAGCCTGCATCTTTGCTTTAGTGTGCCTCTGTTTGGTGTCACAGTGTTACATGTAGATCATTTAGGACTGTTTATTATTATTATTATTCTTTAATTCCTAATGCACCCATGTGGTCTTGCAGTTACGTCTGAATGCAAATGCTGTGAGAGGCAAAAACCGGAAGAAACCATTTTATCAACGATTCTTTGTTTGTGTCTTTCTTTCTTCCAGGTTCTTGTAAACGTCGGGAAGAATTTTGACGAGGAAAGAAGTAATTTCATCGCGCCGCGCAAAGGGATTTACAGTTTTAACTTCCACGTAGTGAAAGTCTACAACCGCCAAACTATACAGGTAGCGCGTCCGTGTGTTCATCTGCTATTTGTTTGCGTGTGTGTGTGTGTGTGTGTGTGAGAGAGAGTGCGCGCGTGCGGACCCCCCCACCCTCGCTGCTTTCCCCCTTCCTTATAAAAGTTGCATATTGTTCGCACAGGCAGTCATTTTGTACGTTTGAGATGTCTTTCCTCCGAGCCGGGGGCGGGCAGGTGAAAGCCAGTCGGCCGCCCCGCCTGTCCAATCATAGTTAATCAATACACGTGCAGAGGACGGATCAAAATCTAGCTCGTGAAGGCCGACAGGACTACGGAGCGCTGCGGTGAGCGCGAGGAGGGGCACGCAGCCACTTTACTTTCAGCACCACAGACAGCGACGCTCCTCCCCGCCTCTGGTTTCATGAATTGAGGCGACAGACAGAGAGATTATTCTCTTTATCCATTTGTGAAATTAAACTATTAAGTAAATTAGAGTTAACACATACGAGAGTTTTAATTTACTCTCATACACGAGATGCACAAACTCACATGGGTTTTGTTCTGTAAAGTTGTTCCTCACACTCACACAGTGCCCCAGTGTACATCTCATCGTCGTCACAACTCTTTCTTCATCTCACTAACAGCTAGTCTAAAGCCCATTTCCAGTATTTAACATGCACACAATGACATGATGATGCCACACAACGTTAATTACAATGTATCTCTAGCATATTAAACTGTTGTGTAATTATGTTGTTGTTTCCCTGGGGCTTTCGCTACTTATACTTTATTACTTGGGTCTTGAATTAATTAGCGCGGCAGCAACAATAACAATAACAACAACAACAAGGAATGCAGGCAAAATGTGTAGAGGAATGGCTATGTCAAGATCTTTGTGTACTCCCAGTCATCTTTGAGCAATTGAATGCAAATAGACCATGGATAGCAAATACTTGACTCATGGCACTGAGGTAATTAAGTCTGTCAGACCATCCACAGCACAGCCATGATGTCTGGCACATCACCATTACCAGATTGCCAACTTGCTGTGTTCTCTTATATCTATGACCTGCTGCTCAACAGCAAAAACGTAAACAAAGGAAAACGAACCAATTTGATAATTACTTGACCGAAAGACTTATCCAACCAGAATCTTAATGCTAAAGTAAATCACTCATGGGAAACTCCTGTTAATTATAACAACTCTAAAACCTGAAATATTTTGATATTAATATTTTAAAACCGTTTTGGTTCTTTGCTCTTTCATATTTTTGATACAAAACCGGCAGGTTTAGTTCATCCCGTCTCCTTCAAGCATCCAACCTGTGCACTGCTCATCCTCTGCCTCTTTCATTCATATTTCCTTCCATCCAGTGCATCTGCTGTGTTGAAAACTCCCACATGTTTGATTGCCTTAGAGGCAACTATCGTGGTGCATGCAGGAGATGAGAGACAGCCGGACGAGGAGAGTGGTTGATAGTAAATGCAATCAGTTAGAGGGACAAGGGGAGTGAAAAGAAGTGAGGAGGAGTGCGAAGGCCATGGAAAAGAAGGAAAAGAAAGTGACAAGAAAATGAGCAATGTTTAAAAAAAAAAAAAAAAAAGAAAGAAAGGCAAATGGAGAACTTAAAATGAAATGGAGGAAAATAAGGGGGTGAATAGAGAGGGAAAGATACGAGCAATAAGTTAGAAGAACAAAAGGTGGAAAGGTAGGAATG
Organism: Remorina albescens; assembly: GCA_034769265.1. Classification (NCBI taxonomy): domain Eukaryota; kingdom Metazoa; phylum Chordata; class Actinopteri; order Carangiformes; family Echeneidae; genus Remorina; species Remorina albescens. The sequence goes on from CM068475.1 coordinate 54,480,544, forward strand.
AGTGAGAGGATTCAGGCAATGCACAAAGAGAGAAGGAGAAGGAAAGCCAGACATCATGAGCAGCTATTGATCAGCAGATGCTGGGTAGATGCACAAAAGGAAAGAAACAGTAAATTCCATCTCTCATCAGGGTTTTCTGCTGCAGGGATCTGTCTGTCTGTATGAGAGGGTTGATGTAGGTGCTAAGATGCCATTACAAATCTCTCTCTCACTCTCTCCCCTTACCTGCCTGAGCTTTATACCTAGCAATTAAACACAAGCATCACAGATTATATACAGTATATGCTAATCTTTACTACATCACCACCTATCAGCTATGCCTGTGCTTCCAGCACTGGATATCTTCTTTACAATTTGTTATTTTGCAAAGTGTGGACACATCAAACAAGATTCTAATTAACATACAATAACATGCATTTCATAAATGAGCCCCTGTTGTCTATTTTAAAAGAAATTGAAACAAATAAATTTGATCAGCCAGCATCTTCTACCTGCAGCTTGAATCAGCTCAGGTACACAAGCAGTCGAGGTATTGGTAGGATATCATCTACAGTGGGAAGTGCTCTCTGCTTCTATTGGTCCTCAGATTGTAAAACTGTAAACTGCATATAGCTTGAGTTATCACATGGGAGTAAATGTGCCGTAAAAGAACTGTTAGGCAACTTTAACATAAGCAAGACGTAAGCTTCTGGTCTTAATATTACTAATCAATCTGTGATAAGTAAATGTTAGCTTTGCTTTAACAGTTGGTCCGCCACAGAGCACTGGATCTAAACTTCAGAAATTATAATTAAGTGCAAAAACTTGTTTGGCTAGGAGATGAAATGTTTGCTAATGTTCACTGGGATTTTGCAGCCTAAATAAATTGATATTTTCCAACAGAAATAATATGTTGAGCAGCTAAGCATTCACAATTGGCATCCATACAAGCCTCAGGCCTCAAACCAGCTCTGTAAGCATGAAAGGTGCACAAATACCCCGTCTGAAATATCACATGCCATGTATGTATTAAGGCCTGTTGGTTACTGCCTTTTTCCAGATGAGGGAGGGAAACCTTGAGGCACTGCTTTAACTGTCGATAGCACACTGATAATAAGGGACTTTACCTTTTATGTCCTAATCTTATAAGAACTTATTTCACATCTTGACTCAGATTAGCAACATCTGTCTGCAACAAAGCCAAATCCTATCAACTTTTTCACTGCTAACTCATGTTTATACCATTAGATTTTTGCTTCTGATCCTTGCTCACCGGGTTCATCCTGTATTCTCCTGAGATATTTCACTACTGAGTAATAGCAAACATGATCCATTCTCATATGCCATGCAGCACATTTAGAAGTGCAAACCCTACCTATAAGTGTGCTGTATTCTGTAGCGTGAGGACTATAAGTAATACAAACACAGTTCAGTTTTATTTACTGCAGTTGTTGCCGTGTTGAAACAACATTGTTGTTTAGCATCAGTTGTTGTTATTGCTCATCTCTTTTTTTGTGTAAAAATGGCAAAGCCCATCTTTGCATTTCAACATAAACTTATACATTACAACATGTTCTGCATGGAAACATATAAACAGAGTTATCAATCACGAAAAAGCTGGTTGGATGTTTTTGGGAAGAGTCGGACTATAGTCATTAATTTTATTTCAAGGAAAGATATCCACAGTTTTACTTTGGTTTCATTGTAGCTGCCTAAATAGTTTTCCTTGCAAAAAGTAAACATTCTGAGGGTAAAACTAGAATTAGATGTGCAGAGAGTATTGATATAGTTCATGTCAGAGGTACAGCCCTGCAATAAAGCCACTAGCTAGGTATATACGCTCTTTGATACATACACACAGCAAGCATCAATATGTATGCAACAGGAGTTATGGATTTTATATAATCTATAATGAATGTTGTTTGAGTGTGCAATATGAAGCTGTTCTCTAATTAAAATGGTTTATAGTCTCATCACAAAGTGCTGTATAAGCACCACTTCATTAAAGTGATGGTGAATTCTGTTTTGAGAACGTGTACACTTTTAAAGATTGATATGTGCATAGAACCACTGAAAGAAAACTTTTCTTAAGCTGCGGCCCTTCTAGACATCCTCAAATATCATCAAACAGTTTCCTTAATATCATCTGATTTACAGTCGAGCCCTGCCCTACAAACACCACACATATGAGACACTAAATGAGCTTAACACATAAATAGCTTAGCAATTATGTCCCTTAACAAAGTGGCGGGTGCACAAGTACACAAATCATCTGTATTTGCTGTCCATTTCAAACTGAAGATCTCAGAGTGAATTCTTACAACAATTAGAACATCACCTCCTGTACATTTTACACATACATTTGTAAAAACACGTCTTTGGGATAAATTGGGTATATTAGATTTGACTATTTTAAAAACAATATGTTGTGCCGAACATCAAAAAATCATTTATAAAAATTGGGTTCCTTTGTAATGTCCTCCTTCAGCTTGTGTGTTTGGGTGTTTACAGCTATGAACAAGGCACCTGTTTAATGTGCAGCATGCTTAGTTAACCAGTTCTAACAATGTAAAAACAGACCTACACCAACCTACAGTATTTCCACTATGATAATGCCGACATACTACATCTGGGGACCAAACATAATACTCTACTTACACACCAAATCTTATTTATTATGGTGTCTACGCTGATAAAAATGAAAAATTTAGTTAATTTGTTTGTAGCTTGCCACAGAGAGGATACTGCATATCCTGGGAGTTGTTTGGTTTCACAGAGTGTAGTTTGGTTCATCGACATATTACACAGTTATTCACTTAGAGCATCTAATGAAATGTCTCAAAATCTGCTGGATTGTTTGACACTTCTGCTAGATAGATTGGTGGTTTTGCACTGCAGTCAGTTCAGACATTCATGGTTTTAGATACATTTTTGCTGATTTTGAGGATCTCCTGCACACTCCTTTGGTGTAACTAGGGAGTTGAATGTGGATATGTCTTTCAAATTTTTTTCCTGCTGGCGGGATTTTCACAAAATATAACGCACATTATTAATCACTTTTTAGGTTGAAGCTAAATAATATTTGCCCAAAACTATCTTTCGTTACAAAATATGAGCAAAACATTTCATTATAGTTCTGAGCTAATTAACAAACGGTAGTTTGCTGTAAAATTAGTTAACATGAAAACAGTATACTTGCTTAATATCAAATCTTTGTGCTGGTTCTCTGAATTCCCTTAAATTTTACTAAAAATAAAATTTTAAATGATTAATTGTTACCATGTTGATATAAATGAAGGGGATTTTCAGAGCGCCCTAGCTGAATGGTGACACCTACCATATGATTGCAGACTGTTGCATGTTGTGCCCCTCCTCATCCTTTCCTTTGTCTCCTGTTTGGCTTCTGACTGACTGTTCAACGCAGAAATTACAAACACGAAAGCTTTGTCTCATATTTTTTGGGCCTTGTTAGTAAAGAATACCCGAAAGTCATTTTGTTGGGACTGAGAATTTGAATCTTTAATGTTTAATGTTTAAAGCACAGAGGCTCGTAAAACCTGACCAAAACAATACACACAGCTACAGCTGTACTGTATACTTTATGCATATGTATTTTATGGATAAACCTGTTTTTGCCTTTGGAAAGGACTTATGGCATAGTTATGCAAATTTCACAATTATGTGATATTCACTGATGGTTAGTAAACAACATAATAAATCCAAGAATCAGGAGGAATGTGTTTTGCTTACATTTCTGAAGCACTCCAAAAGGTCAAATAGACAAACCTACCCTTCAGCACATGTCATGTCATTAGCTCTTTTTTCCAATTGACGCATTTTAATGGATTTAGTTGGCATGAGAAATGGCTGCGACCATGGTGGTGACTCGTTCATTAAAATCAACCAACGTCAGAAGCTGAAGGGCATTATTAGGAAAGCCTGTTATTTCAAAGCAAAATGTTTTAAGTCCTTTTTCTTTTTTGTTGGTGTATGAGTGTAATATAATCTAATGGTGAATCATTTGTCTGGTTATACATTGTTTTTCTAACAGAAATGAAGCCAAGCGCACACGCGCACGCGCACACACACTTACACAGACACTAACACAATCTCACACACACACACACACACAATAGCCAGATGCTTGGTTTCATTTTTATCTAATCAACCTGTGCTCTGTCTCCTTCAGTTTGGCAGAATATTATAGAAAGTTGCACAGGTTTGTGCTCAAATGTGAGAGAAAGTATCTTTGAACATTCATTATCTTTAAATTGAATAGTCTGAAAAAGGAACATTTGCATCACTTGCCAGCAGCTCTCTGGGCCTAAAACAATGTTTAAATGCTCTCCATAGTATTGGATCAGTAATGATTCATTAAATGTTTGCCATGTTCTGTTATCATATGTAGCCTTTAGCTGCTTGGCCAGCTCAATGTTTGCTAAAGTTCTGCTCATTTTGATGATGGCAAACATCCATAAAGAGAGAATGATCTCATCTGACTTGTAGATGTTTCATAAACCTCTTGCATGCATGCATCATAATCAGCTCGTGTTCATTTAAATAGAATGGCTGTTGTGAAAACTGCAGGACGTTGTCCATTTGTCCATAGTGTTGTGAGTTCTGATAAAGCTGCTAGACTCAGCTTGTCAAATAAAATATACTGCATGATGCATCTATATTTTGCTTAAAAGACAACAAAGTTACCCCAAAATAACAAAGACCCAGGTGGACAGATAAGTCAATTTTAAAGTGAAAACTAAGTCTAAACAAAAGGGTAAAAATAATATGCATTTCCAGTCAACTTCCAAATAAAATGTTTTGCATTTCTTTTCATTTTCTTACATCTCAAAAATTACTAATGTGAATGTATATTTATCAGGTTTCGTGACTGCTTTTTAACATGTTTTTTCAAGATGCAATTGATTTACTCAAACTTATTCTGCAGTAAATGCTGATTGCACAATGTAATGTCTGTAGAATTATCACACTATTCAGAAAACCTCGCTGTCTGTTTTCTGCAAACACAAAATGCTTGTCCAATTCTGCAACTAAAACAGATAGCGTCTCTGTTTCTCCTAGTAGCTATTAGAAGCTTTCCCAAGGTAATCGCAATGGTGGATGGTGGAACAATTGGAGTAGCGCCCCCCCCAACAAAAGGGGGGGGAGGTAGAGAATATCTTTGTCAGCAAAGGCAAAGATGGTGACTGATAAACCATTGGTAAAACAATTTACCTCGGATGGGCATTCACCTCATGCAGAGCTTAGGGACTTGAGATGGTTCAAAACCAACATTCATTTGGCATAATTTCTACTAGATAGATAGAAGTAACAGAATCTGCTTATTTATTTGAATGTGCTATACAAAGACTGCGTGGTTTCTACGTTCATACTCCTTTCTCTCTTATTTTCCAAGTGGGATTGTTTCCTGGGTTAATAGTTTTGAGGAAAGTGATCCACTCTTTGTAAGAGAAACACCAACAGGAATAACACTTAAACTGCCTGCGGACCGATAAGTCACAGTCTTTGTTAGACTACTTAAGGTGTGTGTATGTGGTTACTAAACTTGCATGGCAGGTTTTGTTAACACTGCAGAGTGCAGAGCAATTTGGAAATGCTGTAGTCACATGCCTAATTGAAACTCAAATGAGTTATCTTAATTAACTTTCATCAGTCTGGTTTGACATTGGGCACCAGATTCAGAGGTGCAGATGATGCCTCTAACTAAAGAAGAAATAAGTTGGGCGAAGACTTTGCTCACGGGCTTCCCCAAACTAATGATGTTGCTCCCTGAGGCAATATTGATGGCAGCTGGTGAACATTTGTAAGCGCTGACCTTCGCTCTGATTGCCTCCTTCTCTTTGGGACTTTTTAAAAAAGTAAACAGAAGTTGTGCAGACTGCTTTCCTCAAAACCCTTAATGATGTGTTTACATCAGAACAAAGCAGATTTTGTGTCCAACTTCAGATGTCGTCTTTTCATAGCCAAGATTCATGTGAGACTTGTCAGGTCCATATATCAGATTCACAAAAGTCAAATTTTTTTCTGTGTTGAAATAGGCCTGGACAATTAGAAACTGATATTGGTGTTATTTGCTCCCCTTCAAGCTCCCGTGTGAAGCCAAAGTCACCATTGTGTCTCCTGTAGAGTAAGAACTGTCCTGTTGACAACCAAATTAACAACTGGAATTTCTCCAAGCCTCTTGCCAAACAACAAACAATCAGATGTAATCAGGTGAAAATCAAGAATAATGTTAGTCAATTGTGCTGGCAGAGGTCTAATGGAGGACTTAGAGAGTCTAGTCTTCTAATGAACTGTCTTTCTCACTCTATAATGTGTTTAGGGTAACGTAATCTGTCGGAGTGTGATGCTATTTATGTCCCAGGAGTTTTCTTTCAAACTATTACTATTTCAGACCAAACTATTACTAAGTTTAGGATAATCGAGCATGAAAACATATTAACTCTTTCCTTTCAGATTCAACTAAAATGCAAAATTTGAAATTGTAAAAAAGAAACACACAAAAAAAAAAAAACCCATCCGCCCCTCTGAGAGTTGCAGGATGTTAACTGGGTTTCCATATTTCTAAAAAGCACTTACTGCATCCACAATTATCTATTCACAAAATTCAACAAAAGAGGAGAAAATCCCTCCATTTATTAAAAAAGCCTTTTGAACCATGACCAACCAAATAAGTGATACTTGACCTAAATAATGTCTCTCTGGCAGACATTGCAGATTGTGATCAGGTGTGAGTATTTGTGGCAGGAAAAGGTTTTTTATTTGTGTTTCCTATACTGTCACACACTTTATTGATCACTGTACCAGCCGCCCTGACAGCACTATCACAGCGGGAAGCTCATTGTTTTTGGTCTGTTAATTGCGCTAAGGCAATGCTAATGTAAAAAAGATCTTCTTAAGTTTGACTCTCCTTGTGTTTTCCTCCAATACAGACCTTTTAATTCTGAGGTAGAGGCGGGCTTTATAGTGAACCAAGACACAGTGATGATAGGACTTGTTAGGCCATCCAACATTGTGATCTTGGCATTCATCATGTGGGAGGTGCCTCTGTACGTCGGAGTTCATATGTATGTAATCCTTCCCATCACTCACTTCACTTTTCTCTGCAACATATATTAACCTGTCAGCAGTTTGCTCTTCTGCTGTGTCCCTCCTAAATGACCCTGAATTAACTTTGCTACAGACTTCAGAAAACTTCCAACGTTGGAAACTTGGCCATTTTAAAGAGGAGCAGTGAGGATAGAGAGACAAAGAGACACCCCAGACAGACACACCATTATGTATTTATCCATCACTATGACTAAGCGTCTTTCTGTGAATGAGGAAAAAAACAGAAAGAAGGAAAAGGGAAAGAAAGGAGACAACCAAAAGATTGAGGAGAAATAACAAAAGAAAAACTGCAGAAAGAAATGAAAAGGGATATATAAGGGAAGGAGAAATAAAAAAAAACCTCAAGGAGTATCATTGTCATGTCAAGACAGACGAGTAGACAGGAATTGATGATGCAATAACAGGATGTCATCATGTCATTGGCATTAAGTGCTGCACTGAGACGTGCAACATCTATTTACATATCGAAGCCAGATTTTTTTTTTACCTCCCTGCTTCCCATCCCCTCCAATTTTTTTTTTGTCTCTTCGCCTTCCTTCCTTTTCTTTGTTACCAGGCCAGTTAATTGGTGCTTATGCATTAATGAATGCAAATCGATTGAGGCCTGACATGATGTGCAGCCCTATTATCATGTTTTCATATATATGGATGGTAATTGTAAGGGTGTAGTTGACAGGGTTTGTGTGTGTGTGTGTGTGTGTGTGATGACCAGAGTGTCATCCTCCCAAAGCCACTGTCACAGATTTATTAGAGCTATACATCACTCGCACACACCACAAGCTGACCTAGTTTGTGTGTGTGTGTGTGTGTTAGTGACAGAGAGAGAGGGAGGGAGACGGATGGTCGACAGATAAGAAAGACGGATCCTACAGATCCTACGACAAAAGATAGAGAAATTTCAGTCTCCTGGACTTGCATGATGTTTTCTGTAAATGCTTTTCCAATGTTACATATTGACCTCATGTTCAAAAAGTAATGGCTTTTTTCTGTTATAATAACTAATACAGTGCTAAGTGACGGATAAAGATTGACTCATTGTTGGTAAAAGCACACACAATCAGGATTTGACCTCCGAAGTACCTGTGGCCTTTTTAACTTTCATTATGAATAGACTGAAATTTGGAATTAAAATCAGCTCTAACTGCTCCCTGCATCAACCTCTATTATACATTAAAACCTGACATAGCTTTCACATGCCACAAGAAAATATCACACAGACATTTTGTTACACTCTCTCAAGGGAACTAGCATGTTAACGAAGTCCATGTCCCCCCCCCCCACCACAACCACCACAACAGACACCCTGATATACTAAGCATTATTTTACCTGAAAGAGGAGTTATATGAGGCAATATTACAGAGCCTAAATTCGAAGGGAGCTTAAGTAAGCTAGACATCCAGGAAACATGTTTAAGTAACTGATGGAAAGAACAGAGAGAGCGTGTGTGTGTTTGTTACGTGTGTGGAAAGAGAAAATGTGTGTTTGATGAAGGGTTTGTAAGTGTGAGTTCCACATGAGTGAGCTGACTGGATGTATGTGTGTGTGTGTGTGTGGACCTCAGGATAAGAGAGTGATGTAGTGATGCTGGCTTTTTTCTCTGTTATCTCTGTCTCTGTTTGGAAGCATTACATGCACACTGGACAGAAACCATTTCCCCCCCTACCTCCCTCTCCCCCTCCTTCCTTGTCTCCCCTCTCCTGTTGTCTTTTCTCCCTCTTATCCATCTATCCATCCACCCGAGTGGAATCTGGCTTTCTGTCCATCCACCCATCATATTTATGTCTGTTTCATATTATAACCTGGAGGTTAATGATGCTAACTGAAGTCTTTGCTTGCACCTTTTTTTACTTACGATGTTCTTTTTAACATCCGCTGTCTTTATTCTGAGCTCAGCTTGACATTTTGGCATGGGGAGGCAATGCTTGATATTTTTAGACTATCTTCCTTTAAGTCTCTCTCCTGGATTTGAAAGTGAAATAAGAAAGTACGTTTTTACTTGTGGTCTGTGCTATTGGAACAATTTTAGTTTGGCCCCTTCCATCGTCCTTGAATAGCCTCCACAAAATTGGGTGTGTGTTTTCTTTTTTGTTTAAATTGTGTGGTCTGTATCCTCACTCATCATCTTTCAAGTTCAACCTGGAGCGATGTCAGTTGCTGATGATGAGGTCCAAATTTCATGTTTCTGATGATCTGTGCTTGTCTTCTCTCAGTGATTGAAGACTTTTGGAAACTGTAATATTTGTAACCAATCAAGAGCCACACTAATGAAGCCTTGTTTTACTGTAAGAGCTGCATTGGTTATTATAGATGTAGTAAAGTGGGGAACTGTGCTTGCGTGAAGTAGAGAAATGCTTTCAGTCTCGGCATTAGTGTTATGGCTATCGCCTTCATTGATTATTGGTCATGGGCCAATACGATGCATTTTTTTGGAAAAGAACAAGATTTCGAGGAAGAAGGAGGTAAACGTCTAAGCAGGGACAAATCTTGAAATGATAAGTTCTTCATTTTATTTTGGATCCTACTTTAGTGTAAAGAATTGAATAACCGCTTTGTCCTCTTCAGATTATGTAAAATATAATACATACAAATATGTCAATATAATACTGAAGCTTATTGGAGGGTGAGGATGGTGCCATCTTTTTCTATCCATTTAAATTAGAAGATTTAGTGTCTTCAGTAGAGTCCTTCAGTCTGTCTCTTAAAGCCAACTATAAGCTGCTGTATGAGTGCACTTTGAAACTTGCTGACTTTGTGTGACCCCCCCCCCCCCCTTTCTTTCCTCAAGCGGTATTTATGTCACTGTTTTAAAGACATGTGACCAGTTGCCAGCTCTGTGGTCTTTAGAGAGGGGACAAATACGGATCAGAAGAGGGAGTGTGAAACTGAAAGTTGAAAAGTTGTGTGTGTGTTGTTTTTTATATATATATATATATATATATATATAGGGAGGAGATGTTTTCAGCAGGAGCCAAGTTCAGGTCAGAGAGCTAAAACTAAACTCTCTCATCTCATCCTGAGTGATGCCTCAGTGTGTGCAGAAGTACATACCGAGGCGTTGTGTGTAGGACAAAACATTTTGCGTCAGCAGTTACTTTAATTGCAACAAAGCTGTGGTAACAGCAGTTATTTCTACTGTGTGAAATATAAATTTGCCCATAGTCTCACATGTATTATCCTGAGGGACCCTCAGTTTCCTCTGTGGTCATCTGTGCATGAGAGCAAATATTTTAACTGCTTATAGTATCTCCATTTTTAATGTGCTACCAAAACTTCCCAGTGATCAGGTGCCTTATATATTCAATTTGGACAATGCTTGCAGTGCTAATAAGTATAATGATGCATCAACGAGACAATTATAATCAGATATGACAGTATATGTCGGGGTAATAACTATTTTCCTTCTTCACTTTTAATAAATCTGTCTTAACAAAGATTCGTTAAATATTATAAGATATAACGTTTCCTATGGCCTCACCTGTATTCAAATTTGGATGACAAAACAAAGAAAAAAAATTGAGTGTTTTCATCACAAACTGACTCTTCAGAGAAACACACACATGCACAGCTTTATCGCTGTGTTCACTTTGCTATTAAGAGCAGTGTCAGGCCAAGAGAGTTCTTGACTCTGACAGGCTCTTCATCTCCTGCCCACACACACACACACCCTCTCTCCTTACCATCAGATAGAATGAGGTGGACAAGTATATAATTATGGGATGTTTATGATTGTGTTCCATCAGTTAGCCACAGTTTACTTACTTCAAGGGTGTGCAGAAGTATTTTGATGCATTCAGAGCTTGAGGTTTTAAACGCAGCTGTTCTGCGGGACGGTAAACCTGAACCAACTGCATTTAAAATGTAAGATACAGTAAATGACAAAGAATGTGTGCCGCAGGCCTTGGTGACAAGTTTTGTTTTGTGGAAAAAAAGGTGAAAAGATAACAGATGGTGGATGCAATATCACAAATATCCATCCAGCTGAATGCGATTCATCTGTCGCTTTACGTGCATTATGTTGTGCAGGGACGCTATAGGCCGATGTCTCAGCAAATCCATTATCACTGGCGAAAACGTTCATTGAACTGGGCCTCATGTACAGAGTCGGGGATTTAGATGCCTTTCAACATTTGAGTGTTTTGTTTTTCAGCTGTTTGTCGGATCAGTGATTTTCAAGAATTTAGGCTTTTTGCCACTTTTCACAATTGTTTTGCCTTTATTCATATTTAAAAATGACTTAAAATGTTAGCCGCAATATACAAAGCAGTATGATACAACGGACGGCATATTTTCTCCTCTCTTATGCTCAGTCTGTCCCCAGGTATAGTCAAACTCTTACAGGGTATAAACATCTTCCAAAAAACATTAGAACACAAACTCTGTGTTGTTTCTATCAATGAGGAACAGTGGGGGGGTTCACACCGGTTTTATAAAGTCTGATCCCGCATAAACAGACATTTCTCAAAAATTCCTCTCATTTCGTTTTAGTGCAACATCGGTACCAGGGATAGCGGAAAACCGATTTTTAAAAGTGAAGCATGGCAGGGTGGGGACAAAGCCAGCGAGTGCTTGTATGTCTGCTGTGACTCAAAAGAGAAGTGATGAAAGCTGCTGTCTGATGTGTATGTTGGCTGGCCTGAGAAGGGAGGGGGGACAGATCAGTGACAGCTACGGCTCTTTGTAAGGAATAAATGTTATTCCCTATTGAAACATTTGTTGAGTCACACAGAGTGTGGGACTGTTGTATCTCTTTATGTGTAAATGTCTGTTAAATCTTCCTCCAAGTAGTAATTGAAAAGCAGGGAACTCTTGATAAATCTATTGACAAAGTGCTGAATGCAGAACGCAGAGTAGTTCCATTCACATTTAATATTCTGTTGTGTTATTAGAACCACATGCATTTTTATTTATGTAAGGAGTTTTTAAAACCTTGTGGCCCAACTAGGAAGTCTAAAAGTATGACGGTCTAATGATATTTAAACACCTTCACTGTTTGGATTGTTCATAGAGTGTTTCGTACCGAACGTCCCTTCATTCCTGTGTGTGTGTGTGTGTGTGTGTGTGTGTGTATTACTGTGAGCATCTCTATCTCTTTCCCTCACTTTTCACTCTATAAACCGCCTGTCTTCTTCCACCATCCAGGTGAGCCTGATGCACAATGGCTGGCCGGTGATTTCTGCGTTTGCAGGCGACCAGGATGTGACACGCGAGGCAGCCAGCAATGGTGTTCTGATCCAGATGGAGAAAGGAGACCGGGCCTACCTCAAACTGGAGAGAGGAAACCTCATGGGAGGATGGAAATACTCCACCTTCTCTGGCTTCCTGGTGTTCCCCATGTAGAGGAAACTGGAGAGGAAGAGGAGGAGCAGGGGTGGAAATGCAGGAGGAGGAGCTGCTGGAAGATGGAAAGTATGATGAAGGTGGGGATAAAGGCAGACGGAGGAAGAAGAGGGGCATGGGAAAGAAAAAAAGACACGAATAAAGATGGTGGAAAAGGAGGAGAAGAGAAAAAAGAAGATGGCATGTGACAACAGATGTCGGTGCTGCAGAGGGTGGAGGGAGGAGGAAGGATCAGAGATGTTAGCGAGATGTAAGAGCTTGACACTGACCGATAAAACGAGAAACGAGTAAAATAGGAGAAGAATAATGGAGCCGGTACATGAGTGTGTGTGGCCAGCTTCTTCACTTCCCTTTCCTCCTTTCATCCATCCTTTCATCCATCCTTTTCCTCTGCTTTCTCTGTGGCTTGACTGCAGCTTTGGACAGCCAAAACTTTTTTTATTCCCTGCTGAAAGACGCAATTGATCATTTATATGTTCCAGTGTTTTGAAACCCGAGTGTAACCCTCCCTTCCTTCCCTCCATCTTCATCATTCAGTCATTAATTCATTAACATGAGCTTTGAAGAATGTTTCTCCAACAGCTGCTCCCATCCTTCATTTACTGTGGCCATATTTGTAGTCCTTTTTTTTTTTTTTTCCTTAGGCTTGATATAAAATGCACTGATTTTGGATCAGTCATCTACCCCAAAGCCAAACTACATTTTTTTTAAAGAGGGAACGCTAAACTCTGATCACAAAATCATGAGCTGAGGAAACATGTACCTCCCTTGGAGACTGTGTTTTGTAGTTGTCATAATAATTAATTAGGTATTTTTAAATGCCTAGACAGTTTGTTCTTGAAATACGCATCTCTTACTCACTTCCATGCCATTTACGCTGTCTTGCACATTACCCCGTTCTTTCCCTCTGCATCCTTGTACGTCTATTCTAATTCTTCTAATTCTTAAACTCAAATTTCCACATTTCATTCAACAACTAGTTAGAACAGCATCAAGCATGTCTCCAAATTTTAGAAAAGTTGACCACTGTGTCCAGTTGTGATACCACAACAGAGCTGGACACATGCTGTAAAAAAAGAAATGCTGAAACAAAAGCTGCCACATCTTCATTTGTTAGTCTAAATAAATATATAAACTCTAAGTGTACCTGCAAATTATACATAAAATAGAAATTAAGTCATGTATGGTTGTTTTTTATACGACTAATTTGCTACAAGAAATGTGTTTTGAAAGAAAATTAATGCTTGCCAAGTTACAAAATGTGGATAGTGACTGACATCCCTGCCACGGCTGGATTAATCTCTAGCTGGGGGGCGTGAATATTTGCTAGTTTTCCCTACTTTTCTCTACATTCTGGGGTTTTGACTGTTTATCAAGATAATGATAAAACAAGACACTTAATTATATCCACTTCAGGGAATAATGATGGGCCTTACTCACTTTTCCACCTTTTTCTGCACCATCAGTCTATTATTAAAGAAACCACTGTCAGACATATTGATGAAAATTCACTATTATTCTTATGATGGAACAACATGACTATGTCTTCAAAGTTTCTATGTCAAATACCTATCACATTAAAATTGGAGGCCATTTAATAAATGTAAATAAAACATTAAAGTAATTAAAACCACATTTTGACCACCACCACCCCTTATCCTGACCTCAACCCTACAACAAGTTGTTTAGCAACGTGAGGTGACCGACGAGGATTCTTTCAAAATCTCTCAAAACGCATAAAAAAAATCAAAAAGAAGAGAGTGAAATGAAACAGGAAATTTTAATTTCCACTACAGCAGGATCTTCAGGCTGACTGTTACAGGTTCTGTAAACAACCATCACTGCCACTCCAGCTTTGGTTTCACTAATACCGGCCTTCCCCTTTCTTCGCTTTCTCTTTAAAGTCTCTACCAAGAGGTGACGAAAAATACAGCCACAACTACAAGTGGTTAATAACATGGCACTAAGCGAGCTTGCAATAGCACATTCAAATTATCTGTAACAGCAGATGAGTTAACATTATAATGCTACTGTAGCCAGTGAGTGATGAACGTGGATTTGTAAAATATGTAGCATCAAGTCACTTACATTGAAGACAAGAAAAGGCCGTCACAGTCTTTTCCTGCTGGAACCCGACGCATAAATAACACTTCCAGAACTCCATTGCAGGTCCACCTGTACTCTGGTCTTGTTCTTTGTCAGAGACCTGGTCTGTGATTTTGTGTCTGGATTGGACACTGAAAGAAAGAGAACCTCAGAGTATAACATTTACCAGGAGGTGTGACTCCAAACCTCTGCTAAGGACACCATCACTCCTCTATATTCCCTTACATACGAAATAGTTGTTTGCTCTTTAACTTGTTTACAGAACCTTTAAATATAGATGTAAAAAAAAAAAAAAGTCACGCAGTCAATACATTTCCATGACTCTCTAGTGACCATATCAGATGAAACTAGTGTGATTTATATGGCAGCCACAGTCACACAGAGTATTGTTCTACTTTGTTACTCAAGTTTTTTTTACCATCTTCCTGAAGGCCAAACAAACATTCAAATCAACCTCCCTTCTGTCGGACCATCTCTCCTCCTCAGTCATCTCCCCTCCCCTGTGTCGGTCCTTCCATCACTCCTGCTGTTTTTCAGATTCTTACCCCTCCCTCTCCAGGAACCTCCTCTCTCTTCGATCACGCTGTCTATCCCAGAGTGCAGATTTGGCTCCCTTCATTTTCGGAGACCTCTGTTACCCCCCCCCCCCCCACTCACTCACCTCACCTCTTTCGTCTTTTCCTCAGCGGCCCATCTCCCTCTCCTTCCTCATGTCTGTACTTTATCTGCTGCTGTACTTGTTTGCCTCCCAGCACGGATCCTTCCTTGCTTTTCTTCAATGTTGGACTTTGGACACTAAAACCAACATAGAACCACAAACTCTATTTTATTTATATATATATATATATATATATGTGTGTATATCTCTACACACACACATATATATATATATATATATATATATATATATATACACACACATAAATTTAAACAATATATGGATATATAAATATATCAAAATCCAAACCACCGTTTCTATTCTACTGGTATTATGATGATAATAATGATAATACTAATACTGAAAACTGAATCTGGTTGATGACTATAATATCTGTATTTCCGTACTTCAGTGTTATATAAAAGAAAAAACATTCTATGAGAAACTTACTAGTGATTGTGTGGAAATCTGAGGCTGCTGTTCTGCTCTTCTGATTAAAAACATGCTTCTTGTTTTTGTTTTGGGTCAAACCAAGTTGTGGCTAAAAAGCTGAATCTACTACTCTACCTACAGCTAAAGAGGACTTTATTTATTCATTTATTTACTTATTTATTTATTATCTTGACTGTAAATGACATGTGAATATTTAGACTATGAGGATATTCTTTGATTTATTAATCAATCAAATCAATTTATCTACTGTTTTCTTATTTATTTGCTCTGATGAAATCAATAAAATTTAAATGGGACTTTTATTTTTCCTAAACCTACTTTAAGCCCCGGCCTGGCACTTTATTTTGTTGAAGCTGGCACAACTTCTGAAAGCAACCAGAGACTCACAGTGAGCCCCAGGTGTGTTGAAGTGTGTGGTGGTGGGCGGCGCTCACTGTTTGTATCTGATGCGTCTCTTTGCGTGAGTCTGTCTTGTTATTGTCTCCTTTCTCTCCGGTTTATTAATTCCACCTCTCTTCTCTTCCCTGCTTCGCTCTTTCTGTCCTCTCTCCATCTTAGTCTTTTTGTAAATCCACTGGATTTTCTGCTTCCTCTTTCTCTGCTTCTTCCTCTGTCCTTCTTTCTCATCTCCCGGTCCTTTTTAACTTTTTTCTCTCCACCTCCCATCCTACCCCCCCCCTGCTTTTCTCTCCACTCTGTTGGTTTTTTTTAAGGTTTTGTGGTTTGTTTCTCTCCAGACTGTAATGAGCTCCAGGGGGAAAATTAGTGGTGGAATAACAAGCAAACATCAACACTGTCTCCTCTCTTCCTCCAGATCCCTCCTTCCTTCTGCTGTTCTTCTTCTCCCCCTTCATCTGACTTAATTTCTTCCTCTGTATGTCTTGTTTTCCCGCCACTTGATTCTCCTTCCTGTCTTCCTCTTTTAACACATTTTCTCTCCAACTCTGCTCTGTTCAGCTGCTCTCTTCTTTGCTCCCTCCTCAGATAGAGATGTTTTAACTTCCCGTTCCCATGTAATTCCCAAATACTCTTTTGGCCCAAATATAAGACAACACTGTGGTCACTTTTGTAAACCTTGAGCCATCATGCTTTCCAGGAGTCACTCTAAATGCTTTCTCTCACTTTTTCTGTTGCAGTCCCTCTGTCTCTCTTTGTTTCATATATGCCTGTTTAAACAGTTCACTACATCCAGATTAAAATGCCTTCGTGATCTCAGCCAAACAGTGGACACGAGTGTTGGGCTTGTTTCATCACACACGTACTACAGTGGAATCATCATGGAGCGTCACGTCTCAACAAAAAGCTTTTGACACCTGAGTATGACACCCTCCCAGAGAGAAAACGCGACACAGCGATTACTGTGGTGAAGTGAAATAGATATTATGGTTGTCATTGTTGTGAACTTGTAATGATTTCATCCGGCTACACTACCTTTGCCTGCTAAACAAATGCAGGACTCTCGTAGTGACAACAAATGGCTCCAGCTTCACTTTCATAAAACCTTGTGGTTGTGGTTGTCGGTGCTGAAAGAAAGAGTACTGAAGTTTAACTTTAACTGGTTAATCTACGTACACAATGAAAGACGGACGCCAAGTTGGACAGGTCCAATGTCTCTAACTCTGGTGTGTCTCTGTTTGGATCTGAAGTAGATTTTTTTATGTATTTCATTTTATATTTTATATATTTTTTTCTTACAGAATTTCATTTCCATTGATTTATGCCAATTGTAAAAGGAGTCTTGTGAAGTACATCTAACCTGATTTATTCATGAATCAATTAATGGACCTGTTTTGAGTACTGAAAATGTGCGACAACTTACAGTATGTGACATAATCGAGAGATGCCATCATAAAACACATTGGTTACTTAGTGTGACAAACAAGCAGACAAAAACATGTTTATATCAGGTGACAAAGAGGACAAGTGCAGGAAAGTGGCATACAAAAATATTACCAGGTTGTTATACTGAATGAAGTTTTGTTCATTTTTAATTATTTGTTTATTTATTTCTTCTTTTGGCCTGAAGTTCTCAGTTTAGATAAGACGATCTCTGAGCTGCACCAAGGATTCGGTAGGACACTGGCTCAAGTCTGGTCCTGTGTTGGACGACTTTTTATTTAAATGGGGAGGGAGGTCGGGTCTCAGCCTCTTTGGCACTCCAGCATCATTTCAAAGTCAGCATTATCATGCCTTTATATTTATGGATGGTAATTGTAAGGGTGTAGTTGACAGTGCGCGGGTGTGTGTGTGTGTGTGTGTGTGTGTTCACTTCCTTCACAGCAGAGGGTCGGTACAGAGGCCTTGTCCTCCAGCAGTAATTTGATTGTGGCAGAGTGAGGGAGACATAATTGTCTGCGGCAGGTCACTGCAGAGCAAACAAAGTGTGTGTGTGTTTTTGTTTGTCCTCTTCCCCATTGTGGACTCTCTCCCCTCCCAATGTCAAGAGAAAGCTGACAGTTGGGTCTGAGGCAGCATTATCTTTTCAGCTCTATGGAAATGTGGACACACTCACTCTCTCACAATTTCATACTTCCTGCTGCCATACACACTTTTGCCCTCGTGCTCTCCTGCTCTGGCCAGATGGGCATGAAGGCAGATAGACGTTCAACAAGAGAGACCAACAGAAGGCAAGTCAGACTGACATCTAGACAAGAAAAAGGAACAGACCAGCATTTTTCTTTAGTGCCACAGCGAAAGATAACCTTTGACCTCTACCCAAATTCACCCACTCTTCAGGTCATGGGCTGTCACTCAAATGCAGCCAGATCCACGCCAGCTTGCTCTCTGCCACTTACGTCTGACACCCGGTCCCTGTGGCTGTCCCCTTTGTGTCGGTCGTTGTCACTTAGACAACACTTAGAGAGAAAACCATGACAAGACCCAAAATATGCCATCCAAAAGCAGAAACTCACAGCGGATTTTGAAGGGCCCTCTAAGTCAAAAAGCAAATATGCAAAATACAAACACTTCATGACCAAACGTACTGATGCATATATTGTGTTTTAATCTCAGGGAGGAAATTTGTTTCACAACACAGACAGTAAAAATCCCATTCGCATATATGAAACCTGTCTCAGTCCACAGAAAATAACGTGATACATGATAATTTGGGAGAGCGGAAGAATGTGACATATTGGACCTGTCAGCCTGATATCTGGGGCTCTGGTGTCAAGAGCAGGTCATGTGATGATTTTATGTTATGTTGGTGAGAGACCAGAACACTGATTTATTGGTACAATAGAGAGAAAAGAGCAGGATACATTGAACACGTTGGGTTTCCGTGTCTACATTCCCAACACGGCATGTTGGCTAATCGCTGGTGGGCTGATAATGTCTTCTGCGACACTCTGAAAGGCAAAACTGAACAAATGATTTGTTTTTACTGGGAAACCACACGATAAACCCAATTTTAGCACCGTCAAATGTGTGATCCTTAGATGACTGTGGAAACTCTGTGTAATCATGACAAATCTGTAAGAGATATGCCGTCCCTCTGATTCATTTGATTCACCAACATGTTTGTTTGTAATTTTGCTTGCTAATAAGGACTGTCTGTGTCAACAAAGCATGATAGATGATAACAGCCTCTGTTGTAGGATCGTTTGTAATTCAAATACTAATACAAAAAAGTTGGTGGCACATCCTTTCATCACTGGAGGTGACTATAATGCAGTAGTAGTAGTAGTACAGTTTTTTTAGGCCTAAACCAAATCCATTTGAGGATTTGAAGTCCTTTCACGTTGGGTGTTTGTCAACACAGCGTCCAACCAAATGCTTATTCACATTAAATAGAAATGAAGGGAACACTACATCCTCACAGTGTAACACCAAGCCAGTTAAACTTCAGAATATCAGTCTGTCCATTTAGGCAGTACAAGTGATGGTGAATCAATTTCACCTGCTTTGGTGAAAGTGCAAAAGGCAAGATGGAGAGGCAAAGACAAGACGACCCCAGAAAGGGAACCATTTTTCCTGTTGGTGGCCACAGACAGCCGCTCTCTTCCTTAACCTTCCTGACTGGTTTGGTTGTTAATCCAAAAACCGCAGTTCCTGGTTAAAATGATGATGATGATAATTATTAATAAATATTACTGATTACTGATATTTTTATCCATCTTCAAGTCGCTGACAGAAAGAATATTAATTATTTGCAGCTGACGTGACCTGCAACTGCTGTCCATGATGTAGGTTGGTGTTACTGGAGTCTTACACTGGAGCCAGCTTCAAAGTTTGCTGTCAGTAAATATTAACCCAAAGTAAATAATGTATTTACAATCACCAGTAACCAAGTTGTGTTTTAATGCTCGGCAATGGAGGAATGAAATCCATCACCTTGCTTGAAGAGCCAAATATTTCAAAATGCTGGAGTCTTGCCGTTATGAATGAAGAGCGAGCTGAGTGAGTGGATGTATTATCATCTAATTTCTGTTGCTGCACTCTGTCAGTGAAATCATGACAATGTGACACAAGACTTTCCTTTGTGGGAGGCCTTTTTTTTTCCAATTCAGATTCACAGAAGCTTTAATGATATGATCCAAGTCAAATACAGCCACTACTCCATGCCCTCTATATGCCAGACAAAAGAAACGCCTGTCTGTCCTACCACTGTGTTGTGTCTTTGAAGTTTTGTAGTCTGTAGGCGACATTATTAATAACCAACTGACAGCAGCTCTCATTGAAGACCTGGCAGAGAGCTCAAATAAAGAGCTGACCAGATGTGAAGAATATACAGACAGGAGATCAAAAGGAGAGAGACGAGGAAGGAGGTGTGTGTGTGTGTGAGAATGAAATAGTGTGTGTGAGAGGGCTCTAACCTGTGTAGAAGAGCTATCAGTTGTGTTTCCCTCTGGTTCGTGATCGACGGCATCAGTGAGCAGGCTGATCGGTGCAAAGAGAAACATGCTCCATCTCCCGTCCCCTGCTGCTGTGACACACTGATGCTGCAGCAGGTGGTTCCCCTCAGGAATACAGCCGTTTTGACGAAGGTGACTGTGTGCTGAGGCAGGATGCAGGGACAGAGGACAGAGAGAGCAATCCTAATTTATGAAATGGAATGAAAAATTCAGTTTTGGTTTTTTTTGTGTTTTTTTGTGTTTTTTTTTTTCTTTTCTTGGCTTTGTTTTTGTTTTTCAGAGTGGTTACAACATAATTCCTGCCTCAGGCTGTTTCACAATAATTTATTGAGTAAATCGGTGTGAAAAGAGAAAGCAAAAATGCTCAGTCTGTGCTGGAGCTCAACACAGCCCACGTAAAAACAATGTGAGTAAGGCATCCTAAAAATTTTAGCAGCTCTATAAAAGCTTAGAGCTACTGACGTAAATAGACACATACAATCCTCGTCTGCTGCAGAGGCATAAAATCTTGAAGGTCCCACATCGCAGAAAGTGAAATTTCTGTCTGCTCCGATAAAGCAGGTCTAGGTGCTATAAACACAATACAAACAGCCCATATTCAGAAACTGTTCCATGAAATGGGCCATCCCTTCAGGAAATTTGTGATGTCATAACTACATATATACCCATGCAGGGTTTTTGTTGGTTTAATTCATCCAGCTAACTTAACATAAATCCACTGCTGAGGCTGAAAGCTGTAGGACAGTTGTGAGGAAATGCTGTATAGTCGTACAGGAGCTCTGTGCCTCAGAATATAAGAAACCAGTGGCTTAAGGTTATTTTTCTGCTGGAGCACCGACTGAGATCAGTTCATAAGACCTTGATAAATTCTTTCAGGGAATGAGTCACTTTGCTTGGATCAAGCGAACTTTAGCCAACTTAACTTCCCGAGCCAAACCTGGAAGGAGAGTTTGCTGGCGAGCATTTGGAGGCTCCAGTCTCACAGTCTGACACTGGCCAAAGAATTTACACGGGGCGTCGTTTGGTGTGGTGTAAGCCTGGTGGTAAGCAAAGCTGACAGTGTAGACTCCTCCTTGGGACAGGGGAGTAGCTGGAAAGGCCCAGGAAAGCTTATTGCAATGAGGAATCCAATCTTGGTGTTGAACATGTGGGCCAACTATTTATTCTTGCAAAGTTGCTGCAGGTCATGCAAGTTTGCTCCTCGAGTCTACATGGATCTCATCATCCTGATGAAGGCCTACAAGCGTGTTTCTAAGTGGCGCGTCTCCTGTCTGTGTCGGCCTCTGTCAGGGCTGTTTCTTGTCTCACTGCTCGTGTTTGTGATTTTCGTGGATCTGAAGGTGAAGTCGGGGGAGCAGAGAGTCCCAGGAAATTTTAAGATGGTTAGCTGAGGAAGAGGTCAGTGAGAACAAACCAATGATAAGCACTGTTGTTTGTATGCTTGTAACTGGCTGTGACTGACACAGTGTTAGAAGTCCTGTTCCGAACCCGTTGACAACGTTTCAGTGATTGGTGAAAGAGCATTGTGTAGTTACCAGAAGGAGCGTGCCCTGGGCTTCAGTTTGACATCTGAAATGCACAGTCATGGCGTTGACAGATTTTTTCCCTCATGAAATGTTATGCATCTTATAAAATAAATCACATACATTTATTTCCATTGGAGGGTGTTTTTTTTTGTGTTTTTTTTTTTCAGGAACCAACATATGTTGGCAGCTTGAGACGTAAAAATCTAAGAAATTCAAAACAATGCGTTTTGTGAACGTTCAGTTAATCTACTTTGTGAGTCAACTTGTGGTGATCAAGATTTAGAGAGCAGTTTTTCAAAGCTGATGAAGATATATATATAGACAAATGGAGCAACAAACAAAAAAGGACTTAAAAAGAGAAATAGATTGAGACAGAGGGAGAGGTAAGTAATTGGCAAGAGCAAATATATATTTTTTAGAAAATGTAATCACCTGTTGGATTGTGTTCAGAAACATTTATTAATAGTTTTTTTTTTTTCACTGTTAATAGTGAATGTAATAGATGACGGCCAGAGTCCTGTCTCTGGTCAGCTGTGTCTGCAAAAGCATTTTGGTTAAGGTTAGTGAAAGATTGTGGGTTTGGCTACATCATTTGTAAAAACATTGTTTTAAGAGCCTGTGGACTTTTTACTTATTAAACCAGACCTTAGTGCTTTGCTAACCTTGAGAGAGTAACTAAAAAGAACCACATAGATTGGACACTTCAGTGAAAACAAACACATTAGCAATGAGTTTGGAGTTTTTACTGTGCTTGTAGAAATAACATTGCAACGGTTCTGGAGTATTACATTTCCTTTGTATTCTCTGTGATGTATTTAGCAGAGCGCAGTTTGATTTGAAATCGACCACACAGGTGCAACCCTGAACGGAAGTCTTCGTCATGCCACGTTGCATGCGTTGTTGACAGCAGATAAATCTAGACACGCTTCCTCTCTGACGGTCACAGACACAATCTGATGCTCTAAAAAGCGTCATTCTGTTGACCCGGCGCTCTTCTTCTGTGCTTCCCGGCCTCCCTGGTCATCTGGGCGGTGTTTCAGTGAATCTGCATTTACAACATAGTTGCTCTCAGTTGCGTACCGTGTCATTACTGTCCATGCTCGTTGTCAGACAACAAAATTAGGGCAAAATAGTTTAGTGATTGAATCACGGCTCAAATGTCAAACCGTCATTCCCAAGCTGCCATGCCTGTTAACTGTCCGTGTTCAGGCATAGTTCTACTGTTTAATGTGGCCAACATGACAGTAGGGTTTGTCCTCATATATTTTTCTGCTTTGTTAGTGTCAGTAAGAAATACATAGAAATTGTTTAACAGCAGTAATCACAGGCAGCTGATATCATCATTCACTATTGTCGGAAAAAGTTGACATAAATGCAGTTTCACGACAGCGGCTGTGTGCTGCATCACATTTAAAATGAGCGTCCACACAGAAGTTGTGTTCTTAACAATAGTCTCCATCATGTAATATTTCTGGGACTTGGTTTACTGCCCACGGTTAATTATAGATCTTTGATTAAGTGTCTGAGAACCTGTGTAGAAATATTATGATTCATTCAGCGCTGTCCCTGCCTGTTATGAAGCACAGTGAGATTATTCCCAGTCTGCTTTGTGTCTGCTCTCTACATTCACACAGTAATGACACAGAAACAAGCATGCAACCCCAGGTGTCAGAAAACAGCCGGACTTGCACATTTCCTCAACTAGCCTGTAAGAAATCTGCAACCTCGGTGGAACTTTAGTGCTGTACGCAAGCACACAAACACACAAATGAAACAAATCAAAATTATACAGACACATTTGCATTCCTTCTGCTCCTGATATGTGCTGATTTGTGAACTGAGAGTCTTAGCTGAACTTTTTAGTGCATTTTTTGCACAGAATGAGGGCCCTGCATTTTGTCTCTCATTTCTTATAGTCTATCACACTTTTGATGAAAATCTTCAGGCCTTTGAAGAGAAGACATGGCCACAAAGACCAAATACATAAAGGCACATTAATATTGTTAGACAGACATGAAAAAATCCTTTATGCATCAGAGCATGGAGGCCTGTAAGGTGGCTGAGTAAATGTTAGGACAGCGGTGCCCAAAGAGACGATGAAATTCCTCCAACACTGATGAAAACAGATGAATGGATCCATCCATGGCAGGTAGCTGATAAAATTGAAGAGTGGATTACCAAAGTCAATACACATCCAAGACCAACCGAAAGACTAAGAAAATCTGATGTAGATGACTTTGGGAAGATCCAGGTTCATATCAAGGTGTGTGAAAGGGCCAACTTCAGTTAAGAGGAAGTAAATAAACCTCTTAAATTACCTAAAACAAAAGAAGGTATTGGCCCTTGACTGAAATAATTTTCATCCAGGTTTTGGGAAGCAAACATATTCAGTAGAAAGTTAATTAAATTTGAAAAAAATGTAATCTTTTATCCAAAAAGATGGAGTAAGATTCTGTCTGACTGAGTCCAAATAAGGTCTAATCTGAGTCTAAGCAGAGTTCCAATGAGATAATACAAATGTTTTGATAATGAGTGGATTTACAGCCATGGAGGGAAGAGGTGAGAGGGCAGAGAAATTAGAGGGAAAAGCTAAGAGAGAGAGAGAGAGAGAGAGAGAGAGGTGGGTGGGGGGGCACAGAGGGAGAGGTTAAATGATGAGAGGAGTAAAGAGGAAATGAGAGCAGAGTAGAGAAGAAGAGTGGAGTTTGGACGAGAGGACTGGAGGGCTGCAGTGAGAGCCACTCACAGCAGACTAATGTGTTTACTGTCATCCAGCAGGTGGTGCATGGACAAACGCCCAGACTGGTCAGCTGACTCAGAGAGGGAGGGAGAGAAACATCCAATCACAGAGCTAAAAAGGGGAAGTTTTCCTTCTAAAAACTCAAAAGTTGACTTCATTCAGCACTGAATGAATTCTGCAGCTGTGGCGGGCTGGTTTGTTCTCACCTGCGACCTTGATGAATTTTAAACAGAACATAAAGACATGTCGTCTGCATTGAAGAGCCTGTCTGGGACCAGTTAGCTCTGTCTGAAAGCCCAGAGAAGTCATATAGCTTTGGAGGCGCCCTCCCCTCATATATCCCCCTACAGACCATAATTTCTGGAGCTATCTGAAACTGACATTCACAGCCTTTCCACTGTGATTCTTCAGCTTTGTGGAGTTGAGAAAGTACCCCGAGGATTGTACTTCTTTTTTTTTTTTTTACTCTCATTTGTTACACAACTATTGGTGGCATTTTTCACCATGCAACACTGTGACTGTCTTCCTGGAGAGACTGTCTGAAAATGTGTCCCAGGTCAGGTATAAATACTTTTGTGTCCGGTGAAGTTGGACAGCACGTCTTCCAAAGCCTGGAAAAAGTTTTCAGTGTGCCCTATCCTCCCAGTGAGCAGCTTCCATTGGAAGAAATGGGGTGTCATCTTAAAATGCAGTACACAGTCGTCCTGTTACACCTGTACTTCCTCAGGCTATGGACAGAAAGGCCATCGAATTTCTGGTTTTGCACTAAATGTTCGGTCTAAATTGTGAGGTGGATTGTTAGGAGTGTTGGGCTTGGAGACTCGAGTATCAGTACTGAGGAACATTGATAATTCAGCACCTCATCCCATTTAATCGCTCTGTTGCCTGTAATCTGCCTATTAACAGGTGAGCAGTTATTCAGGGACTTTTCAACTCGTATCCTTTGCTAACATGAAATGCAGCCTGCACAGACTACAGTCACAAAAAAAGTCATTATGCAGTTATCTGCTGATTTTGTTTTTGGCTGTGTTGCTGAGATGATGTGTAAAAAGAGAAATAAGTGGAAGCAAACACGGGAGTAGGAAGAGATGGGAAGGAGATATCCATTGTCATGCCCACAGGCGAAGCTTTTTCTCATGCACAGATCTGGCCCTGAAAGATCAGCAGCCGAACGACAAGCCGAGCAGCGTGTTCTTCTTTGCATCTGTGTGTTAGAAGAGATAGAAAGGAAGGACAATGAGCAAACTGGAGACAATACAAATAAGCAAATGAAGACAGGAGGTAGCAGTGAGGGGAGGAGGGCGGGAGCTACCATCTGGCATCGCTTCAGGAGCAGAGAGCGAAGATGAGTGATCGAAGAAAAGGTGACTTAGAACCCGCTCAGGCCTGAGTGAGCTGTTTCATCACCAAAATAAATAAGAGGAAGATGCATTTTACTCAGTTTAATCCAGAAGCTGACACTGAAGAGGAGTGATCACTACTTTGTTCAACCCACTCCCTCTTTTTCATGTTTCATCCTTCTCAACTTATGTCTTATCTGCCCCGCATTCCCCTGATCATCACATTTTCCTAAATTCCAACATCTCCTCTCTCATTTCTTTGCCCATATTTTTTTTCTTTTCTGCATTTAAAGGAACACCAATGCACCAGTTCTGTGGCCAGTAAGCTCTTTAATCAGTTTACCATTTAGTGAAGACCAAAGCAGCGACCCCTTCCTCGCTTTGTGCTGTATTTTTGGACACACACAGATGGGAATCTATTAATTGCAAAACATTAAGTTGTGCAGGGATTTGACTGCCAAAAACTTTTCCCTTTCATTTTAAAAGACTGCTCACATGGTAGCGAGAATAACACAAACATAGAACCAGGGAAACATAGACACATAGTTGACTGTTTAAAAAATGATTTTTAAATAGTCTGTGCCAACTAACAGAACACTTAAATTTACTTTAAGGCGTCTTAAATTTTTCCAAGGTCTTTAATCCAAACAACGCTCTTTTTTTGGTGGTTGTGTTTTTGTAGTGTTTCCATGAACAATTGATGCAGTTCTTATTTCCTTTCATGGTGCTCAGTAAGTGTTGAGGTGTCAGTAACATGACTGCCCCCCCCCCCATAATGATGCAGGACGTTAAAATCCTTCATTGTGTTCAATAGTAATATTTTCACATCCAATCTCAGGTTTTTAAAAAACGTGTATTGTCTGAGCAAGCTAGCTGCACGTTGAAGTTGAAGATTATTTGTCACTGTGATTGTGACTAATAATAAATGTTTCATGGAAGTATTTTTAAGTATTTGGCCACGTAGCTAACATTTGCACAGACCACCGTTTAATCAACAGTTAAGAGGAATTATTGCGAGTTCACCATCAAACTTTATTGCTATACTTACCATGTTTACAGCAGTGAACACAATGTTACTGCAGTCCCTGTCGTATATTTAACTCGCACTCCAGCCAGCATCCTAACCAGCTCACTGCAGCCCGTCTCATCGCCTTCTGATAGCGACAGCCTCAAATCTCTGAGGACGTAGCGCTGCTCTTGCCACCCACCTATCCGCTAGAAAATATACACAACATAAGGAACTGATGCTTTTTACTCAGAGTAAAAGACCAGTTTTGTTTTTTGTTTTTTTTTTTTCATCTGACTGGTTAAGATACTGCCTGTGTGGGTTTTCCTCCACGTACTCCGCATGGTTTAGTTGGTGACTCTAAATTGTCCGTAGGTCTGAGTGTGAATGTGAGTGGTTGTTCGTCTCCGTCTGTCACTGTGTGTTGGCCCTGTGATGGACTGGTGACCTGTCCAGGGTGACACTGCCTTCGCCTAATGTGAGTTTGGATTGCCTCCCCTCCCCCAGTGACCCGGGAATGGATAATCAGTAGAAGATGAATGAATGAATGAATGGTTAAGATACCGAAAAGAAAAGTTTGCTTCTTTAAAAAAACAACAAGAGTGAAGTGCGTCTTTTAATCTGAAAGAGAGATGAAATGTTAATTTGGTGTGTGATAAATAAGAGCACAGTTTGACATCACTTGTCAACCTTTTGAAATTTTGCAAATCCCCAGGAAGCAGTGAACTTGACATAAGAGCAGGACAACTGTGTCAACACAAGAAGCCCTGAAAGACAGCATCCTGCTGCCTGAGCCACTTAGATCAGCTTCATACACTGAGCATTCAAAATTACTGCCACTGTGTGTGTGTGTGTGTGTATCCAGTTGGTATTTTGAAATTTCATCCCATAACTGCTGATCCATGAATAGTCCAGCTAGCTGCTTCACCACATGTCCTGTCATTGAGTGCCTAATTGGCAAAAAAAACATACACACTGTTGCAGTACACACACAGAGAGATGAATAAGTATGCCAACACATGTGCACACAGACACACACTTATTTTGATATACAGTTTTTGTTGCACAGCCACACACACACACAAAACAGAAACAAATAAACACAGACACACATCCACTGCAATCCAGCAAAGGGGGAGGAAAACACAATTAGAGAAGAAAAATGTCAGGTCTACTTCACAGTGTGCAGACTTCTCAAGTACCCCCCCCACCCCACCCCAACTCTCTGCCCTCCCCTCCCCTCCCCTCCTCATGCTGTGCTGGGAATGGGAATTAACAGAGGCAGTAAACAAGGAATGTGTTCCTGGGAGAGTTGCCCTGCGGTCTCTCTGCTTTCAAATGAAGATGCCTTTTAATCTGAAATATTTCTGACACTTATAGAAAACTGTGTCCACACTGCTAAAAGTAAAGGATAAGGTATGACTGCCGTATTGAAGTAACCCATTTGATCGCTTTGCCATCAAGATCTTTAATACTGACAGGAAGCACAGTGATGGATAAACCACGGGCCTCTGTGTTTCCTCCTTCATCTTCTTTCTCTCTCTCTTTTTTAAGATGCATCTTGATTTGTTATATGCTAAAACAACAGTGTTTTATCTCTTCCAATTAGTGTGATAAATTGAAGTAGAAAGAAAATGTGTGTAAACAAATGTACCAGTAAAATGGTTATGTTGCCTGTTTTTAGTGCTGGACGTGCTGTAATCCATTTTATGTGATTTTTCGGGTTGGTAATATACTGATGAAGTTAGTTTTTCTTTCCTTAGACTGGATGAGATAATTTGGTGATAATGAGACACGCCTCCTTTGTTACTACAGTTCAATGCCGATTAAGGAAATAAATATATAAATAAAAAGAAAGAACCTCCTCACTGATGAAGGCGCTGTGTCTCACCAGCACCTATTTTATGCTGAGCTAGCTCCTCTCTCTCTACGTGTGTGTGAGACTGACTATCATAGCCAATTTTACAGTAAATTACGCCCTAAACAAGCTCGATAGAGACAAGCCCAGCAGCCTGGCACCCGGCGTGTGTAAACATGATTATATCGAGGAAGTGGCTTCACATTTCCAGCACACAGTGACAGCCAATTAGGGCCTATGTTAGTGCAGCTAATTCTTCAAATGCAGTATGGTGAGCGCTGACAGAGAAGGATGGAGGGTGGGCATGGCGAACAGAAAAAGAAGAAGGGCTTGATAGAAGGAGAGAGGAGCAATTAAAGAGAACTAAAAAAGAGGCGAAACACCACAGACTGGGTCGTAATTACCGAGTGTGGGACGCAGCATTAGTGCTGTTTATTTTGACTAACAGCCATTAGGGCTATTTGTCTCTGTGTGTGAGTACAAACACTGTGAAATTCAATCTTATCGGCCATTAGAGTCTTTTGGGCATCTACACATGAAAGGAGAGGATGGATAAAGTTAGTCTGCAGTCAGAAATGCGCCTGTAGTCGTTCACAGGTACAGTCGCTCTGCGGTGGCAGTCGGCCATCCAGCAGGATAATAACTAGACAAGTTCAATTAGTTTGTCCTCTCTCCTCTCCTTTTTCCTCTGTCTCCATAAACAAAAAGCACATTTCGCATCGATCCGCAGGAGTTGCTGGAGTAACAAGGCGGTGACGGCAGCTTTAATGAACTGACTTGTGCCAGCGGCTGGAAAACGCTCCTCCTCTGACTCTGATAATTAAGTTAGTCCAAATCAGATTGAGGGGAATGAGATCTTTTAACAAAAATTTTCACCAGCCATTTAATTCCTCTGCTCCCTGTTAAGCCCCAGGCTGAAAGAGGAGTGGGGAGGAGGGGGGGAGTGCTGAAGGGACATGGCTTCTGCCTTTCAGGGCAATGTTATCAGGGATTCCCCCTGTCACTGATCTCTCCCTTTGACTTTCTTTGACCCCCCTAAGGCTTTCTTTGAGTGAGTTGCTCCAGGCAGGATTTCACAATAAAGATACAGTAACTGTGAGGCAGTTCCAGTCTTTTTCTATCTTTATTGATGATACAGCACAAAGTGCAAGTCACAGATTAAGTCTACAAATTGCCAAAATTCTGCGTGCCACGAACAATTCATCTTATTTCCTTTTAATACAGCAACTGCCGTGCTTGGAGCGTTTAGCGGGTGGCGGCAGGTGGCCAGCCAGAGGTTAGCATCTTGTTGGTATAAAATATACGCAACTACCAACAGAGCTGATTTAAATTTGAATTGTTTGGAGAATAAATTTAAACGCACTGCCTGTTGGGATTTTTAGACTTTTTCAAATAGCTAGTAGTCAGTTTTCTTGCCTCAGCCTGCAGTCAGCAACAAAATTACAATCTGCAAAATAACTCATCCTCAAAAAGTTTAGGGCATGATATTATTATTAAAACTGTAAAGCTGCGCGTCTGTCACCTCACACAGGGTGTTTTTCTCTCCCCCCTAACACCCACCCTTTGTGTTGCTCTCCCTCCCTGTGCAGCTGTTTTTAATCTTGTCGAGGCATACTGCACTACACTTATGTGTGTAATTCTCATAATTCCCATGTTAAACGAAACATAATCACGCCAGCACTGAAAGGCAATTCTGTTCGACCTCAGAAAATGAAAGGGGTGGGGGGTGACCCTGCACAGGTTATTGCTTTCTGTTGAGCGTGCGTCAACAACTCTTGAATTGAATGCATTCCCGCAGCGGTGTGCGGCTCACCGGCCCTCAGGGGAAATAACAGCGTGCCGCCATCAGGGGATTGTGGACGAGCAAAAGGAAGAAAAGCTTTGAGACATATACACTGTAAGACTGTATGAGCGCGTGGGCCCTCAGGTCTATCGACGTACCGATGGACTCTGCTCATGATTTATCAGGCTTGAACATGATGGGGCCGAGCTATGTTTCAGGATGAACCAAAATATTTTATGTCTATTGACAAGTAAAATCATGAGCAGATATAGTTTGGGTAAGCCTTAATGCTGGAGTAAATCTTGTGACTTAAAGTGATAAAACATTTAGTCATGTTTTAAAATGTACCGTTTGTAGGGTAGAATCAAATATTTCTCCTGTTGGCAACCAAACGTCAGTGATTACCGTGGGATGGGACACGCTTATCATATCATTTTAAATAAAATCCACCATCTCTTTGAGGGAAAAAGGGGGTTTTTGGTTGTAACGTGAAGTGATTTCAGTTTGAGTAATGGCTGGCAAAATCCTCTGTCCTTATTGTGTGAAATGATGCATCCTAAATTTCAGCTGAGGATGAGTGTGTTGAATCAAGTGGACAGCTTCCAAAGTCAAAAGGGTTTTTACTGCAAAATTTGTGTGCTGCTAAACACGATGTTTGCCTGCTGAGCCACAGCAGATAAGACAAAGAAAGAATTTGCACTGAATAGATGTTGATACCGAGTTGATTTGTCTAACTCAAACTGTTGAAGCCTCAAATTAACTTCATTGCATTTTTACTCAAAATGAGCAGAGAGGAGTTTGCTCCTCCGAAGCTCTGTCTCTGCAGCCACAACAGACCAGAGGAACATTTTAGTGACCAATAAGCTCTTCAGAGCTTCATTTCAAGATCCTTTAATGATGCACCAACCAATATTTTTAAATAGAAATGGATCAAATGACTTGCTGTGATGACAAATTGGTTGGTCAGAGAGTAGGTGTCCTTCAAATCGGTGTTATGGGTTTGTGGCAGCCATACAGTAGAGTACCATGTTTCTGTCCCAACGTTGATGTCCACTTCCATTAGGACACTGCTGAGCAAACAGACAACTGTTCGCTGATATGCTTGTCTGAGGTGGTTTCATAATCAGGTAAAATAAGAACACAAACATGTAATATGTAATTAAAATACAATTTTATTCAGAGCAGCATTGCAGAAATGTAAGCGTCCAAACTAATAACCTTTTAAAGTCATTTTGGAAAACAAAACTGTGCTTGACAATATATAGTCATACAAAGTTGCCCCTTTGCCAACACCGAAGCTTGTTCCAGCTCTCCCTGCAGGCACTCATGATGTCCCGCTCCTCCAAAAGATGAATTTAATCATCCAGTTCCAACCTCGTTCCGACATCTCTCCACTTTATGACAGGATTGCACCTGCACCTGTTGTCGCACATTCTCAGTCATCTCCAACTTTTACACTTTTAGCCTGAACTCACTTCAACAGAGAAGTTCTAAAAAAGGGTTTCATTCTTAAAATCTCCACTGAGAAATAACAGCTCCAGTACACACAGGGCGAGACAGGTATCTGTGTATATATGCAGATGCACATTGGGTCTTTATTTCACATGCTCTATTATTGAACATCTGCATATTGCATTAACAAAGATGTATCATCAGTATACAAGGCTCTTTATGATTGCCTTGTTGTATGTGTGTCTATATTTGATTTGTTTTTGATGTTAAAGCACTCTAATAATTGGCAGAAATAAGCAATACTTAACATCCCCTAAATATTCACACATGCATACGCCATTACAATAACACGCAGCATCAGACTATTGGGTTTACAGCCCAGTCGTTTGTCAAGGGGCTCTTTAGGGGCTGTAAAACTGTCTGAGTGTGGATATTTGTCATCGCCACAAAGGTCTGCTCCTTCTATTACTCATAAAATATATAGAGAGGCAAATACAGGCTGTGATGAAGACACAGCAGCAAGACAGAGACATAAAAAGCGTGCATGTGAGCATTGAAAAAGTCACAAGCAGATACAGTGATGCTCTCTGAAGTTTTGCAGGTTTATTTATGATGAACACCGAGAAAGTGACAAACAGCCAAAGAGAAGGGAGAAGACAAAAGAAGACAATACAAGGCACAAAGTATATGGTGCTTATTCTCAGCTCTATTTCAACTTATTCTGCACATGCATGCGTGTCCGTGTGTGTGTGCGCCCTTTGTTACGAGCAGTAATTTCCCATTTTCAATATCCTTCTCTATTTCATTCTATTCAATTGTGTTCGCTTAGACTTTCTCACACACATGCACACACATATAGACAGTGCCTCTATGAAGAAAGATGACGCCATTGAAGATGATGACAACTCCCATCTGACATTTACTAACCTTTTGAGCAGAGAGATGGGGACGGAAGAGGGAAAAAAAAAAAGGAGAGGGGGGGACGCATTCAGGGAGGATGAAGTGGGGCTGGGGGGGGCTGTATACATGGGATTCCTGTTTTCTGTTCCTTCCACCATCATATTGTGCTCAGCTCTCCACAAAAAGCTTTTGTTACCATCTGCACCTTTTTTTTTCTCGCTTATAGCATAGAGATTTTTTTTTAGTACTCACAAAGCACTCATTTTTTTCACCATCATTTTTTATTTGGCAGATGTGGCTTTCTGCAGCTCAGTGTGTTAGTGTTTGTCTGTGTGTGTGAGTGTAAATGAATGAGAGACAGAGAGATTATAAGGAATTTTATAAAATACCTCCACATTTGGTTAAACTTGTGTGTCCCTTTTTGGTTGATAGCTTTGATTAACACGCACTTTTTTTAATCAAAATTTTGCTGATACGGGTGAGGTCAAGGTTTGTCTGCGTCACACTGACTGGACTGAGATGGGTTGAAGCAACGCGAGCCCTCGAGTTTATTTATTTATTTTTTTTACGTTTTCCGCTGTTTCTACTGTTAGTGATTCGTTGTAAAGCTCAACGTTGAAGTCAACATGCACGAAAAAATTAATGGAAAGTTTAAACCTCTACAATTCTCCACAACTGTGACCACTCAGTATATCCATTCTGCTGAGAAGGACCATGTGAAATGGTTGAAATCTCCAGAATACAGCGGAGATTTTCTTCCGGATTGCTGTTTCCAAAAATGAACTGTCACTCACAGTAACCACGTATTTTCTGCCGCATGCCTAATCAACTGTTACGCTTTTCTGTTCTTATTTAACTCCTGTTTGTTTCAGCTTTCATGACTCAGCCCATATTCTGATTCAGTGATTCTTGAATCAGTTATCTTCATTTATTTGGGGTAAAATTCAGGACTTAAAGTTTCACAGAAAAAGATTTTCAGTATGAGATTATTAAAGTTTTAAAAGTGTTGCTAAGTGTTGGCTGTTGACACTGGTATTGAAAACGATGACCTAATTTCTTTAACCTAAAATTCATCCCATCTCCTTCATCCAACCTTCCTCATACAAAAATTTACTCTGTTGCTTGACCTCTAATGTTGTGGTTGTTTTTTTTTTTTTTCATACCTTCAGGGTGCTGTATGTACACTTTTGCTATATGCATAGCACAGCTGTCAACACTTACTACTCTTGAGGAAACTTACGAGTTCAGCATCAAACTTGACTCCAAGTCAAGTTTCTACGTTAGTAAAGAGCAACCCTTTTGCTTTTATTTCTATCACTTCTACTAAGATTTACATGCCACCAAGATACCTCAGACTTTTTCAGTCTTTTGATGCTGCTGTGCCGTGGTTAGTCTCTGCTGTGTCCACTCCACCCTCAGCATGAGAGGATGAGGAGCTGGTGCTTATCAGAGGGCTTGTTTTTATCTATTCTGGTCAACGCCAACAACGGCTGAATCTGATGGCAAGTGAGGAGAGAGAGTAAACAGAAAATTCACATATAGCATCTTTAACCACAGCAGCAGTAGCTGCCATCGAGGTCTCCCACTTGGCTTTGTCAGATGCCACAAAATTTTTGATTGTTTTTTGTACATCAAAGTCATCCACGAGGATGGATAAGTGAGTCAATGAGAAAGCAGTTTCTATAGTAACCGGCACATCAGAGTCCACTAACCGGTCTACCTGTCTGACCAGCTTTCACACATCTGTGTCTGAATGTCGTTTTAGTCAGTGTATTTGAAGCAGGCCTCGTTGGTTATTTGAAAATTATAAATTATTAATTATTAGTTTCCAAAACTTTTGAGGAAAGATCATCCTCTCTGCCCAAAGAGAGAGTTGAAAAGTTTCACCAATGCTGAGATCCTCAGCTGGGTTTTGATTAGTTAGTACTGGAGACAGTTTTAGGTATTTGGTCACAAATCAAACGTTAAGAAAACAAAAAGTTTGGACCTTTATAGTGGCTCTGGTTGTAAACAACTCACTGTAATCCACCCTCAGAGGGATGATGTGAAACCTAGAGGAAACATCACGGGGTCCTCTGGAAGCAACAAATAGGTGTCTGTTCAGCAGTGAATCACTACTTTGGATAAAAACATAATATTTTGCACAAATATATTCTTTAAAGCATCGCTGAATGACCTGCAAATGTGTGACATCTCTGACCGCTTCTATTTGAAATCTGCACACTCCATCCTTCCAGTGGATTTAATCATAAACAGGTCACTGACCATTCTTTTGTCTGAGCCAATAGCATAACGGCAAATACTCTAAGCTTCCCATCAGTTCCTTCTACACTGTAATGGCTTGTCCAAGTTAAGAGCTATCAGCAGGTATTCAAACATGAGCAAAGGGTCAATTAGAGAAGAGAGAAGGTAAAAGCAGAGATGGGCTGAAAAGAAGAGGAAAGTGTAAGGGCAGCAGAGGGATGAGCTAATGTACACAAGGGAGGAGATGATTAATACGATCTGATGTTGAAGAATAATGTGAAGCTGATATCTGGGGTTGGTAATGAATGTGAGGTGGATAATACTCAAGTGCAGACAGCACATACTAATCAAAAGTTGCTGTAGGTGACCCAGTCTGAATTGCACTCTGGGTAAACCAGTTAAACCCGGCATATGTGCTGTAGTCCATGTTGTCCTGTCGACAGGCTCACTGTAAACCACTGCATCTCTCTGGCTCTGTTTGTTTGTTCCCTCAAGGACATGAGAGAGTGCCAAGATGTATCTCTCTCTCTCACTTTCTTCCTCCTGTCTGTTCTCTCTCTCTCTCTCATTGTCTCTCTCCTCTCTTGTCCCTCTGTTGTTCTTTCTGCCTCTGAAACTGCAGAGTCTGGATCCTTGACTGCTCCGATTATAGCCGTTACTGCACATTTGAAAGAAATAGAGGAATAGAATTTACAACCATATAAAGTAAGAGACCAAACTAATTGACACTTTCTGTCCATCTGTCTGCTAATGACCTCTGTTCAGTTTCAGTGTGGCCTGTGCAACTCCTACATTCGACAGCTAAGCTCTGCTATTGTTTCAACAGAATCAAATGAAATGCAACTTTTTAATTTTAATTTCAAATTAAAAGCAGAAAGACAGCAGCTGGACATTATGAGGTCTTTCAGTGAGGCTTATGCACACCAGCAGCTTGAGCATTGAAAACCACCAATGGTGATCTTGGGAGTCACTGGTTTGCAGAAAGTGAGATTAGAACATAATTTTGTACTTGCAGGGTGTAACAGCAGTAACACCATGACAGTTAAATAGATGTCTGTTATCCCATCTTGTTGCTTCAGGCGACTCTCAAAGCAGCAGCATGAACTTCGTGGCAGTTTTATGAAGCATGTTGGCATGTTGCTCACACACACACACAGTTTACACTGTTATTACCCCCCTCAGGGAGAAACCTGAAATGTTCTGCTTCTTACTTATTAGTATACCAGTATTTACTGATCTTAAACGATTTGCCATTTTGTCTCCATCTAAGGATGGAGTCCACATGTACAAACGGTGCATTGTTGTTTTTGCCTGCCTGACAGGAACAGAGATGAACCCAGATAAAACTTAACCTGCACCTTCGCACACTTCACTGTGGTCTGGTAGAATATATAGATGGGGATGCAAGCTCAGATGTCCCAATATATTTCTTTGTTTTCGTGAGCAATAAACATCTCTTGGAGAAAGAATGGTTTGAGTAAAGCAGGACCATCTGGTAGTTTTGGTTAATGAGAACAAGAATTAAAAAGTTGGAGGGGAAAAAAAAAAAAGTAAAGTACCCACCAACAGTGCAATACATTCTCTGATGATCATCCAAACAGCAGCCTAGAATCTAAGTCCCCTTCAGATTTAATCTGAGTCCTGCACAGTCAAAGAAGATTTCAAAGAAATTTCAAATTCAATTTCAAAGAATAATCTAACCCTAACCTCAACTCTATGACTTTGACTTCATCCATTGTGGGTCTAGTTAGCTGAACACTGGAAACCATGTCATCTAAATTGGTGCGCTCTTTCTTATAAACTATTGTAAAAAGAAAAACTACAAAGCAATGAATTCTGGGAACAGTATGTAGTTTAATTTCTTGGATACACTTGTATTATTTTCACAGTGAAGTGAAAGCAATATGCTGTTGTCTGAGTGGAGTTAGGAGTTTAACTATGAATAGCTATGAGAAGGTTGGCCTGATGCTCTGAGCTGCTCACATGAACTCTTTGGATTCTACGGCAGCAGTTAGTGAGTGATATTTCCACGAAGCTCCCAAAAAATCACAGCTGACAACTTTGCTGGATCTGGTTGTAGTGGCAAGTACATTGACTTTCTTCAAGTGTTTTCAGTGTTTATCAGTTTTATTGTTCGCTGTCTTGTCCACGGCGTTGAAAATGGACAAGACCAAACTATTTTAGTTCTATTTCCGGCTGGAGTTTCCCGAATGCTTCCCAACAATTAACCATCAGGCTATTGGGGCGTCTGCTTCAAGTGCCTTGCTCAAGTACACTTTGACAGCACTTGCTGGACAACAGGATGGCGGCATTGCTCGCACATACATAAAAAAACTGAAAACTATGTGAACAGGATCAATGTTTAATTTATGAAAATCAGCTGTATGTTTTAACTGCATGCACTGTATCAGTGTAATACTTCAGTGGCTATCTGTTTATAGTAACAACAGATGTACACACACACACACACACACACACCAACACGTTTGGGATGCTGTGGCTATGCCTGAATGCAGCTCTTCAGTGTTACTGCTTTAATAATCAGTTTTAATGAGCATCGCCCGCTGTTATTCCCTTCAGCATGATCCTCTCTCCCTCTCTGCATCTGTCTGTCTCTGCATTTCTTTCTCTTAACATCCTTTTCATACAGACTACATAAACTTTCTCTCTCCCTCTGTCACACACACACACACACACACAAACTCCATCGTTCACTTCAACTGTAGCCCTTCCCCCCCCAACTCCCTCGGTTCCCTTTAGTTTGAGGCTCAATTAATGCCCCATTTCATATCTGCTACACTCAAATGCCCCTTGGGTCTCCACCCCACACACACACACACACTCAGGCACTCTGGGACCATATATGGGCATATTGTGTCATGTTTTGTTGGAAATTAATTTCTGGTATGGTTGTGTGCATGATGATGTCTTTGTTTGCATTAACACTTTTGCTCCGATGAAATTGGAAAAAAAATTATCTTAACCTTTCCATCCATGAGGGTTGAGTTTTTTCATCTTCAGCTGAGCTGTGGCGATGTATGTTGGTCATGGTTTGTCACAGCTGGACACACTTTTATCATGTTGTTGCAGATTGTCACTGTTTAACAAACCAAGTCACCAAATTTTACGACACAAGAAAAGGAAATATATCCTCACTGTCACTTGGTTTTTGTAATAACCCACCGATGGAATCCTAAAACATACATTTCCTTATATGTTTCCCAAATTTCACAATTTTTTATGCCTATTATGAAACCTGATAATGTTATAAATGTAAATGTTTGATCTTATTTATTCGAATCTGTACAAAAGCTGAACTTGTTGTTTTACGGATTCAGGTTAGCTGTTTTGTCGTGCTAAACTCATCCAAGTCCAGGTGTGATATTTTATTCACAGATCTGATCTCACTCTTGGCAAGAAAGTGAATAAGTGTATTTTCTGAAGTATCTTTTTCTCCAAACTATGCTGAAACTTTTATCTTCGGCGTGTTAACTGGATTTACTGAATAATTCAATAAAAGGTCAAATCTAAAGGTGTTTCTTAGCACGATCAGCTCTCCCTGTTGAACTTCCTAGACAGTCCATAACTTGGTTGTACTGTAGGCACTGCGGCAGGACAGCTGCCTGCAGGAAGGGGAACGTTTCCACAGCACCGTGTGAGTCCACAAGCCTGACTCAGTGTGTGGTTAACATAATTAAATCTTGTGTTCTTGCAAAACAAGCACACAAACGTCTGTCTGTAGTCGACTCATCTGTGAAGGTGTAACTGTCCTTTGCACAAAATCGGTGTTCACACTACTGTCTTCGTCAGGGAGAGCGGAGCAGACGGTGACATCCTGGAAAGATGTCGGTGAAGATATTTTAGAAGCTGGTTGAAGGATAATCATCACGTTGGAAATGGTTATTTTTTGAGCTACCACCAAAAACAAACATTATTATTACCCTTAATTTTTGCCCCTTGAAATAATATAAAGTCTAATTTGTCTTCTCACAGCTTCACGTTGGCATTCCTGCATATAAACAATGAAATTTCACATTGTGACAAAAGGATGGCATGACTGTGGATGAGATTTATCCATTTGCAACTGTTTAATTTTTCATACAGGTAGGATATTTGACTTTTGTAGGGTGGTCGTGATTCATTATGCAGTCACCTGCATAGATAAAGATACAGATAATTACTGAAACAAACGCAGTGAATAACCGATTATACTATAATTATTATTGATGATATCAGTATAATATGAAATAATGTCGTAGTTTTTAGTCACTGTTATACTTCTTCAATCCTGACATTACAAAATTAATTAAAAGACCTCATTAAGCACTTCATGAAGGTGGTTAAATTAATCACGATTTCTCGTTCCACTGTTGAATGTAAAGGTTGAGGCATGAAGGTGTAATTAAAGGTGGTGGACCTGGATTCAAACAGGCTGAGTATAATTTCACCCTGATCAGAGTTGGGTGTCTTGATAGTCGCTTTGATCAGTATTGTAGTGGAGCATTCAAAACTGTCCACTTGAGGATTTGTCATCAAGTTTCCATCTCTCCATACTCTGTGATTTTGTTTTCTGACTGTGTTCCTGACTGAAATGAGTTTTAAAGTGAAAACAAAGAAAAAAATAAACAAATTTCCTTGTTGTCTTCCTGCCCTGCTGACAACACAGCTGGACAGTAGAGCAGAAAAGTTAACAAGGCCGAATAGAGCTGAAGGTTAGATGCACTTTGGAAGATACACCCCCCCACAATGTTTCACCAATTTAAAATATTAGTTAACATTATCTCCTCTGATTAGTTCATTTCTGTTTTGATCATATTTATCTATAAAACTGCTGCTTCGTAATGAAGGTGAAATCTTTTTCATTTACATTTATGAAAAAATGGAGAGATGGGAGTGTTACAAGGTTAGAGTGTAAGAGATAATGTTTCCTTAGCAACACTAATGACATATATATATACTTTTTTATGTTGACTCAGCAGACCAATCAGAAGACAGGGTTTTATTGGTATACAGTACATATCACCGGCATGTCTTTGATCTCCTCTGTTTACTGTAAAGTCAGACAGTGCCGTCGGCTCACATTCACTACAGATATGTTGTGTTTTTGTTGCTTTCTGTGAAAAGCTGATCCAGATCCTGTTTTTATCAGCTGTACAACTGTCGAATGGGAAAATGGAAACAGGGAGGAGGGGCGAGGCCTCTGTCTTCACTACTCTACTGTGCACACTTATAAAATGTGTTGTATGCTGCATTGCAGGTGGAAGAGAAACACTATACGCACATCCTCATGTACACACACACACAAAACTACTGCTTCCTGTCAGTCTCTTCCCACGGCATTCTCCCTACTGTGCCAAGACACATTCACACACAAGTTTTGAATTTCATTATCAGTATTCAGTCTTCATTCTTCACGCCATCTGAGATGATGATGTGTGTGTGTGTGTGTGTGAGACATGAATCTATGAATTAAGTGTAATTCCTGAAAATTTGTGTTGTTTTGATTAGTCGTACTTTAATCAAAACTTGTTAGATATTAAAGTGTGTATAAGACAAAAGTACTGGAATTTTTATATCCTAAGGCTAAAAAGTTCAATCTGTAGTTCAATAGCAGCAAATGAACCAAATCTACCGGAAATCTAATTTCAATACAGCTGAACAATTTTTCGTTGAATAACAAGGCATTTCTGATGATGTAGACCTTTTGGCCAATACTGTGAAAGTATATAAAATCTATAGACTAAGGCATATTTCACTTGGCAGTCCTGTTTTATCTTCTTTTGTAAGTGGTTTGATGCTAAAGGAGCTCAGTCTTTCCGAAACTCACAATGTTGAACATCTTGTCATGCGCGTGATCATGAAGAATGTCAACCCATCTTGGAAGGTAAAGGTCGCCTCAAAGTGAATCCTTTCTTCCTGTCTAGAGGGGAATTGGTATTGATAAAAGTGAATTTACTGTCATGCTATAGAATGAGGCCTATTAAAACATTACTAAACACTTGTCAGCTGAAGATCCATAACAGAGAAACGACAATGGACCTACAACGTGTCTGAGCCTGCATAAGGTCTTTTCTCACTGTCAACAACCGAAGGAGAATGGAGCTGTGCTTTTTCCACTGTTTACTCTGACACATTGCGCTGACTCCGACATTGAATCTACTCACGGTGCCAAGAGAATGAATATGTTATTCAAGGCATATTCTTTTTCACAAGATGAAACATATACAGTATATGTATACATGGGTGTACACTCGTCCATCCTATGCCTATCACACTGTAAAGCATTAACAAGCATTGTCTCCATTTTTGGCAGATTGATGTTCTTAATTGGCCGGCTTTCATGAAATCATGAAATGAGATTGCATTAGCTGGGTGCACAGTGGGTGCCAGTTTTATAAATGTGCTGAATTTAACAGATGCCTTGTAAATAAAGCCTTTCTGTGTTCCTGCATTGGCAGGGCTTTGATCATCGAGCTGTACCGCTGCTCACACAACCGAGCTCCGTCTGATGACATGTCGAAACCATTGGGATGAGATGTAGTGCAACAGCCAGAAAGGCTCAACGGTGATGTGGGGACATGTCACGTCTCAGTCAAATGAGCATCTAAAAAAAAAAAAAAATCACAAACAAACATTTCAGGGCTTTCTTCATTATAAAAATCTTTTTCAATCTGTCTGCCACTGTTTTTTTCCCTGGAAACAGCTGATCCTTGCTACTACAAATGTGGCTGATGAGATTGTTGAGGCAAAAAAAAAAAAGAAAAAGTATACAGTCATAAAACCAAAACGCGTTAGCTAAATATGCTCAAACACGGTGGGGTGGTAGAGTGTCACCAGTAATGCGCCTTTGTTATCTGATTTATTATTAAAGTTCTAACTATGTATGTTACAGCTGCTGCAGCAGGTTGACAAGTGACAGATACATATCAAGATCGGTAGAAGGGGAACTTAAGATAAGCTCAGTTGAGCCCTTTGTGCTTCAGTCAGACACAGGCAGGAATTTGAGGAGTTTATTGTGCACCAAATCAGCAACTAGAAATGTCTCAGGGAGGAGTGAAGTGTCGTTAATCGGTTACCTTCTCTGTTAACTTGTAACTGGCAGCAGCTGACACAGTGCCGGAGGCCGTGCCGATGATGCCCCAGTCTCTACAGGACTGTCATTGGTTCTTTGTTGTTTCATGGTTGAAATGTGGCGGTCTCCTCTCAGTATCCAGGATCCACAGCACCTTTTGTACGATGTCAGCTGGAGTTTTTTCCAACCAACCTAGACTCTCAAAGTATAAGCAGTATGGCTAATCAATGCTTTCAAAATGTAATGTCCCTTGATCACTGAAGGCCGCAAATAAGATAATATAATCCTTTATTATTCCCTCAGTTTGGAAATTTGCTAATTACAGCAGCATCAGACATATAAGAGAGCGAATAGAAACACACAGGAATATATAATTAAAGATATAAAAGAAAAATGTAACCAACAGAAATGTGTTTTTACTTCATGAAAGAGCAGTTACTGCTGTAAAATGTTTTTCTTTTAACGGGCACAATAGTTGTTTTCGGCATGATGTGATATGCGTGCATTTGTACAAATTTCGCATCGCTTCATGTGAATTCCTCATGCATGGACATGGAACTGGAAAAAAAGCAAAGGGCCAGCTAATTTTAGGTCAGAGCAGCTGGGATACAAATCTATAGAAGAGAACAGCTGTCATATGAAGGGTTGGCAGAGCCCAATATTTTCATAGTGTTGATGTGTGTGATGATGGTGCTGCTGTTGTATTTGTGGGGTAAAGGTCATTTCAT
The DNA here is from genome assembly GCA_034769265.1 of Remorina albescens. Taxonomy (NCBI): domain Eukaryota; kingdom Metazoa; phylum Chordata; class Actinopteri; order Carangiformes; family Echeneidae; genus Remorina; species Remorina albescens. Next base: position 54,523,708 of record CM068475.1, read on the forward strand.
ATCCAATCGTCCCGCTCTGTCTGAAGGGAAATGAAGATCGATTTTAGATGAAGCAGGTCGCACACTTGTCTTGACACTTTAAATGTCCCGGAACTATTATTTGAATTTTAACTAATTTGAAAAGACTAATTAAGTTGCTTTGTGAACACTGTGCTGTTCAGTTTCTGAAAAGTCTGAATCTGTTTTGAGTTTTTTATTTTGGTGCAAATTTCACATCAAACGTTTGTAAATATAGTGATTAAACACAAACACATGGATGAATCTTTGTACACACAAACTAACATAACGCACATCGGGTGTGTTTCCAAATAATGGAAAAAAAAAATGGCAGAAATGACCAAACTTGATTATTTTCACATAAATATGGATCCAAAGAAAAATGAGAATGCACTGTCATCCTCCAGAACAACTAAACTCGGCTCAACTTTTGCCTCAGTACAATCCAAGGTCATCTGGCCATGTGCTGCTGAAGGAAACTTTAAGACAGTGATTCAGTTCTCAGACCTCCATCACGCTGTCAGAGAGCCTCATGTCTTTGGATTTTGGTCTTGCTCACCCGTCGGTAACACTTCATGGCATATTTTGTTAAAATTACAAGTACAAGCACTCGTAGATGTTTAATTTTAATATTGCTATCTACCTTGTTTTTGATCCAAGCTGAGAGTTTATATTCCACCCACCTAGAAAAATCATTAAAAGAATTTAATTTCACTTTTTTTTTTTTTTTCCCACCTCACGCATGTGGGACACGTTCCTGACTTTGTTGGCGTTGGATGTGAACTGTTAGCTGTTGAATCATCCGATGTCGAAAGGACTGGCTGCTCACACGCTTCTGTCTGACATGGTTTTATTTTAAACACCATCTCAGTCTTTCTCTGAACGAGTTTATTTATCTAAATCAAAATTTTGGAAGATCACAAAACTGTCACATGAGTCATTTCTTGTATCACTGTAAGAATAGTTTATGTTGAGAGGGAGGATCAGGATCAGAAATACTCATATTGGTCATTTTAGATGCTATTAACATTATATTTAATAGTCAGTGTGTTTTTACATAATGTACACACACACACACACACCACTTCAAAGGTTACAAACAAAAAAAGCCCTAAACACCCACCAACATTGTATTTTCACTCTGTCTACATTTTACTCCCTTTGTTTCCACACTATTCTTAATTTTCCGGTGATCTCTTCATCCTCCTCCTCCTTGTCTTCTCTCCTCATTAGGCAGCCGTCACGTTCACCCCCTCACCTGTTTGCTTTTTGTTGCTCTACGTCGTCCCTCTGTTCCCTCTCGTTGGTTTCTCGGGTCAGTGGCCTGCCGCCGACTGCACATGGTAAAAGGGACACTTGACCTTGTGAAGGTGTGAAACATGTCCATCTATTGCTCTTTCCTCCTGCGGTCCTTCCATTCTCGCCCCTTCCTCCTTTTCTCAACTCTTTGTCTTTTTAACTCTGTCCCGCTCAGTTCACCTTTTCATTCCTCCTTCATCATCTCTATTCCCTCCCTTCTTCCTTCTCCACTTCCTTTGCCTCACCTCCTAATTCTCCCCCTCCCCCTCTCTGTTTTTCTCCTTTGTTATAGCACCCCCCCCCCCCCCCCCCCCACCTGTGTCAGCCCACCTCGTTGTTTCTCTCCCTCTTTCCTCTCAAAGTGATGGAGGTGTGTTTTTATAGGAAGTGACAGAGTAAAGAGCTATATAAAGGTTACAGTGGCTTCCTCTATGACACTGCCATATTACTTATCACACTCACACTCTGTTGCACACACACACACATGCACACACCCACACAAATTTTATCCCTGGGCACTTTGCTGCACCCTGGGACACCTAATAGAAGGACTGAGGGATCCTTATTCATTGATCTGTTCTCTCTCTCTACACATACACAGTAAATGTCTATGTGAGCCCCCCCTCCCACCCCCAGCCCCTCCGCACCCCCACCCAACCCCCCCAGTAAATATACACAGTCAAACAACATCTCCTCTGTGTTCAGCTCTCTTACTGCTGTAGTCTGGGAGGCGAGATGCACATGCTGATGCTGATTGGGGATAAAACCGTAGTTACTCCAGGAAACAGAATTTCCAGAGAGGATTTCCTTGAACGGATCAATTTTAGCTAAAGGACAGGATGTGAAGCAGTTTTGTGGCTCTTTCTTTGTGTTGTTTCTGTTATCTGTGATGACAGATGTTGTTTAATGTTGAGTAGGACTCATATTAACCCAAGTTTTAACCTTATAGTAACCATAGTAAATAAAGTAAACACACAACTATCAGTACGTTCTACATGTTTATTGTTGTAATTACCGTTCAGCTCAGAGGACTGGTTGCTATTCCGTTAAATTCTATCACTGTAATAGACAGTGGGATTATTTTAGTTAAAGTGGAAGGAAGGGAAGTGGAAGGGAAGTTATTGGTTTGCATTAGCAGTTAGCACCATAGCATTGAAAGTAAGTGAAGTGAAGAGTTTGTGCCCTCTAGTGAGCGGCCTTTGTCACCATTTGATTGAAGCATCAGCAGCTGGATAATCCAGGCTGCGTTTTTTTTTTTTTGTTTGTTTGTTTTTTGATAGAGAGCTCCCTGAACCAGCTGACTTGTGAGCAAGTTTCATACCAGAACACACACCTTGATTTTTCTATTTCAGTGAAGTTTGAAATACTCGGCCCTGTGAGGCACAGTGCTTGTTTTCAAGTCGGGACATAGAAAGACTGAACTGAGCGGGAGAGCCAAGTCAACAAGAAAACATCTTTGTCTGCCATATGGACAGTGATTAGTCTTGGATTTCAATAATGTGGCTGTGAAAGGGAAGTACGGATGAGGAGTTTGGCTGTGTGTTCTTCTCTCTGAACTTCGGCAGAATTATGATCAGAGACTGATGAATATCAGATGATACAATGATCTCAGTGTTTATATATGTTTTTTTAATGATTCAGATTTCTTGTCCCATGACTGAAAACCCACTACACTGCAGTCAGCTGGGAAGTCATGACGCCGCAGGTTTTTAGGATAGAGGTGTTTGAGGTAAACTTACGGTGATCGGGGCTTATTGTCATGTGACAGCAGATATTCAGCAAGAAAATCACTTTGAATGAATATTGTCAATTGCACATAAGAATTATGGTGCAACAGGTGCAGCAGCCCCGACAAAATGAAATCAAATCATTCACTGATCTTAATTTATGTTTAAAATGTACTCAAAAATGGATGGTTTTAAACTTAAATTGGGTAATTTATAGTTTTCTCTGAAGGGATGTTTAAACAGTGAAGCATCTGTTAAGTGAAAGTAAGATGAGGAACAAAGGAAGTAAAGATTCAGGTACCACAGATTGGGACTAGAGTCACGGATCTGGACTCAAGTCACACTGAAGTCAAACACACAGCGATCCCTTCTTCATTTTTATTTATTTTTTGCCACTTTGCATGGAGAAAATGAATGACGTGCAGAATGCTGGGGAGAGAGAAAAGGAGGGACTGAGAAAATAAGGGTTATAGATTGATACCTCGGTGTGCGGCAGCCTGGGCTCCCCAGCAAACCACAGTCAGTTCAGTCCTGCAGCTCTGATACCGTTTGTATCCTTATTGTTGTTTAAACCCTCAGGTGTTAATAGTTGAAATGTATTTGTTTATCAAGCAGTGGGGAGTGTGCAGACAACTGTCAGGAGCAGAGCAGCAGAGAGGGCTCAGGACTTCAGGTCACAGTCAGTCCAGTTTTACAAAAAGAGTCTGAGTTTATTCAGCACTCGTTTCATCAGAAATTCCCAAATTCTAATTAAAATACCAGTATTAAAGTGTCTGGGATTACATCAGATTGACAGAATTTTAATGTGAGAAGAGAAAAACCGCTGAAATGAGAAGATGCTTGTTGCTGTTATGTGCGCATGCAGCTTTTTGTGTTGCATCAAAGTATAAATGAGCAAACAATCACATATTCTAGCCATTAAGCATAAATGGTCAGAGCTGTCATATATTATAAAATGAAGAACTGAAGTTGATGATCTTCACCTTGTTCTTCTGTTCGTTTTCACCATCGTCTACTGGCTTTTGAAGCTGTTGAAGTGCTGGGCAGATTCACAACAGGTGGACAATTTCACAGTTTTTCCTGTTATGACGAGTTGACCATCACACTGAAGTCATGCAATATATTATTCAAACACTGTTCAGATTCTTTTCTTTGAAATGGAAGTAAACTGTTTTGTTGTGTTGAGGAAACTGAAGCGAGGCTTATTTTGAGAAAATCACCTGGTCACAAGATTTATGTTTAATTAAATGGGAATTTTTGAATCACAGATATTAAACATGTTTGGACACTGTCTTCTGTCTTTGTTCCAGTTGGCTATAGGACACTTTGTTGTTGGGACAGATGTATAAATTTGTCTTAGAAGCTTTAAAGCAAATTACCTATATTCCCCTCTCCATTGTGGCTACTTGTTTATTGATTGAATTCATTAATAGTGTATCATGCTGCTTCCAGTGTTTGTGTTCTCGCTCTGTTTGGGTCAGGTCTGGCTGCGCACAGGTCCCCCTTGGTTTCAAGACTCTCGTACACTACTGCAGCAAAGCCAGAGGTTCAACTATTGGAGGTCAACAAGAGTTGCAGGGGTGTTAAGTTACTCTTTAAAGCTAAAAGTCAGAGCTACGACCACTTTAACCTGCCGACGGGAATGTGAGTCGAAGTCCATGCTGTAATACTCAGAAAAGAAAAATAAACTGTTAGAAGTTTCTTTCTTTTGGTCCAAAAGAGTCAAAACTGATTTTACACTTTTCAATTCTGGCCCAGTTTGCATTCAATGGGTCAGTCTTCACTTTAAGAATTCAAAGTTCATAAAGTCCACGGAGGTGAAAACATGGTGGCTACTAAAATGGAACCTGAGGTGAAGTGAGTTCATCGGTTAAAATACTAGAAAAAAGGTTGAGTATCAGTCAGTAGATATATTAGGAAACAAACAGAAAACATTGGATTGGTGGTAGAAAGAAGTGCATTGAAACAAACATGTGACCAACAGGTTAACACTTGTGTTAAGGTCGGGGTCAACACGGGTTTCATGGGCAGCCGGTCAGCTGCCTCCGACCTCTGGCTGAATGAGTCGCTGACACGGGGGCTCGAACCGCTTGCCTCATGTGTCAGAAACACTTTGTTTCCTGTTTACTGCAGATATAGAAAAGGCTAAGTGAGCAGACACGCACACACACATACAGCCCCCCTGGCTTCACTGTGCCGAGGCAGATTTGACTGACACAATATTATCAGGTCATTCGATCTTTGTTCTCATACACACACACACACACACACAACATGGCTGACAGCAGTGTGATCATAATGCCTTCTTAAATACGGCGAACTGCTGCCAGCTATGGATGTGGGCTGCGGATCATTTTTGTGTGTTTTCTTGGGTGCACCAGTAAAAGTTGCATGTTTCTCGACTTTCATCTTCTCTCTCCCGATTTCTGAAGAAATCTGTTGTTCTAATTTGTATGTGTTAATGAATATTAGCTGTGATGACAACTGTCTGCCACAAGTTAGTGAGAGATCACTTAACTTGTAACTGCATATGTAGTGTTTGTGCGTGAGTGTGTGTGTGTGTTTTCTGTATTCTCCCTCAGTCCTCTTGTCAGTCAGTCTCAGGCAGTGATGCCTGTTTTGTCAGCTGTCAGAAACACACACATGCGTACATGCACACACAGAAAAATGCAAAAGCTGCCCTGAAGATTTTTTTTTTCCTGACACACACACACACACACACACACACACACACACACACACACACACACACACACACACACACACACACACACACACATACAGAGCATACACCCACCTTCAAGACATTACAGAGACACACATCCATTCATATAGGCTAATACTCATAGACGCACACATGAACTACTTCCTCTGTGTCAACTTGTCGAGTGTGCATATGAAACAAAGTCCCCAGAAACACAGAGATATTCTTCTCAGTTTAGTCTGTCAGCCACGTTTAATCCGAGGCGCCGTCATTCAGGATGCAGATACCTTCAGCATTTACAGGCTCTGCCGGGATTTGGATGCACATCTGCAATTTTACAAGTGGCTTCTTCAACAAATTGAGTTTTATAAGATGACTTGGTTGAAGATATTTTGTTTACGATTTTCTCAGGTTCGAAGTCAGTCTTTATTCATATCAAATGTGAAAAGTACGCTGGCCCCCTGTGTATTAGGAGAGATTGGATTATTTCTGAAGATTCTCTCTCCTGAAGTAAAACACTGTCTCGGTTTTTCAGTTTTTATTTTTAAATTTTTGTTGCCTTGTGCTTTCATTCTTTTTTTCTGCTGTGTCCCTCAACATCTCTCTCTGCCTCTCCCTCTCTTTGTCTGCTGTCATCATCTTGTCTTTCTGTTCAACTGTAGTGAGAAGTAATAATGGATAGGGAGTTGTGCTGTTGAAGTGTGGTGTTTCTGTGTGTGTGTGTGTGTGAGGGATTTTGTTTATGTGTGAGTGATCACGTACAGGTATCTCTGTCATTGTGTGTTATGGGAAACAGAGTCTAATGTGTTTATAATTGACTCCAGCCCCAGCAGCCTGGCTCAGTGGGCAACAGATGCCACATTTACTTCTGCCACAGGCTGTGTGTGTCTGAATGTGTGTGAGAGAGAAAAGGCGGTTCATGTCTGAGGCATCTTATGTGATTTTTACACGTGTTTGTTTGGTTTTTTTTTTCTGTGTTTGTGATTTCTGTTGCTTTGTTGTTCTCACATCCTCCTTTTAGTGTCAGTAATCTAATTCCTTTGAGCTGATTGTGTGCCTGATTTTCTACAGATCACTTTGTTTGGCATTCAGAGCATTTATGTTGAGGATGAACAAGCTGACTTTTCATCAAAGCCAGCAGAGGTTTTTTAAATGCGATCTTTATTGAATCATACCCCCCCCCCAACACGAATTATGTTGAACAAAAGTCACTGTCTAAAATTGGGAGATCATCCTGGCGATTGGAAAGAACTCCCTGCTAAGTCCAGATCCTCAGGATGAATTCAGAGGATCTTTTCTCTGACTTTTCAAAGTGTACACAAAAAAATTTATAGAATGTATAGAAATTCACAACAACATCACAACAAGAAGTTTAGAACTCATAAAAACAACATGGTTTTATATCTTTTGTAAAATAAGATGTTTCTTGTGTTTTTTTAATTTGGAGGTCAAATTCAGTTTCCACCGAATGCTGATTGCTTTACACAAATAAAATAAAATCCTTCCCACCTAAAGTTCATTTATATGCTGATGAATCTATATTTTAGGGGCTAGGACATAAGAGGGGCATAAAGAAAAAAATTAAACCTGTTTAGTAGTCAATATGTGTTATAATATATAATTATTTATTATAGTGGTGGTTGAGTCATGATGAATTGGGTGTAGTGGAACTCATGCTGCATTACACCCAGCGGACCAATGTTTTGGACGTTTGGAGGAGGAAACTTTCTCTAAATGGACCTTGTTAAATTAATTGAATGCTCCTGCTCTATATGACGGTGTTTGTAGTGGGACTTCTACTACTTTAAATCCAATAAAGCAGCTAGCTGATTTTCATGCTTGTGTCTGTTCCCTTTCACATCTATAATAGCCTGAAGGGAAGAGAGTGGTTTATTACGGCAGGGCTGATGGGGACAACTGTGATCCAGTGTTTTAATTACTAATGTCTAGTCCTGTATTTGTTAAGATTGAACTTCATTATTGTGCACTTTACTTTCTCTTTCCTTCACTTCTGCCAAACAGTTTCTCATCGTCATCCCTTCTCTGCCTTTCTCTGTGTGTGTTCAGGGTTGATTTTAATAGATATATATTGTTTATGAACTGGCAGCCGTAATCAGATTTCAGTCCCTCCCTCTGACCTCATTAGTATTGACCTGTCCTTCGGTGATGATGTCAGAGGCAGCCGCTGTAAGCTGGCCAATGATCTGCAGTTAAAATTGGCGTGTGTCCCAACAGCATGTGTCTCTGTGTCCTTTATTTTATGTGCACATACACAAGAGACCAAAAGCAAAACAAATCTTTGTTTGGTGGCATATTTAATTCAGTGTTGCACCATTTGAGCGGACGAATTGCTCCACACAATTTACTGACATGAAGTTAGCCGTAAGCTAGTTAGCGATGGATACACCATGTCGAACGTTAAGACAGTGTTTTTTATTTTTGTGGAAACATTTGTGCGCACTGTAACTGACTTTGATTGTGGTCTGATTTCCCCTTGTGACTCGTGAACACAGTAATGTTGCAGTTGTTGGTACATTTAAAGATAAAACAGATGCTGTATTTCAATTATATAAGAAAGCGCACATTGACTTTAAGCCAAACAGTCTGCAGGAATTTTCATTCTGACCATTTTAGTGTGCAGAGCTGATGATCGTTGATGGTTCCTTTTAAACCAGGCAGAGTGGATCTCTCATTGGGTGTCCAGCTGTTTCTGTTCTGTATTTAAAAAAAAAAAAAAGATAGTTCTTTCTTTCTATTATCGGCATTTCTTTCTTGCTATTATCCACTATCTGGTGCCCATTAATGTCTTCCTTTTGTCATTTCTTCCTTCCTTATGTAAGTGACTGTCTACATGTCATGTTTCTGTCAGGCTTCTTTAATCACTTTTCACACTTTTACCAGAAGATGTTAAATCTCCAGAAAACAAGATCTGATGGCTTGTCAGTTTGACATATGGTTGTGTCTGTGAGCTTGAATATTTGTGTCATGTCAGTAGATGTTTTCTCTTGTGTGATCTGTGCAGATCCATTCTGCCCTACTGCTCTCTGAGGCGTGACAAGTTTAATACCATTAAGCTTTCATGTGCATCTGCACATCGGTGCAAAGAGGACACGGTGTCCATGGATACATATGTCGCCGCCATGTGTCTGTAATATGTGTATCTATAGTTTATAGTGTGTCTCATATTTTTCTCATTGATATTCATACAGCACCTGGCTGAGGCTGACAACTACAATAAACAAAACAAAATAGCAAAACATCCAACCAACAGACTAAAGACCTTTTTGTGGAGAAAACCTGACAGAAAAAATTACTGTAGGCAGCTGTCTCTGCCTATAGCTTTACATCTGCCACCCACTGACAATTTCTGACATCGGTGGAAGGTGTAAGATCTTTCACGAGAAACTGCTGATTGTTAAAATTGCTGACTATCCCTCCACAAAGCCGCCAACAAACTTCTGCTGCTTGGAATGGCTTCTCACTTCTGAAAAGTCTGATGGAACTCTGACATTAGACACCAATCACCAAGAAAACTCTCCAAATTGTCTCCATATAATAGAGACACTGGTCACTTCTGATGAAGCCATTTATCTCTTTGCTGTGAGCTGGTGTTGCTGCTTTTTTTATTTACTAATTTATCCCAGCACATGTATTTCTAATTATTTCCATTTTTATACAAAGACTGTATCATATGAGTAACTAGACAAATGGGTATATCATTATTTTTGACTTGGTGTGCATTCACTTGCAAAGTCCAACTTCTGTTGCAGCAGTGATGAATGTATTCAATATATGTGCATGCCAGAGGGCTTCCATCAACAGTGTATGAATGCAAGCTTCAACATGATTCATTAGTGAGAGGAAGAGAATAAGAACGAGGAGGAAAGAAAGTGTGAGATAAAAGAGGAGAGGATGGAGACAGGTAGAGCAAAAGATGGAAAACACAATCTGATGAACGGACGACACCAGTTGGAGAAAAAAAAAGAGAAATTGAACTACAATGCAGCAGCATTTAAGTAAAATAAGATGGAAAAAGAGAGCAGGGCAATAAATAAGGGGAGAGGAAATTCTGTGAGAAAGCGGTGATGGACTAGAGAAACCCCCAAAATGCAGGAGGTGTAATTGCAAATGTAACTGCAGTAATGAAATAAATGCACATTATTATACCTGCAACCTTGTGGTTTGACGCCGAGGTCAAGAGTGTGGCATACATCTGCCTGGTCTCTATTTAAAATACTGTTTTCACAATACACAAAAATATATCATTGATAAGCTTCAGATGTTTGGAGAAACCAAGAAAAAAATCATTTTTTCGGGTGGTGTGGTCACAGATTCCTGAATTAAGCCTTCCTTCAGTCATTTGTTTTTGATGGAAACAGTCACAGCTTTGTCATCACCCAATCATAGCTGCTTAAATGTTACTTTAGCCTGCTCTGTGGTGTTTGGTGAAGCCTACAAGCACCAATGTGTGACTCGACTGAGCATGAGCAGCAGATAAAACCAGTGAGTGGTCCACAGTCGCTCCACTGTAGCTTGTAAACTGTACTGCACCATTATTTTTATTGCAGCTCAGCAGTTATAGATATGGTCTTTCTCTGTGCCCTTTCCTTGTTAACTCTCTCTGCCGGCCAAGCCCCTAAATAAACCAAACACAGAAGCTGTATCTTTTTAGTGTATGACATTAATGTAATTACTAAAGGTTTAAGGTAGACTTTTTATAGGTGCATGATGGCGTTGGAGAACAAACCATGCGTGGTTGATCACATCCTCATGACTGAAAGGAGATTGTGAGTCACTGACACCACCAAGCAATAACTGCGCAGTGTGTGTGTGCTTGATCTGTGACTTCTCAGTGCGACATAGACTGCCATTGTGATAAGCTACAATATGTGTGAATGTGGGTGTGCGTGTGTTCCCCAGAGACAGATAAGGTCTGTTTCCTGGTAGGTGGCATGGCCCACAGTGAGTCCTATTATCAGCCTGTCATACACTCTCACATCTTCCACTGGACACACACACACACACACATACACGCACAAATAGCCTCTCTATCACAAAGGTACAAAATGATAATCGAAGGGAAGCAAAAAAAAAAAAAGAAAAGAAAAAACAAGTGAAACATGATCTCTTTTTTGGTTTGTTTCTTACTCACACAAAAATCCTCTTGGTTTTCTATTCTGTCTCCATGTGGGCTGCTGGATATTGCTGTGTGACGGAGCACTTAGCTCTGATTTGTTCGTGCAGATTAGGCAGAGCGGTGTGTTAGCTGCTGCTCTACACCACACACACACACACACACACACACACACACACACACACACACACTCACACACACATGCGCTCCACAGTAATCGGTTAGATTCCCTGAGGTTTAGTTTGAGCAGGCTCATTTTTCTAGAGGTCATTAACCAGTTGTTGCAAACACACAGGCACCCACACACACACACACACACACACACACACAAACACACAAAGACATGCACGCATGCACACATGCACACACACCGAAGTGGCACTCATTAAAACCCACAAACACAGACACACATACACACTCACACATTTATGTGGTGTCAGGCACTTGAACTTGCTAAGGGAGGTGTCAGCTGTTAATGCAAAAAATAAATTCTAGACATTAGGTTTGCTGGCACTTACCTGTGACATTGTGAACCCTGGAGTCAGCGTGAGAGAAAGAGAAGAAGGAAAAAATAACGAATGCAATACGGAGGGAACGGATTCAAAAATGTAAATGTGTACCAATGGCACAGTTTTACCACAGTTGGTTCAAAGTGTGTAAACAAACAATAATAATTTTTGACCAAAATGCTACACCAGTGGGAAAATGTCTGCTGATGCACTGACATTTTGAAACTCTGTCAGGCTTTTTTTTTATTGAAGGCCAATTCATCATTAGTAAGTTAAGTTTCAGGCACATGACTGTGTTTTCCAATGAAGTATATTTGTTTTTGAGTTCGAATGAGTTTTCTGAATGGTCTAAATTACTAATAAGCAAGTTATGGCACCAACCGAGAGCCTGGGCACTTTATTAAAGTCAGAAACAGCAGACGAGTACAACAGAGACCTGACATTTTAAAAGGATTCAAAATTTTGCCCCAGACTTTAGTGGCTCATTCAATGGAAACACTGCCTTGGAAGATGTTGGGAAGAGACTCGATGTCATTCGCCTGCACGACCAGGTCCCGCCACATGGCTCAGAAATGGCACTGTTGCCATGGCGAGCTCACTCTTGGCTTGAGTCATACTAAGCTGCACTTCAGCCGAGAGCTTGAACAAAGCAGCAACATGCCACAAAAGAGAACGCCAAGTGGTGCAATCAACCGGAGCTGTCTAAATTCAAGGTTTCTGCAAAGTGTCAGGCCAGTCAGGAGTCCAAACAGTTGGGTCATATAGAAATAAAAAACAAGAAGTACAAGAGAGATTCCTTAGCTGCACGTACAAAGGCTTTGGTGTATCAAAGACAAATAAGTTTTACCCTTCAGATTGCATTTAAACCATATAAGGCCTTACTGGACAGAATTTTTAGTTGGAAGCATGTTTGACATATTGATTTACTTTTCTGGAATAATCTTATACACGTTCAAAATAATGTGGATAAGTGACCTTGGTGATGAAAAAGTTTCTTAAATAAAAACTGGCCTGTCTGTGTGAGTAGTTAGTATCCTACAGCCAGCTGCAAGACATTTTTGAGACACATCATCAAAAGAAAAACTGCATCAGACAGAACAAGGGAACATAAATAAAAACATCGGACACCAGTTATGCACACGCATCAGATTCAGTAGGGCCATTTGAAATGATGCAAGGGTAACAAATGTTATAATCTACAGAAAATGGTTTGTTTACTTTGGCTTGTGTTGCCTACTAATAGATTCAAAAATGACTGTGTTGCATTTATAGGAAAAATAAAGTTAAGATTAGATAAATGTGTGAAGATCCTGACTCAGTGAGTGATCGAAAAAGAGATTTGAGGAAAGAGGAAGAAGAAAGTGAAGGAAGGAGACAGAGAGACAAAGGCATTATCTCCCATTTTCCTCTGCAGATGACAAGGGTAAAATAATTATTATCACACAAACAATAATCTGTCTTTCCTGTGCCGTCTCCCCTAAGTCGTATCCATAGCTCCAGGCAGATAATATACTGGACTGCCTGAGATGCATTTGAATATTTCTTTGGCAGGAAATCACATTACTGGCTATTAAAAAGTAATTATTTGTACATAAATTCCTGCAAGCTTGAGCCTAGTCTTGGCAGATGCCCGTGTGTGTGTGTGTGCATGCATGCATGTGTGTGTGTGCATGTGTGTGTGTGTGTGTGAGAGAGCGAAAGAGAGAAAGACGTTCGATGCTAAGGCAGTTAGCGTGTGGAGTGTAGCAGTGTTGTGTTTATTAAAAACACAGACAGCCTCTCCATCATCAACACCCAACACAAACATAAGTACACACACACACTTGGGTGTCACTGAAACTATATTTCATAGGGTAGTGCATGATAATGTAATTACCAATACTTAGCATAGACAGTTGAGGGGGGGTGGGGGGGGGCATGGAAAGAGTTACAAAGAAGAAGAGAGGAAACAAAGCTGAATTGTGAAGAGGAAAGAAAACGATGAGATGGTCCAAGAAAGAAATGAACGGCATAGAAAACAAATATATATATAAAAGATGTAAAGGACTGGATGAGCAATGACATAAAGACTAAGGATGGGACATTCACTGCACAGCACTATAATTCAGTGAATTGCAGTTCAGGCAGAGGCTCTATGAAAGTGCAAAACTAAACAAAATATCAGCTCAACAGAAACATGCACTCTCTTATTCATTTACAAATCATCTGTATGAGAAACTTTACTATATATCTGCTTCATCAGGCTTGCTCTGTGCACAGTTGAGTTTTGCTGTCACCAAAAATTCCATGTTTGTGTTCATTTCGCTTTCCCAGGCTGCATTATTATCCTGCTAGCAGACAGAAAGGGAGGTGGGGTGAGAACAAACAATGCTTTTACAATGAAAACTGAATCACGTGCTTTGGTTTAGGTTCGCATGAGCAGCAGCTGCCTCAGTCCCATCAGGATTGACATAGGATGCATTCAGGTGCAGTCCAGTGTATGGGTCACCTGTGTTTTTGCCCATCACAACAAGGACTCTAGTAGTGTTTCAGAAAGACAAGATATTTCCCTGACTGTATTTCTGTAAGTGTCTAAACAGATGCTGGTCAGCACACATTTTTCACAGTTGGTCGATGTGGTCAGTATAAAGGTTTCACAAATTGGCTTTATTTTTTTTAATTTTTTTTTTTAGTAACAAGTTTTCTTTGCTATGTAAATAGGAAACCGTTAAATTTCTTTCAAAAGTATTTGCTGTTGCAAATAATAAAGACAGGATTTGAAATTTGATTGGCAGGGAACTGTCACTGCCTGGCTCAACCTACCTCATTGGATATTGACAGTGTAGCGCCCAAGCTGCAGGATCCATCACTACAGGACAGTAATGTTTGGATGATTTCTCAGCCCTGTATGGCTCCATTGTACAGACCTTGCCTTGTTACTAATTATAAACCTATAACTTATTTCAATAGCCTGTGGTTTGCCAAGAGGACACTCATTTACACTGATAGAGAGATCCACTTCGGTCTGTTGTACAAAACAATATCAGTCAATGCCAAAAAAGCAATTGAAAGCATTTAAATTGCACATGAAGGGGCCGTAATTTTAAACTGGGTCAAATCGAGAGGAATAAACGGCCAAATCTCTTTTTGTGGCACAGTAGGATTTTCTGCGGTGCGGTGTAGGAGCTATTTGTGCATGTCTATTGCGTTTAACATGCACAGCAAAATGAGTTAGCACTGCAGGGGACAGAGAGCAGAGTGTTATGTCTGACTGCAGCTGAGGGCCTCCACGTGAAGGGCTGACATGTCCGTACACAGTCATGTTGTATGACCGACCACTAGTGTCGTCAAGCCCCCTAACCCTGATGAAGACAATGTTAACCGTATCATTTTGTCCCTTTTTCTATCTTAATGATTCCACTCTAATCATCAGACATTTAAAGGGTAATTATCAAGTGGAAACTCTTGTCTCTAATTTGCCTGTCTCCCAGTTGTGTCTTTTAACAAATAACAACTGCAGCTAAGTGGCAAGAGGTTAGATGGAGCTGCCTCTCAAACAGCAGGTGAAATTATGCACATTTTGGTTCCGTAAATCAATGTTACTGATCCATATTAATAACTTCTTGCTGCACTTGTTCTTCTTACCTTTGCCACTGCTGCCGATAATGTAATAAACATCACTTTGAACACAGAGCCCACTTGACCACAGAATCTACCTGCTATACACCGAAAAACATTCAGGCAGAAACAGTCACATGTGTCACACAGCCAGGTCGATGTATACAGTGTATTCAGTTATGGGGTACAGTTTCTTTCTCTCTCTGATGGGATAATAGTTAATATGTGCAGCTTGTTTTCCTGCAGTCTTTGTCATGAGGGGCTTTTCCATCTAGATCTCTCACATTAATTGCCTTCATTAATGTTTAACGGCTGGATTACTCTGGTTTACTCTGACTTTGGCATGATTTCAGCCAAGCTTTGGGTCAAATTGACACTGGATTACTGCTTACCTGCCCGTGTGTGGGGGGCAGACTTTGGTGTCCTCAAATATCCTTAAAACTTATCATTCCCCTGGAATATTTTTAAGTGTGTAAATATGAGTAATTCAGAAGATGCTAATGATGGATTTTAAATTGTGGACTGTGCTTTTTCTTTCTCCCTTTTCTCCCTTTTCCTCTCATATCTTTCCATGCGTGCGTGCACAAGTGAGGATCAACATACTATGAGGATACAAAAGAGGTTAGCAAAGGGCATCTGACAATAGCATACACACCTCTGCTAAAAACATGGATGGACTCATAATTAGAAAGACAGACAGGAAACAAAGAAAGTGGACAGAGAAAAAGTGAATGAAAGCAGGAAGGAGACAGACAGGGAGAGAGTTGAAGCTGGCAGTGGATATTATCTGGGGTCTTGTTGGATATCATTCAGCTTGGAGACATAAGGCTGAGTTGGCAATGCTTTGGATGAGCGGTAGCCGAATGCTTCAAGCGAGCGGAAGTCACCAGTGTTGGGGAAGTTCCTGTGTAATTAATGCCACTACTAACTAGTGAACAGCACGGATGTTGAGTTATACATGTTTAATAAGAGGCCGACATTTTGGAGGTACCCGCTGACTGAAACTAACTGGTCGGTATCGGATAGCTTAAGCTTTGAGGTTTACCTCTGACACAAGTGATTCCTGAATGTATTCAGGAGTTCTGGCTTTTGGTGGAGGCTAGTGGCCCACCAGGCCAACAGGTCCTCCAGATTAAATAACATGATTAATCAAACAACAATTTGTTTAACCATGTAGCATTTTCTGACCTGCCTTGCCTATCAACATTAAATCCATCTAGCTACGTTGCAATCCTTTGGTTAAGGTTTGCCCATAGAAACAGAAAATGAGACATTGTGTAGCAGCACACTTGTCTTTTGTCCATTTTCTACCATGAACAATTTAATTAACAGCAGCTTAACTTAACGGCAGTTTAAATACTAAATTAACCATTGTAATACTATTCATTACTAACCGATGAAAAAAGTTATCACATTACTTGTGATGAGTCATGAATGCATTGCCGCCTTCAGTTAGTTTGTTTGTCTTGGCCACTGTTATAAATTTGTGTTTATTGTTGTGTGAACGTCAATAGATTTATGCGACCAAACAGAGAGATAAATCTACAGACAAATTTATGTCGAACACTGACAATGTACTTTTTGGTGTGCAGAAATAGCTTCTTCCCGATGATAGTTGGGCATCTGGCAACTGGCGCCTCCACTGTCTGACGAGTTCAGATGAGCTGATTGGACACAGGGGACGTACAGGGTTACTGAGGCACACACACGGGGACAGATGGACAGATGGATAAATGGATGTAGACAGATGTATTGAGACCTCTGAGGAGCCTCCAGGGATCATCGGGGGGCACAAAGAGACTGGCTCTATTTTGTAGACTGGCCAGCCAGGTCTTTGGTTCATATGGTAGGTGGCTGATTGGCTGTCTACATGTGGTCAAAACTTCATTGTGCATAAGTTAGCATGTTGCAAACAAAAGCTTATTTCTAGTAGCATTAAGATGGCCAGTGTTTCTCCTCTAAAACTCTAAACATTTTGAGGTGATTTAAGGTAATGTCTCACCAAGATCAGCTCACGAATAGTTTCTGGAGCGCAGTCTGGGTTGAGAAGGTGATTAGTTTGTTCTGGTGGTGGGGATACTTATGGCTGCTTTAATCCACCCAGAGGCTGGTTTTGGCACAAATTTTCCCAACTGGGGACTTAGTCAAAGGTAAAAATCTGCAATGCTTTGGAGGAGGTTTGGTCCATTAGCTTCCATCCACCACTGTGGGTCAGCTGCAGCTAGCTAATCAGGACCAGACAGATTTCTGTGAAGTAATTCTGCTCTCTCTGCAACCGGGCTGTCCCGCTGGTTACGTCTGCTCTGTGTGGTTTACGATAAAGTGCCATGATTGGTGGCACTTCTAAATATCCTGGAATTCTTTTTTCTTTGTCTTTTGGGAGTATGGAAAGATGAACATTTCTATATTACTAATGCAGAAAGAATAAAAAGGCAACTTCAGCAATGTGCTGCGAGTGTGGTAAACTATCTCACCGAACAGCAAGGCTCCCTAACTGGTCAGTGCCCGGGCTCTGGAGCAGAGTCCAGCAGTGTGTTGAAGGACCAGACAATGCCGACTAACAGACTCTGGCAGAGCTTCACCCATGCACTGAAAACTTTTACTTGGCCACCACAAATAAAAAGTCTGATCAGGCATATTTGATCATTTTGAAATGGTTTAGCTGTTCCAATGGATGGACAGGATGCATTTCCTCTGCTATATGCTCTGGTTCATTAGCATCCGTCTTTCAGCTCTGTTAAAAAATGGCGATTATTTTTAACCCCATCAGAGCTCATGGACACCCTCTTACTTAAATTAGTTACCCTGCTACATTTTCCTGCCATCCATTTTTCTATTCGTCCAATGAAAACATGAATCACACAAACTGTTGGATGACTGAGACGTGCAAAACCTTTTGTTTTTCTCTGTATTGTACAGAAATGCCTAAAAATAAAACAGACATCCATTTGGCCACGTTACCTGTTAATGTGGATTTTATGGAAATGGTGTCAACCTCACAGCCTTAAACGAGTGCTCACCTCTTTCATGCCAACTGACACTTTGTGTCCAGCCTAAACTTTCAGCTCATGTCTGTGCTTGTACGTTTCAGATATCTGCCAAACTGATTGCCCCTGTCACAAAATGCTAGCTAGCTAGCAGCTTTGACCAGCACTGACAAATGACAATGGTTGTCCTTTTAACCCTTCAGACTTCATCTCCATTTGACAGTGAACTGGACAAATTGGATTTCCTTCGCCAATACCGAGTGTATGTAATTTTATATATTTTATATATTTGACGATGTTTGGAACACACACAATAACAGTATGAGTGTCGGTTTAAAGACTGAATCGTGTTGTTTGTCCAGACGGTGTCTTGCGTTACCGTTTCAAGCTGTCTCTCTTGAACAGGATTTTGTCATCTATAGTGTGTGTCTTTACATGTACTATTGGCAGACTATCAGTCATTGCCGTAGCATTTGGCAAGAAACTTTGCTGCCTGTTTATCAGATTACACCAGAGGTCTGTGTCATCTTCAAAATGGGAGTGACTTCACAGATTTGCCTGCTTGAAAGCCCATTCAGCAGTATTTACTTGATATATGCTTTGTCAATAACTCACTGAAACCACATTCAGCAGTACATGGACATTTTGTTTATACTGCAAGTTAGCATGTTCCAATCAGCAGGGCAGTCTTTGTATCAGATTTCTGCAGAGGCCTGGTCTCCTTTTCAGACTGTGTCTTTAAAGCCTCACTCAGCAGTGCACGTTAAGTGTTTGCACTGTCACCCAGTCTTTGTGCCAACAACATACAAATGAAAGCCTTTGAATATCTGTGCCTCAGAATGAACCCAAAGATGTTTTCCCAACAGTGTGAACATTGTACACTGCTGAGATCTAACTAAAGCTGGTACCTAACGCACATGTTTTGTTATGACTGCTGCGGGTTATGTGTGAAATTACAGCCAATTCTGGATGCCTTTACCCATTTATTGTTAAATCCGCACCAGGAAATATCTTTTCTACAATCTGCACTGTCATTCAGTCTGAATAAGACCACACATCACAGTCCCTGTGGTCAGCGTGGGTTTATACATCCAATTACACCTGGGTCTTTTGACATTTCTAGAGCTGTGGGAGAGAGTCATCATATTTCCCGATATTGATTGCCCTGTTCGTTACAATTTGTAGTATACGTCATATACATGTTCAGCCACTTCAAGATTAAACCACTTTAAAGCAAAATATGGGTCCTTTTTAAGATAGCAGTAAAAGTAATAGCAGTAATGTTGTTAGTGTTGGGAAGACTGGTCTTTTTTATACTATCTTAGTGAATAAAACCCATACAGGAGCAATTCAGCAGTTCACCCAATGAACAAAGTGAATGAACTGTGTTTAGAGTTGTATTTTTGTAATGTTTGCCTCTCTACTTGTTACATCTAGTGAATTATTTTCTGTAGTTTTATATTTGGCTGGATCAGCATTTTCTTTGTAACATTTACACTGTGACTTTTAAACTGCTTTTTACTTTTTAATGGGAACACCAGTGACTGTGTGGGAACTGGTGGGGATCCAGATAAGGCAAACAGAATAAATAATTGACTTTTTTTTTTTTTTTTTTACTTCAGGATACACCAGAATCCTCGCTCACCTATAATGTCTAAAAAAAAACTCAGCTTTCTCTTTCTGTAATGCCAATTTATCCTTTGTATTTGTGTCTCTTTGTTAATGACTCTCTTTGTATGTTGTGCATGAAGATGTGTGTGTGTGTGTGTGTGATGCTTTTGAAAACAATTAGTACAGACTATGCACACAGCTAGCTCTTGCAGTGTACGTGTGCGTGTGCGTGTGCATGTGCGTGTGCATGCACTTCAGACTGATAACTGTCCTGACCTTTTCTCATGCATTTATGTGAATTTTTATCCCCTCTGCTGTGTGTATGTGTGTGTGCGTGTGTGTTAGAGAGAGAGAGAGAGAGAGAGAGTGCATTCCTTTCATAAACCATCAAATAGAGGTTGGCTAAAAATTATAATAAAGTGATTGCATTGAAGTTCAAACATTGGTAATCTCTGCTTTACCGCACGTCTCCTCTACATTATGCTGCTTCCCCTGGAGAGTGTGTGTTGTGTAAAGATGAGGTACATTTAAATACTGTATGTTTATTAAATTAGCTACGTGCTAGAATTATAATTTAATTCATGCCATTATTCTTTTTGTAACACTGATTGCGTATGTGAGTGCACGGAAATGAAATGGAATTAAAAGTATTTACAGCACAGATCGTATTTAGTCCTCATTCAACTCTGAGGCTCTTCATTATAATAAATCTGGCTTGGTGGCACCAGAAGTAGATAATGAAGCCATCAAAGCTTAGAAAAGATTGAGGTGATCCAGCCCTTTAAGGGATTCAGCCATTCGGTTCCTTTTTCTAAACCGTGACTGACCACCCTACAAGTTTAGAAGACCGAAAAAAGACTGAATTGTTAATGGGAAGAAAAAAAAGAAGCAACAAAAAATGTTTTTTGGATTGAATCACTAGTTATAAATTACAACTGATTCAGCCACCACATGTGGAGTCACAGCAAACACACACAGTCTGACACTCACTGGAAATAAATGCAGAGTGACACATTATGTATGCAGCAGTATATTCAAACTACCACAGTGTTTCAGGTGTAACTGAACCAAAACTATTCAGTATTTCTTAAGTAATTTTTGTTGCTGAGCTCAGATTTACTTCGCCGATGTTTCTGTTTCCAACACAGTAACAGTAATAACTGATCACACCAAGCATCAGGTAAGCTTCTTGAAGTAGTGAGATATCTTTGTGTCTCTCTCTCTCTCACACACACGCACACACACACTTTGCAGTTTTCATTATATATGACCTCACTGAAAACTGCAGAGAGAGTAAATTGCTAACATGGCATTCACTGGCTACAGCTAATGGCCTGCACTCAAATATAATATAGCTCCTTTTTTTCTCTCACTGTTTTCTTTTCCAAATTTCTTTGTTCCTTTTTTCCTTTGTATTTATCTTCTCTGTGTCATTTCTTCATGTGTCCAAACTCTTATCACCGAGCCAGCTGCCCAACTATCTTTAGTCCGGACTAAATGGAAAAGAGATTTCTTGTGCAGGCAAAAAATAGTCATAACTGGCTGTAGGTAGGCAGGAGGGAGTGCGGCGGCACGGCGGTTAGCGCGTTGCCTCCCTCCCAACAAGAAGGTTGTGGGTTTGATTCCCAGGCTTGGAGCCTGAGATGTGCGTGGTACTCCAGTTTCCTTCCACAATCCAAAGACATGCACATCCAGGTCGACTGGTGGCTCTAAATTGTCCGTGAGTGTGTGAGTAGTTGTACGTCTCTATGTTGTGTGTACCCTGCCCTCGCCAGGAGCGTTGGCTGGGATTGGCTCCCAACACCCCCCAGTGACCCTGACAGATAAGTGGTAGAAAATGAAAGAAAGAAATTCAAAGCAAATAAATCCAAAGAGGTGAGTGCCGAGGTCAAATATTTCAGTGCAATAAATTCAGTGGTATTTAAAGTATTCAGAAATTAAAAATTTTTAAACTTTGGCAAATCATTTGGTCCAATCATACAAATTGTGGCAAACATTTGTGGCACTAATCAGAAAGGCTGAAATGGGATTTCAGACTTAGTGATTAGCATGAGCACAACAGAGGTCTGGGCTCTCACAATTTGTACAAGTGCAGCAATGGGCACATTAAAATTGTAAGACTGCGAATGTGCCAGGCCCTGAAAAATCCGATTGAATCTGTTTTTGCACACACTAAAATAATGACACACAGAAAAAAGAAAACTCAGCAGGGCTTCTTCCTTTCTTCCACAGGTATCATCATTAATAACCAGTCAATGTCATGTAAGTTTGTGTATCCCATAAATGGTCCTAGCTTTTTTCAGTGTATTCACCCACTGGGTTGTGTGTATGTATCTGTACATGCGTCTCCTCTCCTTCTCCATAAAGCGTTTTGTTTGTGAAGCTCCTCTTGGGAGATTTAGTCTTGATTACCAGCTCTCACTGCTGCACCAGCCCAACATGTGGGACACAGCCAATCCGAGGGTGAGTGTGGTAGATGGGGAGAGGCAGCAAAAAGTCGAGAGAGAGAGAAAGAAAGCGTCAGAGCTTACCTGTACCACCGCTCCAATATAAAAACACAGTCAGTGGCAGTCAGTGAGGATCTCATGATGGGCCCAATAAATCCAACTTAATTGACTGCAAATCTGAAGCACTTCTCAGCTGAGTGGACCAGTTTAGTCCACCAAATACCTCCCTTTCCCCCTTCCTCTTCTATCTATCTATCTACTTCTCTCAGTAGCATCTATCTATCTATCTATCTATCTATCTATCTGCCTATTATTCTTTCATCATTCATTAGACATCAGTCACAGGAAGTCAGCGAAAAAAGCTTTAAGAATTTCTTGCACATATCTGCTTTTGTGGTATTGCATGTACTATGTGCTATTTTTGCATGTACACACATGCACTTCTTCTGTGTGTGTGCATGTGTTTGTGTCTGTGTGTCTGTGTGTGATTGTGCATTGGTCTCTGTATAAATGAGTACCAGTTGTGTTTTGATGGAAAGCACGATCTATTAATATTCATGAAAAAAGAAAAGCATCAACGGAACACTTGACTCTGCCCTCGCAGGAAACTCTCACAACACTCTGTGTGTGTCTGTGTGTGTGTGTGTGTGTGTGTGTGTGGTGCACTACAGAGTGAGGTATGGCTGCAGTTTTTGGTAGAGATACTGCTGTGTTATGGTGAGGAACCAATAATCGGGCACACGGGCAATTTGTATCCACTGTCTCTAAACTTTGATAGCTTTAGTATTTGGAGACGTGACAAAAAAAGCACGAAAATGGCTATATATAATATATCGGTATGACTGCACATCCATCCTCTCAACACTATCATCCTCACCAACACGCTTTCATCAAAGCCCTTTACTGTGAGTCATCGTTTTGGTTTTCAGACTCGCGCCTTCATATCTCTGCTTCCGTCTGACCTCTGTCGCAGCGTTGTTTCAACACAAAAAAGCTCTGAAATCACTCTGTACCCTGCACAGACAAAAGTCAGCAACCAGCAGGTGAATTCATCTGATAGTATGTCAGTGCTGCGTTAACACCTGGAGGCCAAAGAAAGTCATTATTTACTGAGCATTTAAGAGTCAAAATAAATTAGTTTGATCAGGACTGTAAATGTAGTTTGGTCTAATTGGCCTGACAATAGCCACAGCCTATACCATCAGATGACAGAAACAGAGATGAGCAGCTGTGATTAAGCAGGGAGGCCGTCTCTCCACATGTGGAACTATAACTACACAGTCGCCAGCTCATCACCACACTGTAGTTTCACCTTGTCACTTTAGCTTCCAGTGCTGAATATTCAAAGATAATTATTAGATTTTAGTAACTATTCTATGACAACCTTATTCGTACGTGACACTGTGGAGCTCAGGCTCATCCATCCTTTCCATCTTTTCAGCTTTTCTAATGTGTGTGAATAATTAAACATCCCGTCTCTTAAAGAAAAGGTGTGTTTCCAATTTAAAAATGAGAATGTTGGTGCACATTTAATTGTAAATTACCACCAGCGCAGCTAAGACACTCCCACCATCGCTGGCATCATGTCGACTGTGTCAAGGTGGAAGGACAAGTTGGACTTTGTGTTTCCCTCTTTTCTCCATTTCACACTCTTTTTAACTCGATTTCTCCTCCTTTCAGCTGTCACTCTCTCTCTTCCATCAGCTGTGCATGTGTGTGTGTGTGTGTGTCCGTTTGTGTGTAGGACATATAGAGGAGAGATGGTGCACAACTGCACAGTGTGAACTGTCCACAGGGAAGAACGGAAGTTAGTAGTGCACAGCTGTCCACAGACAAACACTCACACGTGCACATGTACACACCTATGTGCACAGAGGAAGAAGAGAGATAAAGTGTGAAGACAGAGAGATGGAGTATAGAAAAGGAAAGCATTTGTGCATAGTCAAGAAATTGGAAGTGTGTCTGTGTTTGTGTGTGTTTGTGTCCAATCATTAGTCATGCAGGTAGTGTGGGTCAGCTGTCAGTGCGCTCTGACACCCTGCCGTCAAAGACTAGTGATGGAAAAGCTCACACATACACAGACAAATACACACATTCTGAGTGCTGCAGTATGAGCATGTTGAGAGATCAGATGGCTGCTATCTTTCACTCTCTGGTTGAGAAAGAAACTCTGGGGACACAAAAGGGCTCTTCCTTGAAATGAAATATGTCACACTATAGTCATGGTGTGTGTTTGCACATACACACTTAATTATTTTTTATTTGTCATCAGTAAACAGTGGAAAATGTTTTTTTCAGATTTGTGTGTGTTAGTGTGAGTCTCATTCTGTCCCTTAGAACACAGTTATAGTTGAATAAAGTACAAAACCTTTCAGCAGCACATGCTCAGTAATGTTGCTGACATAGTGTCCAGTCCTGAACACACTGTCCCTCAATATAATCTTCAAAATTAAAACCACCAAAATCTGAACTTTAGATCAGTTCATTAAATTCATCTTCTAAATGTTCCTCGCAGCGCCTTTGTTGTCTCTCACTACGACTTATTCATACGACGTATGAATGAAGTGATATGAAAACTCATGCATCACGAGCTTCCTCAGTTATGGTTTTTGCCCAGTTTAATCAAACTGTCAGCTGTCATCTGGTGGTCACAGTTCCCACTGCTCTGCCCCAACAACAGCACACATGCCGCAGGAAAGGCACAGGTACAAGTACCAACATAAACAACAGCTCTGTTCCAACCCAACGTGATGTGTTTTCGTTTCTGCTTACAGAGAGATTGAACAAGCAAGATGCAATATATTTGCAGCGTATATGAATAGAAGAGCAGGAAAATGCAGCTCACTAAATCAAAAACTTCCCTCTTACTTGCTCTGCCTCAAATCCAGATGTTTTGGTCTTCACAACATTGTTGTTTATTTATTTTACGTGAGCTTTAGTCCAACATAAGTTAAGTTGGGAGATCACTGGATGCATGGTGGCAGCTGAGCATCTTGCTTTTCATTTATCATGTGTCTAACAATAAATATATATATTTATTGTCATAATAGTAATTACGAAAATAAGAATTTTATTCAGAGTTTAAAGAAATCCAAGATTCAAGTATCCTGGAAACTCTATGTAGACAGAGATAACTGACAACAGCGGTGACACATCCAGTTTGGAGGAAAGTCCTCAATAAAGACTTTGGTCTAGATCTGATCTATCTGTGGAGTGTCCTGATGTAACTCCGTCATGATTTGGCTCTATGTAAATAAATTTGATTTGATTCAACTTGATTTGAAAGTCAGGAATGTCTCAGTGAATACAGATATGGCTTAAAGGTTGGAGGAAAAGTGACATTTGAAGTTGCTGGATGTTGTGAATATGAGAAAAACCACGAGCTGGGACAATAATGCAGCTCTGTGTGCTGCTTTCGGTGGTAAATGTCACTGTTGTTGCATCGTAAAAAATATATCATTACTTCACTTTGTTAAGGTCACATAGATTTAAAATTTCAATAGAAAGTGCTGTCATAGAACCTCATTTATCTGAGTTAGAGGAGCAGCTGTCTCAGGTGTGATCTCTGAACTTCGGGCTTTCAATATAAGATAAATACAAATACATAAAAGTTGGGAGGTCAGGAGAAACATAGTAGAAAGCTGCGTGTTGATTTCTTTCAGTAACTCAGTCAGGTAATATTGTGTCTACATGAGGAAATTACTAACTGTTGAATATGGTTTAGACTCTTTGTTCAATGTTAGATATTTTTATTTAGTACGTGTTTCATCTTTATTCTGGGTGCGTTTATTAAAGCCTAATGATTTTAAATGATCTGAAAGGTAAGCTTTAATAACATGTCTGTTGTACTGGGCTGCATTATGTTTATCTAATGTTATGACAACCATCGATGCTACATGTTCACAGTCGGCTTATATTGAGAGGTGAGAAGTTGACGGCAGAGAAAGGAATTGTGAAGTGGAGAGGACTCAGTGGGTGGAGCTGGCTTGGATGCTCACCCTGATGCCAAATCTCACATTTCTCTCCTCCACCATCGTCCTCTGTTGCTTTTTAATCCGTCCCTCCTGCTGTCGCTCCCTCCTGCTCTCTCTTTCTTTCTCCACATAACCGTCCACACACAACCGCCCTCCTGTTAAATTTGTCTCTCCCCGTGCCACTCATCATCAGTTCCATAATCGGTCCATTCACTTCTCCTCCCCTTCATATTCTTTTCTCCACGTTCACCTGTGGTTGTCTTCACCTGTTTTTTTAAAGTATTTCCTCCTCCTACAACTTATCTTTTGCTTCTTTCTTTCCTCTAACACAAATTCTTCTCTCAATATTTCATTCCCTCACCTTCGCACTTTATGGACATTTTCTGAGTTGAAAAGAGGTCAGAATCCAAGGTTTAGCAATGCATAAATATAATCAGCCTTTAGGCGAAGAAGTGATATGAATGTGGGTCTTTGTATGTGTGTGGGTATATGTACTTGTGTGTATTCAATAGATGTTTCACTGTGTGAGGGGGAGGCAGAGGAGAGAGCACAAGAGGAAGGGAGGGTGTGATTGTACAAGTGTGACTCTCGATAATTAGCTTCGTAGGTCTCTCTACCCTCATGAGAGAGAGAGACTGCAGCGAATGGAGGGAAATGGCACCATCATTAATTGGTACCTACTAAAGCTTTCACCTTATTTATTCAATTTGAAATGCTGAAGCAGCAGACCCAAATATGTGCTTTGGATAACATGGAGAAGATAGTATGGTGTTATGATTCATGATACAGGATGAAATTTTCTGTATGTTGTGGCATCCTAGGACTAACGATGCAAATGTCCAAAACAGGAAAGGTTAAATTGGAGTGAATGGTTCATGTTGTTTTTTTTTTTTTGTCTCCATCCACAGATTTTATGCTGTTAATGACTGTCACCTCTTTCATATATAATATTTTCATCTGATCTATAAAATTCCTTTTCAGTACTTAATTCACAGGGCACTTAGTTCTTTCCCTTGGAGGACTTCATTCTGTTGATTGCTTTCCATTTTTGAAAACTTTTGCTCTCCGTGCATGATCACCTGCCTGAGTCTCATCAAAGAATACTGGAAGATTAGCCATCTCCTCCGCTGTTTGTTGTTTACAGTATGAGTCCGCTGAGCCGAACCTCTGTGATGCATCTTTCTCCGGGGAGCACTTTTGAGCGGGTGGTGTTATTCGTTTTCAGGAGTTAAAGAGGATTCTGTCTTCTGCTCCGTAAATGGAGTGGTTTTTAAATAATAGTTGCTTCAGTTTAAACTCAAATCAGTAATCCAGGGATGAGTCCAAGTACTCGACTCAGGTCAACCCGCCACAACAAATTCAAAGTGAACTGGCTGTGTCTGTATGCTACAGTTTCACTGTAATAGTGTAATTGTAACTTTTCATTAGCCTTCTTTATTTTAGTTGTGGTTTGCTCTCAAAAACCAAACTTGGATAATGGAATGGGCTTTATATAGCATACAGTATCTATGTGAATACACTTTAATAGATCACATTATCCATCTCTGGACATGCATCAGCTCTTACATAGAACTGCCATTAGGAAGCCACATCCAACAACCAATTAGTGTCAAATGCTTCATTATACAGTATTGAGCCAGTCTTTGAACCCAGAGGCTGAATATCAGACTCCAGCCAACAGCAGCAGAGTAAAAGAGAGGAGATGCTAAGAATTTTCATGTTACTCTCTGTTCAAAAATGTTCATGTGCACGATGTGTGTTTCTTATGTTGAGTCAAAATTTAAATCTGTAAACTTTCTTTTGTGAGCCCAGTGAAGGGCTGCAGTCACAGATGTCAGGTCCATAATATTAAAATCCACTATATGGTTCTAAAACTCTTTCCAAGGCTGAAAAAGTTTAATTCAGCAACAGTATGAGCAGTTTGTGATTTGGTTTTTTGTTTCATCATTCTGATCATTTGATGTCATCCATAAACTTAATATAATCAAAACTCTCATGCATCGCTTGCAACTAACTTTTCACCTTTGAAACTTTTTACAAAATAATGGTTCTGCGTTGCATTTAACTGTCAGGAAACGTCTTACGTTAATATAGCTCTGGTCAGCAGAAACAAACAGTAACTCCAGTTCAGCTCAGTGCAAGGTTGAAGGGTTGAAAAGCAAAGTTAATGCCAGCCCGTTATACAAAAACCGCTTCCTCCTCCTGCATTATTTTACACTTATCTTGTCAGGTGAAGGTGTATTGTTGACGCATAGACATGTACGCACACACAAGCGTGCGAACAGGGCAACACATACTGATGCAAACATGCAGAAAAAAGGACACCAAAAAGTGGCTGGACGCACATTTACATACCCTTCAACTTGGCTCACCACGCCTCGCTGTCACGTCAACTTTTAATGACACCGGAGAACCAGAGAGAGAGAGGAGGGGCAAGTGTGAAGTGATGCTGCTCCCTCAAATGAAGTTGAGGTCATTCATTTTTAGGCAGGAATGGGAAGATGAAGGAACGGGAGGAAAGGAGGAGGGATTTAAATTCTGGATGCAGCATGTTTTTAACGAGAGGAATCCACATAATTTGTGGCATTAGATTGGCAGGAGAGGGCATGGAGGGAAAGGAGAAAAGGGAGAGAGACAAAAGCAAACAGGAAGGAAGTGAGAATAAAGTAAAGGCTGGGATTTTGTAAATACCTCAATATCTCATTGGTAGCTGTCGTTTCAGTAGGACACTGAACCAGTCATCTGTCTTAATGTCTTTTACCAAATACTCATGACACTCACACTGGGCTCTGAAAATCTGAGACCAGTTTTTACTTGAAAGGTGTTCAGTTTATAGTTTTAAGCTCTGGCACTAAATTTAAAAAAGATCTTTATCTTTGTTTTGTTGTCACCCTCAACAAACTTAAGCACTAATTCATTGGCTGGAATCACTTGTTTTGCATTTCCATGTAAAGTACGAAATAATGCATAAAGTGAATGTAGAACCATTGTCAAGGCATTTAACTTAAAACCCCAAATATCAACATGATGCAGGAGAGCACCACAGGAGAAGTCTGCCAATCTCCAAAGTTAAGTCATTAAGATTCTTTGTATGGACACCATTGATGTTTGTACAAAACTTCAATTTAACAAATAATTGTTGAGATATTTTATTCTCTGCCAACGTGGTTATTCCTGCACCTAATCATCAAATACAGCATTCCAGTTGATAACCAGAGCGATAGATCATGAACAATTATTTCTCGTCTCACGCTTGCGACTGGATTGACATTTTCTAATATGATGTCCACTTTTGACCTTGAACATTGCAGCAGAGTGCAACAATTTCAGTCTTGCCTTCTGTAGAGTATTCTCAGTTGCTCTAGCGAAAGCAAGTGTCCACAGAAAATGGAAGTGCACATAACTTTTTTCTTCATCAGTTATTTTCTATTTTTGTGAATATTATGCTGCGATGAGAGCTGTGCACTTTACACATGACTGTCATATGAGCTGGGAAAGAAGAGGTTAGCTATTGCACATGCAGGGAATGACCCTGTGTACTATATATCCCCACATCTGGTCACCTTGGACGGTAAACCTTGCCACATCCTTGTAAATGGCCTCAGCAACAGCATGTTTGCGTCTTTGGGTTCTTCTGTATACCCTCCGTGACGCCACGTCCTTACATAAAAATATATGACAAATATATTGTGAACAATTGTATGATATTTTTGTATGACAGCAAAATAAAATATGGAGGGAAACCTGAATTGCACTCATGTAAGTGGCCATACTTTCAATTACCTGTATACATGGGTAACGTGATGTAAACATGAACAGATCCAATCTTTTTCTATTTTCCCATTTCAAAAATTCCTCAAGAAGGAAGATATGACTTCTCATCCACTCACATTGCTGAAAGATGGCCCAGTCTGTCAACATGCATGTAGCGTCTGATGTGAACAGCATGGTAACACGACCGTATGCAAATCGAGGTCTTTCACAGGAATGCTGTTCTCCCTCGCTGCGCTGTGATGGCTGCAGTCTGAGGGGGATGTCCAGCTGTGGACAGCTGCTAGGTGACAATGGTTAGCCGTTATAAATATGGCTGATTATACCTTATATTCCGGCCTCAACACAAACGAGGACCTAGCTCTTGTTGCTTCTCCACTTTCAGCATCAGTTAACCTTCTGCGTTTTCTCTGAGGGCAGCATACCATCTCCATATTACTTTGCTGGACATTACTGAAAGGCTAATGTCCGTCATTACTCAATTAGCCTTCTCACTAACTTTTTCTACCTTCAAGATTATTAACTGATTTCGCACAGAGAACAGACTGGCCAGAGTTTTAAAAAAAATCAGCTGAGTCTTATCATATATCAGCCTGTCAGAGGACGAATGCCAGAGAGGAAGGACAAGGACCAGAGAGACTAGACAACCGCATAAGTGCGCTGTTCTGCTGATAGACAGGACTTCTATTCATCATCCCTGAAGTATATTGCTTTAGTTTCTGCATGTGTTCAAATTTTTACCATTTTTCATTCATTGTAAACCATGACACGCAGGATATGGCCACCCCATCACCATCAATGCCAGGACAGCAGTCACCATAGTAACCATGTCCTGCAGACCAAGGGTCAGCAGCTATATTCAGTCACATGCCAGGTTTTTTTTTTTTTCAGCATTGCTCATTGAGGTCAAAGTATGAGGTATATAAGATGGACAGCAAAAAGTCAGTTCTCACAGACCACATGTTTACTGCTGAAGAAACAAGTAGGAGTGAAGACCTTTGTGACTCTCATGAGAGCCAGACAACCAGGTCAGAGCCCCCTGTGGCTTGTAAGATGCTCCTGGTCAGCAGTGCCTACAGACAGAGGGCCGAGGGAACGACAAACCACGAACAGGAGCATCATCAAAACAAGAGGGCAGCAGAAGTTCTCCTAACAAACTGACAGAAGGGCGCCTGAAAACTTTTCAAGAATAGGAATGAGTCACAATACACCCTGTGTGGGGTTGCAGTAATTTAATGAACAGAACAATCTAAAACAAATCTGTTCGACAGTCCAGAAGTAATTTAATGCTCAATCTGTGTTGATTAACTGATACCTGGAATTAATATATTATCTTCAGTCAGTAGCTATAGTGACCTGAACTATTTATGGTTGAGGGATAATGCTCTTATCATTGTTGCCTAAGAAACCTCATTTATCGGTGCACCATGTCAATTAAACAGCTACCATTTGTGAGTATGTCATGTGACGCCTTCAGCCCCTTGTTTATGCATCTTTTTTATTTTGCACAACACTATATATTGTATAGATCTTTGGTTGTTTCCCAGCTTTACAAAATGTGTTTGTCCAAGAAGGTGCAGAATCATAAGGATGTCACATGGGATTCTCTGTTTCTAAGTAAATGGCTCTTTTCAACAGAAAATATCAAAGGCGCTGCCTTGTTAGCCGTTCTAAATGTGCGGCCATCGGAAGTGTTGCCCTCATATGCACATCTGTGTACTTCCTTTGTCTTGATGAAACAGACGGCGAAGCTGCTTTGGATGCTGTGTCCACTCCACGTCACTGCAGGCAAGACAAAAAAAACAAAAAAAACACCAGACACACACCTATAGGTGAAAACCTGCCGGTACAACAACAGGCATGCACACAAATACAAAGACACGTGCAGTCAGAGACACACACTTGTTTTTACCCTCCTTATCAGCTGTATCTGACCCCCCCCCCCCCCCACCACCACCACCACCACCACCACCACCACCACCACCACTGCGCTTTGAATGTACCTTTGATACATGTGAGCTACTCAGGAGGCAGAGAGGAGACGAGGGGAGCTTAATGAGAGCAGATGAAATGGAGGAAGAGTAGACATGGGTACAGAGGACAGAGGAGAAGGGAAGGAAGTTGTGGAGAAGAGACGGGGAAAGGGGGAAAGGGACTGAAGAAGTGTGTGTGCGTCTGCATGTGTGTGTGTGTCCATGGTAGCAGTGGACACACACTGAGGAGGGAGATTGGAGGAGGACAGCAGCGAGCACACTCACTCCTCAGAGCAAGGAATTGAAGCCAAAAGAAGGAGGGGGGTGATGAAGAGAGAGATAACACTGAAGAGGAGACAAAAAAGCGCGATATGTGTGTGTCTGTCCATCTGGCAGGATCAGTCAAACTATCACCCTTGCTTTTCCTACACACACATACACACACTCATACAGTGATCAATCGCCACTTAGTGGAACACAAGCCTCTCACTGTGTATTTGAAGTCCGATTACCAGCTGGGCAGTGATATAAAACTGCTCTATTTGTCTGTCTGTCTATTTATCTTTCTCGCTCCATCATATGCACAAACACACACATTTCTTCTCAGATAGGAACACTGTAGATAGATTTGGAGAGCTTTTACAACCCAGGGTGACGTCCTGAATGAATGAGCCGCTGAATAAGCGGTTGAAGGATCCCGCTCTCAGCACTCCATGCTAATAATCTTGATGCCATTTCATCATCATTGTTTCAAGTTTTTTATCCAGAGTGGGTCACAATGCACTGGGAACCTGTTACTGGCAGTGTCACCCAAAGGTGGTTAAACCATTTGAATTATGTTCAGCCCATATATTGCATAGTTTGAAAGCCAGAATGTTTTTTGCAGCCAATATTTGTAACAAACAGGATATACATCACGGTGGAGCAGACAGTAGCTGCTGCTGGGCAGAACAAAACCATTGCTGCTTGACTTTGGACTGTCGGGTAGCTTTCTGGTAGCAGCCATTGTTCATGAGAAGAAAAATTAAGATTTCCAACCATGTAACAGTACTTTTAATTGCGAGCGCCACTTTTATCTCAACAATGGTCAGTGTGAGTAACAGCAGATTGGACTGTGTTAATAAATGATGAAAGATTTGTTGATGACAGCCACAAACTGGCGTGTGCAGAGTAGACAAGGCTGAATAGTCACTAGATTTAGTAGTTTCCAGTGTTGGCACACAGGAGCAACACTGAGTCTTACCAGCAGCAGACAGGATGTAATAAGGGCTCCAACACTGAGGAAGCACAGAGGTACCTGCTGTACTAACGTAACCAATGTAACTTTGAGTCAAGTTTAATCAGCCGTCCAAATAATGTCCTCGTTAGGGGAAACATTTGAAGAGATGCTAGGGGCAGCTGTCGGGTCAAAGAAATGTGATCATGGGACAGTCTCTCATGAGACGTCATACATCAACTCAAATGTAAAAACAGGCGAGATTAAATAAAGGTTGAAACAAATGATTATTTTTATATGAATATAAAAGTACACTTACTCAGAAATAAAAGCCATACGATCTAAATATGCCTGCATGGCATGTGAAGCTTCGTCTGTCGTTCCAGTCCAGTCTGCGAGGAAATGAATGAATACAGTGATGACATCAGTCCATTATTTGGCTTCTTAAAACTAAACTATTTTCCTTCCTCCAAATGAGGAACTCAAATGATAAGATGTGAGGTGGGAATAGATAATTATTGTAGATGACGCTCTTTGGAGTTATTTGTCCAGCTAAATGTTTTTTTTTTTATTAATAGCTAACCCCATCAGGTTCATTTATTTGCCCACACATTTAGACTAATGCTTAAATCACTAATCACTGCAACATGAGGACAAAAAAAAAAAGCCAGAATATACAGTAAGACCTTCTCTTCTACTGCGGGAAAATGACAGGAAAGAAAAACATTTTTAAAAAAAAGTATGGAGGAGGCAAGATCGAGAGAGGGAGAAATGTAGAGGAGGCGTAGGAAGACGTGTTGATTTGTGTGTGTGTGTGTGTGTGTGTGTGTGTGTGTTTCTCCTATTCAGTCCCACTGGCCTTGTGCTTCTCTTATGTTAGCTGAAGGTTGAGCCTCGGGCTCCAATGAAAAGACCCCATCAGCAAGCAGTGAGCACTCTGTTCCAGTGTGTGTGTGTCTGCGTGTGTCTTTTGTGTGTATAGACACATACACACATACAGGTTCTGGGTAGCCTTGAGCACCCAGGACCCACACACACTGAAGACACACTCCCTTTGTTCCTCCCAAACAGCTCTATAGAAAAGTAATAAAGACAGGAGAGCTCTGACAGCCAGTTCAACCATCTCTCCTATTTATTTTATTTTTCTCCATCTTTCTGTTTCTCTCTGCTCCTCACCTTGATCATCCGCCTGAGTCTGCCTCACCTGCTCTGTCTGTCTATCTTTCTTTCGTGATGCTCTAGTTGACATCCTCTCGGCTTATCTGGTTTTTCTCTTTTTTTGTGTGTTCTTCTTCTTTACTTTATTTGTGTTCTTTGTGTTCAGCCACGTTTGTTGACGCATGAAACAGGGAGGGACAAACATACATGTTAGCCCTGTTTTTTTTTTCTTCTGTCCGTCTTCACATTTGATTTTTGACTTTTCTCCACTCTTTATTTCTCCCCTCTGCGTCTGTCACTGTCTCCCCTCTCCAGCTCATGCTGAGTTTGACTCAAACCCTCCGTGCCTCTCTCTCCCTCTCAGCCTGTTTTTCTCTCCTCTCTCCTTCGATCTGTTTATTCTCTGCTTGTTTTTCTGGCCTCCGCAGCTCTCCCTCTTCCCTGCCAAGACCCAAAACCACCACCTCTCATCCTTCTCTTCTCCTACTTATCTGCTCCGTCTTCATCCCTGCTTTCCTCTAGCACTTCAACTTTACCTTCATCTATTCCAATCATTCACTCACTTTTATTTCTCCTCCTATGTGTCCGTCACATCATGTCTATTCGGGAGGCCATCTATCCTTCACTTTCTTGTTTTTCTTGTGTTTTTTTTTATCATTAAAATTTTTGTTTAACTTCTGCTGGTGCCACTAATCAGATAGGGTGTTAGTTTTTTTTTTCTAGTTTAATTGAAAGTATTGTACACAGAACTGTTAACTGATAATGTTACAGCACTATAGGTTTATGTTTCTCTTTCCATTTGTCC
The DNA here is from genome assembly GCA_034769265.1 of Remorina albescens. Taxonomy (NCBI): domain Eukaryota; kingdom Metazoa; phylum Chordata; class Actinopteri; order Carangiformes; family Echeneidae; genus Remorina; species Remorina albescens. The sequence continues at coordinate 54,558,617 of CM068475.1, forward strand.
TTCTTAGACATATTTAATTTGCCGTCATTTCGACAAAGCAGACTGGTCTGTTGCAGTACATGAGCCATGGGCGCCGTTGCTATGGAAAAGAAACCTGTCAGGAGTCAGGACGGGTAAATCAGAACACTTGTTGCAGTCGTTCACAAATGCTTTAATCTGCAGTGTGTTTGCAGCTCTCATCCTCAGCTCCTGTCCACCATTACCAAATCACCTCACAGGAATTTGAAGGACTCTTGGATGTTTCTTACCAAATTGCAACTTAAGCAGTGAAGTTAAGTTCACTCACAATATAATTGCATGTTTATATTATATCCAAGTAATACAAGCAGAGGAATACCTCCATCCATTTCCCCAAAATCTACCGCTGCATTTTTGTTTGGCATCATAATTAGATGCAAATGACCGACTCAAACACAATGAGTTATTACTCTGCTCTGTGACGAGTGATGCTCCAGAACTTTAGATTTTAATAAGATGCAGGATAGAAGAAGAAATTTTTAAGGTATGACAGCTCACACTGTTAGACTTACTGCTTTGTGGCTGCGGTTATTACACACTTAATATCTCAAAGAAGAAAATCACCCAAACAGGCAGAGTGATGTTAAACAGCAAGAAGTTTATATACGTACTAATATCCTGAATGCGTGGCACTTGCATTGAATTTGTGTAGATCCGGTGCTACCTGGCCTTTTGTCCGTTCCTCCTGCTCCATGAATGGACCCAGTTAATTTCATGCTACCTGTGGAGCAAACTTGTTGCCTTGATTAGTGTTGTTACTACAACTACAGGGATATCTTCCATTTCGTACGAGTATTGCATCTATCATGTTAGCTAGTTAGAGCTGACAGACATCGAGTTTGAAAACGAGGTGCTGCATAAAAATTCAAATTCTCTTTTACGAATTTCTAATTTCTAACTGATAGTAATAATCACATCGGAGCAATGTGTTTTCTTCTTGCAAATTTTAAATTGCTAAATCACCATAAATGACCGTGCACAGAGCTTGAAGAATAAATTCAGTCTGTGAGGCTGCCATGAACACTGCATTCATATTCTGTGCATACGTTCATCTCTTGCTGGCAGTTCTAGCTGATTCCAATTTGAGAGGTTGGACACACATTGGAGAGGCTACCAGTTTATCATAATCCTGACACAGAAACGATACAAACTCAACACCTGTACATTCACTTGTCATTCTATGTTGAGGTCAATGAGACAGACTGCTGTTTGATGTATTTCATTAAAGATGCATGGCATAAAGGATTGTTGGGACTTGTTAGGACGAGCCCGGTCTGCAGTGTCATCTGTTTTATTTTCAGAAGAGCTCCTTTTGCGCCGGGACACGGAGAACATGTGTGTGCTGAGGTAAGCTGCAAGTATTATGGAGGGCAATACTGTGTAAGCCCTGTTCTACCTTTGCCTCACAAAGGACATGACAGCTACATGGAGTGAGGATAAACTGATGTATGCACAGCTTGTCACATGTTTGTCATGTTTTCTCAGTGTAGAGCAAATATAGGCACTAATTTATTGACAACAGGAAATAATTAAGGTGCACATTTAAAGGATCAGTCCGCAATATTTTGCCTTCACTGCACAACATGACAATGGGTGAACACTCTCCTCAGCCTATTGAGATTTCAAGGTTTTAACATAAACACAGGCATTTCAGTCCCCTCCTAAAATCAACCCCTTGCACTAGAATTTGTGGAAGTTTTTTTATGTTTATTTGTTTGTTTTATTGGTTATAAGTTGTATGAGTAATGGTATAGATGACATGATGGTAAATTCAGCCAAATTGGTGAGTGAAAATTTAAGACTCCCTTCAGCGACTTCAGCAAGTCCCAGCATGGGATGAAAAGCCATTACTTGTTGTAAATGTCACAGATTTCTCAATAGAAGCTAGCGGGCCATTTCAGCTTTTGTACAAACAATGGTTGATTGAACTCCAGGAAAGGTTTCTAAGAGCTAAAAGCATCATCTGCAACATATATCTCTTTAAAGTCTTTAAAAAGAAAAAGACGAAATAAGTCGATCTCTGCTGAAAAAAGACATAAGATGAGGTTTGTTAAAGTTGCCAGTCAGACAGCAACATTACCCAGTTTCTCATCTCAAAAATATGCTGCTGGGGGTTCCTGTCATGGTGAGAACAGCTGCGAACACGTAAACCCACCAGAGGTCAACAGCCCCTCCCAGCAGGCTCAGGTATCATCACAGTCTTATTAATGACTGAATAAATTTCACCCTCAACGAATACATGAAGCCTGGCCTCACCCCTGTAAACACAAGCTTCACACCTCCCTTCTTGTTTCTTCTCTCTGTCTCTGTCTGCGTTAAGCGCTCCCTGTGACCTCAGCTAATCGTGTGCGTCCATTCCCCCAAACACCTCCACTGGGGGGAATACACAAAACACACAGACACACACTCACAAAAGACCATTGTATACATTTCTACTACTTGTGTACTGTTGTTAGGCAGGACCAAAGCTGAGTTGCTTGTCGGCGTCGGGCAGGGATTACAATGATAAGTGTGTTTCATTTTAAGTCTTATTGATCAGTAAAGCTAATTAGACCCATTTGTTAACATGTTTGTGTGTCTGCTTCAGTGTGTGCTGAATGGTGTGAAACTAAAAGCAATTTATGTACGGGAACTTGAGGTGGTACAAACTGGCTGGACACTGAGCTTTAAAGTGCACGAGACAGGATTTATTCCTCGGCTGTATATCATTAATCTCATATAATGAGTTGAGCTAGATAATAATCTTGTTTGATTCTGTGATGGATGTGCTTCATTACTGTGCATATGACATGAGGGAAGTTTTCCGTTAAGTAAATACTAAAAATAATAATAATTATGTGCATTAAAACGTGATACCGATATTTAAGTCTTACTCAATTCCCTACTGGCCAATTTTATCATTTATTTAAACTAAACACATGTTTATAATTGGGAGTTGGTAATTTTTCACTAAAATGAATTTGACTGCTTTGTAGAGATTACAGCATTAAAAAAACATAAAAAATGGTCAGCAAATTTAAATAATCATAGGCAAGGCAAGTTTATTCATATTAGCACATTTCAGCAGAAACACAATTCAAAGTGCTTTACATTAAACAAGAAAGGCATCAGCAAGACACAAAAGCAGCATTAGATCATGAATCATTATAATAAATAATCTTTAAAACATTCAGTCTCTCTGCTTGGCATATATTGTTTATAGGATATAGTTTATTCCAACAGGATTACAGCCACGTATTCATTTTTCAAGTGATTCCAATAACATGGCAGAACATAAGAGACAGCTGACACAACATAAGACAAGATTAGATTTTGGATTATTTATTCACCCCCCAAATGGAAATATGACAGGGCCAGTCTCAGCTCTTTTGGCGCCTATAAAGTCAGTTGCAGGTCAGCTAACAAAAACATTTCTATGACAACCATTAGCTGCTCTCAGCCTGGACCTTATATCTGGCTGTAGCCTCTGTGATGTTCAGGTTTCTGAAGAAGCTCAGAGTGAGCTGTTCCACTGAATCCGTGTTGATGGTGGATCCAGAAAAAGAGGCGGGGAGTGTGTTCAGAGCCGAGGCGTTGGTGCAAACTGGTTTTTTTTTTAAATATCTCTATTTGGCGCCAAAGTATTACTTACTTACTGTCTGTATTCTTGATGTCACATAAAAATGATGCTGGAATAGAAACAAAAACACACTTTGGCTTTAACCCTATGAGTGACTGAGAGGGGGAGAGACAGAGAGACACGTCGGGTTATCTGTAGCGTCATGCGTTCAGTTTCGTACATCAAATGCTGCTTTTCTTTGTGGTCTCTTTGCGACACTCGAGTTCGCTTGCTTTGACGAAGACATGCAGACTTTCTTTTAAATTTTCCCTGCAATAACAACCCTCTTGTCTGGTTCAAGGTAACACTGATGGGTTGCCATGGTTTTGATGGTGAGCGCAGCCCATCTCCATCTCATCTCCCTCTGCTTTACCTCTAATTTCTTTTTCTCTCCTCTGCTTTCTCTTTTCTGAAAAGGGACACGACAGTGAAAGGAAGCTGGAGAGAAAGGAGGAGGAAAGTAAAGAGCGAAAGACTATTTATACAGAGTTATTTGATGCAAAAGAGTCTGCTGAGGTGGGAATGAGGGAGTAAAGGGGTATAGTGTTTGATTTCTTAGCTCTACCCATGTTCGCACATAGCGTTACAAATGCTGTCGGAGTGAGGATCTAGTTGTCCTGGTGAATATAAAACACAAAGGTCTGTCTGCATGCACAAATTTGACACATTTAGCTGATGCTTTTAGGTCCAGGTTGTACTTAGACTGGAGCAGCTTATGTTCTTGGTCACTAATTCTACTTAGTTGTCTCTGGTTGAATTTACTTTTCCTGTCAGCTGCTTTCCTGGATTCCTTCCTGCCCTCTTGTCACCACTTCAGCCTGTAAATGTGTTTCCTTCATTGAAGTACCTTCACTGCATCTGCCTGATTTCGTTTGAATCTTTCCTGTTATTCAGAGCCTCTGTCTTTTGGATGATATCATGTAGCTACATAGCCACCAAAATCCTTACACACCAAACACACAGTTCTCATTTTAAAATGAGCAGCTGCAGCTTCTAACATTTGGTAGTTGTTAAAATACTTTTTTGCGGTGGACTCACCGACCAGCCTGAAGCACAAACAATAATAACAAGGCGCTGTACGCAAATTCAAAGCAGCGTGACGTGTAAGCTAAAAGAATCACCTTTTGAAAAAGTCTCCATTGCATGATGTTGGTAGAAAAAGGGTGCGCCAAACAGGCTCCTTTGGCAGGAAAGGAAAATGTTTTGTTTGGTCAACATTTGGGGTTTGGCTGGGCGAGATGATCATGTCCTTTGGTCTTAGACATTGGCAGAAGATTGTTTTTGATAAGAAAAGAGGGAGTAGATGACAATGGGGAGCATCTCATTACCAGCTATTTAAAACAGAGGCTGGGGGGGACAAGGATTTTTGGCAGGTGAGGAAAACGAAGGGCCTTTTAGCCAGTTCTGTAGTTGGTCTCCCACAGTAATGTTCACGTGATGGATGAGCCTCCTTTCTTCTCTAGAGGAGATTAATGATGAGGGGGTGAAACTGTGTGAGGCCTTTATGCACAAATATGCAGAGATACACATGTATGCCAAAAAATAGAGCACATGGAGTCCTAAATATTCTGAACCTTGTATTAGTGTGACATGAAAAGAACTGTCGGAGCTTGGAAAATACACTAAAACCCTCTTGCCGAGCATTTAATGAAAAGATTGATACGACTTTCGTGTCTTTAAGATTTGCTCGGTCTGACACATGAGGAGAAACTCACATGGTGGTCTGATAATTCAGTCATGCCTAATTGGCACTGTTTGATTGACATATGTCCAACTAGCTGAGGCCGGCAGTGACCTTCTCTGCATGCTTTGTGCTCTGGACTCAAGCAGGCCATCAAAGACCCTACGAGGGGTGTCTCAGCCCATTACCCTCTTTTTGTCGTTGCCACCAACAGATAATGACTGCAGTTTGTCCACATATTGGTGAAATGCAGCAAAGAGGAAGGTAAAAAAATGGAGAAGGTTACTTTTGATTCTGTTATGGCTCCGTTTTCTTTTTTTTTTTTTTTGAGATGGTGACCTTCTCAAAAATGTACATCTGCAGCTGGGCCACCGTATTAATATATTGATGTTTGCCTGCATTTTGTGGTTCAGCAAAGTGGTAGCTCCTCACTGAATGTTGTTACCCTCCTTATATAAGTCACTGATGTCAGTCTGTCATAATGGATTCTTCCTGGGGTGGGTAATCTTTGAAACTACTGCCACAGGTCTATGAGGACTATGAGGTTTTCCAGGTCCAACACATTAGTTTAACATACTGTAAACAACGCAGATGTACCAATTATTGCCTGTAAGTAGCATAAGTGTCCATTTTTAGTTCAATGTGTGATCAAACTGATCACAAACTCCACTGACAGAACAATTAGACAAAGCAAAAAGCTAAAGTCGGGATAAACAATGAAAATATGCAGATCCGATTATTGACGCAAAGAAGCTCTTTTTCACTCTGTGTTCTGACATGCTATTTGCTTTGCTTCAGCACAAAGTATACATATGCATACAAACACAAAACCTGATTACCATTAAAAATGTCCTCAAAAGGATATGAAGTAGATGAAAAATGCCTACCAATTTCCTGTCTCTATGTCTCACTGTTTTCGGTAAGTTTTTTCCTCCCCTTCCTGTATTTCATGTTCCTTTACCCGTCTTTTCTTTCTCATGTCCTCTCTGTTTTGCTGAAGTCAAGGTTTATGAAAGGTGGACTATGTGTTGGCTCATCAAAACTGTGTTCTCTCTGGCTAACTGCATATTTTTCCTCATGTTCTTTGCCTGTCTGATTTTCATCGCCTTTTTACACAAACATCCTTTCTTGAAGGAGGAGAGCATAATGAAAATACCTTGACCTTGGCGATGAAAGATGGCAGCGTTTCACAGTTCTTATGTGGGGATAAAATTCAATTCAGCTCAATTCCGTGTTTTGTTAGCTGCAGTTTCATTTAACATGTTTTCTTGATGTTGGTTGTACAAACAGTTTCCAAGACAGTAACATAAGTATGGATGACAACTTGCAAAGATTATTATTTTTGTTCACGGAGCCGCTGCTTCCTTTGTGTAACTGAAAGAGACAAAGGAAAAGTTATGACATAAATGAGAACATGCAACATTTATCTGAGGATGTGTTATGGCTTCAGACTGGTAAGTCTCCGAAACGGATTCCTCTCTCAAACTCACTATTAGTGAGTTTCAATGTAGAAGTAAACCAACAATTGAGGTAAACTAATTCTATTGTGAGAAAGCCAAGAAGATGACAGCCATGTTTTTTCTGCTATTATATCTATTTCTGTATGTAGGACATATCTTAATATATTTTATTTATTTTCTCTTATTTGAAACAAGTTCTAAGCAACCAGGTTAACTCAGAACGGGCCCCCGGGATCACCTTAATATTGAGCAAACAACGCTTGTGATCATTCTTGTTAAGCTCATATTTAAATGCTGAGAAAATAATCACTCTCTAAACAGCCTGAGACAAAAAAAAAGGGTGGGTTTTTTTTTTTTTTTGGTTGTTTTTGTTTTTTATCTTCAAATTATCAACCCTTCTTAAAATGCTCACTTTCAAAACATCAACACGATTTTAGTTTTCATTGAGAATATGAATCATCATTGTATGAAACATACGCACACACACACACTTACAGAGCTGTCTTGTACCGCAGCTGTCAGGGCTTTGACAGTATTACACTATCAATTCCAGGAGCTCTTGTCATTTGTACGTGTATCGGTGTGTATGTGCGAGTTTGACAGAAGCGGAGATTAACCCTCCGTCTCTTTCTTTCACAGCTTCTGTCTTTTCATCAATCTCATTTGGGATCCTTCCCTTTTTTTAAAACGGAAAATTCAAACAGACCGCCCCTCCTTCCCACCTTAATCTCTGTTCCATTTCCCAGCCTGGCTGCTTTTTCTTCTGCCACTCTCTCCTTCTCTTTCTCTTTCTGCCTCCCTCCTTCTCACCTGCTAAAATATCAGAAAGTGTTGTGTGAAACCGTCTGTTACTGATCGATACAATGAAAAGGCCAGAGAGGGAGGGAGATTGGTTGAGAGTGAGAAAAAGGAATTAAGAAAGGGAGATGGAAAGCAATAGGACAGGAGAGGTGGAAAGAAGAAGGATGGTAGGTCTCTTTATCAGCCCCTCTACATTTATTCTTCCTCTTGATTCCTTCACCAACATCCTCCCTTCTTTTCTCCCAGACTGTAACTTCCAGTCTCACAGACCAAATGTCCATTATAATACTAAAACAGTACCCTGGGAAGAGAGGATGGAGGAGGCACATGAGCACAAGCTAAAGAAATATCAAGCCCTGATCCTCTTGAGCTAGCAAAATGGAGGGAAGGCCTGGAACCTACCCATGGAGGTCGGCTACAGGGGGTTTTGTCGGGTAGTCACTGTGGAGAGCTCTTTGGGCTTCTGGGGATTAAGGGGTGACAAGAAAGCGGCTGATAGGTAATGTCATCAAGCAGGCTGAAACAGCATCCAGTGGATCTGGATACAGCGGGCGGTGCAGTGGCAGAGCCAACAAACTGAAGGGCCAGCTTAGAGTTGGGTGTTGGTCAGCGGGGGCAGATCCAGGATGCTGGAGATGCTGTTGAGTCCTCCCTGAGATGTTGTGGGCCTAAATCGACAAAACACCGGTGAATGGGGGGTGCCCACCTGAAGACCCGTTGTATCTACTCAACTCTCTTGGCCAGTGGAGTCACAGTGCCAAGTACTCCTGGCGGTGTCCTGAGGGAAGAAGGAAAGGAGAGAGCGGCTGGGCCATAGATGGCGCAGGGCGGAGTACCTGTAAAGGTGGACCAGGTGCGATGTCCCATTGTATTTTGCATGTATATAACCACATACTGTATGTCAGCCATACTTCAGAAATCAATATGCAGGAGAGGATGGCAGAAAATAGAAGAGAAGGAGAACAACGGATCCAAGAAAGAGAAAAAACGGCAAGATATAGAGGAAATGAAAGACAAGGGATACACAAAAAATACAGAATAGATGTAAGGCAAGTAGAATGAGTTTGAAGAGATTTGAAGAAAACAAGTTATACACAATAGCAGGAAGACAAGAAGTAAACAAACTGGAAAAGAAAAATTAGAATTATAAAAGAGGAAAATGAATGAATGAATGAAAGCGTGCAGTTTGTTATTTGTATGGGCTCTAAATTTACTCGCAGCAATTTTGGGAAACATTGTTTGCAAGATAGATGAGAATATCAATTCCACTCTTGTTTCTGTCAGACCACCACATTCAGACATGTGTTAGTTTATCCTCTCTTTAGGTATCTAAAAAGATAAAGAATGGAAACAAGGAAACAGCTAGCTCATGTCTTTACATTTTGTTTACTCAACGGATTAAACAAAGAAGATGTCGTGTTTATCACTGGAAGGTTTTCTTAATTCATTGGGACCCAGGCTAGCTGCTTTTCCTCCTTTGTCCTTATGCTAAATTAAGTTTATATTTATACATAAATAGTCTTGTTGTTTAACATCAGAAAAAAAACCCCACAATCACCACACAGATTTTTATATTAGCTGCTGCAGGAAAAAGTAATCGCATTTAAGTTTGGGCTTGTGCAAAAAATTCCCTGCCAGTGTCCATACTCACCAGTAAAAGAATAATTACAGTCATTTGAGCAAACATCACAATTAGGGAGGATGTCTGGAGGATATGAAACAGTTTTCTGCAGCTTTCATGATGTATGTTAGCAAGACAGGCAATTTCCATAAAAATATCATTATTTAAGGGACTATGGGTCCATATGTAAACCCAACCGGCACAGATGGATGGATGGATAGATGGCAGTGACAGAAAATGAGTCATACTAGTTAATCATCTTGCCTTGTGTGGTGTTGGTAAAAAACACCAAAATGACCTTTCTGACCAATCAGCTTACTGACATTAGCGCAGTGATTAATCAGCGGCCGGCTACGAGGCTACACCAGCAGCACTGTGGCTGAGGATGAACATCTGGGAGGAGACGCACGCAAGAGCACGACACTGATGTGTGTCATCATTCTGTAGCTCACCACACTTATCACGTTAAATAGTGGTAGTGCGCTAACCCTGACTATGTGACCTATGAGTCCTCCATCTCCAATCTAAGTACGTTCATTCTACGAAAACCCAAAGAGGCCAAAACCACATCGGAGTTGCAATTATGTCGAGACTTTTGTTTGTTAACTTATTTAAAACAATGGTGATTAGTTAAAAGAGTCACTGTGGTCTAGTGGAATTGTGTTGACATCTGATGACGTCTAACCAGCGTCCTGATGTGTTAACAACACTATCGGTGCTTTAGTGAGAACGTTTAATGGGGATGTTCTGAAGCTGTTAATTACACTAATTAACATCTTAATGTTGTCTTGTGTTAACAACATGTTAACAGTGGGATAAAATGCCATCTCTGTGCAGATGGGTTGTGAGCACAACCTCAGGTGTCAGTTTAAGATGCTTATAGACTTTTTGTTCCTTCACACTTGGTAAAGTGGCTGCAACCTTAAACCTGCTCCTTCACATACAGCTGGCAAGTGAAAATTGCATGTTAATGTGTAAATAAAAAGTGTTGATAATAATAAAACTTTATTTCCATAGAAATTTTTAACACAGGAAATAAAGCACAAAATGCTTTACAGACAAGAGCAGCCTCTCTGATATCTAAAGCGATTTATTATTCAGGCCACTGAAGGTTTTGTATTTAAGGAAGACAACAGTTAGAAATGTAGCAGGAAGCCAGTAAACAGCAGTTGTAACTTAACTAACTAATGTGCTCTTTATGTCCATTATGTCCATTATGGTAATCAAGACAACTTGAAATGAAGGCATGAAGCCATTTTCCCAGCATCCTTTTTGATTTATAAAAGGTTACACTTGGCTTTGTTGTTTAAAATTGATGCCTCTGTCACGTTGTTGATTTGGGAGTTGGGGCTTTGATGTGATTATAAGAATCTGCTGAGCTGCGCTGTAATACTTTGCTGCTGCATACCTTTCTTCTCAATAACTCCAGCTCCCCTTTGTAATGGTGAGTGAAAATGAATCCTGGTTAAAATGAGGACTTAAAGATTCTGTCTTCCTTCTTCCCGTCCCAACCCACAACCACACTGCCGGCCAGACTAGTCCAGAAATGTCATGTCCTCTTGCTAATGAGCTGTATATGTGAGTGTGTGTGTGTGTGTGTGTGAGGCAGGGAGGAATTTCGGCCTTGCATGTCTTCAGGAGGAGTGAAAACACACACACACACACAATGACATTTAACAAAACCATAGACCCTTATTTTGTTTCAGTGTCTGGCCTTCAGACTGCCAGGTCCTAATTCTGTCTCACTCACTCACACTCGCTCCCTCACATAGACATAAACACACCCTTCTTTACTTCTATTTTTTCCTTTGTGTTACCTTCACATTGTTACTCTTTTTCTCAATGTATTCTTCCCTTTGTCCTCTTCGTCATCTTCATCATTTCACCCCTGATCACCAGGAAATAGTCTTCCCCAATGTGACACAGGTTTGGCGCAAACCCAATGCAAATCTTTATCCAGCCTTTTGGCAACTTGAGTTTCGGACTAAAACGCAAAACTCTGCCCTCTTACTAATGTTTCCGTTTTTGCTGGGAGGAAATAGCGTACCCTTTAGTATTAAATATTAAAGCTATGAGGCGGTGCAGTGCAGGGACTGAGGAAAGTGGGTCCTGGGTTTAAAGCCCACTTAGACCTATATGAGGTATTAGAAGGGCTGACCTCATAACTGGTTCCTGTGATACTACAAACTGATTTTCCTCAAATAAAGCACAACTTGTCTTAATAAAATCAAAGTGATGTACTGTGTGTGAGGTGCAGGTGTATAAAGTAATCATGGATAATATCTATGTTGGCAGTTGTGGAAGACGATGTTAGTGAATAGAGGAGCCAGATATAACTGAGCTCGATCTTTTCTGCGTCTCCGAGTAGTTGTGTAGAGTGTCGTTCTCTGAAAGGCAAATGAACGACAGAGTTTGTTTTTTGTTTGTTTGTTTGTTTTTTACTTCTGGCACAGATGTTAAACTGTGAAGATGCACACAGACTTTTATATAACCCTGGACAGTCAGATGCTGACTGTTTTCTAAGAAACAAGCTGTATGGGCTGTCAGTGATGACAAAATCTCTTTACAAGGTGAATTAGATTTTCCAAACACTGAAAATGTAACTTGTGGTACAGTAAAATATATTTTCAATGTGATTTTCTGTTGCGATATTTTGTTATTTACTTAGATTTTCTTCTCTTTATTGGGATATGGGAACCATGTGATGTTCAGGATGATTGATAATATTTATACTACAACAAATATTCTGCTTCTTTTAGACTGATTCTTCAGTATGTGATCCTTTCAGGACTCAGGAAAATATTTATTAATTGATCACAACTGCTGTGCCTATTTTTTATAATCATGTATTTGAACAAAGGGCCTTGTTTCCATGAGGCATCAGTCGTAATGAGTGACAGGCAGAAATAAAAGACTCTCTGTTAACAGTTGGAAGATATTTAATGGTGTAACTATTGGTTATAGAAGTTGTCAGGGATCCATCAGTCTTTAGGCTTTGAGTCATAGTTATTAATTTTCTTGTAGTGAAATGTTCCAAAACTGCAGGTTTTATAAAAAAAAATATATTCACTCTATTACTTGATTAGATGCAAGCTACAAATTCAAACTTGTTGAATAATCTTCATTTGACCAATGGCCATGTTCCCTGTCATTTTGGATAATTTATGTTAATTAGAGTAAATTTATTTTCTCTCCGTGTAACAAGAAGCTTCTTCAAGTAATTCATGATCAAGTTTTCAGCACAATGGGCCAAGGAAACAAACGCTTGTGCCACGGCCAATCAGTTATGTTACACTAGAGTGCGTAAATGTGGGTGTAAAGTGTGAGAGTGTCTTAAGAGATGCAGTAGCGGGGACACATACAACTCATTTAGAGTCACCAAAATTCCTCAGACTTTTGACTCCACGGTTGTTTTGGTTTTAACAAAGCTCAGCAGAGCTTCATTCACACACATTAAGAAAACTCTAATGAGCAAAGTAGTTAACCCTCTAATGCTCCACCAGGACTGCTAAGTGGCTCACATGGGAAGAACCAAATAAAAACTTTCTTCTGTGTGTGTGTGTGTGTGTGTGTGTGTATAACCTACCACTCACTGTAACAACTCCCCACAGGCTCTTACTGTAAATAATAATGTGTTCTTAGCCGGTGTGTCTGGTTACTTATTTATCCATGAAAAAGTTCTTCTCAGTCATGAAATACTTGACATCACCCATCTGTCTTTTTGACACCATGTGTTCACTTTGACACAACCTACTTCACACACACACACATACACACACACTGTCAGACACAGACACAGACACACACACACCCCTTCATCCCTCCTTTCTATAATTTCAGCTCTGTTCATACACACAAACACATTTATTTCAGTTTGACCACGCACAAGGAGAACATGGCAAAAAAAAACGTGTTCACACACATTTGCCCTCAAAGGGAGAATAAAAGTCATACATTTCCTCCCTGCTTCTCTCCATATGCTTTGTCTGCCCTCATTAAAAGTGATGGGTGCACATCTTGAACACAGATACACACACACACACACACACACATCAAGTCATATCATACCCAACTGTCATATTAGTAAAATATTAATGGTGAGCATGCCTGCTTGATATCCTCTTCTTGTGTGTTTGTGCAAAAGCTCCCTGTCAGATTAGTGTGTGTGTGTGTGTGTGTGTGTGTGTGTGTGTGTGTGTACGTGCATGAGTTAACGAAAGAAAAAGTAAAAAAGAAAAAGATCTGAAATCTTGGTGGCTATCTTACAAGGAAAGCTGAAGTAATTGGGTTGATAGAGAAAAAGAAAGACAGCGAATAAGGCAGGATGATGCTAAGGTGCCTGAACTAGAAGGGAAGTAGAAGGAGAGAAATAATAGAAAGAAATTGAATTTCAGGAAAAGAAAGGGAACCAGCAAAGGAATACAACACCGAAAAGAAAACAGAAATGGCAGTTTTTCATCTGTGGACTTAAGAATAAAAGAAACAGTTGTCACTATTCTCACCTCTAGAGGATGTTATTGTTCTACAGAATTTGTAATGATGCAAAAACTAGAACACAAGCACTAAAAAAATCCTGTGTGTGAATATTTGACACATTATGACCAATATTTTGTCGTTCCCCCTTTTACCAAAAAACCCAGCCCTGACCCATTGAGGCAGGGACCCCACTCGACCTCTGAAGGTGTCCTATTAGCAACTGATTCTTGAAGCCCTGTAGGTTTTTCAGCAATTAGAGCTGCTGCAGCTCATCTGTTGGATCAGATCAATGAGCCATGGTTGCCAATGACCCTGTCAACAATTCACCAATTTTCCTCCCTTAGAAACTTGCTTTCTTTTTTTTTTTCACTGCCACACAAACCATGGACATCCCAAAAGAGCTGCAGTTTTGGAGATACTCTGACCCCATCTTACACCACTTGGTCTTTGTCAAAGTCAGTCATTGGTGCTGCTTCCAACACTTCAATTTCAAGGACAAAATGCTACCAAATAATCCATGTTCACTTCACCTGTCAGTGGTCTCAATTTTATGGCTGATTGATGTATACTGCCCGATGGAAAAAAAAAAAAAAGCCCTGATAGACAAGACAAAAGACAAAAAGATAAAAAAGTTCTCTTGAGGCATCATGCCTTCAGCAGCCATTTGTTTTCATCAAACTACCGTACAAAGGAGACATTGTCACATCAATAATTAGCACACAAACCATGCCATTACCCGAGAGCACTCGGTCAGAATCACAAGTGATTTTGCAGTAATAAGATTGTGCCATTGTGTCATGATTGCCATTAAAAATAGACAATCATAAACTTAATTTTGAGGAGACGAGTATGCAATTAAATAACATGGTAGTATGACACTTTTATTTTGGTTCAGAAGAACTACAGGAATATAGTAGGTGACATGCTGAGTCATGGAGTAATTTTAGTAGCAGGTAGAGTAGATTTATATCTTAATTACACATGTTACAGGTACAATTTTCATGATGTCAGTAATTATTTATGGCTGCTCATTTGTACCGACTGCGTCTTCTGTATCCTGTTTGAATTTGCTGTTCTGAACATCCAGCGTCTGGTGCTTTCTTCCTTAGAAAAGGTTCAGGGAATCTCAGGAAGTGAGTCAAAACAGTGTTACAAAGTATTTCACAGGTGATCTATGAGATGCATGGTGCAAACAACAACACCAGAGTGTGCCTAGTGACAAATAGTACACCACAATTAATAAGAAGCAATCTTGTTGGATAAAACCAGGAAGCCATGAGCTGTTGTGATGCTGTTCATGCTGCTGAATATACGTGATAACGAGACATCACATGTTCCTTAGGAAGGAGAGTGTGAGGGCAACAGGAAGGAATAGACAGGTCAAAGAAAGTAAGAGAGATTATTGAAAACAATAGAGAGGGGGAGTGAGCCGGAGGAAAAGATGGAGAGAGAAAGATGTTGGGTACCTTGAAGGAGAAGCACAGTTAAAGAAGACAAAGCATTATTACTGCCCGGCCACACAGGGGCAAGCAGAGGGTCTCTGTTTCTCCTCTGTCGCCCACACAAATACACACTAGAGGCAGAGGGGATGCCTCTATGGGCACCAAGGTCCTTCCTCTCTGTAAATTAAATCCATTAATAACCAACTGGGAGAAGATGGGAGGGGAGGGGAGAGAGATGGATAGAAGGCAGAGGGAGAGAGACCAAGACAGAGTGACAGAGAGGGAGAGAAGGATTTGTGGATGGTGTATTAGCAGTAAAGATTTGTGAACTGGATGTAAACTGACAGAAAATTGGTACAACAGAGAGAACAGTAAAAAAATAAATAAATAAATACAAGAGTCAGAGGTAACTTTAGGTGAGCATGATGTGGCTCCTATAAATGAATGTGACCGACAGAAGAGATTTTGAATTAGTGTGTGTGTGTGTGTGTTTACGGGCATGTTGGCTGTGCTTTAAACCAGATGAATGATACGAGGATCTACGTTTGTTCAAAAATATACTTAAACAACCAAACATGGTCAGAGTCAGTGAGAGCAGTATGAGCGAAACAATGACTATGACTGTCTTGTGGAGTAAAACAATGTGAAGATGGAGCAACAGAGAGACAGGATGAGAATCAGATGGAGAGACAGTCTGAATGTCAGGAGTTGAACTGAAAACATGTCAACAACATTGAGGTCTGACAAAAGGAGACGAGTATTTGGACTATCAAAGTTGGACAATCAGTCAGTTCCCTCCAGGTACTTCAGACTCCTCCCACAGTCCGAAGTTACAAGCGTGATTGGCTGTTTGTCTGCACATCAGCTCTGTGCGACTGGTATATGGATGGATGTACAAAGAGCTTTAGTCATTTCTGCAATTAAAATATTTTATTTTATTGAATACATGAGAATGTAGCCGCCACCCGACCCCGGATAAGCAGATGAAGATGGATGGATGGATGGATGGATATAATATGCCCTCGGGGCAGTGCATCTTCTTCTGGGCAGATCAGAGGTTACACTGACTTTATATTCAGAGGGTGATCCATGTAAGCGTGGAACAACCTGCCAACCCAGGACTGACCATCTGAGCCAGGCTTCCCCACAACATTGTATATACATTGATTAGTTAATGCTGTTACATCTCCAGTCTGACTGAACATGTAGAGTCCACAGCCTTGAGTTAGAAGGCTGGTGTGTAGTACAGATTTTGTATTTGTATTTGTAATAGGGTACTTGTTAAACTTGCCTGTTCCTCCTGCTTTACATTGAAATTCAGACTCTGACTACAGCATCAGACATGGCAACTCAGAGAGAGACAGGAAGGATCACTTTGTACACCTTTTTTCACACATAAAGTGAGATAACACTCCGGTAAAAACAATTTGATGTGTAAAGCTGTTGCAGTTTCAACACCTTGTGCTGTGATTGAGAATAGGTGAACAGTAGAGAACAACTGAAGAGATGGTGACGTTGAAATTTAATGGAAAAGTCCATATTCTGTCACTACAAGTGGCTGCAATGAAAGTACAAAAGGCAAAATGAGCCCAAGACTGAGCAGTTACTGCATATTGGATCGTCGTTTTATATAGAATACATCCAACTATCATAAATATTGTAACAATGGACGCTTTTCTGTAATGGTGACAGCATCATCTGATATGATAAAGACGATTGATTAGAATGAAAGATCTGGACTGGTCTGGTTAGAGGTGCAGGTTCATGGTGGAGCACATGATCTTGGCTCTCACCACCTGAACAGCATTTTATTGGCTGTCTGTGATAAGTAGATTAAGGTTTACTGTTGTATTTGTTACGATTACAAAGAACTCTATGATTCAGATAGTCTGTCACAATAATTGGACAGGTAATAATTGAAAACAATAGATGGTTCCTTGTAGTAAAAGCCATATCCAATGATCAATGTTACGGAAATTTTCTAGCAACCACCAGCCCTCTGCATCAACTCTGATTTTTTTTTTTTTTTCCTCCCTCAGTATTCACTTGTTCATTTGTGTTCATTGAAATCTGCCAGATAGTTCACCGCTTTCATAAGCAGCTCCAGCCTTGAGTCAGCTCACTGGGTTTTTCATCAACACACACATAGATACACTGACACATGGCTGTACATGCACAAGCTCACACATCCATCAGACAACGCACACACACCGGGGGGGACAGTTGAGTGAGTTTGTTCACACATGAGTTTGACGCTAACAAAAAAATGTTACCAAGTGTCAAACCAATATCAGACTCTCTTCACCGCCGCCTACCTCTTCATTTTCAGCTCAAGGACGGAAAAAGGGAGGAGGGAAAAAGATGAAGAAAGTGATGGAAAAAGAGAGAGAGAGATGAGAAAAAGCTTTAATACACACAGACTCATCGATAAATGTTAGAGAACATCTTGATTCAGATGTGAATGCCTCAGAAATACATAAACACAGCTGAGGCAATTCAGAGGCTCGAAAAGCTTCCCTGGATTGAAACCGCTGAACGTCAGCGCTTTCTTTGTTGGTGGAAAAAAGATCTAAGCTCAAACTGACCAATGAAGAGGTTTAAGATAATTGCAGTATCGCATGACAGTATAATAAAAAATTTTGCACCGTTCAATTAGTTTTGCTCTCCTTGATGGACCAACAATAGAAAATCAATAAACAAAATCAGGTTTTTTGTTTTGCTTGTCAAACTAGTATGATGAGCTTTGAGGGGGAAAGACATATTTTTGTGGGTGGTAAAGAGCCTGAACCTATAGCCGGCTCAGTTGCTATAGGTCCCTGCTCACTCAGATGAATACACAGGGCGGTATAAGCTGGTGAATAGCTGGAGGTGTGAAGCTTTTTCACCATTAGAAAAAAGATTCACAGATGTGATGAGAGGTTTTTTTTGGTTTGTTTGTTTGTTGGTTGAGTTTTTTCTTTAATGTTATTTATTCACAAAATAAGCAAATTGTGATGCAAAAATCAGCCATTACTTGGGGGACAAAAAATGTCAAGACACCTATTGTTGTCACAAGCATTTAATTATACACTGATTTCATTAAGTTTTGATTAGAAACGATCTGCACATAGACAGAGGTCAGAACAAAATGAAGAAACCCTCAGCGAGACTGGAAGTGACACTTCAAAAGCAAAAGGAGGGGAAGTAAAATGAACACGAAGGAAAACACAACAGCGCTGTTGGCCTCGGTAACACTGATCTGACTGGATTACATTAAAGTGTCCGTCACTGAAATAGGGAACATCTCGTGTTGAGTACTTAGATAGACACATAATTGGAATTACATTCGTTTTTATTATTATTTAAGTCTTAATTATTATTATTTGTCAGAGCACAAACAGGACAGAAATTTAAATTACAGCAGCCTTGTTTCCTAACGCTCTTACAGAAGGATGTAATCATTTCCGGGACTTTGGGACGGATCCTCTGTCTATGAGATGCATTCTTGACGAGGAATAATTGGAAATTAAACAAGTGAAGGGAAGGCAACGAAGTGAAAGGACAATTAAAGCTGCATGGGATGGCTGTTAGGATCCTGCCAGCCTTGTTTAGCAGTGACAAGACGAGCTGTTTGGTGTGTAATTATGTTATTAGCTTTTTAATACACATCAGCGTGCAGTCATTTAATTCTGATAGTGATTCCCATCCCAGTGATGAGTCGCTGATTGCCGCACTCATCCTTTTTATTGGGCCTAATTAAATTAACATTATTTTGGTCCTGCTGCCAGCGATGCAATCAGAGTGAAGGCACTGTCACAAGGAGCGACGTGTGTTTGGGCAGATTCCAGAGTGCAGGTTTTACACTTGCTAGTAGTGTGTGTACGTTGTATGTGTATGCTGGCTTCTTTATGTGCATTGCTGAGCTCAGTGAAAAGTCTTATAATTACATAAAAGAAATTCACAATGGATAGGTTCATAAGTGCAGCAGTTCCATTATAATGAGGCCCTCAAACAGAGTCAAACACAGGTTTATCCTCGGCACGCCAACAGAAAAATAATAATGTGTGCACTTCCACGTCCATATTTGTGTGCGTGTTTTATTATTGTTCAATCACAGTTGCATCTCCGTGTGAGCTCTGCATGGACACTGTCGTTACTCACCATCCCGCCTTCTCTTTCTCTCACTCTTCCTTCTTTTCCCTCTTCGCTGGAAACTTTCTAGCCCTACGCCCACCCCCATGTCTTGTCTTCAAACTCTCTTTCAGTACACACACATTTACTAACCCACCTGCAGACCATCTTTCTCTGCATGCCTCAGCTCCTCCTTTCCATTAAGTCACATTTTCCCTTCTGTGCACACAAACCCCTTGGCGGCAGAGAGGAGATTTAGTGGAACCGTGTCACCAACATAAGTGCAGGTTTAAATTTTTATCTCAAATTAAGGCATATTATATTCTAAAATAAATAAGCTGTTAATGTTGCTTGAAAAACTAGTGGGGTGGAAAATGCGCTGATACTACAGACGTCACCTGAATTGTAAATCTTTACAGTAAAAGGAGATTTGCAAACATAATCAAGTTGGCTTTCATTTTATTAATATTATTATTCAAGATTTCCTGTTTTTTAACTTCATAAAAACCTTAAATTTAAAACAAAAAACAAATTCTCCAAATAAAAAATCATTTCAATTTAGTCTTAGTCTGTTATCTGGTGTTTTGAAATACGGTCATCTCACATTGGGGCCAAGGTTAGATGATTTACCTAGCGTCATCTTTGAAAACTGAAATATGTTCAGGTTTCAGACTGAACAGACCTTCTGAAATAACACTGATTATATGCATGTGCATTAGCAGATACAGGTGTACACAACAACTGATGTATTAAATGGCAAATAGCTGTCAGATTTTTGACACTGCTGGCTCATGCACGTCACAACACTCGCATTTAGACATCCGTATCCGCAGCGCAGCCTCATTAAATCAAACCTCACACAATGAACAGTTTCCACTGCTACACCAATTAGCAACGACAATTAAACCAATTAATGTAAAGCCGGTTTTTAATGTTGTAGCTGATCACCATCTGACACAGAGACATGGAAAAATTTCAAGCATGCACTTACTCAAACAGAGGCTGCATGTGATGTATGTAAAGTGTCAACGTCGGCGCTCAGAGACGAGTTCTGCATTCATCACACATACACACTCACACACACCTATGACCCGGTCTATGCCAATGAAATGTAGACGGAAGGTAATTAAACAAGGATCAGGCTGCTCTTTATCAAGGGCTCTTCACTGCTGGGCTAAATTAACCTCTGCCCACACACGTACACACAGACAGCACACGTTATGCCTTATGGATCCACACACTCGTGAGTCAAATGCAAAATTTGCATACATGGATGGACTTGGTTTAAAGAGTTCATGATAAATTCTAATCATACCAAAGATTTGATCATCACATTTCATGTTATTCTATTCTATTTGCAAAGCTAGACAGAACCTGAACATGATCCTCTTTTCATTTCTTCACGATCCATGGCCTGGTTTTTCTTGTTATAGGGACTTTAAAAGCACTTTACCCATCTTTTAACTTAAAGAAAGGATGGACAAAAACTAACAAGACACAAACAATCCACATTAAATACACTATCTTGTTGTTTTCATTAGCTTTTTTCTGAGTCTGCATTGTAATGTTCCACATAATATATCCAGATATCTGTAGCTCTATAACTCACTCTGCAGAGTTGCTGCATGACATTCATTTGCATACAGCTGCAAACCTTTGAAAATGAGCCTTTAAAGGAACAGTGAAATTGTTTGATTTTTGATTTCAGACCAGGTTTGGTTTTGTTAGTCTGCTGCCTCAGGATAGAGGCTGAGCACACTTTATATGAAGACCAACACAATTGGATTGGGTTCAAGTGTATGTTGGCGCTGGATTTAAAAACAACAACTGTGACCATCTGAACCCAACACAAAACTGAGTTTTAATCTTAGATATCAAGAACCAGGTACTCTGAGTCTGTACAGCAAGATCAGTATTGGTGAGGAAATAGTGATCACAATGAGACATCTATAAAGCAGTAAAACAACACCTGCTACAAACAAATGTACCATTTGAGCTAGTTCCAGTGTGTTGTCTGGTATGGAGAAGGAAGGAGGGAAGTCCTGGCACAATTTTATTTGTCTAAAAGAGAAATCCATCGCTCAGGTCTGATGCCAGCAAAAGCAGCAGCCACGGACTCTGGCTGCTGAACGAGGAGATGGCCCGAGTGTTTGTGTCCATGTAGAGAAGAAGGATGTGGAAACAGCCAACAGCCATGTTGACTAATGACAACAGCGTAATGAACCCAATCTGTACGTGACGTGCCATAATCATCGTTAACTTTGCTATTTCTGCTATTGAATATGACAAAATGGCATTTTCACATCACATTCTGCACACAACTGTTGCCACCTTTTGTCTCTGTTTTGTTTGTGCTGCTGCTGCAGTTTGTCTTGCCTTTTTCAGGTGCGTGTCTGGATCAGAGTAATTTGCTCCTATGCCCAGCTGTTCGGCCACCTGTGGAGGTGAGAGAGAAAAGAGGAGAGCAGGGGCAAGACATAAATAAAGAGAGATGGAAAGAGAGGTAACTAAAAGAGGGCAAGGATACAGAAATGGGTATAGAAATATGTACAAAGCGAAAAACAAAACAATTGGCAACAAAACAAGCTCGGAGCTGACAAGTGAAAGAACATTTTACCTTTTAATCCATACTGAGGAGAACAGGTGTAGCCTTGAGCTGCAGCTCTGTGGGTTTTCTGGCTCCAAGCCTTTGTGTTCCAGCAGCACATTCTCACACTTGTCATTTTGTTTATGAATAGAAAATTCTACCTAGAAAGAGATTTTTAATGAAGATATTTTAATCGATCTTTCAAAATGTAACATTTTAATCTAAATGGTATGTTTGCTAATTAATAATCGCAACTACCAAGAAAATGGAACCAGGCAAGCAGATGGAGAAAATATGAGCCCTGAATTTTACTGATAGTAGAAGCAACGATTTCTAAATTGGGACTGTCACGACTGTATCAGTAATTTTAAATGTTCTGCTCAGCATTAAACTAGATGTCTATGAGGCAGGCTGAGAGTTTTTTATATATATATAACAATATAGAACGAATGGATTTGGACAAATGTTTGATCGGAAAACATTTTTGCAATTCTTTCTATACTTGCATAGGAGACCTTACAAAACCTCCGGTTGAAAGATATCAGCAGAGTCAAGAACGCTCGGACAAGGTGTCTGTTTGACTGCAGAGCAGTGATAGGTAGCCTCTGTAAATATCTTAAAGAGAGAAGTTCAAGTGATATTGCACCCTGTCCTTTGTGCATAAAACACTTATATCCTATAGGTTTGAAACTGAAACTAATACTATAGGAGTATACAGACCTGAGAGTTTGGCCTATAGCAGGCATAACTTTGACTCGATGTTAAAACTAGATGAAAGTCATTGACCTTCACCCTGTGGAAGCCAAAAAATGAGAAAGACCGGAAGCTGAGAGATCAACATTTGTCAACTATAACATTTTAATTTTAACAAAATTTTCAGAATATCAGCAAAAACCAAATCCAAATGAAAGAGCTTTTCCACTGATGAACTGGTAGGCTTCTGGCGTGGCTGTGGCTCGGGGGTGCAGCAGGTCCTCCACTAATCAGCAGGTCAGGCTCCGCTCTTTGTGTGGTGGAAAACACTGTAGAAGTGCAGTTCCCTCCTAAAACTACATGTTTAAGATGTCAGGAAGTGTTAATGAGTTGGGGACCTGATTTGTTCTCGCCGAGTTAAATTACTATCAACACTCCTCCTCAGAGACTAACGCAAAATGTCACATAGCTAAAACTTACTGTTTATGTGCCACTGTGTCATTTAGAGCACATATGTTCAACTTACATCAGGGAATTTGGAAACTGTGGATTATCATGGAGAACACTTTGATGCACATAATTAAAACACATTGCTGCATTTCCTGCTGCTCCACCAACAGCCATCTAAACTAGGACATATCAAATTATTTACAGATTCATGAAGAGGCAAGCTTACTCAGGCAAATGCACACATGTAGCAACCTCTGACATTATATGTATAGCCTGAAGTTTCCTGATCTCCGTCAGATGGTACATTAACACACACACATACACATGAAACCAGATTAAAGGATAATTCTGTTTTATTCTAACATCTCGATAACCCGATTTATTTTCTCAGTCAGATTTTTCTATAAGCAGCAGTTGTTTATAGAAAGACGGCTCTGTCTTACTGTGTTTTCATGTTTATAGTTGGTTTGTTGTGCAATAATTGACCTGCAAGTGTTTACTCCAGTCAGTGAGAGCAAAGAGACAAGACCGGAAATAGAAGTTTAAAAAAATAAAAATAAAAATGGTGGACTGCATAGGTTCAATATGTCTGAATACACATTCAAACAGCCACATTAAAGGTGGAAACAGAAAGGCACTATCTGGGAGGAAGATTTTTTAAGGATTCTTTTAAAGTCTGTGTTCACAGTGGGGGATCCGTGTCAGCCTCAGGCCAGCCTGGTTTAAAGGGCTGCTGCTAAAAGAGAGCGCAGAAACAAAAAGGAAGGATTGAGCACTGAAGGAAGTGAGGGGGGAAATACAAAGAGGTATGCAAGACAGAAAAATATGAAGAGAGATGTACTTTTTGGTGCTTTTTTGGCTGTTGTGCTAGAAAATGGACAGCTGTGTATCTGTGTGTGTGTGTGTCTGTCTGTCTTCCTGTATGACCGTGGAGAGAATTCATCCCACGCTGGGCATTTCTGCTGAATCAGTGACTCGTCACCTCTCTTAGGAAGGTAAACAACACTTTAACACACACATATACACACAGACAGTGACTCACCCAGACACAAAAACACCAAAGTGACATATTCACAAGTTCATCCCTATTTACAGCAGGTTTCTGCTTCAAAGTAAAAATAATGTAGTCTCAGCCTGCATGTAAACTGTATTTGTGTTTGATTAGGTGACATTTTATTTAGAGGATAGAGCAGAGTAGATGACAGAAGGGTTATCTCTTCTCGGCCAGGCCACCCGTGTGAGCACCGTGCACACAGAATTAGTGCTGAACTGAACGTTTCAGAGGAGACAGCTTCTCAGATATGAGGACTGTCCCTCTGCTGGGGGACAGGGACGGGATTCTGGGGTCATATTAGCTTCAGTATTTATAAAACTGTGCAGTAACAATCACATATTCATTCTCCTTTTTCCCATCTCTCCTCTTCTGTTCTTGTTTACTGGAGAATATGGAAGGTAAATGTCAAGTATGTCATTTCTCACTGTCTCATCCTTTTATCCTTTCTGCCTTCTCCTCTCTTCTCCCTCTACCTGTCCATCTTTCTTCCTATTCCCCTTCTTCTCTGTCTTATTTACAGGTTTTCATACTATTTTTTCATACTATGTTTTCTATTTGTCTCGTTAACCCATCTCTGCTCTTTTCCTCTTCCATTTCAGTTTTTATTTTATTTTATTTTTGCACAGGTTCAGTTTGTCCCTCTGTTAGTAATTACTCCCGCTTTTCTTTTCTGTCCCCATTAATCTGTTATCTTCACTACATCTTGATCTCCTATCCCTTCTCTCTGTCTCTCCTCCTCCTCCAATCTTAATATATGTCTTTCTGAATCCTGGCAGCTCTCATAGTCTCTTCATCTTGTCTGCATCGTCTTCTCCCCCTCTCTTATCCCGTTGGCAGGTCCATATGCTTTGAGCCCCAGAGAACCACTCTGCACATGTCTTTTTTTTTTATTACTGGAAAAGCAGTCATCTAGAGAGAGATGTTGGCTCCCTGCTTATAACACATCACATCAGTGCAATTTAATACTGACAGACAGATTATTTGGGGAAGAAGTTGCAGGGGACTGATATGAGCAACGTTTTATTACTCATGTCAGCGAGAGCGCTGCCCTGATCATTTCTGTGTTTTACTGCTCATATTTGCAGGGATATTTGTACTAATCACAAAAGAAAAATTGTCCACTAAAGGTCACAAACCCATCATGTTTAATAATGAAATCATTTGTATTTCATGTAGAGCTAAAAACCAACATTAAATGACTCTTAAGTTGTTGGTTCACCACATGGCATTGATTATACAAGTCATTTTATTTTCCTTTATTTGTTGTTGTTTTTGTATCTTCCACAAACTGCTGAGACTACGAATCAAACAGCTGATCTGAAAACAGTGTGTGAGTCCAGTTCCCGTTCAAGACTACTGCAGGTAAAACAACCCAACAATTAATAACCCAAATAGTTTAAGAAAACGCAAAACAGTCCAACCCATGTGATTAGCTTTTATAATTCAATGGCAAGTTCACCCATTGAGAGAGTGATAAAGGATTATATTTTCTTATTCCCAGGCTTTAACCAGAGGTGCTATGGCAGATGAAGCACCAAGGGAGGGCTCAAGAAGGGATACCAGTGAATGAAGGGAGGAGGAAGAGGAGCTGCTGTGAGCGAACCGACCAGGGCAGAAACAATAGGTGAGATTAATGTCTGAATATAATGATGATGAAGGTCAAGCCAAAACACTTTGATTACACCCTCACAATGTTTGTGAATGGGACATGGGTCAAAATAACAAAGTTTTTCCGAAACATTGAGGTCGTTCTTATTCTGCTGATCAAGTGTTTCTATTCATGATAAGTTATGTTTTGAGTAAATATTTGATCTAGTAAAACATCATGACTTGTTGTGTATTAAATCTCCACCTTCACTGAAAAAAATTATATTGTGGTGTAGTAATAGTTATTAGGTTAACTGTCACAATATTTACTTTCTAATTGTAAGTATCAGTGAGAACTGGAATTATTCAAGTAAAACTATATATGTTATTCGTGTAATAAATAAACTGTGTGGGAAGAGTAAGTTTCACTAAGTATTTTCACATAATATTCAAAGCTTTCATAGTCATTGCACATGAACGTAGAAATACCAGGTAAGTTTTAGTAGTTGCGTGTTTTGAATCCGCGCATGCGCCTTGTGACGCCCCTAAAGGACGCATGCGCTTCGTTGAGATGACGACGGCGGTCAGGTGTAATGGAGGCAGGAGCGGCTAAATCGTGTTGAAGGTAAGTCATTAAGCGTTTTTCCGGCATAGAAGCGGAGAAGGGAGTCCGCTTCTTTCACTTCCTTCGTGATGCGGCGGCTGTTCAGCCATAAGCCAGAAAGCTAACGTTACAGTCAATAACAAAGCGGATGGTCAGACAAAAAAAAAAAAAGTTAGCATCAGAAGCAGAACATGTCTTGGTGAATTGATGAAGTGGTTAGCATTGTCGCATGGTTCGATTCCCGGTGTGGGCAGCCGGACATGTCTGGGTTAATTGGTGACTTGACATAAATGTATGTGGAGACTTGAGCAGCACGGTGGCATAGTGGTTAGCGCGGTCGCCCCGCAATAAGAAGATCGCGGTTCGGAATCGAACCGCGATCTTCGATACCTAGATCATGTCTAGGTAAATTGGTTAATTGGCGACGAGTGATGGACTGGGCAAGGAAGACCCCAGACCAGAGACTGGACCCCTCCAGGGGCCGGAACTCCCCCAGTGACTTGAGACTAGACCAGGTCAGACTGGACTCCTCCAGAGACCTAGACCATAGACTGGTCCCCTCCAGGGACCGGAACCCCCCCCAGAGACTACAGACTAGACCACACCAGATATAAAATTGTGTAGTTTTTTTAGATCAGAGCAATATTTTTAAAAAATATATTGACAGCAAAAATACATTGGTTTGACAGCGGTACAGTTTATTTTGGTTACATGATTCTGTAGTTTTAATGTATTATTTTGTCTTTGTGTTTTTGTCCTTACGCCCAAAGCATTTGCCTAATTTTTTAAAAGTCATTGTTTCAATAAACAAATTTAGGCAATTTAAACAGCAGAAAAATTGTCCAAATTTCCTTGAAAAGCCATTGGTTATAGGTGAGGTTTTTCAGTTTGCTGCAGTCAGTCTAAAAAAAAAACTTAAAAAGAAGGAGAGAGTAAAATTCAATGACCATATAAATAATCATCAGTGAATTACCTGAGGTTTGCTAATAAAAGAAACTTATATCCACAAGTAAAGTGTACTTGATGATCGCCCTTGTAGAATTTACTGTAATGTAATGTAATGTAATGTAATACTCCAAATTACATCAAGCCAAGTCTCACCTATGGCCACTTCCAATATTGCAGCATGAAATGTCCAGAAGGTTTTTTTTTTTGTACTGACATCAGAATGACAACAGTGTGCAAATGTCAAAATATGAGCTTAATTTGTATTTTATCAACATATTACATATAAATATTATTTATTAAGCCTTAGTAGAAAGTTAGGGCAGTAAGCACTGTCACCAGCCAGCAAGAAGGTTCTGGGTTAAAACCCTGGGCTGGGGTTCTTTCTGTGTGTTTGTTATCATCAATGTCCCAATTTAATGGCACACTGATAATAACCCTTTAATGTCCTCACTAAGAAAAAAGCAATGGAAAATTATTTCTTTGCATTTTTTATTTCCTTGGGGCAATAATAACAACAAAATAAAAAATGTTGTGGACCGTTGTGTTATACTATACATACTTTATATACTAGTTTTAGTTGGATGTATCTAACTCACTGCTGACTTTTTGCTGAAGTTTTCCAGTATGTAATGAACACACCTAACAAATATGTTTTTCATCTTATACCAGGATCAATTCAGTAAAGAGCTGCCGAATTGCCTCCTGCTGGCTGACTGTGAAATGCTCACGTGCACACGAGCCACTTGCATGAAGTCCCAGTTATAATATAGTCTGGGGTTTTTATCAGTGAATATTATTAAACCCTTTTTTCCATTGTCACTGATCATGACACCATCATGGAAGCACTGATCTGCATCACTAATCCCAGTGGATTTTTGTTTGTTTGTTTGTTTGTCTGTTTTTTTTTTGTTTGTTTGTTTGTTTTTGCATTAAATGAGTCACAACTTGAGGAAACAAGTCAAATCTGGTGTTTTAGTTTCCAGTTAATTGGGAACCAGTGACCTGGTGCTGCAGAGCTGCTAGTGACCATATTAAAGCTGTTAATGTGAGTTGACAGAAATCAGAAGTAATCATTCAGAAGATAATTGTGTCACCCTGGCCCTCAGGCACAAAGTCCCAAACACAAGCACACAACTGTGTTATAGCATAAATACTTGGCTACTCATACGGATCACTGATAATACACATAAATAAAAATCGGTCTTGGTGTTGTACTTGAGAGGATGTTGTTTTCCTCTGTTCAATCAATTAAATTGCTGTTTTGTCCCCCCTAAATATGTCCTTCATATAAATGTCCTCGGTAGTAAATTCAGTCATCTATTTCTAACTCCATGGTCAGAAGGATCTTTTCTTTTCAGTCAACCCCACCTGCAAGTTGACTCTTGCAGGTGCACTTTTCATGCTTCCACTCCAGCACCAAGTTGAAGCCAGGAGGCTTTATTTCTTTGGGCTATTTGTCCCATTCTCACAAATTCAATATCTCAGGAATGCCAAGAATTTTTTAAATTTTTGGTGCAAACATTCACTTGGACTCGAGGATGAAGCAAAATCTGATTCTGGTGGTCAAAGGGCAGTGACACATCAATCCTGTTCTTGTGAGCACAATATATCAGGAACAGCTTGAGAGAATTTCTTCAACTTTTGGCAGCAACATCCACCGGGACTCAAAGACTGATTAGAATTTGATGGTCAAACGTCACAGTGAGGTCATAAAGCGCCTCTCTGGCCATGACTCAAGAATTCATGTGCTAATTATGACAAAATGTCACACAAATGTCTAATAGGATTTAATGATGCAGTGATGGCATTTTATATTCAAAGGATGTTGCTGTAAAAACAGCAAAGATTTATTTTTGGGCTTTTTATGCCTTTGTTTTTTTGAAGTCAGTGAGTGGCATGAAACACAGAAATGACCTGCAGTAGAGGTCCCTGCCCAGTTTTGAACCAAGGACACTGCAATTACATGGCATGCACTCTAACCACTCAACCACCACACAAAATCACCTTTGGCCCAACTTAAACCTGGACCACCAGGTGTACACTTTGCTTTTTTTTTTCTTTTGCTTTTTTTTTCTTTTCAGTGCTCACTTTGTTCAAACACAAACATACTCGTGTCATGTAAAATTCACTGACAGGGCAACACTTGCTGATTTTGGGGCTGCTGCCATGGCCAGCTGGTGAAGTGTTGCAGCTGGAAAGTGATCAGCTAATACATTTGGAAGCTGAGAATATGTTTGTGCACACAGGAAAACATTCTCTGCTGTGCTGAAGTGTTTTCAGTCGGTCAACTAATATATTTGATTTGTTTCGTTAACAGAAAGTAAAATTACAGACAAATTAGATCCATTATTCTAAATGAAACACCGATCTGACAAAGAAAATGCAGCTGTTTGCTCAGAGGTCAAGGAAATGGGATGTAAACGGTGGATTTGTGACAAGCATGCTTCATGTCAAGGTGAGCATGAGTCACAGCATAAGTAGGATCTAGAGTGTGATTTTCTTTTTAGCTTTAACCATTTTGTGCTTCAAAGAAACAGTGACACAGAGAGGCATGGAAATGAACTAGAGTGTCTGTTTATTTGTACAGAGACTGTGACTCAGAGAAAATTCAATGTTGTATCTGACTAAAGATGATGAAGGTGAGGAGAATAACGTCATCAGGCGGATCTGTCTGCCGTTCTCCTTCTCCGCCTCTCTGCTCTTTACTGCACAACTCTGATGCCATTGAATGTCTTAACGGGTTGTGTGTTTTGGTTTGCGGATCCCTGCAACCATCTTGGATAAATATTCTTGATGACTTATTTGTTTCAATTAATATTTAAGGCCCTCTAAATTCCTGATTAGCAATATGTATACTTTAATAACACATACCTCCATTTATTACACATACCATTGAAATTTTATATTCTACAACTACTCATCTGGATGTCTTCCAGGTTTTTTGGTCTTATTGTTATTAAAGGCACTGAAACAAACAGCTTATCTGTGTTATCCTGAATAATACATTAAAAAGATATCAAAAATGTTATGTTGAGTCAATATTTTGCTGCTTTTTTGTAAATCTATGTCAGCATCACGGTTTGCATGAGAAAATAAATCTTGTTATTTGGCTTTCTACGCAAATCTGGACCTGGTATGTAATTTTCAACATTATAGTAAAGATATAATTTAACTGGAGGGATAATGAATTAAGATGAATAGTGCGAGTCCATACAACATTTTTCTGAAAAACACTTCATCCCAGCACTCCCTTCAAAAAACGAGCAGCATGTGGGTTTATTTTCTACAGTAATATCTTCATAAAATGCCACCCCACTGTATGATGGACTGGTATCAACCCTCTGCGTTTTTATCACGACTGGTTTGACATTGTCTCTTCCAAGAGTCACTACAAGACAGAGTCCAGCTCCTGGTATAGTTTAGCCTAACAAAGGGACAGCACAGCCTCACCAACCGTCTTTGTATGTAGACTTAATACTGTACTACTAAATCTGCTGACAAGTAAGTGAAAAGAAAGGTTAGAGTCAGAGTACTTTATTCATTGAATTGATGCAAACCCAGAGAGTGAGAATTGAAATAATGAACTGATTGAAGATGTTTTTTGGTGAAAAATGCTGAAAATGATCCTGATAAGGGACCCAACCTTCACTCGCTTTATAATAAGTATGGTGCCAGTATCACAGTAGTACCTTCGAAACAGAATCTGGCTTTATGGGTTTATGATGTGTTTACATCATGTGAACAAATTGGATCCAATTGATAATGGAGGGATGAATGGATGTTAAATAATTGAAATGAAGTTGTGAATGTAAATGGATTAACTGGTTTGGGAATGAATGTGAATTTTATTA
Source organism: Remorina albescens (assembly GCA_034769265.1). NCBI lineage: Eukaryota > Metazoa > Chordata > Actinopteri > Carangiformes > Echeneidae > Remorina > Remorina albescens. The sequence goes on from CM068475.1 coordinate 54,589,598, forward strand.
GCACGGCAAAATTACATATGATGACTTTTAAACAGCCGCAGAACAAACTGCCACACAAGGAATAACAGTGTGCCTGATTCTGTTTGTGGGTTTCTATACTGTTTGTGTTTGAGATTAGACTTTTCTGGTCACAAACTCTGCCTCCGATTTCGTTGAAAGTGTTAATCCTTCTGTTTTGATCTGGTTGACATGTTTGGTGTTAGGCTGTCATTTATGGAAGCACTGATAAACAGATGGTATTATAGGTATCGCTGTGCCTTGACAGACGCCAGTGTGAGTCGCACACACTCTGATCACTCTGACACACTGACCCACAGGCATATAGCCTTTCCACATTCAGACACACACCAGTTGTGACATGATTTTTTTGTTGTTGTATTTTGTCTGAGTTATGTTTTCATTTTCATCCTTGTTGCCAGTGACAACTACAATTCATTTCCTGTTTATGCAATGTTAATCTGTTTTTGGATTTTAGGAGTGAAACACAGACCATGCAAAGTTACAGACAGGTAAAATGTTGTGGTGACTGAGATGAGGCCAACAGGAGGGTGGGAATGATGTAGTGGAGCTTCTCTGTGGCGCTGGTGTAGGATCGGGGTTAAATACAGCAGACATCCGGGCTGGATGATAAGATGATGATTCTCAGGCATGTTACTGAGCCAGATACAAAATGGAAGATAGAGGAACAAAGATATGATGCACAAGGAAGGGAAGAAACCGTGGAAACAGTAACTCTGACAGTACCTCAATCCAATAGGTGCCTCCATTCGACCCACCAGGCTTATCAGGATGAGCTTGGTGAAACCTCTCCTCTGGTCCAGATCCATCCCAGTCCACCAGGTATTGTAGGACTGTCTTCATTAGTGTTTCTGCCTACAATATTATTAACAGTGAACTACTTAACCTCAGGATTACAAAACAATGTTCACTTTTATCATTACCTTCCCTTGTCCCAAGGGACAAGGGAAGGTAATGTTAAACAGTTAAACTGTCTCCACTCTTCTACCTGGTATCGTTTTCCTTTCCCTCCTTTTATTTAAATCCTTCAGATTTCCTTCATTTACCCTTTTCTGTCCTTCTCTCGCTCTCTCTTCATCTGTCTTTCTCTCCTCACTCTGTTGTCCTGCTGCTCAATGAGCTGTGAGCTCTCTGACATATTGAACAGTTTTGAAGTCGATAACCTGCCTTGGACAGTAAATTCTGCTGAAGCTTGGCTTGAACAGGAACAGATGAATCGCACATTTTTAAAAAGCATGTTTGTGCTCACATCTGTGTTCGAAAGAATGCATACATGGCCGCACACGTGCACATGCAGACCTACAGTAATTTTAGTTTTGGACTGGCACATTTTTGTCCTGGGTTTCCTGGATTAGGGCTGAATCTGACAAGAAACTCAGCCTTCTGTGTAATTCCAATAGATATACAGCAATTTAGATTAATTTGGTCACACCATAAACAGAATAAACTTTGTGTCATTATATAACTCACACATAAATGCATATAAAGCATTATAGACATTCATTCACATCACATCTGGAAAAACTCCTCATTCTGTTCCACATTCATATGTATTTCACTCCTCATCACTGTCTGGTATGTCAGTACATTCATATATGCTGAAAAACATACTGGGAGAAAAGCAATATAAAATTTTAGCACATCATTATCCTGCTTTTAACCCATACCAATGCTCATTTAGTACACATCAATATACATATTAATAGTCGTGTTTAGCTTTACACTTAATCTTCCCCTTACTGAAATTTTAATATTCTCTATCATCTTGTTTAATTATCATGACATTATTCTTTTGGCATTGGCTTTTTATTCTTCACTCTGTGTCTCCCTGATTGATAAATAATACCATTTCTACAGACTGGTATTATTCCAAGTGGTTACTTTTGCTGTGTTATATTGTATATTTGTAGCAGTTTACGATGGAATGAAACCTGTACATCTGTTTAATTAACTGAATTGATTGTATCAGGCCAGAAAGACACCAGTGGCCATATTAACAACTCACAGTTGTTAGAGATTAGGTATCTGATCTGTTTTTTTGCTGTGTCTTTTGTTGCTCTCTCGGCAAAAATTGACCGAGGAAAGACCTGTAAACAATCGCACTGAAATCATACCAGCGTATGATTGAGACCTTTCACTGTAGATGTCTGTTAACCAGATTATATCATATAAATATATTGGTTAACCATTTCAGTGGCTGCAAACAAAGACAGTGGTATTTTAGTGTCATTAAGGAAATCAGAAATTGCTTTATAAATAAAAGAAATCCAACATTCAAAAAACCTGAAGTGAATGCTGCATTAGTCTGCTGCTGCCGCTGCTTTACTTCAACAAATGTTCACCATTTCATTTAAGAATGAGTTTTTCAGGGCAGGCCTAACCTTAACCCATAAACAGGTCACATACTTTATTCAAAAGACTTATCATCAATTCCTGTTTCTTAGCAGTTTGCAAAAAATCTCTCTATTGCACAGGAATTTATATTCCGATGGAGTTTAAATAAAAGTGGATGGTGCGGCGCAGCTAATAAACTATTTGACTCTTAGTTTTGGATTCTGTTTTATTTTGTTCCCTCAAAGGTCAGCACTGTCAGGACTGCTTGCTGGTGGTGAAAGGCTCAAATTGAAGGCAACATTCACCATAATCGAACTCTCCTCAAAACAAACTTCGAAGGGTTATTTTGCCTCCTGAAAATGTGACTGTGCCATTCGAAATAAGTTGGTTTTGATGCTAAACCATTATAATCGTAGGTGTGAATGAATGTAGCTCAGTTAGAGTATCTTAATGTGACAACGCCCATCAGAGAGGTGACAGTGATAACAGGATAGGTTAACACGCTTTAACAGACAGCAAATAACAACAACTAAGCCTAATTTGGTAAGATTTCCAAGAAGTTGTCTTAACGTGCAGCAAGTCTTGTCACTCAAATGCTCTAGGTCCAGTTTTCTACAACAGTGTGACCAACTGCAGACACAGTGTCAGAGAGCTCGGCAGGATTAATTGTTCAGCCCAACTATGGTACACTTGGGTTCATTGTCTAGTCCAAAATTAGAAATAGCAGGAATATACAAATCCTGTTTTGGATTGCCATAGAAATGAGGCTCACGGGTTATTCTTGTATTTTAAATATACAGTGTTTGAACAGTAAGACAGTGTGTCTCAGTCCTCCCACTGTAGATGCATTAATGTCTTCACTGACACACAAGGGCGCCGTGCCTGCTGTATATCATTACCGTTAACATCTGCATAAATCTAAATAAAGCTCTAATTTGATCTTTCAGCAACCAACAGGTCCAGGTTCAGCGCTGACCCCTCTCTCTCCCTGGGGCCTACATCCTGCTTCAGATTTGCATAAATGAATGATGATGTGAATATGTGGCAAATATGCAAATGACCCAATTATGATTGATCAGCTGATTGATTGGTGTTGTCTCTGCCAAAACTGTCACCCCCTCAAGTGCAGCTTGCTGCGCCACTGCAAGAAAACCTTCCACAGCAACAATGAGACGTGGCAGATGTTGATGATTGACAAGTGCGTTGGCAGGCCGAGAGGACAGGGATGATCGAGGGTCCATGAGAATCTCTAAACCATCACGGTAACTTTAAGACATTAGAGCGAGATATTGTCCCTGATTGTGGGTTTAAATAATTTATTCTGAAGGAATTCAACACGTTTCCACATTGAAACGTTGACATGTGAGGGCTAAACACTCATGAAAATTTCCAGCTCATATAGTGATGCATTCAGTCTGCAGAGGCTTTCGGTTCTTTCAAGGACGCACCTGAACAAGCGCCCACACACACACATCTCTCATCCCACTGAAGCACTTCTCTTTCCACACGCATGGAATCTCATCCTCTCTCTCTCTTTCTCAGGCCAGAGAAAGAGGCTGGGCCAGTGTCTCGTCCTGCCCTGAAAGTGTAGGGAGGGCCACAGAGGTGAGTGGGAGTTGATTGAGTTTGCTCAGCTACAGCCCATGGGACTGCAGACAATATTACAGGATTCACAGTCTCACTTGCACGCGCACACACACACACACATGTGCACCTGAAGAGCGTCCAGCTACTACACACTCAATTTAATCAGGGCTTATGTCTATGGAAGTGAGCATATGTGACCTCCTCTGTCTCTCCACCTTCCTCGCCGCCTGCCTCTCTGTCTCCCCATCTGTCTATCAACATATCACTCTGTCTCATGGCTCCCTGCTTCCCTTTCTTCCTGAGTGCCTGTCTTATCTGACGCATTTGATCTTTCTCACAATATCCATCACTATCAGTCTGACACCTTTAGGAATTGACAAAGTTTAACCCGTTTCTGGCTACGAGGCACGAAAGATGAGCAGCGATTTTATTAATTGTTCAGATTGAGTACATGTTCTTCGTCATGACTCTCAGATCCCAAAGGAGTAGCTTCAAACTAAAAGGGGTAGAGAAAGGTGACGATACCCTCTATCCTGCTGCTTTTCTGTACAATTAAAATGCCTCGAGACATCAGCAGTGTGGAGGACTTCACATAGAGAACAGCAGGTGTGGATGTTTGGACACATCGTATGTTGTCGACTGCCTTGGGAAGCAAACTCCTTATGTCCCATAGAAAATGAGTATAAGTACAAACTGGGCTCTGCAGCCACATCAAACAATAACGCTTCAAGTACAAGCAAGAAATTATAAAATCAAATTATCAGAGTAGTACAGAAATAGGAAGCCAGCCAGTTTTAGTAAGTTGTGTAGGTGTTGTCTAAATGTAAGTGCATTTGTTATTACTGATTACTTCAGAATTCATGAATCTTGTTATAATTATTATTATTTTTTATTTTTTTATTTTTTTTATGGGATGGTGGTTGTTTTGTTTTTTTTTGGTTTGTTTACTTGGCCTCAGTTTACTAACATCTATAGGTTGAGACAGTGTGTACATAATATACATTTCTCTTGCGCTGTCCAATATTGCTGTCATGATGTTGCCAAAATAATGGTCGAAACACAAGGATGGGGGAAGACATGAGTTGTAATTAACTACCACGATTCCACAAATGCTATTATTCAACTTCTGGCTTTCACAATATCTTAACTGGAATGATGATGTGTGAAACAAAGCAAAGCAAAGTTTATTTATAGAGCACCTATCAGAGAGTATCACAATGTGCATCACAGGTTAAAATAAATAAATAAAGCAGACAAGGATATAAAATGAAAATACATAAAAAACACACACACATTCACAAAGCGGCCAATATAACTGTCTCAAAACAATACATTTTACATTTTATGGCACCTTTCTGAACACTCAATTACACCTTACAAAACATGACAATAAAATCAAACAATAGATAAAATGCAATCAATTGGCAAATGCAAATTAAAAAAAGCAGTAAAATAAACAAACAGAGAAGTAAAATGGTAAAAGTGAAACCGAAGTCATTCCAGTCCCATACATAAACACACATAAACTGATTAAAGGGAGTGGGCTTGTCTGAAAAGGTGTGTTTTGAGGTGGGATTTGAAGATGGTGAGAGAGGTGGAGCGTTGTATGTCCTGAGGCAGGCAGTTCCACAGGTGGGGGCCGAGGGGCTAAAGGCTCTCCACCCCACGGTGGTTAAGCAAGCACGTTGGAGGGTGAGTTGGGTGGAGGAGGAGGACTTGAGAATTCGGGTAGGTATATGGAAATAAGGAGCTCAATAAGGTACTGAGGGAGCGAGGTTGTTGTTGGCCTTGAAGGTGAGGAGCTGAATCTTGTAAACAACGCGGTATTTGATTGGAAGGCAGTGGAGTTGCTGCAGGACAGGTGTAATGTGACTGATAGAGGGCCTTCTGGTGATGATGCGGGCGGCATAATTTTGTAGATAGTATTTTCAGGTAAACCAAAGAGAAGGTAGTTACAGTAAAAATATGGAGTTCATTGAGAAAAACAACCTTCAGTTTTGTATGACATTGTGTTGTTTGTGCATGTGGGGATATCATGTTGTTAAGCCTGTCAGTCTATGTCAGTATGTTGATGTGTGTGCATGATAATGAAGTCTCTCTCTTGGGTAATAATCGCAGCATTCAGGTCATTTTTCCAGAAAGCTTCCAAGTGCAGAATCAGAGCGTTGCCCTTTCCTTTCCTCCCTCCATGTCTCTTATCTCCTCCTCCATTCTTTCATCTCTCTCTCTCTCTACTCATCCCTGATCAGATTCCTTCACGGCTCTCTCTCTGTACCATCTACGGCGCTCCCTCTCATTTCTGCACAGCTTCCATCAAGGATCACTTTTAATGATGGAGTTTGAACGCGGTGGGACAAAGGCTTAGAGGAGGGTGAAGCTATCCCAGAGATCTGAGGATTTTTATGCGTGTATGTGTCGGTGTCTCTGTGGACTCAATTTGTGACTGCGATCACCTCTTATCACCAGAAAAGATTGTGAATTAACAAACAGCCACAGGAGCTTGTGTTTGTGTTTTGACTTTTTATGGACATTTTTACTCTTTTACTTACTTCACTCTTGCAGCCTTTCTTCGTCCCATCACTTTTTACTGTCCAAACTGGACGCTGATAATTGTGAATGGTCGCAAATAATAATTTTAAAAACAAGATTATGAAATAATGAACGGTACATATACAATTGATCATGTAAAAGTTGATATTATAATAGCATGCCTAATTATAGAAAGAACCATTGCGCTCTTTCATAGGTGACTGATGGAGACATTTTAGTGCGTGTTTGTGTATTTTTTTGAGGCCACAGATTGTGTCTGTTTAATTGAAAATGTTTTACAAAGTAGAAACTCCTTTAGCTTCATTCCTTCGCACATTCCTCCTCGTTCCAATCCACACTGGTTTATGTTGTATTTTGATTAAAAATACCTTCAGTCCTCAAAGTCCAAATTCACTGCAGCTCACAACACATGTTGTTGGCTGTAACTCAAGAATTCATGTTCAAGTTATTATGACTAAATGTAGCACATAATGTGTATATATTTATCGAAATGGTCAAACATCATCTTCACTGTGACGTCATAATGTTCTGCAAAAACACTATTTAACATTATTTAACTTTGACACTGAGGCTGCATGTTGGCGGTCGTGGAAGTATTTTCTGCAACTTGACTGACAACAATGAAAGACTGAACATAGTTTTTCAAAAATGAGTGAACACATCCTTCATAATGTTGACATTGAATGGCTTTCAGCTGTCCTTTAGTAAGTTTCATTTTCGTTTAACACCGATTTAGAGAAACAGGAAAAGGAGAGACTGGACTTTCTTGTCGATCAAAATGACTGCTAAAAATGGACACCTGGAACAACACAATAACAAAACCTGATATCTTTATTGTAGCTGTGTGAAAAAGTATTTAACATCTAATAAATATCTCACTTTGTGAACGATATGTCTCATTATCAACAGAAAAAACTAATTCTCCATCGACAAACTGGCACCAAAACCGTTAATGCCCACTATATGCTTACGTTTGATTTTTTCCATGAAGTCAAACAGACGACCTGAGCCAAGCTTTTGTCTCTTCTCCCATAGTTTGTCTAACAGAAGACAAGCGTTGCCAGACTCTCTCCACGTCTGCCGCCCTACAGGAATACTGTTGGCATTCACCTTCGTCACACATCCCCTTCTATCTTTAAAAGTACGCAGTAACAGTCACCTTTTCTATCACCCCCTCTTTCCCTCTCCCACCCTGCCAACCTCATTGCTTCCTGTCCCTCTCCTCTCTCTGCCTCGCTCTCTCTCTCTCTCTCCATCTAAAGGTGAATGTTAGCGGTCACTGTCGGCAGATTTGCCCAGAAAATTGAATCAGCCAGCAGGTTGGGGGCTGGGGAGGCACAAGTGCCAAGCTCTACACGGATTTAATTTAATTCTATTGGTGTGTGTGTGTGTGTGTGTATCTGTGTGTGCGTTCAGATTTGTTTATACATATGTAAGTACGTGCCTATAGACGTGTGAAGGATTTTGTAGCCTACATGTCTGCACATCACGGTGTCTCTGCAGGAAATTGCTTTAGGTAATATCAAAGTTTAACCATGAGACAGCTGCTATTCTGTTATTGCTACATCTTGTTTTCTATTATTATGGTGTATTTTTATTTCAGATACAACATACATCATCCACATAGCTTGACACTCTTCTGGATTCATGAATCAGGCAGGAAAAAAATGTAAATAACTTGTATGTTATCCAAAAGGATTTTTGTTCTGCTGTCTGCATGGCAAACGTCCGTGCAATAAACCCCTTCCCCCAGAAAGTGAATGACTAATCCCAGTGTTGCAACCATAACAAGGCAAGGCAGGTCTGTCCAGTTTACAAGTTTTGGATTTCTGCACAAAGCATCATTTTAAGGAACTCACTTATGTGGTAACTCAAAATATTTACTATTAACTGACAATGACAGACATCAGTGGTCGTGTATTGTCCTGTACTTTCCATCCTTGGTGATGTTAAACCTTCCGGACTATAATTTGGAAGCACCGGAGGAAACTTTTGAGGAGTTGTCGCATTTATTTGCTGAGAAGGAACTTAAACAGCATTGACAAATATAACGCTATAATTATACTCTGTCTCAAACTTTTCAAACTTAAAGTAGACCTTGTTTGTTTGCATACTTACTACTATGTCTGAACACTTTGGTGGAAAAGACTATGAAGGTTGTTTCAATCATGCACACATCTGCACATGCAATGTTGCGTGTCGAGGACCATCACTGATGTCAAGATGGAAGAAGTCGTTGAAAATATGTGTCTACAGTTCAGCGTCACACCCACAAAAGTGACAGAAATGAGATGTTGAGGCAGGTGGTCAAGCTATCTTGCAGGGACAGTAGCCTACAGCGCACAGTAGATTACATGACGAACACACACAGCCCAGATCAGATGTGTTGCCAGAGATTGTTTCCACTTCAGTGTTGCTCTGATTGCCTTTTTTTAACTTCAGCTGGTGAAGCACGACTGGTCTTACTTGCACAGATAGCACAACTCTTCTCTATTGTTAGTATCCAAACCATTCAAAGGAAGCCTTAGTGAAAATAGCATTTGAATTACATTTTGGTGAATAATGCTGCTAGTTAGGATTAGGGTTTAGTTGAAACATTTTTCAACTAAATCAAATGGTTTAGTATTACCTTTGACTCGTGCTAACAAGCTACAACCAAGTTGTAAGCCACTGTGATGTCGCCCATTGGTTTGTGAACTGCCATTTGTGATTTTGCGCTCACCATTTTAGTAAAATATAAATGGGATCATAATTTTAAAAAGAAAAAACCCTCAATTTATTCTGGAGAAGATTTGAAATGAGCAATTGAGACCATAAACTCATTCAGAAAAATGTTTACTGAGGTAATAAGTTAAAATTCAGACTATTTTTCAATAAGCTTCAATACAGCCTGGTTTGTTTTTGTAACAGGTCAGCTCCTTGATGGTCACTGAGAGAATGCAGGTTTGGGTTTGACTTAATATTTCTATATATATATATATATATATATGAGTCGTTATAGTGATTACAACTCAGCAACCAGTGTTACCAGTAGCAAATCCGCACATATGGATGAATCCATATTGTTGGTAACAATCTAACAAACACCCACATTCTTAAAAATGTGGGTGTTTGTTGTTTTGATTATTACGTACATTATATTTAGTAAAATCAAACAGCAGGAAAACAAAAGAGAAGGATCAACAGAGGCCAAAGTGAAATTTTCTCTTCTGTCATAAAGACAGACAACAATATACGAGGCCAGACCGGCAAAAGCCGACAGAGAGGCAAGAGACAGCAGTGCAGAGAGACAACTTCTATCCAGACAACAATGTCACAAGAGACGGGGAGACATTAAAAAAGAAAGAGAGATAAAGAGAGGTGGCTCGGACTGCCAGGTAGACTGAAGCAAACACCAGGTGCCATGTCGCCAAAGGGTCGGCTTCAGCCACACTGACACTAAATTAGACCCACCACTGTCTAGTTCAAAGCAGCAAAAGACTGAACCATGTGAACCTTGATCTGTTTGCGTCTTTCTTTCCATGTCTTTTTCTGTCTTCTCTCTGATTTCTCTTTACCCTTTGTCCTTTATTTGCTCCCTTCATTCAACTCCTCCTCTTCTCCTGCCTTCATTTTATCCTCTCTATCCCGTCTCTGCAGCATCCTTCCGTCTACTCCTACCACCCTCCCTGCCATTGATTGTGGTGCCCTCTTCACCCCGACTCTCTCATTCATAATTGAACAGCATTAACTGCTGCTGAGGCCAAGCAGTCGCTTAATTAGCTGACCAGCCTGCAGAGACTCTGCCTTTTCTTTACCACCCATGTTACACTCCGACTCAGACTGTCAAAATCCACAGAATTTGACCATGGTTCGCTTGAATATGAGCATTTTTTAATAGTCAATAAATAGAAATGTGTTTATTTTGGGTAGTTGGTGTGGAATCTGGCGAGTAATGCATGTTTTGTGCGTTTGTGTTTGTGATTCATAGATTCGACATTTTATGGTTAACTATGCATATGGGCTTTGCATGCAGCCTATACTGTATATTATTTCTTCCAAGTGTTTTTTAACTGGTTTCTATGTGAAGCTGACAAAAACTTGCAAATCCTCTTCTCTCTGTTCACCACCTTATCTATTTTCAATGTTTGATAATTACTGTTAAAGAACAGCTGGGGGTGTTATTAGTTCAACATGATTTTAGGTAAAAAAAAAAACAAAGAACAAAGGACAAAGAGACAAAGAGAGCAATTTGACATGAAGGTTCGGTATTCAGTGAAAAAACAATTTAGCAGGTTTGATTTGTTGTTGACATTTCATTTTAATTGATACATCATTTTAATGAACTGTTGTTTTCAGACACCAAAGATGTGATAAATCAAACACGCCCTAAAAGATTTCCCAAACTTGGCGGGTTGTTCTTAGTCTGATTGTGTTACTACCTACGTTGGATGTTTACTCTGAGAATTTGAGAGTGTTAAAAAAACGTCACGCAAGTTCCTCAGCCGTCGGAAGCTGGCAGCTCCGTGTGGATCACAGCGCTCCATCGGAAACAGCAGCAAAGGACTCAAACATAGTCACACAGACCCCAACAGCCAAACACTGGATTTTCGAGTCAGTTTTCGAATGTTCACTGGATGGTTGTGTTCTGCATAGTTTGTTGTCTGTGGTTTTCCATGTTTGGAGAATACATTGTTCCAGCCCGGTCTTCCAGCTTTTTAGTCTCAATGTAATACATTCATCATGCTCTCTGCACCAGCTCGCGGCTTTGGTGTACATAATTACCCAACACGCTGTAATTCATACCCGTCATCTGGGTTCTCCGGTTTCCCACAAACCACACTCTATTGCATCATCTCCCTCACCTTGTTGTACTAATGCACGCAATGGATTCTTCACATATGTGACCACACCATCAGATCATAGTTGGGGGGTAATTACCCACCATAGCCAGGGAAGCAGAAAGGGTAAAGAGTGAAATTTCACAAGGGTACAGAGGTGTCAAGAGTCCAGATCAAATGTCTCTCTATTTTCATTTCTTGTCACCTCATTAATTCTGACTTACATGAAAATAAATCATAATGTTGCTGAGTTTCTTTACATCACAGGGCTGCAGGCAGCGTCTGGACTTTGTGTAGACTTCGCTCACGTCAGTCATAAATTGTGATATGTCTGAAGTGATGTGTGGGCTCTGGACAGCTACCTTGTAAAACAAGAGTTTTACAAGGTAAAACCCCATATTTCCATGGATACGGTTGCACGTTCGTGACCCAGTGACCGTCACTTTACATAATGAGCAGCAGTCAAGCTATTTGCAAGATCTGCCACTTCAGGGTGGAACAGCAACAGATAATGGATTATATTTACTTCAGTAGTTGAAGTTTGTTTGTTTTGTTTTTTTTGTTGTTGTTTTCAGTATCTGCCACTTATGCAGGTTGGTACCATCAAATTGTTTCCAATTGCTGTGTAAATACCTTGAAGAAATCCATGTTTTTCTGTGAGCTCCCTAAGTGAATGTTCCACTTTTTCTCTATGCAGATACTGCTGGAGTTGTTCGGGCTGAGATAAACTTGAAACTAGCCACCATGTACAAAGTGTCAGATTCAAGGGCAAAAATGTTTATAGCCGAACTGAACATCCTTGTTTATCTCCTAAAAAAAGCAGACAGTGTCAAAGCTAGTTGTGTAAACAGAAAAAGGAGAGGAGAGAGACGAGTACTCCTTATTTTCTCACCTTTGGCCAATCACACACTTGTAAAAATGTTGAATCTAGAATCAGTGGATGAAACAACATATTTTGATTCCTCGATGGCAGACTCTTCAAGACAAAACTTTTCAACAAAAAATAACAATATTAACGTAAATTCCTTGTGTGAGATGTATGGCTTCACTGAAAAGTGAAATCTTCCTGGCCACACCCTAAAAATAGTTCATTCATTCATCTTCTACTGTTTTTCCATTTCCAGGTTGGAGGGTGCTGGAGCCAATCCCAGCTCACACCGGGCAAGGGCGGGGTCACCCTGCACAGGTCTCCAGTCCATCACAGGGCCAACACATAGAGACAGACAGAGACAAACAACTACTGACACTCACACTCAGACCTACAGACAATTTAGAGTCACCAGTTAACCCAAACATGATGTCTTTGGATGGTTGGAGGAAACCCACGCAGGCACAGGAAAGGCCCCAGGCCCCGGAACTGAACCTGCAACCTTCTTATTGTGGGTAACAGCGCTAACCACTATGCTGCCATGCTGCCCTAAAATCAGTTCAGTGTCTGTTAAATCCACGTTTCAATGGTAGACTACATCCACACCACTTCAGTTTCATTAGAAAATGCTTCTTTTCTGTCACACTTTTCCATTCTGTCCAAATCTGAGCCCCAACAATGGAGCATTTTTAAAATACTGTCGGCTGTTTTTAGTTTGAAAACTCTGGGGTTTTGTTAAGAGCTTTGGAAGCTACGACACCATCAAAGATGATCAATTCTGAAGACATCAATGCATTTTTGTGACACCACCAACGATCGCCAATGCAGGAGATTTTTCTATTATTCTCTCCAGGACTGTGTGAATCTTTGGGTGAGACCGGATAAACACATCAGCTCCCGTTGACCCTCTCCACACTCTCACACACTCCATTACAATGATGGCTTTGTCAGCTCCCTAAAATAAAAAGGTTCCAACTCAATTGTCTCAGTAAAACCTAAAAGTAAACCAGACTTAATTCAGTTGAAATTCTTATTCACGCCAACTTCAGCGGTTCTGTCACTGAATGGAAAACACACTGTGCGCCCAGATTGACCTACTGATTCACCAGTATTTGTTTTTTCACTTCCATCCACACACCCCTGACCCGACCTGCTGCAGAGAAAAATAAGACAAATGGCAGAGCTAAATGAAGACCAAAGGCATTACTGACAGCACCATATCATACAAACACTGATGTGGTGTGGCACTGTGAGCACTGGTGACGTTTTGGGTGTAAGAGGACTCTGCATTTGTGTCTTTCTAACGCTTTTACCCTGTCAGGACAAAGTGCTCCAGCAGCCATGAGAGAGTCAGTACAGTTGCTCCACAATCCAGCAGTTCAACGGCTCCACTGATAAATGATTAATATTTAAATTTTAGGCATTTAGCTAAACCCAGAGGGGGGGTTAATAAAATACTACAAAATGTTTCTTGATCTTGAATTTCACAATCATTAACCTGTGAGAAGTTTGAGGTTCGGAGTCTTAGCAGGGCTTTACTATTCAAAATCATAGAAATTATTTATCAGAATCAATTTTCAGTCGGATTTTTCCCTTTGATTTCACTCTGCCACTCTGAACGCTCTCTGCCTCTTTCATTCTCGCACTGTCTATATTCAGTTTGTTATATTTGGCAGCCTCAACACAGATGGCAGTCAGGGAAATAAAAACAATTCACATCAAGAACGGCGAGTTTAAATAAAAGCAGACGTAAATTTGAGCCGATGGTCCACTCGCTGCACCGGATCATTTGCTGCTCTCATCTTCTCCCTGAGAAAGCTGCACACATCCATCCATGCCAATATGTGCGGAGGTGGTCTGCTTGTTTGTGTTCTCTCTTTTTTTTTTTTTTTTCAGACTTCAGACTTTTTGAGCTCATCATCTGTGACAGCCATCGCCCTGCTGTCTGACAGATCTCCTCCTGGGGTCATTTATGCAGTCAAGATGTTGGGAGAGAGTGGCGACCTCCGAGGCTGGAAAATGAAACCAACGCAGCTGCTCCAAGGGTGAGTGATTCCTCACTGACTCCTATGATAAAATCCACAGTCTCTGTGTTTACATCCCCAATACAAAGAACTGTATTGAATTTCAGACTAATTGAGGGAATGCTGATTTGAGTTTGACTTAGTCAGGCTTTGCAAAGCTGGGGATTACAGAACAGTTCATCTTGAGCCTCAAAAAGTTCGGTGATGTCACAGAGACAACTTCCATCTTTAAAGTTGTGAGGCACTGAAATCATGTTCCAGAAACTTCTTACGGTTGAACTAAAATAACGAGGAAATGTTATGGCAGACTAACTCTGGAAGGGTGATTATAGATGGATTTGAAATTACTAGCTTAGCAACAACAATGCTACGAACAACTCACACTGGTGCTCTTGTCCATTCACAAAGAACACTGAATGTTGTCAGCACATTCGACTGCCTGAATATAAGAGTTACCACAGTTCAAGGAAAAAGTTTCTCTCCCCACCAGTGGCCCCTCGGTGTGTCAGTATTCATTTTACACTGTTGGACAGACTTGTTGCTATCAGGTTGGACATTTAAGGATCAATGTGTCAGCCTGAGCGAACATCACCAATATCTGCAGAACAGAGTTTTGCAAGTTACTGCCCAATACTTTTTTATAGCAGAATAAAGTTTGCAGCCTCCATTATTAGTTTAGCCACATCACCTGGATTCACCGCAGATAGACTCAGACTCCATGTACATATTTGTGTGTATGTGTGTATATGTGTGTGTGATTATAAAGGGAGCTGGCATGTGTGTTTGGATGTGTTTGAATGGGTGTAAGTAGGTGATCTGTGGTGTGTGTCCTCTAAACACGAGTGAAAAGGCTTTGTCCTTCATGAGGAGCAGACAGGGACAAAATTGAATCGTTCCCTTTGGTTCCTGGTGAATGTTTGAATAGAGTAATGTGCCTGGCTCTTTCTCTCTTTCTCCTCAACAGAACACCAAACAAAGAACTGCTTTCAGCCTTTAATTGAAATGCTGGGTTGCATAAAAGGTGACACTTACTTACACACACACACACACAAATGTACACTAACATAGAAAAAGCACCCAGTAGACATCCAGTACAATCTCTCTCTCTCTCTCACACACACACATACACATACAAAGTCGGCATACATACATAAATCTGAAAAACAAATCCTTCTACAGCTGTCTTTATGAGGAGCCTTTGCTCACTACGTTCACCTCTACGAGCTTCCTCTGCCCCTCTTTGACCTGTTCAACTTCATTTTGAATTCTCATATATTTCTAATAAATTCATGTCAAATCTGCCCCATGATCCAGCTCATTCTCCATCTCCTTCTCTCTTGCATTTATTTTATTTCATTTTTTTTCCCTTTCCTTTTTTCTTCATCTTCAACACGCTGATCGGTCCCTTCTTCTCTCCTCATTATCGTCTTCTGCCATAGCGGGCACTGAGCAGACGCCAGATAAAAACAGAGTGAGGACACACTAAGTGACCCTTCTCTCCTCTTCATCCATCTCTCCTCCTCCTCCTGTTCCCTCTTTCCTCTTTCCATTTATTTTATTTTATTTTTTTTTTTAGGATTTTAAAGTGGTCAGTAACTGGGCCCCTTTGGTTGCCATGTGGCATTCTACTGATGCTAATAAGCCGTTTTTAAGAGAAATGAAACTTTTTTTCTCTGTGCAATATGACAAGTGTCTGGTGAGGAAAAATAACCAGGGAAAATTCAAAATGCCAGGGTGTAGCTTTAAGACGACAAGGCTAAATTGGCTATTATTTTTGCTTCCTGTCTGTGCTGTCCGCTCCTGTCTGTCCCTCTCTACCGCTCCACCTGCCTCTGGTCATTGTCTTTATTAATGAATGCAGGAAGCCACATATAAATATATATAAGTGTGCTTGTCTCTGTTTGTGTTGACTTAAACTTTGTATCTTCATTGTTGAGTCTATTGGTAGTCTTATTGTGGTGCCGATAAAACTCGTTGCAGCTTTAAAATGTCTGAATGTTGCCACCTGTATGATCTGTTCATCAAACAGTAGCCACCTCATCATGTCGCACCTTCCACTAGTTACCTTCCTACAAAAAAACTTAAAATATTGAAAGAAAATAGAGAAAGCATCTAACCACTGAATCTTAGCACTGATTGGCTCGAGTGCTCTGATGAAGTTATGAGTGGAAAAGGTCAAGTTCACCAGAAGAAGAATATTATTGGGTTGGGTTGGGTTTTTTTGGGGGTTTTTTTTCGGTCATATATTTTACAGCTGTCACTTTTTTTTCGTGCTTTATTCTCTTTTTATCTCTCTCCCTAATGCCATATTCGACTCTGTCTGTGTTCATCTTTGGAATAAAGATTCAAAATTGAACAGTGAAATGTGGCTCTCTGCCCTCCCATACTACATACACAGAAAAATGCATGAAGATACTGAATAAGATGAGAATATAAAAAGTGAAACAGAATAAGGTTGGCAGAGGAAGGAAAATATTTATCTGCTGTGACTATGTTGGCTTTAGTGATGAGTTGGAGCAAAAATCAACACAAGGGAAGATCCCCCCCCCAAAGATTTCCACAAAATACTGTCAGGGATGCAAAATGTTGCTTCAGCACATTGTTCTCAATGTTTTCATTATCTGAACTGTTAGGACACACAACTCAGCGTGTTTCCCTTCCGTTTTCATGTCCACTTTCAATTTTAACGTTAAGCATGTGAGCATGTCGGTAATTAAAAAGAAAGAAGGTGTAATTTCACAAAAAGGTTTATTCTTTATGGCGGTTGGTGTGTAAAAGCTAAATCCACTACACTTAAGTGGATGTAACTGACATAGACGCCACTTGATTTTGCAAAAACAACAGATCTCGTGTGTAGAGCGAACCGAAGACTGTAAAATTACTTTCTTTCAATTCTTTTTACTGCTGTAAGCTTAGACACTCCCACCCCTTTAATGGTGTTATGATGTTGGCCCCTCTTCTCTGTAATAATCTTTATTCAGAATTTTCCTTCATTGTGTCATCGATCTTTGTGTGCATTTACAGTGAAATCCAAAGTTCTGAGACCTCTTCCCATCTTGATCTCTGCACTTTTAATCCCCTGACAATTTAATATTTAGCCTCAGCTGTGTCCCATCAGTTTCAGAGTCATGAAATAAAGCGCAAACAAAGGGATAACGGGAGGAGAAGAGGGGGGAGAAGAGGAGAGGAGAGGAGAGGAGGGGAGTGGGAAGGAGAGGGGAGGAGGGGAGAGCAATCAACCCTCATAAACAAAACAAAGCTGTCACTGCCCTGCCACCAGTCAACCTGTCTCTCATCTGATTTTGTCGGACTGTTTTACACTCAGATTGCTGGTTATTGCTCTCCAGCTCTGTCTTCATGTATTGTAATTGGAGTTTTAGGTGAATTTCCTAGGAGGAAAGGAGGCACAGCCTTGTTCCAACACCACAAATCATTCTTAATTATTATCCAGCGGATCCACAACAAAGAGAAAATATTGTAATGAGGAGCTTCTCTACTTTCCTCTGCACATTGCAACTGTGGTGAACACTCATTTTTCAGACCCACATTTGCATAAATTCTTCTCTTTTTTAAGTTGGTGCTGCCAAAAGTGATAAAGTGCATGCAGCGCCAGAAAGGAGCATCGGGGGAGGAAGGAGTGGAGGGAGGGATGAGGGGCAACAGTGTTATAGGTAGCAGAAAGGGGAAAAGACAATACATTTACAACAGCAAATGCAGAGGATCTGCATAGACCGTCTGCAAAGAGACAAAAATAGGTGAGCAAGAAAAGTGGCTGCATTATGAGAGGAAGTGGTTCCACCCGAGCAGTAAGACAAATGGAGAAAGAGGAAAAACCCAAAATAAAGTCACATATAAAGAATATGAGATCTGATTTTACCAATATAATGAAGAGAGAGGTGAGTCAAAAGCAAAAGGCAGAGATAATGTGAGTGGGACAGATAACAAACAGAGAAAGTTGCAGGCAGGAGGCTATAATGGACTTTTGAGTGGAGAGAACCAGAGATAGATTTACAAGGAATGAGAGATGAGTGCAGGGAAATACTGAGATGGTCTGATAGAGTGCTAAGTGGAAGGGGTAAATTGTGGCTGCATCTCTGTTCTGTTTTTACAAAGGCCGTCATAAAAACAGTGTTTAGATTTAAGAGGCAGCTGCAGAGGCTTGTCTGCACACGCACACTTGTGTTTGTACAGCTATCCTTGTGAGGACCGCTTATTGGCATAAATCCCTCAGTCCCTAAACTGAACTTTAACTATAACAGTTGAATGCCTCATGGCGACCTTTACCCTGAACTTAAGTCTAACCCTCAAAGGGCTTTTTAAGGTTCTGGGCTCCCGGTTTTCAGGCCCAACAAATGTAGAAAAACAAACTCACCTTCACACACATCCTGAAACACTCACAAGGTTGCAGAGTAATTGGAATAATTGACAAGAACTAGTTTGTGTGTGTTGTGTAGCCATAGTAAGGTCTGCAGAACAATAAACTGCAGAAGGTAACAGCTGTGCTTTTTAAGTCTTAAATCTCACTGTCTTGTTGACTGGAAGAAAAGTCATTCAGGTGATGCACTGATGAGGAAAGAGCTCACTAGAATAAAGTCTAATAAGATTTGCGGAGAGTGTTGATGTGCCGAAGCTGCTGGACACTAGTGGAGGCAGCAGGTTTGTTTCAAGCTCTATTGAAGTTAGTGAAATTACATATATATATATAGAGAGAGAGAGAATTGTAAGCCACAGTTTTCTTATTCAAAACAAAAATATCTGGTATCTTACACAGGCAGAATGGTAATGTCAGCTTATAACTATTAATTCATATTTAATGTGTTGTTCTTTTTTTGACAGTGTTCTGGACCAGCTACTTTTTTTAACTATTATTTAAACCCTGTGTTTTAATTTCTTGGAGAGGTACAGTAGTAGTATCTAAACTTTTTATTCATTGGGATTAATTCATTTTTCTAAGGCACACAGAACTAAATTCGATGAGATACACAAAGCGGTTAATTAAATATAAATAATTTCACTTAAGTTGTTCATTTATAGTAAACTATGCTTAGCCGTTTAGACATTTTTATTCTGGACTTACAAGTTGACGAAATTAAGTCAGTATAATTACGTTTTAGGAAAATGAGACATTAAAAAAAACACTTCTGCGCTTAATGTAGAAAACTAGCTGCCATCTGGGTGGACCGAAAGACAGTAACATGACACAAATGTGTTTCATTTATTAAATGCTTTGTAGGGTAAACAATAAAAACACAAAAATACACGCAGTGAAGCCAGATTTAATACCTGAGAAGATGTGAAAAGTGTTGGGATAAAAAAAAAAAAAAGATGTTATACTTATTTCTTGTTTCGTTACACTGGTTCACATGTCACATCAATGCTGAACAAAAATGAAACTGCACAACAGAAACATAAAATGATCCATTTCTGAAAATAATCAGTTTCTGTAGATATTATTATATTTATTATTATTTATGGACACCAACACCAACAGCAGGTTAAATAATAACTCACACAGATTGACAAACAAACACGCACACACAGAAAAAGCACACATGAAGATTCATATGAGACAACAGCAACTCACTTTTAGTTTTTCTCCCAGATAGAAAAAAAAAAAAAAAAAAAAGACCACACACACACCCATCCCATCCATTCTCATAAAGTTTCACATGTAGTGCACACACAGACACACACAGAGACGGAGAGCTTGGCCTTGTCTGGTGTAGCCATGGCTGGCTGTGGTCTAACAGAGATATATGAGAGAAGCACGCTGTGTGGAGAACAACATTTATCTACAACCCCTTTCCCATTAGTATGCAAGGACACCTACCACCAGCAACACTTGCCTTTGCTTCCTTTATCTCTTTTCACTGTCAGCTCACTTCAGCACATATTACTGTCAAGAAAACAGCTAATTTTGGGTAACGCTGACATTTCTAGATACTTTCATATCTCTGTGTTGAGACTCGGACAATGGTTGTGTTGTATATGTGTTGCAGTAGCTCCCATACAGCTGGTATATCTCATATCAGGGGTTAGTCTATTAGTAGTTATTACTTTAGGGTAAAGAGTTTCACGGACAACAGCTGTCAGGCAATCACTCACTTAGCATTGCAGACGATAAAGTGAGTTACTGGTGGAGGTGAAGAAGTGTTAGGTTGCTTCCTGACTGATTTCCACCACCGTGTTTTTTGCATAAATTAACCAGTCTATTGGTTGAGAGGCACTAGTAGCTGCAGCATGTTCTTATCAGTGTCGAAGTATTAAATCTTTAAAGATGAGCACAGCACCTACTAGAAGGTAATGTTTTATTACCCTCTCTGGCTGAAGTGTGATGTATGAGGCTCTTCTTTTGCATGTGTAACCACATCGTCCTTAAGCACTGTACTTACACGTCAAGTCAATTACGAATGTTTTACAATACCATAATAACACTGACGTTTTATCCGTGTTTCTGAATTGAGTTGTTCGTACTTTTACTGATGTCCCTTCCAAACAAATTCGGCACAATTTATGAAGTTGCTGATGAGAGTTTAAATATTTGATTTGGCTTTCATGATAATCCCTCCAAAAGGTCCGCTCGGTAAATGTTTTTTCACACGGTCTTCCTCGGTGGAACGGCTCATCCCAGTTGTCGTGCAGTTGTAGTCCTGTGAAACGTCTGAAGGCACCAGAGCAGCTTAGTGCAGGATTTTCCAGCGATTGTTTGATTAAATGTGCTTTTATTCTCAACTGTCAATGTGCGTTTTATGCAAAATGATAGCACAGAATATAGAATCAGTTCAGGAGAATACTATCATGAGCTGCAGACAGAAGATATTCCATATGGACGCGGCGTCTTTGTGCACCCTATGTGTGAGTCACATTTTCTGGATTCCTTCTAATGACATAGAGAACAAAGCAGTGTCTGGTTGCATTTCTTGCTCCAGTAGGCTGGAGAGACTTGTGAGATTCTCTCAAAGCCCACGATCTACACAGCATGATGTTGGCCTTGCTTTCATACTGTTGTACAACAATTGTGTGTGTGTTTCTGTGAGTTTCTGTGTGTATGTGTGAAGGCATACATTTGAGGGTTAACAAAACACTTCAACTCCCTCATCCAAGTTCCCCACTGTTCTGCTGTCACTCACACACACACGCACACACAGCAGTGGGCTGTCAGTGTGTGAGTGACCCAGACATTTGGCATCTTTCACGTCAGGGTGTCTTTCTTACCTCTCATTCTCCTCATCAAACAGAGAGAAGAGAAGGATGGAGGAGGAGAGGAAGAGGGCTGTAGAAGGTCAGTGGAGGAGAGAGAGATGGGTAAGGAGTAATGATGAGCCAAAAAATAAATAAATAAAATAAAATAATAAAGACAGAGGACGAGCAGTGGGAGTGCTGGGAGAAGGTGGAAGGTGGAAGAAGGATGGGAGGAAAAATAAGGTATTCTACTGAAGAAAGATTTTGATAAAAGAAATATCTTAGAGGTTTATGATGAATTGGTTTGATGAAAAAATCTTGTTTCAAAGACAGACCATCATTGATGGTTTAGGAAAGCAACATTAAGAAGAAAAAAGAAATGTGCACATTACCTGAAGAAAGATTTCAGAGCACTATTCAGTGAGCCAACCTTTTTTTGTTACTGCTCACTGATAAAGAAAAAAATTGTCCATTTATAAAGGTGTATAGCTTGTAAACATGGACATGCGGCAATTATTATGAAAAATAAGAACAACTTCTGTTTGGGCAAGATGGAAAAGAGTCCTCTAAGTGGTTGGCCTTTTAGGCCACATTCACATCATAGTCTGAAGTGACGGGAAAGATTCTCATGCAAACAACTCGCTTCTGTCTGACCAATTCACGTCTTCCTTCATGTGACATCTTAATATAAGTATGTGAAAAGGGCTGAAATTGAAAATGCGCCATATCCATTAACTGTGGATTTAATTGATACTGAATGGCGGTGTGTGGTTGATGTGCAGCAGCCATACATGATTTATTTTCTGGCATCTCTGCATCAGTGAGTGCCAAGATGAATAGATCAGAGCAAACTTTCCCAGCTGTAATTACAACTTGGATGTTGGAATGAACCTATATATACATGTGGGAAAGGAATAACTGAGGCAATTCTAAGATTATATGAATCCAGCATTGAATTATGAAAACAACCTAATCAGAAGATTTAAAATAATCCCAACTAAAATGTATCAGTTAGTAGAAAATTTAAAAAAAAATTAAATATTAATAATATTTACTAATGACCTGAGAATTACTATATTATATGTACAAACAGAAAGTAGAAAACCTATTGGCACTGACTTCAAATGTTTCTAATCTCATTTTAGCTCAACCCCCCCAAAAGAAGATAAACACCAGTTTGGGGGTTCAAGTGTTTGGTAATTGATGTAAAAAGAATTAGAAAAAAACGATGTGCTGATTGCAGCTCAGCATTAATAAGTTTTCTTTGTTGGTACCCTTCCTGACTATGTTTGCTTATCCACAGTCAGGAACAGAGATCCATCAACTTTATTTTCTTCTTTCAGGAGGAAGTGCAGCCTGGGATGTGGTTACCCCACCAACGCTAAAAAGGGCAGCAGGAGGACATTTTCAGCAAAAAAGTAAGTTCTGCAACAACAACTTTGTCCAAAACCTAAAGCGACCTACACTGGGATTTTAGGATCTTATAAATTGAGTTACTTCATTGCTAACAATATGAATGTATCATCTCCAAAGTCCTGTTTCCATGAAGATCTGACAGGTTGTTTAACAAATAATGTATAAGATTTGGAAACCTTTGAACTTGGCGTTTATTCTGCACATCAATGACTCCTGAGACTGTGAAGCATGTGTGCTGTGTAACGTCAGCAGCTAACGAAATGTAACTTTTCCACATTCAAATGTGTAAAAACAACTAAACCTGTGTCATAGTTGTTGAGTTGTGCATTTACATTACATCCCAAATGTTTCCATCAATTCTCAAATCCATGATTTTAATAATATCCCAAATCCACGAGTCAAAATTGACTTTCACACAGATTTTTGCCCCCTTTTACACCAGGGGTTGTTTTCAAATTTAGATTTGGATTTTCTTACAATCCCTCCGAGGTTGGTTGGTTCTGGAGAGGAGGACTCCTGGACAGAATTTGGACGTGGGTAAAACTAATAAATGCATCAATCATCACTTACCAGAGGAAAAGCTGTTGTCTTTGTCTGTTGTGTTGTCTGTGTGCTCTGCAGATAGTTGGGCTGCCTGCAGCTGGAGAAGGGGTATCGACAATAAGCACAGGAGAGTTCAATGATGAAATTCTGTAAGGAACGTTTTCAAACTTTTAGTTAAGTATTTCTTGAGGTGTTGACCCAGATTCTAAAGAAATGTCAAGTATGGAGTAAAAGGAAATCAGTACGTATGTAGTAAAAGTATGATGACTGATTAAAAAAAAAATCCAACTGAAAAACTAGATAAGGACACTCTGTTAAAGAAACTGAACCAAATCTAATATATATTTTCCATGTCAAACTCTGTAGTTCATTTCTGATTCTGCCTGTGGAGATTGTAAATTACACACACACACACACACACACACAGAGAGACAAGAGGAATCAGGGTTCAAGAGGAAAACAATTTCTGGCTTTGAAGAAAGATTTTCACAGCTTTCTGAAGAGGCAGGAAATTTATTTGTGCTTCTTTAGTGCGAGAGACGAAACGTGGACATTCATTAGAGCGGCTTCAAAGACACAACAGTCGCACAATCATTTTTAGACCCTGTTTACACTCAGTACGACAGAATGCGATTATTGGGCCTCGTGGCAGTAAATACACCGCTGAACAGGGAATCAATGCGGAGACATGACAGACTCACCCTGACTTCAGTCCACGCTGTAATGATCCAGATTTATGGATTGATAGATTGATTTCCTCACATTCAAACAACAATGGGAGGAAGTTAAATATGAGGTGGCATGTTGGACCTATTCCTTCTGCTGGCCAGCTACTGATTCTCTAGGTCAGGACATAGAAACGCACACACACACACACTGTTTCCTGCCAACAGTTGGCTACCGCTCACACACATTTGCACACACGTGCGCATGCGCGCACAGCTTCAGGTGACAGAGATTAATAGTCTTCCTGACTGACAGAGTAACTTCCACTTCCTTTGTGTCACTGTCAGCCCTGTGGCTGAATGTGTGTCTCACTGATTGTGTGTGTGTGAAGCCATTATTAGAGGTATAATTGCAGTGGCATTTAAAGTGTTTCCCCTCAAGGATTCTGCTGGCATCCAATAAAGTTTTCATACCGCAGGAGAGACAAAGCGGCAGTGGAGAGCGAGTGACAGAGGAGGAGAGGTAAGAAACAGAGAGACATGGTGTGTTGAGCGAAGTGAATCAGTAAACAACACAGGTGGCGTATTGTTCTCTAATATCAGTACCACAGTCCTGATATCCTTGATGCCTTTATATGAATTTCATTGCCATTTTTTTTTTTTTTTCAATAAAGCTATGAATGTATTCAAGAAAAGGGAAGCAGAGGTAAGTTTTGATTACTGTTAAATATGTTCAATAAAATGCGTACCTTGTAATATTTAGAGTATTGTGAAATAATACAATCCGAGAGGTATCTCCCAATAATTCTGCATTGGGAAAATGTCTTTATCATATATGTGATCTGGCTTCGGTTCTTGATGCAGGTCACAGTCCAGGTTCACCCTCCTCTTAAGGCCAACTGATAAAATCCCCTGAGATCAAAATATCACTTTCCAAATAAGCCTGAGTCCTTCTTCTCTCTGGTAGCTCTGGTACTCTGACTGAAGTAATGCTCCTCACTGAAGGTCCTGAAAGACTCCTGAAGCTCTGTGGGGGGAAATAGTTGGATTTTCTCTCCGCATGTTTACACTTCATTGAATGTAATGTGTCCACAAACACAGCAAACAGCCCTCTATGACACTGATTGTACTGATCGAATGTGGTAAACTTCCCTTTGGGTGGCCGTTTTATTCTGATGGGCACTGTTGGGAATCCTGTGGGCTAAGTGGGAGAATGAGAGATTTTTTATGTCTTTGCAAAAGTTGGTGAAAACGTGCTCTCCCTTTGGTCTAATTGAGAGTGAATACTTTTTGATGCAGCCGTAGATATAAAGTCAGTCGTGTCAAAGTTGAGCGATGTAGAGAAAAAAAAGTGAAAGCAGAGGAAATGAGGAAGATGATTACTGGTGGGGTGAATCTGTGAAGGCTTTTTATTAAAAACAGATGAGAAGAATGCATGAAAGCTACTTTACCTCTCATTGCCACTCTTTGTTTTTCCACGTCTCTTTACCCCCCCCTTCCCTGCCTCTCAGTTTGCCACCCACCTCTGGGATTTACATGTCATATTGAGAGTGGATAGACCGTACCTGAGACGTTTACCTAACTAAACAGCTCAAAGTACAGCTTGTCCATTTAGATGAGATGAATGAGAGCAGGAACAACACACTGCCTCCCTCTGTCTGTCTGACGATGCCTCTTCTCCTAACACAGTTTTTCCACTGTGACACCGCATAAAAAAAATCTGTAAAATGCTCACTAAGTAATAATGAAGAAACAGCAGCAACTAAAAGATTTCTTGTCATTTGTGCCAGAGCATCCAAGAATTCACTAAAAGTTAAATTTTTAAAATCAGAACAAGGTCAAAGGTTTGTGCACAACAACTAATTCTGTGTTTACTTGATCAGGAAATTTGTGTCGGACTTGGAAATGAGAGTTGCAGCTATTCATTCAGATGCTGAACATATTTGAATTGGGTTTTTGATAGTTGGGGGAAGGCAATAATGACTTTACTTACCCTACAAATGCATGTAAGCCTTCTGACTGCAAAATATTTGAGAAGGCGCAAAACAAATTTGGACGCAACAAGTCAAACCTTTGAGACTCCTCAGGCACAGATTTGGAATAGTATAATTTGATTTACGCAGAAGGGAGGGCCGAGTCGTGAGCATAACAGATGATTTGAGCCATCAGGAGGAATTGTGTAACTACATTTGAGCCAGCAAAAGTGATTCTCCTCTTGTGAAAGAAGAAGCTGCTTCCTTGTGGTCACTTTTGGCTGCCTGCGTCCCCTGAGCGCCGAGAGCCATCGTGCAATTTTATTCATTTTTATTTTTCACATGAGGATAAAACCATTTTTGTAGAAAACGCGCCTAGCATCACGTCTGACTGCATGGCAGTATTTGACCGACATCTAGTGTACATGTTGCTTGAAGAGACACTGTCAGTTTTCCTGGAGTGCTACCAAATGGTAGCAGTCCTGAAGTTATGAGCACCGACACAAGACATTTTCCCCCTTTGTCGGCAAACACTCTTAGCACTTCTTAAGCAAATTTTCTTCTGTCACTTAACAGCACTCATTTGGATTAAATTCAAAGAAGTATTTCTATACAGGCTGTTTTAATCCATCAGAAACAGTCAACCTCAGTGACAAAATGACAAGAATAAAGGCAGGTCAAATGTCATGAACATTGGCTGAATGTTGCACCCCATTTAGCTTAAAATAAACATCACCGTCATTAGTCCAGAAATACTAATAAAAACTAAAATATAGATATAGTTAAAATTACTATTTTGACCAAATAAACAAAAGAAGTAGGATATACAATTGAATTAAGATCTATTTGATTTTCTGTTTGACTTTTTTCTTTGTGAATGCTGTGAAAAACTCCATGTCTGATTATGAGAGACCAGTAAAGTGTACTCCATGTTCCTGCCAGCAGATCAAGTTTCAAAAAGATTTACTTTTCCACAACTGTGTCGCCTAATCAAATCTAATCAGCTTCTTCTCTCAGCAGTCACTGCCTCGCTCACAGAGTGCAGGAGGGCTGCAGCTGCCACTGATCACTGCCGATCATGTCAGGTTAAACAGGAAGAAAATCATGGATGTTGTCACCAAATACCCTTTAAACCCTGAATGCAACAAAACGAAAACGAAATGCCATGTGTGGTTTAATGAAACTGAATCTATCTATCTATCTGTATATCACCATTTTAATCCACTCTTAAAGTTTCCACTCTGTTTCATGCTGCTTTATTCAGACTGACTCACACTGGTAGAGTACCTTTCATACTCACAGTAGAATTGGATCCGCAGTGCAAACCTGCCTGAGCAGGGCTGACTTAATCTGCCTCATTGGATTAACACATAAAGAAAATCAAATGGGGGAGGATCCAGATGCGTAAGATAATGTTTTCTGACAGGACACAGCACTCCAGCAGCGTCCAGCAAGAGCCTGAGCAAAGATAAAAGACCTGCTCGGAGTTTTCTTTATTTTTTTTCTAGTCATTGAACAAAATATTCCACAGTCCCATTTGGGTTCACATGTGGTCTGGTTATCTTTCCTAAAATTCAATTTATTAACCTACCAAATTAAATATGATATATTGTTGTATTTTACTCACACAGAATAGCCCTTGAAGTGGCTGATTCACGAGACAAAGAAAGACCTGAAGATGGATGAGCTAGTGAGACAGATGGACTGCAGAGACTTGCCTCAGTGTGATGTTGATGTTGATGTTACCATCAAAACTTGGAAAAAGGAGAACAAGAATGTGTTGTAGCTTCAGTTTTTTTTTGTCTTCTTTTTATTGCCATACACATAGTTACACTTCCACTGTTTTCCTTGGTGAGTGGGGTCCCACCTGAATGTCTGATTGTTTCCATCATTTATTTAGAAAAGTTTATTTTTATTCAGGGGAAAAACATTGCAAGTTGCTTTATTTCTCATTTTCCCCATCTTTCACCTTCTTACATTGTTCTTTGTGGTCAGTCTATACTGCTGAGGCTGTTTCCCTCTCTCTGGTTACCAGGTGATGAATTGGTTGACACTAGACATTTAGGCCTGCGATGGAAATATCACTCCCAAATATCACGCTGACCCTCCGCATCCCTCTCATCACCCACTGGACAACGTCCTTTGTTCTTCGCACGCAGAGGACAGGACAGGGCCCGAGCAAATAAGTGGACGACAGAAGGAAAGAGGGAGAAAGGAAGATCTAAGTGAGTTGTTTTTTGTTTTGTTTTTTTAAAGAGGAAAGAGAAGTGCAGACAGGTGAAGGCAGGCATGGTGGAAGGGGATGGTGGCAACTGAATCCGACATCAGAGAGATCAGGTGTTTGATTATTGTACATCCCTCCTCCTCTTGCTCGCTCTCTAAGGAGTCCACGGCATCATTAAAAGCTCATTTGCCCTTTTCCAAAACTCCTCCCCATCTCCATCGATTAGATGTCTCATTGGTGCTCCGGTGATTTAGATGATTGTTTTTCATTGTCAACACTGACCCACCAATCAACACACGTCATGGTCAGTAAACTTCACACTAAAGCCCTGAGGTTGTGTCACCTTTATGCTCTAATTTAGCGCACATAATATGTCCATACTCAGCATATGATGCCTAGTTTTGTTTTGTATTTAGGTTTATTTGGGGGGATTTTTTTTTTTTTTTTTCTGAATTCCTGCAGACTGTTAGCTGGTCCTCTGAGGTGGAGAAGAAGCAATTAAGCTTTATGGACTAGAGCTTTTAGCTGTTCTTGTTTCTTTGTGTTTCTATTGTTTGGTCCATCAACATAAAAAGGGAGGTGACATGAGATAATGATAATGTTTAATTAATCGTGTGAGATGACATGCCTCATTTGTAAGATAAGTGTTGTAAAGGAAAGTGGGAGGAGAGTATACTGACTATGTTACTATCAGCGGAATGTGGGCAGCCTGTGTTCATACTAATATGTGTTCTCTGCTGTGGTTATCGTGGACTTCCCACGCACAGATCATGTCCAACAATGATTTGTACAGGGAAATCAGGGCTTTGTAGAAAAACTGTCATACTGGTACCATAATATGTGTTGGCAGTGGCAGGGCTGTGTGATGTAAACACAAAGACGGAAGAAGAAATCAAGGCGAACACAAAACAATGGCTTCATGGAAGTGTTGTCCTTTAGATTTGAGCCCATTTTTCAGATTGATCCAAGTATTCATGCTCTCTACAGGATAAACTGATAACCTGACTTCACATCAAGTGCCATCATCAGGTAGAATTCACACTCTGATTCATAAAATACCCGTGAAATTACTTTTTCTTTGGTTATTTTTGCAAACTGAACTGGTTAATATGGTCAAATGTATTCCCACTGGCATAGCTGAAAGTGTCTGCTAATGAGGTCTACATTATTCTGAACATGGTTGTAGTATTAACATTTAAAATTTGTGTTTCTTTCAGGTTTTTTCTTTTTTTTCACAGATTTTATTTCATTTTTCTCTAAAGAATGAAAATAAGTGAGTACGAATCATCATCTGTCATCTCGTTATTGTGTCGGTTAGAAAGTTTTTGCTTTTAGAGATAAAAGAAAAAACACAAAAATGCTTCACATGGATTTTCAAATATCAACCTTTCTGTCATTTATTTCACCATTGATTGACGGATGTACATCCCCGAAGGAAAGGTATTGATTGTTACGTAACAGGTTGCAATGGTGATTTCATAGAAAGATGCTGAGGAACAAATTGTTCCTCGATACCAAGTGAACTGGCTTTTCATTCCCTTTGCTTTTTCTTGGAGCATTTGATCTGTTTTGATTCCTTGACAGTATGATTGAATCTAACGGCAGCTCAGGGCCTAGATTCTCTGTGAACGTCTTCTTTAATTAGTAATGCTAGGTTCTCCTGTTTCACAGGCAGAAAACAACAGCAGCAATCTGTCTGGACGTAGGCAAACAGTCAGACTATCATGGGGAGGGTTATTTTGTGTTTTTTTTACCTTTAAGAAGTATATTGCTACTGATTGATCAAACATAAAATCAATGAAGTCGGTGCAAAGCAGTAATTCTCTTTTTCTCTATTACTCTGTAACACGTAGACACGAGTACCCAAGCTAATTAAAGCAAAGTCAGTGTGGAAAAGAATCAGATAGGCAGGTGTGCCGATGGGATGAAGGAGACTTTAGGCTTCATAAAGGAGAGCAAGCAAATTGACCTCCTGAATGAAGGAACTGTTTCATTACACGTCCCGTGGGTGCGCAGGGTAATAAGGTTAAAGCTAGGAGCACACACAGCAGGATTAAAAGGCACAGAGGCAGGATGTAGTGAAGATGGAGATAAGGCCATTGTAGCTGTGTAATGACTGTGCGGTAAAACACCTCCAGGCACATCCCACACCCCCTCCAGTTTGAATTCAGGCTGTGAAAGTTTCAAAAAATTCATTCAAAGAGTTTGACTCCCCCCATAAAGTAATAATACAAATTATGAATCCGTTAAACACATTTTAATCTGATCAACCGCTCAAGTAATCCAGTTATGATGAGTGGCAAGAATTGTCCCTCCTGATGATCTATTCTGAATCATTTTGTAATAATTATCCTGAACCATGAGGGTTTACTGACATAAACTTAAAGTGATAATATTTCCGGCTGTTTGATGTGAGGTTGTGAGATGAACTTCTGCATCGGGTATCCAGTGTTTTACCTGCAAGAGGTTTGACTCTGGCCAAGCATCCTTGCCCAGAAACAGAGCAGTATACTGCTCAGAAAACTGAAAACCTAAAATAATAATAATAATAATAATAATAATAATTTTAGGAGCATGCTGTTTTTGAATATCTCCATTACTCCCTCTTGCCGTAACACAGAGGACTCAAACAGCTGATCTGATGACATGACAACAGCTGAATACTGTGCACTTGCACAGGAGTATGGAAGTTAATCGGCTGAGAAAATATGGAGCCAGAAGAAAAGGGCTGTTTGATGGCAGTCTCCCTGACACTACTCATGGACATGACTTGAACCCTTTCTGTTAGATTGAACACTGATGAATTGAGCAGAAGCCAATGAGAGCGAGCTGGCCGGGAAGCGTCGCAGTGTACGATGAATTTCATTGAGACCAGAGCAGAGTCGTTTTAATACTGAACAGGAAATGGCTACATGTCCTATCGTTCACTCTTTCTTCCACCTGTGTACAGCTGCGTACAAACAACAGGATCATTGGCTTGTAGCAGTAGCTTTCATTAGCCCTAATGGAAGCTAACAGTTGACAAAGATGGTTGACCTTCTTGTTGGAACATCTTGTCCGTCTTTTCCAACAGGTCTCGTTAGTAAGGTTTCCTAGAAGAAAAAAACACTGGTCACTGAAGCTTTCTCTCTCATAAAACTAAAATAAAATACAATAGAACACATTTTTTCTGTCAATAACAGACTCACACTCTCCTTTCTGTCTCGTACTTGGAAGCGGTTGGAATCATTTACTCTGACGGTCTTTTCTGCAGCTCATCATCCGTGACAGCTGTTATTCTCTTCTATTGTACTTCCGTTTTTTTCCTCCTGCATGGTGATTTTTTGCAGCCCTGACATCGCAGCCATGTTTTCAAGTGTCAAGGATTTGATGTAAAACATGCTGAAGTCCTGCAGGTCAAAATGGGCCAATGAAATAGTTTTAGGAGTGCATAACTGAAAAAAAAAAGATGCTCCTTTCAAAAATCCGATTGAGGTAACAGTTAAATGATCCATCTGATAGCCACATGTTCTGTTTTAACATGATCCCATACATCCTATTTATCCAGCAGCTTTCTCAGCATCAGATATGGAGCATTTCTTGTAAAACTTGTTATTTTGGTTTGTGCCAGATTTTGGATCTTCTCCCGGACCAAAGTCTGCAACCATCGTCAAGCGCAACCAAACTATTTGCACTCCACTGCAGTTTCCCTGTGTGCAGGGTGCAGGAGTAAAAGGGAATTTTGTATGTCTTTTTTAAAGCAAAGGTTAAAAAAAAAAAAAACGTATCCCAAGGAAGACTTTGAAAAAGTGAGAGCTTTTTTAGTTGGTTGAGGTCATCATCCAGTCCTGAATCTTTTATAGCACAGATGAATGACCTACTGCTCCCTCCACTACTGTCTCTCTTTCTCACACACACATTGTGAGGATGGACAATAAACCAGAAGCACACACACACACATACACACTGGAGATGAACAATTGGTGAAGATGGGCATAAACACACACAGTAACCTGCTGTTACCACACACACATGCGATCCCCAGCTGGAAGGGCAAGATGAAACCAACACACACACACACACGTATATCGTATGCATCATATGAGTGAATAGTTCTGGTTTGAAGGGCAGAGGGGCAGGGTTGAGAGGTGATCAGTGTCCAGGTGTGTATTTCCAATTATCTCTTGCAGCCCATCCAACACACACACATGCAACCGCACACAAAACATCCCTGCCCAGTTCGAATTCCCTTCTCATCTCTCCTCCCTGCTCCAGCACCTGGTCTCCCACTGTAGAGCAGAGAGGGAAGCAGGTACAGGAGAGGAAAGATCAATTTGATCATGTTTGTTTTCTCTCTCCCTCTCTTGTCTCAGGCTGTGTCTCTTATTTCTTTTCTTTTCTTTTTCTTTTTATTTGAAGTGAGATGGCAACCTGCAAGATCCGACCCACGTGCGCCTCTAGTGTTATTTGGCATGCCAGTGACTGCTATTTGACTTTGAAAATATGAAATCCCTGAGGAGCTGCAGGAGATAGCAACAGAGGAGGAAGATGGGGAGGAGCAAAAAGAAAAGACAGGCGAGAAGGAGGGGTCTGAACACATTGATGGGATCATGGGAAGAGGAGACAGAGGACAGGTGAGGGAGAAAGGTGAGAGAGAGAGAGAGGTGGGGAGAGGGGGGATTGTTAAGCAAACAGAAAGTAATAACAGGAACTGAACGTGAGAACATTGCGGGGGATGAAAAGAAATAGGGGAATGGAAACAGATCAAAGCACAGAAGGGCGAGGAGCAAAGTGGTGAGATGAAACAGGAAGCGGAGAAAAGACTGAGACAGAGTAACAAAACAGCCAAGGCAGAGCCATCGAGGGGAGGCAGGCTGCTTTCCATCCCCGAGGTTAGAGGTTAAGATGGTGCACACGCCTCCTGGAGGACTGCAAAATGTGCTTCTCACTTGGAAGAGCCGGAGTCTAACGGGGCCTGATCCTGAGGATGACTCACTGACTCCATAAATATTCGTCTACTTTTCCTGAAAACTGGCTGGAGTTTAGTCTGAAATCGTACATTTCTCCATCTTAAGAAAACCCAGACAAGAAGCTCTAACTCAGTTGGAGTCCAGAGAGTGGATGTTTTTGTTTGTTCTTCACTGTGTATTTGGTAAAAGTGAATCAATATAAACGTCTTTAAAAGTTCCCTCTCTGATTTTCTCCACTTTCAAAATGTGAATGTGAGCTCCTCAGACACCTCTTACACAAAGCAACTATATGCAACAGAGCAGATAGATCTCTGATTGAAAACTGAGAAGGATTAACTTAAAAAGAAAGTCTCGATTCCTCTGTGAATCTGTGAGTCCAGAGATAGTTGTTAGTTAGCAGTTGTTGTGATAATTGTAATTCCAGTCCTAATATTTGTGAGTTAGCTGTTATCTGGGGCTATTGATCAGGTATCAGATCAATTAGCACTCCCCACCTGTACTACAGCAGAGCGTAGTCCAGATTAGATTTGGCCAGTTCAGTACACTGTAGCTGTAGCCAGTGACTGAGTGAGAGTTCATTAAATCACATCAGCAAGTTGAAAAATGACTTCTGTGCTGCAGCAGTTGGTTGTATTGTTGTTGCATAATTTGGTGTACAGCTAACAAATATAATCTGAAGTGTGTTAAAACTGCAGTTGTTTTGTTTGTATCTTAGCACCTTGCCGGGGATCTCTGAAGAAAGAGAGCTGCCAATTTGTTTCCACTTCTCATCTCCTGTTTTTGTTTAGTTGGCAGATTAGGTCTGTGGCCATTATTCCTCTTTGGGCAATTTATCCAGTATTGTGTCTTTATTTCTATCCAGGGCTTGTTGGTTTGATATCTTTTGTCCGAACTTTCCTTGAAGTTCAATTCCTGCTTTCGTGTTTGGCTATAAAAGATTGAGAAAGCAAAAAAAACAATTCATATTCTTAGTCTGGTTAAATGTCACTCAGCATTCCACCTACAGGAAGCATCATGACGGGAAAATGATTGTCTTATTCAGGTAAAAGCAGCTGACATCATCATCTTTGAAGGGTAGACCCCAAAGCCCAGCCCAGGTAAAGTGCATGTCTTCAAGCACACAGACATGGAAGAGGCTCACTTCCACTCCCAGGACACTCTGGACTCGGAGCACTTGACTGCGTTTTGCACTCTGCACCTTGACTGTTAAAAATGCCACGTCGTGGATCCATCTGTGTCCCAGTAAATTGTTCCAGTATATCCCGCTAACACATTAGCATACAAGGGGTTGTAACCAGACTTTTCCCTCTCCCTCCCTTCCCCCCTCTCATGTGCACAGCTGCCGGCTGCAGGTATTGTGATCTGTGTATGTGTCTTGGTAATGTAGGTGTGATTACAGTGTAAACCAGCCCTGTGAAGTGAAGCGGTCCTTGTCGCTCTAAGTTATTAATAACAGACTTTAATCTTGGTGCCATATGTGCGCGCATATTTATTTGTCTTTATTTGTCTGCCATCTGTAGTGTTGGTGTGTGTGTGTGACTGGCCCCCTGGATGTGCCTAACATCATTAACAATGGAACCGTCATCTCAGGTAAGTGAAGTGGTCCATCTCTGTCAGCTTAGCTTCTCACCTGCACCCTCCCCACCCCCCAACTCCCTCTGCTAGACACACATCCACAGGGATAATGGTGGACACAGATGCACACACATTCGGCACAGCACAGACACACAAACAGAAAGACCCTGGTATGAAAATGAGAAAACTATCTGAATGGACAGTTGGCTTTGGTGTTCTCTGCCCCTCAGTCACTCATCACAAGTGCTATTTTTTATTTCACTCATATCTGTTGAAATTGAAACAGAAACCTTTTAATTCTTGAACTTTTCCACAGATATTCTGTGAAAACACATTATGAAGTCAGTGTTAACTGAGTTTTAACACTCTTTTAAATCCTTAATTCCTCTTCTATGTCCTTTGTTATATCAGTTCTGTTTTAATTCTGCACTTTAAGGTGGTTTTGTCTTTTTTTTTTTTTTTACCCATGTATGTGTTAATTTAATGTACATTACCCCTGGGATATTTCCACTTCTCATTTCCTCCTTACCAGTTGTTATGTATGGGGGAATGAACAATAAAAAGACACATAAACTACTTTATACACACTTTCCAGAATAAAGACATTTGTTTTCATTATGAACGCCACATTATCTATGAGTTTATGTTTTAACCTCTAAAAAACATATTCACAGAGGCCATGAGGACAGATTTGTTTCTTTACTGTTACTGGAACACTAAACAGAAATTTAACTAAGTCCGTTGATTCTTTAGATAAGCTTCCATATAACTAAGGTACAAACTGAACTTTTCTTTGAGTATGTTTCCTGTTCCCTTATTATTTGATGATGGTTATCTATTTACATGGTTGTTGTAAAGCCTGTTTTCTTTTTTTCATTCCCTGCTTTCATTGTTTCTCCGTTTTTAACTTTAGAACCTGAATAAATGGGGGGAAATAGTGATATGAAAAGAATTGAAACTTTGATTACAGTAAATTGGAAATGTTTTTCTTCATATACTGAACATCTTTTTGTAGATTATTAATAAGCATATCTGAATTTTCTGATGAAACCTGAACTATGTATTTTACACAAAGTGGGCAAAGCAGTGCCAGAAAATTTTATACTTTTTACCAATCTAAATAAATTAAATATTTATTAAATAATTATTTTGGATTTATTAATAAGTAAATATTTTCAAGCGCCATTGATAGATTTTTTTTATTTTATTTTATTTATTTATTTATTTTTTTTGTAGCAGATTTAATTTTGTGTGTCTGAATGTCCTGCTGCAGACACATATAATAGGAGTTATCTGTCATACATTCCTAATGTGTGAGGAGAAACCAGACAACCACAACACACACACACACACACACACACACACACACACCACAGCTCTGTAGGTCTTTACTTAATGAGCTTCAAATGCAGCTCTCCCCTACTGCGTTAAAAACAGAGAGAAAGATGGACGCATTAGAGAGTAAAGGAGGGAGGGAGAGGTGGAGACAGAGGAGATGTGGAGGAGCAAAATGGAAAAGAGAGAGAAAGGCACATTGTGATGTCTGAAATGTCTGGATGAGTTATTGGCGTATTTATATTTGTTGGTTTTTATGTTGTACTATTGTGAGCAGGATTCTTTCCTCCTGTGGAATTTGAACTTCCAAAAGGGAAGAACACAGTGTACCAGAAATCCTGATATAAACATGTCACAGCTAAACTGGGAACTTGTTTCAATCCCAATGACACACTAATTTGAATGAAGAGTGTGTTATGCCATATAGTCTTAATGGTATAAATGTGTATGTTTATACAAAGGAAACGCTGGTTTCATATACAGTCATCTAAAAGGCTATAGCTCTTGCTGAATGTCTAAGCCAAAAACATTTTAACTCTGCTTAATGTGAGTGATTCGCACAGAGCTCTTCACTTGAGTCTTTATTCCACATAGTATTTAGTTCTGACACTTTGTTTTTCAAGGTAGAAGTCTTTCCATCAATTTCTACTTAATCTGACACGGCGACACTGCTACTAAATCAATGCAGAAACACTTTATATTGGTATTAAAATGGAACGTCCTGTGTTACAATGGCTTTCCATTAACATCTGTAGAAACACAACAGTCACACTCCTGAAAGTGTGTTGGCATTAATCTCTGTGAAATGTCATATACCTGCGAGTAAAAAGCACTGATATAGTGGAATATTTCAAATAATTCCAACTGACAAAAAGCACCTGACATGTTAAATGGGCTGCATTCATGTAAGACAACAATCCAAAGCACTTTATGGCCTAGCTCAGTCATCTATTCACTCCCTGACACATGCGGCTGGAAATCCCTGTGTGCTCAGTGTTGTGAGTCTCTGAAATCGCAGCCACCATCCAAGTGACATAGATTGTGTATATAATTGTGGATCAACTCCATGGTGGTAAGGATGATTAATATTTTAGGAAGAATACTTTTTAGAGCTGCACAAAGTCCTCCAGAAATCTCCTCCAACTGTATGGTTGCTCTCAGCTCTGGGGAGGGTTAACATCTCTCAGCTCATTGTTTTGGTTTTACAGCCACACTTTCTCATCAACCGTTATTCCAGATGCAGCAGACAGATGTTTTCTCTCAGCTGTTGAATCTATTGTGCTTTGCTCCCTGCTGTCCTGCTATGTAACCTCAGAGATGTTCAGCCTAATGTAGCTCTGTGTCCAGTAAACGTTTGTTTCATTTTCCACAAATAGTCAAAATTAATAACTGTTAAATAAATCTTCATCCATCTATAACACTAGAGGTTAATGCTCTGAAAATCTCAAGAAAACCAGCACAATTTCAGAGCAAGTAGCTGCTGTATATGCAGATAATAACTGGAAGAGGTTGGTCATCCAATAATTGAAGTGACAGTAACAACAAATGTCCCAATATTAGCTTTAAATATGGAAATCATATAGCTTTATTTTACAGATAAATCACTTAAAAGCTAAACCTGAGCAGGCCCAGTCATTATGAAGTCCCAAATGGTTTACCTATTAAATTACAGAGATTAATTTGAAAAATGCTCACCAGAAAAAATTTATAATCATATTATTGTGACATTCAGTGACTTAATATGTTAAAACTCAGTTGAATGTTATTAAATGTGACCAGTTGTTCAAAGAAAAAAACTAAAGGATATAAAGGGTTCTGCATAAGGAAGCATGTGTTCATGCATTATAACATACTTCCAACATTTTAACATTAAAAGTAATAAAATCAAATATATGTATATATATGAGAAATGAAGACTGAAATAATATTTCACAAAATGTTTTAGTTCAGATTGTTATTTTCTGCTAATTAATTAGCATTCTATAATTTTATTTTTGCCAAAACCATTGTTATTCTACAATGGGGGAGTCATTGTAATTAAAACTAAAACAGCAATTCATTCAGTTGAAACATTAATTGGCGAGTATTTTTTTTTAATCAAATTTTAATTTGTTAATTCTTATTTATTGGCAAATGCCACATATTTCCTAAATGTCAGGGTTTTTTGTTTTATGTGGTTGTTTGGTGGTGAGTATTTTTACAGACCAAATGATAAATTAGCTCAGAAAACAATATGCAAATTGAAATCATTATTCAAATGTGTTTTTTTTTTTATCTCACATTTTAAATACAAATGCATGTTTAGTCAACATTTTCAAATTTGTTCATTGTTAAAAGAAAATGTTGGTAGCCTCACCTTAAACTAAATGAAAGTGTTTTTTATTAATTTATTGACATTCTTGCTGCTGTGAATTTTGTGTGTGGCAGCTGACAATCATGTGACACTTTTCGATTTAATTTCCATCTCCTGAATGCTGTAGTTTGTATGAAAAGCACTTTGGCACACTGTGGCAGCCTTGACATGCTCAAGCACATGTGACTAGTTGTCTTTCTTCTATCTTTTTTGTTGTCACACACGCACACACAGACACACACGATTATGACCCCCTGTCCTATGTTCTCTGTGCAGGTCCTGGCTCCAGCTCCAATTATCTGGTGGCTACAGCAGCAGGACCTTAAATGGGTTGTAGCACCGAACAGGCATGTCTGCAATAGATCACCCAGTGAGAGGGGAGGTTGAGGAGGAGGAGAGAGGGAGAGGAAGAAGTGAATACCGGCCCTGGGAGGAAGATGAAGAGCGAGGGAGGAGGAATCATGCCTCCTGCCACGGGCCTGCAGAAAATTCAAAAGGAGTAGAAAACAAGACGAGGAGGGGCTCAAGGAAGAGAAGGGAGGCATATTTATCTCTGCTTTGTTAAATTTACTCAAAAGTTAATACAATTAAGAGCCATAACATGCAGTTGTATGTGAACACATGTTGAATTTCTTCACTGAGGTCCAATATCTCTGTATTATTCCTGATTCTCCTTCTCATCCCACAGTTCCACAAGATTAATTTCCCTGTATTTTCATATCATGTCACATCTTTTAGCATCCTGTATGATTCTGTCCCGTCTTCCACGTTAATACCTCTTTTCTCGTCTCTTCCCTCTTGTCTTTTTCCAGCTTGTGAGGAGGAGAAGGATAAGAGGACAGGAGAGGAGGAGTAGACAGAGGAGAGGGAAAGTGAGCAGAATAAAGACCAGGAGTGGGTGAAAATGCAAAGGAGCTGTCATTTCCTACACAGCTTAAGAAATGATTATACTGAGACTAATGCAAGATACAATTTGGGTGATTTATACTACATAGAGTTAAAGGCAAATTTGCATTATTGGTCTATTTTTATAGCCAAAAAAACCCAAAGTGCAACATCAGAGGAGCAGCGTCATTAAAATACTGCTGGATAGTCAACAGTCTAAATAAAAGTCCAGCAAAAGCTTGTGTCAAAAATGTAAAAAAAAATTATATTTATATTTTATTTTTTATATACCAAAATAAGCCCAGTTAATTTACCGTTAATGTATCTGTCAACAATTACAAGACATAGTGTGAAGAATCTGTTGTGGGTGTCATGAGAGTTCATGGATGGTGATAGCAGAGTAAAGTTTAACAAAACTCCAATCTAATTATAAATTACAAAACATTGTGTGACCATTTATTTAAGTTGTACTCATATTCAAACATATTCTTTTATGTATTTTCACTTGGTAGTTTTTGCTCTGATATCATGAAACTAAAGAAAAATTATTATATCAGCGTACATCCATAATAGATTCATAGTAAAAGATATATGCTATATTTTATTATATAGTATTTGTATAGGTCCAAAGACCAAAACCCTCAAGAGAGCATCGTCCTTCCTTTCAATCAGATCACTGCTGTGCAGCATTCACAGCAGTAAAAAGATTTAAAAAATAAACATGCAATTAAAAATGTCCCCCAACAGACCAAATAAATATAAATAAAACACTCACAACAGTCTCTAATATTCACAAATAGCGAGCTCAATGATTCAGAGAGTCAATATTCAATGTTATATGAATTGAGCATCTGTGACTACTTTGCATTTAATACTGATGATCATCATCTCACCATTTGCTCCTTGTTAGGTCTGATAAACAGATTACAAAGTGCTGGGGATTTCTTTTTATCGTCGTCAATACAAACTGTCAAACGGTTGACGTATGTTTCCATTTTCATTATAGATGAATGTTTGACCCTGAGGATACAACAGCTAAACGGAAAACATATTGCAGGGAGTGTGCATATATTTTCCAGTGAGACTAAAGAATTCGCAGCAAGGTCAGGATGTTGTGGGAAATCTGTGCAGTGGCCCTTGTACGATTTGTCTGTGTGCATGACCTCTATATTTTAACTTATACTATATATGTAGTGCTGCAGCCTAAAATATACATTTTAAGGTTATAATATATATTTATATAGTTATAACTTTGCCTCCAAACTATATCTCTGAGAAGTTGGAGCAGATTTAATACCTGTGGCTACAGCCCGTCAGCTAAAACTCATTATCCAGGGAAACTTTTCTGTATTGTCACTGATGGCTCATATTTGATTGTCTTACAACAGACGAGCAGGAAAAATTCAAGCATGCCTGATTCTATATCTGCTGAGGGTGCTAACAAGCTAATCAGCTGTTTGCTAGCAAAACCATCCCATCATCTCAAAGAGTGATAATATTTACAGCTGGTATCCGCTGCCCCCAAATGGCCAAAAAATGTCTGTTACAGCAGGTTTTAACAATCTTAATATGTAATAATGACTCATTTGCACAGCTGAACATCCGTTACTGAGACCTCTTAGCCATGCAGGTGGAGGTCCTGAACTGATCCTGGCTGATATTGGGTGAGGGCGGGGTACGCCCTGGACGATTAGCCGGTGGCTGAATATGTCAGGGCCGACAGACATAAAGAAACATAGACAACCATTCACACTCACAAATATACATGTCTTTGGACTGTGGGAGGAAGTCCGAGCACCCACAAACAACCAACGCAGGTTCAGGGAGAACAAAGAAATTCCAGGGAATGCATCATGGGACTAAACACAGCTGAAAAGCTACCTTAGTATTACCTCAGAACCCTCTACCAAAGACGTGCTATAGCAAACAGCAGCATATAAGCAGGTTTATTGAAACAAGATGATTGACTCCTCTCACAC
This sequence comes from Remorina albescens, assembly GCA_034769265.1. NCBI lineage: Eukaryota > Metazoa > Chordata > Actinopteri > Carangiformes > Echeneidae > Remorina > Remorina albescens. Next base: position 54,630,878 of record CM068475.1, read on the forward strand.
TGCCAGCAAAGTTTGGACCAAGGACATCCACTCAAGTTCAGGGAGGAATGCCATGTCACGCTGATTCAACACTGAGCTGCTGGCTGCCAGACAGACAGTTAAAATGGATCCGTTGTGTCTTGTTCCAGGGTTGTTGCTGAAAGAGCCTCCTCGAGAGATGCCTTTATCTGTCACTGTGCGCTTGGTTTCAAACTTAGTTTGGGGCTGCAGCTCACTGGGCATCCCTGAGCACACCACACACTCAGCAGAAGGTGCAGCCATGATATTTCTAGTTTAGCAGCAGCCACAGAAGGTGGCAGGTGTGTTTACACTGTTTTTGCCCTCTAAAGGATGTTACAGCACAGAGAAGGGGTAAAAATTATCGTGCCCCCCCTCCAAGTTGTCATGTTATGATCTTCACTGGAGATTGGAGCTGGAGCTGATACATACCAGCAGCTAGCATCACCTTCACATTGCTGACAGAAGACTAAAGTTAGCTGCTTTCCATTGAAACTCAGTACGTTTCTATTGTTACAGTGTTCAGTCACCCTCATCAAAGGGGAAGGGGTTCATTCACAGTTTGCTTTGTCTTAACTGTTCTTGGGAAAGATCTATTGTTGCACTTCATATCAGTGCAAAGGTCATTATGGCTCATTACAAATGACTCACGAGCTGTAAGTCTGCACGGTAACGTTGTGATTGCACAGTTTTGGTGACTTCTCATCCCGTCCTGTCAGTTGAATGTGGACCTATGGGAGGATTTTGTACTGATCAGCATAATTTAGTTTGTACATTGTGTTCTTCTTCAGCAGTTGTGTATATCTGTGCGTTAGTGTGGTGTAAAAGCAGGTGGGTGTGTGTCCCACGTTCAGCATCACCATTCATCTCAATTTAACAGTTCTCACTGCCTGTGCACACGTGTGTGTGTGTGTGTGTGTAGCTATCAGTCCATGTAGATGTATCAAACATTGGTTAAGATTATGGCTTTTTTATTATTCATGATGCAGGCCTTTTATTGCCAGTGATATTTATCTCTATGCTATCTCTCATGACCTGCAAGGAAAAGAGGGATGAGGAGGAGAGGACGAGAAACAAGAGGGGGGGGGGATTCTTTGTCCTCGTATGTTTGGAGGGGGTGGGAGGCTTTAGCTGAGCTGTACATAAATAAATTTGATAAGTGGGCGGGTGTGGTTGAGTGTTTGTGTGTGCGCGTGTGAGCTCATCTTTTTTTTTTTTTTTTTCTCCCACCATGAGGCCCAAAAACCACACGCAGCCTTTTTCTGCGGTTCTGTTTTAGTCGCGGCATGGTGATTCTATTTTTATTTTTTTTTTCATCATTGTTAAAGTTAGGTGTTAGGATTTATTATTTAAGAGAGCACATGTACTTTGCAGTGAATAAAAGTGCAATCTAGTTTCTCGGCTGTAGTTCAGCCACTTATTCTCTTCTCATATTACAGTGCTGATTTGTTTCTGCCTTCCTCTGAAGCATTAAACTCTCCCCAGGTTTAAACCTGCAGAAGGAAGTTCTTTTTATGGCATCAAAGGGCACAAAAAAATCCATAATCAACTTCTAAATTATTGTAATATTAATGGTTAAAGGGTAAACTAGACAACTACACCTCCTCTCAGATCTGTTTTCAGGTTTAAGGTAAACTGGACTGAGCATTCCTCTTGGCTGCTCACCAAAATGCAGATGGAGGGTCCTTATCGATAGAGCATTTTGAGATGGAACACAGTATATCTAAGTGTGTTGGCTGTCTAGGCAGAAGTAGGCGATGGCGGACTATGACCTATGTTGTTAATACTTTTTGCTATTGATTTTCACATTTTAGCTATTTAGATAGTTTTAGCTAGCAAGATCAGCCTCATCCAATCCAACCACTTTGGACCTCTTTCTGTTTCTAAGAGCTCGTCTTGGAAAATGGGATCTTTTTTCATAATGCTTGGTCAATCTAATCCCCAAAGTTCACAGGAGACCCGTAAACAACTAATGATTCTTAAAACACTGGATTACAGACAATGGTTTAGTCGTGTGTCTACAGCCAAAAGCCTTAAAATTCAGCTAAAAGGTTTTTTTGTACTTTGAGTTCTTGAAGCAAATCTACTTCCCTCCCTTCCTCTCTGCCGTCTCTGTCACATTCTCTCACGTGTAGAACAGATGAGGGGAGACCACCTGTTGAGGCTGAAAAAATATAAAAACATATACAACCAAAAATTATTACCAAGGCAATGGCGATTGAGATATTGCCTGGTGAGCCATAGCTCTGGAGAGCGGCTGAAAACACACTTCTGCTGTAAGTTTTTAATCTAAAATAGTCAACAAGGAGTGCGTCAGTGACTCATCTCTTCTCTCTCTCCCTAAATATAATAAAAGTAAAAACTGGCCAAAGAGCCTCAGTTGGAAACCCTTCCATTGTCCTCCATGTGGGGTCCTGGTCCCGTGGGCATACTGCTTCCTGTTGGTGCTCGGCTCAGCACTTGACATGGTGTTTTCGTCTTTACCTTCATTTCCTATACAGTATGTGGCACCGATTATTTCCTGTGTTGGCACCCAATGTTGCCGTTTTTGTGAATTTGTGTGTCATCCAATATGGAAATAATTCCAGAGGATGCAGGGCTGCGCTGAGTCACGTTCCTGCTTTGTTGCTGCAATCCCCCCACTGTTCTGGTCAGTGTGCCAACATCCACTGAATGGGAGTCGAGCATCTTACTCAAACCACCTTCCAAATCTCAACCATAAACTCAAATTTAAAATGTTTACTAACGGCCATAGGCATGTAAATGTTGTTACCTGTTGACTGACGGCCAGCCAGCTGTGAATGGAGTGATCAATCAGCAAATGTGAATGCACCTTCAGATTGGTAAAAGAACCTGTTAATAATTTTCCTTCTGCTGAAGTTCTGTATTTTTATTAGTAAATAAAGATGAAGGTTAATGGACAGCATGCTGCGAACTGTAATTGAGGCGAGAGCAGCCAGAAGGTTTTTGTTACCACACCGTGAAGTGTTAAAAATGCCAGTAAAACATGCAGGATATCAACAAAAGTGGTTGAAATAGGTGAAAGCAGGGAACATTTGGACTGTAACAGAGACCTGATGGAGGTAATGTTCAACCTGACTGTGACGTAGCTGCCTTCTTTTGCTCAAAGGTTGATTCTCATACACGTAAAAAAATAATTTGTTCTTCTAGGCTCTCTTTAATCTTCTTTCCTTGGGTTATATTTGCTTTTTGATTCATTTTCAAGTACAACCAGAATTTAAGTTTTTATTCATAAGGATCTTAGACCTAATTCTGCCTTACAGAAATTTGCTTGCACTTTGCATTGGATTTTCAAACAACCACTACAAAATTCACCCAGCGTGGATTCTACTTGGTTTTCATTTCATGCAGTGAGGCCATTTTAACTAAGTGGTCCCCAAGATGTTGTTGTCTACCTGACGCCGTCCCTCTCTCTCTCTCTCTCCCTCTCTCTCCCTCTCTCCCTCTCTCTCTCTCTCTCCATCTGTATCACACCACACACAGTCTTGTGGAACTAAAGAGGAGCATGTGTCACAGGTCAGCTTCCCTTTCACCTCACAGGTGGCAGACACAGCTGTTACACTCCCACTCGCACAGGCATCGAAAACAAATGCAGCACTGCCACACGTTGGGAGTCCTCGCAGGCCATTTTTTGACTTTTTAATAATTGCACTTTCACAAACAATTTAATTGGAATTTGACATCCATTTTTTTCTGGCACTGTGTATTACTTTGACTTGATGCACTTTCCTATCATTGTGTCTCTAAAGGTACAGAAAAAAGTGGCTGTGTGCTGTAATGTACTCAGCTAACAGGCCACTGGTGAGTTTCCAGCAGCTCTGCAGACTGACAGCACATCAACGCTGCCAATATGACGGTAAAACTAAGCAGTTCAGCACAAAGGTGTAACTGTGGATATTGCTGTCACCTCTGCCGCTGTCTTTCTCTCCACATGACACAACACAATGAACTTTAATAAAGACAATATGCTTTTGCTGCATGTGTCTGAAGCGCAAATAATGAAAAATATTGATTTGAAACATCTTTAAGTCGATATTAGTCTGTCATCGGGGAGCACAGGCAGCATAGAGTTCATTGTCAGGTCCTCATTATGAAGCTTGCAGCACCATCTAGTGGCCTGTGATGAATTGGAGAGCAGCAGCAGTTGCTCACTGGTTTGGCTTGACAAATTAGATTTTATGTATGTCTGTATAGGAAATATGATTTTCTAAACAGCCAATATAAAATCATCAACCATATTAAGTAGCTTACATATAGATCCCCTTCAAAATAAAAATATTTTATTTCATTAGAGATAATGTATTTTTATCAGCCCCTGGTTCCCAAGGAGGGGGATATAAACGCATTAGGCAGTGAACTAAAGAATTTAAACCCTCCTCTCCCATAATCTAATGATCCATCAGGATTACTATTTTTTTTAACTCATGGTCAACACCCGGAATTTGTTTAAAGGCATTTAGCCCCAAATGCTCAGATGTAGTAACATGACAGTAGTAACAAATCCTATAAGACAGTTCTGAAGCTATATTTTATACTGTACCTATAGTCCATTCTCCATATTATCACCTCTTGCACCTTGTTTTTGCTTCCATGAGTGTGGTGATCTCTTTAACCAAGTACAAGTGATAGGTACAGCTTTCCAACCAACAGGGTCAAACATATCCAGGGCCAAAAGTTGCTGAAAGTGATGCTGAGGGTGGAAGAAGGTAGGCAAGACATTTTTAGTGAAGGCCTACTGTAAGTGTAGGTGCAGAGTCAGAGGATGTGGCTTTTCAGAAAACTCAATTTTCTATTCATTCTTTTGTGATTTGGATTACCTCAGTGAATAAACCATTTGGGATGTCAAATAGCAGCCTGGAAGCTCCATAATTTAGGACAGTCATTTACTTTACAGGGTCAAGGAAATACACAACAAGCAGAAAGCAAATTAGCATCTTGGGAAAAGGTGGAGTCCATAAATAATTTCATATTGATGTCCCTTTGTGTTCTACTTCCCCTGCCTGTTCTGTTCCTCTCTGTACAGCCCTGTAAAACTTTCTCTCATAAAAAAGTTTGGGTTTGTTGTTTACCTTCATTACATCACAGCAGGAGCACACTCAGGTAATGGCTGAAGATGAGATATTTCTAGCCCAAAGGAATGCTCTGGAAACTTACCTCACCCAATTCGGCCAACATGTAACTACACAGACCACCTTTATAGTCACACATTATGTAACACAGCTACCAACTCATGTGCTACTTTACCAGATCTCTGGAAAGCAATTGTGCATTACAATATCAAAACTTTCTAAGCATTTCAAAGTTTGGTTAATAAATTTCAGATTCAACTATGTTCAGCTCAATAAAAATAATCTTTACCATCAAATTCTCAAAGTCTTTCAGGTCTGTTTTTACAACAGTGCTGATGTGTTGGATGTTGAAATTAAATCTATGAAGTTACCAGATAAATAAATAATGGTATTTTCTTTTTAATATTGAAATCAAGAAATAAGTCTTCTTTTAAACAGTTCCCACCACTAATTTGAGATGCCTGTTGTGGTTTTTAAAGAAAGGTGGGCTGCTGCACAGCATAAAGCAATGCTGAAGCTCAAAGATCAAGAACACAAACAACATTAAACACTTTTCTAAAATCGACAGCTAAATACTAAAAAACATTTAACTATGTCGCTATGAAATGTAGTGGAAAACTTTGAAGAATAAGTCCATAGCCATAACCATACCTGCTATGTGTCCCATAGGTCTCCTCTATGTTCACATTAAAAATAAATACCTACAAAAGACATGATATGTTGACTTAAGAAACTGTTCAGACGGAGCAGGACTGATCAAGGTAAATTGTTAAGAAATGTTCAACTTTAAGAAAATATGAGGGGAATTCATCTCGAAACTCTGAATTGAGAGTAAAAAAAAAATCACAGTTAGATACAGGAAGTTTTGTGTTTACCTTGTGGGTTAATATCTGTTGAGGAGGAAGTCTCTTTTTTCAATTGTTTCTCACTTGTAGTTACCAACAACCATACAGCATCAAGTATGGTACAGCAAGTGTTTGTTTTTTTTTTACTTCTACTTCTCCCTCTTGTCTGATGTCACCATTTCTCCTGTGCTGGAATGACACATTATTTGATTTTATGTTTCTTGTCATTTGTTTGAGCACATCAAATTAGAAATATGCATCATGTGAGGACAACATAAGCTTAATTCCCCTCCACAAGACATGGTCGCAAATTTATCCATTAACGCAAAACCTGTTTTAGTGGTGAGGGGATACCTGGTAAATTCGCAATAATAAAATTACTTAAACCACGTGGTGTATCTCTCGGGACTTCTCCTGGGGAAGTCACCCTGGAGCCCACAGGGTGATTCGACCTTGTGGACTCTAACTGCAAGAAGCAATAACTTCCCACAACCACAAGATGGCGACACTGTGCGTAAATCTGCAGCCATGTTTTATTGTTTGTTTGTTTTCCTTGGGGGTGTGTTTGGCCTGTATGAGCCTGCACAGCTGCACACTGCACACTTCTAATCACCGGACCATGTCAGCTGATCAGATCCTCCTCACACGGTCCGTCCCCGCTTTGGATATTCTGCAACGAACAAATCTCATCTGACAGAATCTTAATCTGCTGTCGTAAAACTATCGCTCATCACACGTCTCTTCTTCAATTTGCTTTCACAACACTTCGGCCGATAAGCATCTGTGGACTCGCCGAGAGGAACACACACACACACACACACACTGTCGTGTTTTGATGACGCCATCACTGGGACTTTCCGGATACGTCACTCGGGGCTTCCGAGTTATTAGGCTAGCTCTCCCTCGGCGCGTCCATGTCTGTGAGGCTGTGTAAACGGCACTGCTTCGCTGCGGAGTACACACCGAGAGAGGACATGAAAACGCCCCGGGCTCCCACTGGCACCGACGGGTTTGGATATTGAGACGTCGTGGTCCGGGGGGGCGACGGTGAGAGCGAGCGGCGGGATGTCAACAACGCGGCCCCTCCTCGGAATGAGGCGAGTCACCGAGCTAACGTGCCCGGAGCAGCCGAGCAGCAGGCTCCCTGCGTCGGCCGCCCGGCAGCAGCAGGAGACCCCCACTGTGGACGAGTTCACCGTCCTGGAGGATAAAGAGGAAGAGCTGGGATGTGCCAAGCCCCGAGTGGAGCAGGTTTTTAAAGTGAAGTTCACCATTATCGGGCTGCTGGACCACACGGGACAGCCGCACGGCAGCAAAACATCGCGGCAGATATGGCTGCAGCTCAGAGGAAACAGGGACGACGTGTCAAAGGCAAAGGTGAGGCTTGTTTGTTTGTTTTTAACTCCCTCCCACGCCGGCCGGGGTCCTTCTGTGGAGGATGAACAGGTGATTGGCATCAGGGCTGAGAGATAAGTGTGTCCTTGCAGTTGGCGTCACCGAAGAGATATAACCAACCTGCAGCACATGATAATCAAATCCATGTTGTTTATTTGTCCCACAGCGGCGGACATGGTGCCCACACACTGCCTGATTAGAGCTGATGTTTTCTGAAAGTATCAGCAGTCACAATGTTCCCAAATGATAGACACACATTTTTACAGTCAACTCACAAATGTCATGACATTTGATTTAATCAGCCTATAGTTGTCACAGATTTGATCTTGTTCTTTTTTAACAAAGCCACATCCTAAATTGTTGTTCTTATTTATCAAACAAAAGTGGTCTTATTTCAGTTTTGATGCATATCTTCACTTGTCGTAGGACGTTTGTGAAATTAACACACTTAATAATCACAATAAGAATGGGGTTCACTTACAGCCAATTCTGAGGACACCAAAGTAAGTCCTTTTTGGATTAAAATACTGGAATGTTTTTCTTTTGGTCCCAGCTATCATTATTCTTATTATATTCTTCATTTTAAGGTGCAAGTGACTAAAATGTTAAACTTTAGTTAAAATTTCTTGCTATAGCCTCCAAGTTTTGGTCAACATATTCAGATGGTTTTATTCAACCAGGTGTTTGCCAGGTGATTGCCAAGATATTTATCTTATTGTAAGGTAGAAAATCCAAAAATTACATTACAGTACTTGTTCAAACTAGCTGCCAACATCTGTAGATTGTGTTTTTCTTTGATTTCCCCATCTGAGAGAGTCCTTCACACTTCTATAATTAATGTCACGAGTCTCAGTTCTGACCGTAAGTTGATTCCCTTGTACCCCGCTGCTCCAAGCTCTGCCAGTCAACCGAGAATATGGTGTGAAAAAGGTAAATTCACTGGGGAAGACATGGGAGTCATAAATGGCTTCCCTCAAACCAAAAAAACAAGTTTTGGTTGTACTTTCTCAAGTTTGGGAAATCACTCGTTGTTCCTACACTTGTTTTTGTTGTAAGATAGTTTCATAAGTTTGCAGCTAACCAACCATGACAAAATTGGTGTGCATGATTTTTTTATTTTTATTTTTAATTTTTTTATTTTCTTTTCGACTATCTGCCTCAGTTTGTGGCTTCTTCTCTGGTTGTAAGCAAGATGACAATGTAAAAGTGTTTACCTGACTTAGAGAAGGGGAACCAGAATTTGTAACTGACCATCTCCACCCAGATACAGATAAATGGACTTTTATCTTTTGTGCTTACATCATTGAAAATCTTTATTTAAAAAAAAAAAAAAAAAAGTCCCATCTCTGACAAGAACCTGTGTATCCATAACTCTGGATAATCCACAGATGTCATTCTCAGCAGCCTCTATAGGCTCTTTTCTAAGTAGAAAGCAGTAATAGTAGTAGTTTTTCTTTTATTTTAATTTTTTATTTTTTTGGCCGTCCTCACGAAACGCAGCACTCATAGATAATTTTCATCATATTATCATATTAATACCTGGGATTAGTATTTATCTTCAGGACCTAAGCCAGTATGTAAATCACAAACGCTCTAAATTTACATCCCAAAGTGAGGACGCAGTTTGGGCCTTGATGTAGATCTACTCTCATAAATGTTGCTTTCAATGTGCATGAAGCTTAGCATGTGATCAGTTTATCTATTTTCACTTGGTCATACGTATATTAAATGAAAGGTATCTACCGATGAGGTCAAACCTCATGAACCTCATCATATATATGTCACACTGTAGCCTTCAAAATCATCATAATAAGTACAGTTACTGCATCACAAGACACACTTTCAAAAATGTATGTTAAGCTTAAACATTTCACTTTTGTTTTTGGTTATTAAAAGGAGTTTTAAAAAATACCACCCTCAAGATTTTCTCAGTCTGTCTATTTAGGGCCGGAGCAACAGGAAATCTCAACCCATTTTATTGGTTATTTAATTTAAAAGTCACACCCATCTGGTTCGCTTTCAGGCATGATATCCTTTCTTTATATATTTTTTTCTTTCTCACTGTGTCATTGTTGAGTCATTTTACGTTCTCAGTGCTAAGTCTTTTATTTTTTCTGCACATTAACCCTGAAAAAATGTGACACAGTTTCTGTAAGGATGTTACCGCACCTACCAGCAGCTGATTCATCCAAACATTTCCCATAGCCAGGAGATTCCCTGAATCAACAACAAGTGTTTCGTTTCAGGACGTCGGCATTACTGCTCTACTATGAGTTGTGGGGATACGTGTGTGTGAGTGTCCACGCTTCTGAACTAAGCAGCCACATAAAAGCAAGTTTGGCACTAGCCCTGTAACCTAAATACTTCATTTCGCTTCATGTGGTATATTGTGACTTACTGAAGTCACAGAGAAGGTGCATCTACCACCAAAGTTGTTTCACTGGAGGATTATTTTTATTAGCCAGCGTGGGCTTTTCTTTTACTTCTTACAAGGGTCACATCCACTTTCACTGCTTTGTTTTTAAAAGTTGTTTGTCAAGGTGCAGAAAACAGGTCGATCATGCTTAGTAATCATCATTGTTTGATTCTCTATGTTGTTGTCACTATGCAGGAATATGTTCGTGGACTCTGTGACCCAGAACTGCAGAAAGAGGAGCGTTACCCAGTGGACATGCACTGTATCTTTGCCGGTGCGCGAGGCCTTTTCCTGGACAGACTCATACGGGATACAAGTGCTGAGGTTCAGGTGCCCGAGCCAGGCCGCCTGCGGCTGTTAGGCCGGGCTGAGCCTGTCGTGATGGCCCAAAGCAGAGTTCAGCAGTTTGTAGCACTATTCCAGGTAGTTGTCCCAAATTTGTGGGTTAGGGTTAGACCCTACATAATCCAAGGCTGAAGCAGTTGGCTGATTAAAATTCATATAATGAGAAACGATTTGATAAATTGTAATTAAGGTTAATCACTTTTAAACTATAAATGTCCCAGTCTACTACTTTTCCTCACTGTGTATATGAGCAAATGGAGCAGCCTTGGAGTTTCATCTGTTACAAGGACAAAACTTTGTCTTTGTAAGACTTCACCTCAGGATCTAGGAAATTGTGAAGGGGAATTTTCCTTTGTTTTTTAAAGGCGTTGAATAAACCATGATATGATTAATTGTTTAAACAAAGACTCAAGATAGGAAGGTTTATTGATAGTGAAAATAGTCATAGCTGTACCCTAAGTTCATATAATTGTTTGTGTGTGGGTCCAGGAGAAGCGAAGTCTACCAAGCGACAGAGAGCCAACAGTGAAACGCGCGTTCAAATCCTTCGTGGAGGAGAGGGATGATAAATACACTATGGAGCTTCTTCTGCTGCCCAGTGCCCTGAAGGAGGAGTTACTAGGACTGGTCCACAGCCCCACAAGTACAAACACATCATCACTGGTTAGTGCATACCTTTTTTTTTTTACCTGATTGCCTGGATGGCCTTTTGATTTGAAAATGGTCAAATCCACCAGATTTAGATTGTCAGGGTTATAATCTGCATGTTTGAACTATAAATTATGGCGTTACTTCTGATTTTACTATGTATGTGTACAGTTATAGTCATGTCAGTTTTGAAAATACAAACCTCAACAGAGGTGTATTACCCCTGTTTATTAAAAAAAAAAAAAAAAAAAGCCTGCAGCCGTAGATTTAAGGGGTTTAGCAGCCCTTCAAATATGGGGAACTTATGAAAAAGCAGGAAGGTTGAAGAACATATCAGATCCTTTTGTGTGCTGCAGTAAGCAACAGAGAAAATCCCATAGTTTTACACAAATGTGGGTTTTGAGAAGGAGAACTACGTGGAGCACACAGGGAAGTGAAGTATGAAACATGATTATGGCAAGTGTTGGTGAAGAAGGGAAATTCTCAATGTGATGTTTATTTTAATTCCTTTTCCAGGCTCAGCTCAACCAGACACTGCATCCAAGCATGGCAGAGGTTGACCAAGACCGGTCACAAAGTAGTACCCCAGTGACGGACCTCTCCAACCGCATCCTGGACACAAGCTTTGAAGATAAAGGGACTGGGACAGCATCTGTCAGTGGCAGTAAAGCAGGAGGTGGGATAGGTTTAGGTCCAGAGGTCATCCTGTTCAATGGCAGTCGGCCCTCACACAAGCGGCGCTCATCTGAGAGCGAGACTCGGGACACAAAGAGACAATACTCTCTGGAGCGGAGGGATGAATCGCCAGAGAGGGCGAGGGAGCGGGAGCGGCAGAGGGACAGAGAAGGCCGGTGTGGTAGTAGCAGCTGTAGATCCAAAACACCATCTGCTTCGTCATCCTTCACCTCTTCCGCTAAAGCAAACACAGTGGGCCCAATCATGCTGGACTCCAGTGAGGGCATCTCAGACGACGGAGAGGCTGTCAGCCCAGAAACCAACCTCCGCTGCTTGGTCAATTTTTTCAGGTAAATTTAATAATAGTTAACAGTTTTTGCAAATGAATCTTTAATTAAATGTTAACTGAATGATGCATCTTATTTCATGACTGGGCTATGGACTCCGGGAGAATTACAAGAATGAATTAGTCAAATGAAAGTGATTTAACGGCAGCTATTCCGATAATCAACTAATCTTTCTTGTTCCTTTCTAAAATTTTGAAGTTTTCTTAGTGTTACGTTAAAAGTAAAGAGAATGTTATTTACTTTTGGTCTGTCGTTCAGCCCAAATAAGAGATTTGATCTTTAGGCTCCGCAGTCTCAGGACTATTATGATGAGCATATTTTGCTGTTTTCTAATGTTTTAACAGCTAAGTAATACATTTAAAAAGCAATCAGCAGATCAGCAATGTTCAGTCTGTGTAGAAGCAAATTCTAATGTTAACATGGGGCTAATGTAAGGCTTTAGATCAGTCAAATAAATTATTAAAAAAAAAAAAAAATTTCAATTTTTGAGTAGTGTTTCCACTTACAGCGTGCCATTGCAGCAGTTCCTGGCAAGTTAATGAAAAGAGGAAACTTGGTAATAAAAAAAATTTAAATACTCTCTTGGGTTGCTCAACTCAGATTAGCGAAGCCTCAGATCAAGCTTCACTGAAATAACTGAAAGATACTTGTCACTAATCTTGTCTGTGGCAGTGCAGGTAGAAAAACAGTTAAAGGTGATAATAGATTAATAGATTTTTTTTATTTTTTTTTTCCATACATAAGGGCATGTAAGAATTATTTAAAGACAGACTGAAAAAATTGATATGATTTCATGCTGCAAAGTAAAACACTGTTAAAATTAATTTCCTCTAGAACCATGGGTTACCAGCAGGAAGTTGTGGAACGTGTTGTCAAGGAGACAGGACAGACAGAAGATACGTTCCTCGTCCTGGAGAAGATAGTTGAGGAAACCAAGCGTTGTGAAGAGGGATCAAAAGGAGGGGAAAAAGAAAGACGAATGAACTCTATACACGCCACAGATCCCCCCACAGCATCATCCACCTCCTCTACAGTGTTTCGGTTCAGAGAGAAGGAGTGTGAGCTCAGCAGAGTACTCGTAGACCCAGGCAGGTCAAAAGAGAATATTAAGCCCAACCAGCATGGATACAGTAGTAATGGGCTGGGGCACCGAAGACAGTGCAGCGGCAGTGAAACAAGCACTCAGCAGGTATTTTTAATGTTCCAAAGACAAATCCCTCTTTGTTTGGTAATTTTTCTTTCTTTTCCTGCAATAAAATAATAAAATCACCAACATAGCCACCTGGAATGTGACACAAGAGGAAGACCAACTCTTCATATTTAAGTTTGTGCATAGGTTTGTTCATCACAAGTAACAGCATGGTATTAAAATGCATGATAAAATATCATTTTCAGAATTAAAAGAATTGTGTGGGGTTGTTTTTTTTTTATGATATTAAATCTCACCAGGCAATCACAATCAAAAGAAGCTCCAGTGCCCAAGGTGGAGCAGGAAACTACGAAGTTATTACCATTGATGATGATGACGATGTGATCCCCACGGATACCAAAACGGCAGACAGTAGTATGTCCCGGATGATGACAGCGGCACAGGGCGACACCCACTCGGGATCCAGAACGGACTACCTGGCACGAGGAGGGACCAGCATCTCACAGAGAGACTACCTGTCAAGGGGAGGGACTCAGACTTTAGGAGGATCGGTCAAAGTTGAGAGCGTGACGCCGCTGCGCAGTACACCTCATTGGCTGACAGCCACCACTTCCTCCTTGGCTTCGACCCCCGGTGTAAGTATTACCCCAAAGTTCCCAAGGACTCAAAAATGTGTTTTGTAACTTCATTTGTGATGTTTGACCACCACTGTTCTGAAGTATGTATACCACTGCTCTAATGTTCTACACTTTTCACATTTTTCTTGCTAATATTGAAATGTGGAAATTAGTTTCATTTCCATGACTGTGACTGTAGTCATTAAACAATTCCACACTTTCTACTGATGAATCATATATCATATAGCTCGATGTTTCACTTCTCAAAGAAAGCAATGGATAATAACCCCAAATAAAATATTTATTGTGCAGCACAGATGTGCCAGATATAAATCACCACATTCTTCAATGGATTTCATCTGACCTGAATATTTTTAAATTAAAATGCTACTTGTTGGTGCAGTAGACTGTAAATAAAGGGGTTTCTTATCAAATTTTCACCTTGACACCACCTAACACTATGTGTATTGTTCTTTATAAAGGCATGTCCTATGTTGGTAAAAGTTTCAATGTTGCCTACTTTACCATTCCCATCTCTTTACTCTTCTTCTCCTCAGTCAGCTCAGCCCATCAACCGGCCCTCTGCCACTTCCTATCAGACAATTGGGCACATGGGGTTTCATGGGGGTGCAGCCAGGACTCCTCCTGCAAATGACCCTCCCGCACCACCAGTGACTGGTTTGGCTCGTTTCCACCAGTCACTGAAGACTCCTTACACTCTGAAGCTGCCAAACGACCCAGGACATCCAGAGCTCAGACACATTGTCATTGATGGCAGCAACGTGGCTATGGCGTGAGTCTATACACGCACACACATTTACTGTGGCTTCCAAATTTTAGATTGAGCAAACAGCAATATACATACATACAATTATGGGCAAAATATTGGGAATATTGTGATCACAGTTTGACCCTTCATTGCCAGGTCATGCTTTCCTCTTAATTTGTGTCCATGGGCTGCTTATGTGACTATGAGCATGAGAATTACTTCTGCTGGCTCCGATAGACTAATTCCTCTACTGCTCCTGACTCCTCAAATCATCTCATATGGCCCTATCCACCCTCATGGGCAAAGTTAATTTTGCTCTTAACCCATCCATGCCTGACTGATTTCAGAGATTGACTTGCAGACTTAGTAAGACTTGAATTTATTTTGTGCTCTCTCAGTTCTCTTTCCGTCGATGCTCTGACAGTATTGCGGGTTGTCGGGGATTTTTTTGTGTGTGTATTTTTAAAGTGTGAGAAAAGTAAATAAATTTAGTTCAGCTAAGAGGATACTGTTGTCATGCCTTTCAGGCTGAACTGAATGTACAATATCTTAAATGTGACATGAACTGGATCAAATTTGGGAAGTTTAAATGCAGGAAAGTAATAACGGTTTTTGAATCATAAACTTTGTTCAGGCTTTTAAGCTCTCTAAATAGCATGTTGGAAACTGACACAATGGCATAGTTTGCTCCTGAATCTCTGGCTCAGTGTCCAAAACACTTGATGGACCTTGGAGCAGGGCCTGCCACCATCGTCACAGGACAGGTGTAGGCAAGGCTTTTAGTTCTATCACTGACCTAGTTGTGACTGGGATGATTTTATTTTTTACGTAATGTCTTTTGGTGAAGCACCCATTGGATCCTTGAAGATTTTAAAAACAAAATATCAGGTAAAAGCAAGCAAGTAAGTATCACAAGCAGTTCATTCGTCTGACTCAGATTCAGCCGTTATTACCGGTATTGGTGTAAAGAAAGAGTGCAAAGTCACTTCCCACACCTGTGGCACGCTTATCACGTTTTTCCTTTCAAATATGAAGCCATCATCCTTCCCATCAATATCGGCAGCTAAACAAACCATCTGTTACAGTGCGTAGGTTGCAGCTACAACCATGATTGTGTAGGTGCACCAAAACTGAGCCCACGCATTCACATTATGGTGTTACTTGTGTGTATGCATCACAGAGTGAAAGCAGCATGATATTGATACGTGGGCTGGTACTATGGAGGTGTTTTTGAGAAGAGAATCCTTTTTCTAGTAAAAATCATTGTGTTCGAGAGATTTCATTCTGCTCAGAGAGTATGCAGCAATGAAGGACTCTATGGGTTTTTGTGTATCATACAAGGAAGGATGAAGTGCAGCCGTCACTCTGATGTTGTTGTGTCATCACACTGTTCATCTTGGATGACCTTTCAATGACTTTTCACTTTAGCAATGACTTCCTTCCAGCACGCCTGGCGTCCCTGCCACTCCTTCTGTCACTATCCCTCGTCATCCTCTTTACCAGAAGCATGCATGGCTCATTTCTGGCTAAACTGCTGTCATACAGGATAAACCATTGTTGAGAAAACATTTATTTTTTGTATTTACCCAAGATCCACTATTTTGTGGAGTTTGAATGTTCTCCCTGTCCCTGCATGGGTTCCTTCCAGCCTCTCTGGGTTCATTCACCAGTCCAAAGGCCAGCAGGTTAGGTTAATTGGTGACTCTAAATTGCCTGAGTGTAAGCACAAGTGGTTGCTTGTCTCTATGTATCTTACTCAGCTTCCTTTACTATTTAAGAGTACACACAATAAATCAAAATGTAAACATTTATATGGTTCTGTCAGTCCATCTTACTTACAGCTGCCTTAAACTGCTGACAGTGATCTTTCAAGGATGTCCTGATCTTGATGGAGGCTGTTTGAATATGTAAAGTTATCTTAAACAGTTATGATGTATGCTCGTGGCAGATCAAGTCCAAGTTTTTGCAGCAATTTTTACCAGTTGTGTAATCTTTTGCTGCTCTTGTGTCATTCATCATGTTTTCTTTCAACAGTCCGTTGAACTTTCTGTTAGTTGGCATCACAGCTCTGACCAAAAAACTGAAGATGATCTTGTAGTGATAGCATCCAGATCGATCTGTACTGCTACAGTACAGTGTTCATTCTTCAAAACTATTACCATTAAATGCTGAACTCCGCTCCAACACCTGTATTACCATCAAATTTATTATAAAAATGTCCATTGACTTCCACAACTCTGCTGTTCTGTTAAATGCTTTGTGCCACACCACTGAGCAGTGAAACACGCAGTCATTGAAGCTGTTAGATGTGTGAGACGGGCATTTCTGCTTTATCACAGCTCATGTGTGCCATTTGAATGGGGATAACTTCTCACTCACAGAACAGAAATTGTTAATTGAAATTAACATGATGATGATGATGTAGAAAAAAAGGACATGTTTTTGAGGCTTACAGATACAGCAGCGTTTCTTTTAGCACGTATACATGAGAATTACACAGAACATGGGAAATGCACAAATAAAAATAAAAACCCCCACTTCAAAATAAATCATAGCCAGATAGGATTTAGAGATAGAGGTCAGCAGTAGCAGCAGTAACAGCTGGCTTCCTGTTTGGTGAGCTTGGCTGCTTTCAGGGAGTTTCTCATCTCTGCTGGAGTTTGTTGTCTGTTGTTTTGTGGTTTTCTGTCCTAGCCATCATTTGTTGTATTACAGCTGTCTGACGTGCGCTTAAAGGCCGTGCACGTCACCATCAACAATCTGGGTCAGTTGGTGGGGTGGCGTGCAGTGCGTGCTGGGTCTTGTTTTCTATTGACTTGTTAAAAAAAAACCTCATTGACAGGGTTGTTATGGCTTATGTTTCCAGGGCAACCACTGAAAGTCCATTCAAAGAGAAGTAGCGTCTGGCTATTTATTTTATTCTATTTTTTTTTTATTTAAAATGTCATTCATTACAACCTGATAAGTTTTCAATAATTGGTGCAGTGACTTCCTTAATTCAGTAATACCCAGAAATATTTCCTTTATGCTATTTCATTTGGGTGTCAGTATTGTTAGTTTTTTGAAATTTTTGTTCTTTGATATGCCCTCAGAAATTCCACAGTAGGAAAAAAGTAGTGTCTGTGGCATGTGAGCTACTTTCCACCAACACAACATAATGAAATGTGTTGCAAGTTATAGTTATATTTTTTTTTTTTTGCTGGGTTTCAAATTCAAATCAAGTTACAAGAGCAAATCTGAGTAAGTTAAACCTTTTTATCATGTGCAAGCAACTGAAATAAAAAAATTATTACAACCGAAAGATTCAGTCGCTATCTGTGATCAGCTGTTGATTTAAAGAAAACAAAAGTAGATTGTGCAAAAAGAACTGGCATTAATGAAGCTCAACAACCAGAAAATGAGAGGAGCAGCCGAAAATGAAAACTGTTGATTCATATCGATTGTTCTGTCAAATACATACTGAAACTTTCTGACCTTTATCCCTGAACTTTCACGAACATCTTCATTATCATCGAAGCTCGAGCATCGAGCATCGAGGCCGTGATGAGACTTAACAGGGACTGTGTTGTATTAATGTACCATGATCAGCTGATCAATCATTATAGAGATAGAAAAACAAATAAATGGCAGTTGTAGATGGATATTTAGAGTGATGCACATTCAGTCACAAACCATCTTTGGCAGAGTATGAGTATGTCAGCAGTTTGGAGGGAACACTTTAACCAACAGATAAAACTGTTACTGTAGCGGTTTTAAAATTAACTATCAAAGTCACATGTATTTTAAATTCATCTACATGTTCCTTATCTCTCCTCCACTCCTCTTCTCCAGTCACGGCCTTCATCGGTTCTTCTCCTGTCGAGGCATAGCACTGGCAGTGGAGACATTTTGGAGACGGGGCCACAGGGAGATCACTGTCTTTGTTCCCCAGTGGAGGCAGAAGAGAGACCGCCTCACGACAGGTAGATATGGTGCTCAGTTATTCGCTGTATTTTTCTGTTTTTACCTTCAGAGGCCGAGCATGTGCATGTCAAAAGTGGAAATCCACAGTCAAACCTCACAGTCATATTCCATGTAAACAATTTCAACCAAAAGCGCAATTGGCCAGCCCAGTTTATATTTATCCAGTAATAAATTATTTCAAAAGTTTAACTTTCAAACTCCTTTTTTTACAACTGGAGCATGTTAAACAACAACTAAATCAAATTTGGAACAAATCTAAATACATTCATGAATGAGCAGGGAGACTCAAAGGGCCTCTAAGACTTGCTGAATACAAAACGAACTTCTAATGATGGCTAACACCACCAGCCACTAACAGGGTAGATGATTTGGCCAAGAACTGTTGTGCTGTTGGCTCATGTAATTTGATTACATTTTTTCATTACAGAGCAGCATTTTTTAAACCAACTGGAAGACTTGAGGCTGCTTTCCTTTACTCCTTCCAGAGAGGTGTGTGGCCAGAGGATATCATCACATGATGATAGGTATATACATGCATACATCCCTTCCAAAACTTTAATAAAGCCGGTCCACCAGTTTTTTGAATATTTGTAGCAGTACAGGTGGAAGTGACCCATTCGTAGACCAACAAGGAATCACTAGTTAGGGGTTGGATTTATTGGCACCGTTATCAGCCCATTTCGTCCTGGGGAAATAACTCTTTCTTCTTGTCTCACCATGCCCTGCACTGTAGAGCACATACTGTATTTTAACAAAGAATAACAATGAATAAACACACTAAGTAGAGGAGAGATCAAATAGTTTTTTGTTTCAATGAGCTGTGTATTCTAACTCAAAATATTGATAGAATTTTACCTTTTTGTGCTTTTGGGCAGGTATGTTAGCTGAGCCAGAGCTCAGCAAATGGCTTTAATCAGCAGTGGCTATCAATTTTCGTCGGTTAGTGTGAGGTGTGACTAAAAACCAAGGTTGTTAAAACTCATCCTAGCAGAGCAGAAAACAAGCATCTGACCCTTTGAACATGGAAAATCCTGAGGATCTAATCCACACGCTCTCTCTCTCTCTCTCTCTCTCTCTCTCTCTCTCTCTCTCTCTCTCTCTCTCTCTCTCTCTCTCTCTCTCTCTCTCTCTCTCTCTCTCTCTCTCTCTCTCTGTCTAACAGGTTCCTACTCCACCTCGCAGAAAAAACTGATGGGATCATTGTAACAAATGACAACCTGAGGGATTTTGTTGATACTTCCGACACCTGGCGCAAAATTATTCAAGAGAGGTGATTGCATGTTACGTTTACACAACTCCATTAGTCACTCACTTTAACAGTCCATTACCCAACATGATAAGGGAAAGTCCACGAGACGGCCTGCCAGCAGTGATCAGTGTTAATGTTGGATCATTTCTTTATCAAATTATTTATTTATTAAAAAATATAACATGTGTTTCAAAGGAAAAATGAATCGGTACATAGAAAAAACATTGATTTATGATAGAATTATATGATTATTTAACATTATAATATTATAACAAATCATTTTTAAAGTATTTAGTTTAGAGGTTAGTTTTGATTTTGTGTGAATATGTTTTGAGAATTTGCCTCAATATGAGTTTAACACATTTAACATGTTTAACACAAGTAAACTGTAACTGTTGGGGCAGAATAAAAGGACTACAGTTGGTTTCTGAGGTTTTGTCGCCCTCTGCTGGTCAAGTGACACATTTTTAGTTCCCATGATTCAACAACTTTCTGTTTTTAAATGTTCACTTATAAATTAACATTTTGAAATGATACTGTGCTGTTGATTACAGTGTTTATAATTAATTTACCAATGACATTAATGCTTTGAACACTCATAATGTCCTGTGAGCTTAGAACACACTCTATGGTGTGTGCAGGGTTAGGGAAGGTAAATATGAAAAGTTCACTTACAATTATATCGTTAGTGATACTAAATCAAATAGTTGTTGGTAATTTTTATTTTACTGTAAATGAAGACATGTTATTTTATTGATAGTTAATTATAAGCAGATAGATCCTTTGAGAAAATTTAAATTCGATGTAGATATTCTTGTTTGTTTAAATTTTTGAGAGTTGCACAAGACTTTTTTTAAACTTTTTTTTAATATATATTGTAATTGCATACAATAATTCTGTTTGTTCCATAAATAAAATATCTCTTTCTTTTTGACCGGCAGGTTGCTTCAGTTCACCTTTGTGGAGGACCACTTTATGATCCCTGATGACCCTCTGGGGAAAAATGGGCCTCACCTTGACATCTTCCTACGAAAAGACAACAGGTGTGTGTGAAGTTGGGGGGTGCAGAGGAAACCTGTGATCCCTGTCCTGTCCATGATTTTACTCAAATCTAACTACTCAGTTTGATTGACTTTTAAGTGTAAAAGTTGTGCCTATTGCGCATATTGCACCTTTCACACTCTCCCTCGGTCTCATCACATATGTCTCAGGAGAACTGCAGTCACGCCTCCCCCCCTGAGACCCCCAGACTTCCGGCCGTCATCGCAGCAGCAGCCAGTCTACATCCAGGCCCTTCACGCTACTCCTCGGACCTCCACCTCCACACCCAGGCCGCCTCCCTCCCTGATGCCCCACTCCACAGCACACTGGCCCCACTCGGGTCCTCCTGAATGGCACCCGCCCCGCCATTCCCCCTCCCCCTCACCATCACCTCCACCCCAGAGGTCACTGGGGGAGACATCTGAGCTGAAAAAGAAGCTGTATGACATCTTCCCTGGCCAGAAGCAGCGGATCGACCGCATTCTCAGTGACAACCCCTACATGAGAGACCTGAACGCCCTGTCAGGGCTGCTGCTGGGATAAAGGACTGCTTCTGCCACGGGAATCAGGAGACACACACCATGTATACAAACATTTTCAAGATTATACATACAAGTGTCCACATAAATATAATTTATTTTACCTTCTCTTCCAGCCTGGAGGACATGGACAGTTTTACTATTTTACATTAAGACTGATCATCAAACTAGCTGCTATTGGCAGAGTATTTTTGGGATGGTTTGGGTTTTTTTTTTCCTCTCACTCCTCCTTTACTTTCAAATGGATTTAACATGAACAACACTGGTGTCTATAAAATCAAAATCTTAAGCAATTGCCCTAGTCATCAAGCAGCAAAGTCTATATTGTTCAGATTGTAGTAAATAATTTAAACCCCTTGGCACAGTCCAGAGGTTCCGTGAAAGTGGGACTAGCAGTGGAAGAACGTGTTTTGGACCAAAAATAGTTAACAGGTCTCCCAGGACAACTGCTCCAGCTCTTCTTCTGCAAAACCTTGTTTACCACCAGACTTTTCACACTTTTCACAAACTCAAGATCTTTTTCTTGATAAGGTTGTCGACACTGGTAGGTTTTGCATGTTTTCACAAGATACAATTTACATACTTGTAATATTCTGCACCAGAGTTGGTTCACTGTCAGGCAGCACCAGGGTAAAACATTTGACATCATGTTGAGCTGACTAAGCTCTTCAAGAGTCATTCAGCATCAGCAGGAATAGTTTAGTAGTATCACATCTCGCATTTCTCAGACAATGCACTCATTGGAGATTAGTTTTATGAAGAAAACTGGTGTTCTTTTTACGGGAGATGTATTTCAGGAAGCATGTTAAGATCATTAGCTTTAGCATCAAAGATTTATTATTGTTAATATTTGACAGAAATGGCAGAAGATACAAGAAATTTACATGTAAGCTTATTGAAGAAGCACTTTTGGTTTGTTTGAGGCCAACATTTTCAGGCTGTATGGAAGGGCAGTCAACATGTGGTTTTCTTTTCATGATCTCAGATAAAGCTTACAGTGTGTATATATCTATACATCCAGACTGAGCCCATATCATTTTCAAATTTTTTTTTTTTAAAACATATATAAAACAGCCCCCCCTCAACTCGAACCAATGTTACCTGTGTTTCATGGCAAGCCTCACTCAACAAGATTTTATTTATATATACATGCTACCAGTCAATGGCACAACAAAGTTTAAGTTTTATTCCCCCCTCCAATTAAATCAAGTTATCATAAGAAACTGAAATAGAATATCGTCACTCTAACAAACCCCATGCTCTCCTTCATGACAGATTGTATTCTCCTGTAGGCTTGTGTTGCTTCTCAAAGCTGATGTTTAAAGTTGTGGAAAAACAAAGGAGCTAAGCCTCAAGTTCCTGTTCTGATTCTGTTATTGAACATCACAACTATTTGAAAATTATTCCAGAATGACTTCTTCCATTTATTAAACAGTGTTTTCAGGAGGATACAGATAGTAGTTCTTCAGTTGGATTTAGTTCGAAGATGCTTCAGAGATGTGTTTTCAGTCTGTCTTCAGGCTCTATGTATCAGTCCATTTGGCCTCAGATGGAAAATAACACTACAAAAATTTGGGTTTAGCTTTTGGTGATTGAGTAACCATCAATCTACTTAAATTTGCAAGATGACACATCTCAAGATTGCGTACCAAAAAAAATCTTGCAAAGATGAAAGATGTGCTTAAATTCCACTTATTAGTGCTTATTGCAGCATTGGATGCACTGAAGGCAAGTAATAATGTAGTGAGTGAAACAAGGTTTTACTGACGAATCTTCAGAAAGCTTTTTTTTTTTTACCCTCATACACCCAGAGAATGTGGACTGCACCTTGTGTATTTGAATTTTGTAAAATACAAACACAACACCTGTAAGAAAAGAATCTCTGCACAAAATCTTTACAAGGTGTCGAAATAGAAGTTTTGTTCATACTTGCTATGTTGTTGTTGTGAGGATTACTGAAGGACTCTTTTTTTTTTGTTGTTGTTGTTGTTGTATTATAATTCTTTGGTGTATATTAGTTTCTTTTTTGTAAATACAAGCATTTTTGGCTAGAGTGCACATATGGTTTTATGTATGTGGAAAAGCTAAATAAAATGCAGCAGTCCCCATCAAAAAGTGCTTAGCTTTATCTTTCTGTTTCTCAGCTGCAGCATTTCCTTTTTTTTTTCAGGAGCAAAATTACTGGTAACTGTTTGATATATATAGTCTCTGAATGTCTAATGCTAAAAGCAGTTAGCTTGGCTTCAGGAAGTTGCTAGTCCTCGTGGAGAAAACTCCAGCACGTAACTCATCCTTCAGTTTTGTACAGGTTAAACATGTTTGATATATTCGTTAAGGTGGCTGATGGATTTATACATTTCTACAGATTCAGCCTACCTGTTTCCCATGAGCCAGTGTAATTCCCACATGGCAGCGGGAACTATTTTCTATTCCCTCAGCTGACACTCAGCATCTGTGTACAGTGTTCTATGCATAATGTTCTCAGGCAGCTTCATTAGCATTATATAACTTTTTTTTATAGCACAACTCATCATTTCTTCAGGTCTGTATCAGTGGAAATTGTAAGTAATCGGTAATTAGACAGATGTTTCTGCTGGTACTCTAATATAGATCAGATTTATCCCGATAAGTCTGAATAAGTCACCCCCGCCCGCCTCTTTGTATTAATATAGTTGTGTTTGAACTGTGCAAACTCGTCCTTACTTCTGCTGGTTCTTCACTAGGGGTCAGTGTATGTTAAGGTATGATTGGAATTGGGTTTTGATTGGTTCAATTTTTAAACTCCAACCACATCATATTTAATTATAACACTATGACCATGAAAAAACAAAACTGAGAACAACAATTCAGAATCTGAATACACCAATATACCCCCACCATTACATAGTACATGACTATGCAGTCAGAAAATTGACAAACTGTACACGAAAGGATGATTTCCTTTTTATTTTCTAAAAAGACAGAATCATGGCATCTGTTAAATTCTAGTTAGCATTCACAAACTAAGTTTGTCAGTGTTTTTTTAAGATTAAATGCTGTTACTTTTTTCTATTCATGTCCTGTATGATATTCAACAATGCTCACCTTAAAGAAAAATATATTCTTACAGTTTTTCCCGATTAAACTGTGTTGGTATGTTCAGTGTCTGAATGCACACCATGTTCCTGACTATCCTGTTACGTTTTGATGGTGTCGTGTTTTTCTTTCTTTCTGTCTTGTGACCAAATATGAATTTTTTTTAACATCATTAGTAGTTTTGGGTTTTTTTGTTTTTTTAACACAGGCTAAATGAGCCTGTGAATTGTCTTTAAAGGTTGTGTCTGTGAAGAATGAACATATGCCAAAAGCAAGACTGAAACTTAATATTGTTCTTCCTGTTATTTGATATGGATGGATTTCAGGGGAGGAGGTCCCAGAGGTGCTGGGGATCACACATGTGTATGAGGTAAACAATTACATAAGGAGCACACTCATTCCAGTCACTTTGCCTTCATGCAAATGTTTGTGGTTTCAGGCACATCAGGTTCAACCTGGTCGCAGCTAAAAAGATATGCAGACTGGGGTAAGGTTCTTCTGGAGCTTTTTTTCAATTATTAATGTCATGAACAAACATACATAGACAATGTATCACGTACATTTTGGTTCCAGATGTTGAATTAAAGCTTAAAAAACCTGAGATAATAAATATGAAGGACATGAAAACTAAATCCATCCAGTCTATAGCAGGAAAACATCTTTTTGTGTTTGTTTTGTTTTCTTTGTTTTTTGCATTATTTTTAGATCTACTTTTATTTCTCATCTTCCAGGTATGGCTCCATATCCCAGAGAAACAAGTAACACTCCTATAATAACACATATCAGGTGCACTTTACATAAGCAACATCCATCTTGCAGGCTGGCTCTTATTATGCAAATGTTTGTGGTTTGTGTTCAGGAATGTGACTATAACCTGCACTCACAATGTGTATGTCCACATATCATTTATCATCTGTAGTAGAAAGTGCTCATGGGGATAATACTGAGGTCTGATTTAGCGCCCCCTAAAAAACTGCCTGAGAATCCCAGCAGGTCAGACAGTGTAATTTGGGACAGACTAAGATGCTGCTTGTTGTAAAAAGAGGCCTTTGTATGCAGAGTGTAGCTACTACACAGCAAGTTCTGACCCAGAGGTGGAGAAACCTTTGATTACAGGAAAAGGAGAGCAAAATATTTTTGTCTCCCAGAAATTTTTTGCGTTGGACTTTAAGGGCGGCACTACGCTTGTAAAACAAGTAGTTTTACAAGGGACCGTCAGAGGCTCTGTATGTTGCCATGTAGGTAACTTGAAACTAACTAACACATCACATCTTGATTTCACATTTGCATTTATTTAATGCCACAGTGCACGTGTCAAAGAAAGAAAGACTGTTAAAGAGAGATAACACTCTACCAACCAAGGTTGACTGAAATTGGGCGCCACGACACTGTCTCTGACTTCCAGTTGCTTTCCGTTTTCCTAACTAATTAAATATTGAGCCTTTTTGTGGTTAATATTCTTGGGGGATAAAACCATCTGATTCCACATCAAATCGTTTTAGCCTTTCAATTCAGTTTCTATTTCACAGAATATGATCATAATTGGGAAGCATCTGTCTATATAGTGAAACACATGGTTGAAAATCTGACTTCATGCTGGTTACCACATCTTCTGATGCCACCATGCCGTGACTTAAAATGTCTTGGCCTTTTCTTCTATTTCTCTTGAGTTTATCACCGGAGTGGCTGTCACATGCACTGGTTAACAGAAATAGGCCTGTTACAGGCCTGGGGCGCAGGATTTGATTGAGCCTCCTACTGTCACTCTTTAATAGAAAGGGGGAAATACTGGTTCCTATAATAGACGTGGTCTTTCCACTCTTAATCAAGCCACTCAAATCCCAAATGCTGTCTGCACCACTATTTCCTTTTTTGTCTGAGTCAGACTTTATACTTAATTGCCTTTCTTGCCTTTCATTATACAAGGTGACACAGAATTTCTCAAAGTTTTATAGTCCAAGACACAACACTGAAGCTGAGTGTCAGTTCTAATGCCATCACATTGGAAACCACATGCAAAAGAACTTTGCTGTAGTCTCAGCAATATCAATCTCCATACAGCAAAACAAAAAACACATTTAAAGGAATAGCTTGGCATTTTGGGATATTAGTAATATTTGCCTTCTTGTGAGAGTTACCTGTAGGAAGATCAGTACCACTCTCATAATATGAAAGTCTTATTACACATTGGACTGTAAACAGGGAGAGAAGGTCGACCTGCCTCTGTCCGAAGGTAATCAAATGTTTCTGCAGTCACATACATGAGCAAACATTCAGACTGCACCTTGTTTTACATTTGAAAAGATTAAGGGTAGAATGTATGTCTCCACCAGGAAGCAGTATCACATTTAGAAAACCACAATGTAAAGGAATCAGAAAACTGAGATCAGATAAACAAAAACTACGTCTGTGAAACAAATGTGAAAGGATTCGAGACTTTCAGTGTGGACAGATGTGACATGGACAAGATGGGAAATATTTTCCTGCAGTCTGCAGGAAGCTCATGTGTGGCTGCACTGAAATGGATGCCCAAAGTCTTGGAATAATTAAAAACTGGATCATCCAGTCGGTTTGTTTGACACACAAGTCACAATGCACTGTTGCGCTTTGCATAAGTTATCCATTCCTTCTTCTCTGCACAAAGATGTTTATATGTTTCCCTGCAGAACCGTCACTGCAGGCTTGCTGTTATCAGTTTTTGTGCTGAGCTACACTCACCTAACCAGCTACTGCTACTGGCAGTAGCTTCATATTTACAGACATGAGAGTGCAGGGATGAGATTGGTATCATTCTTCTCATGAATGAATGCAGATGAGCATTGACAATAATGAAATGAAGTCTCAAATTGACATATTCTGAGGAAAAGGCTCTTTTATAGTGACACGGCAGCATTGAATACAATATGTATTCCCAGTCCAACCAGCTGCCTGTCTCACATGTTCCCTGTCACAATCACACTAACATGACTTAGACTTTAAAGGATACTGGTTCAAAACCATTCCAGACAGGCGGTTCCACAGGAATCTCAGCAGCAAACAAATCCTCAGTGAAAAGCCAGAGAAATCCACAGCAAAGAATTTGCTTTGGTTTCAGGATAAGAACCTACTTCCAAACAGGGTAATGCCTGGAATTTGCTGATGAGAGTGTAAATGACTTTCAGACACCTTCATCCTCTCCGTCTGCCTTCTGTTTTCCTGTAACTTTCCTTGCAGTCTCTACTCTCCTCTTGCCTTCCTCACGTCCATCACCCCTGTCTCCTCACTTCCTTCCTGCCTCTCTCTCAAACCCTCATCTCTGCCCCCTCTTTGCTCATCAGGCTCTCTGTCTCACTCTTCCTTTACCCCATTTTCTTTCCAACATCTTCATTTCACCCCTTTCTGATTTGCACTTGGATGACAAGAAATCCAACAATATGTATGTATTAATGTCCAACCAAGAAATTCAAATTCCTCTGGCATTCCAGCTTGGCTTAACATTCTCTTTGCTTTGGATCTCCCCACTTCCTCTCCCTTTCCCAAATCCTCTCCCACATACTCCTCACTGCTCTCTCCATTGTTTAAACACCACTGTGTTTTCCCCATTTCTTTCATTGTTATTAATGAATTATTATTTGGGACCGTCTCCAACACAGCCACACTTAATAACTTTCCTCCTTGTCGACACGAACAGTAACATCTTCAATTGGTTTGTGTGACATTTGAAATCAACTCAATCTAATTTTATGATTTAACTTTGCATTGTAGAAATGTTTTGCTTTGCTTCTGATAATTATCATCCTGGTAATCAAATGTTTTAGTTTGTTGCTTTCCTGAAATCACAATCAATTTTCTGTACTTGGGGAAAAAACATATCTTCCATTGTAGTCCTGTCTCAATTCTCTGAGCTCTGCAAAATCCCTCTCTTGCTTTCACCTTGTTAAAACTGCAGCTACCAAGTACTGAGATATAAGATCCTATTACCCTCAGCCTTGTATTACTTTGCTGGTTATCTGGGTAATTTCACAGATTAACTAATAATATAATTGCAAGCTCACTCTCTCGTCAGATGACGGTTGTTGCAGAATTTAGATTGAGGAAATCAAAATTTGTCCCTTAAAACACACTGATTTTAGAACAACTGGTCAGCAGAGACCAGCTGTGTGTTGTAACGTCAGCATACAAACATTGTATTATTACTGCCAACTTGAACAGAAGCAGAAGACTGGTGATGATTCATTCAGATCCACTGTCTGGATACCATGACTGATAAATCAGTCTGGACCAAATGCCACTGTGATGACTGAAAAGATTGCGTATTCCATTTGTTTTATAGTCATCACATTTTAAATTGAATATATATATTATATTTCTCAAAAAAAAATAGTTTTATTTATACCCATATAAATTATATATATGTGTATAGTTGGTCTAAACCCATACTGTACATATGATGAATGTGCTTTACTTTGTACTGTGTGTTGAGAGAATAAAGCTGTGAACTCATTTCCATATTTAGAAAGAGAGGCTGCTACAGTGTGTGATTACACTAAGGGGTAATCTTACAGCACCTGCTCACGAGAGGACAAGAGGATTATTTGAACAAAAGTGTTCTTTCTCTCACTTTTCTTGCTGTCTGAGCCCCCCCTCCCTCATGCACACAGCGGACTGCTGCTGCCCTACTGGGACAATGCACTTACATAACCAATCCCTCTCTGTAATCCCAGCCCATGTGGCCCCTCCCATCCCCAACCTACACTCCTCTCTGCTCCCCCTCCAATCTCTTCCCTTCCTCATTGGTGTCAGGAAGAACGGGAGGGAAGGCTCCCGTATGTCCAGATTACTATGGAAGGAGCAACAGGACCTCTTAATCTTAATCTCACCCAGATACATGTATGTTCTGGATCATCAGGACTGAATCACATGGCCTCTTTCTGAACTGCTCAACCACTGATTTCTGTGTTAGGGGTCTTTGGAAGCTATTATATGGTAAGTCTCCTTATAAAAATGTACTGATAAATATGTACATAAATTGATAGCTAAGAGTTACCTTTTGCCTCGATTTTTATTCCCATTACAGTTAAAATATCCCATTTTTAGAGCCTTTAAAGCTCCTCGGAATGCAAAATTACCTCGACAGTTTGAATTAAATAGTCTGAATGAACAACCATACAAAACAGATGCCAGTGAAAAAACATTAAATCTGAAAGTACTAACTAATGGTTGAGAAATAAAAACTGAAGATAGTGAAATCTTGTATTTCTGGACGGATTATTTCTCACTATATCTGCAGAAATATTTTATAAAAACGTAGAAACATGCAACTGGCTGTGACCTGTGAAATTATTATTATTGCATTATGTATTTTTTTTTTTTTCATTTTATTTTTTTTAAACAATCGCGATTCCCTCCGAGCGCGCTCCCGCGACAAACTTCACCAACTGTGCGCGCTCCGGACGAGCGGCTGGTACTTAAGCCTGGCGTCTGGTCCGTGATCCAGGAGCCGAGCGAGTGTGTACGGCCAGCTGACGAATGAAACACGGCAAAGAGGCTCTCCTGGGTGTATCACTTCGGCGCATACCTTCCTGTGTGTCTGCGGCAAACTGAAAGATATTTCGTCTGAGGTAAGCGAGTGTTGCGGAGGCGGATGAAACATCAGATTTTCGGTATGAGTGTGTGCTCTGGCGGAGGAGGAGGAGGGGGGGGGGAAACAACAGCTCCGCTCCTAGCTAGCGCGGCGCTAACGTTGGCTGCTAGCTAGCTGCGCTTAGCCGCAAAAAAGGGGGAAAACAAACAAACAAACAACAAAACAGAATAACAATGGAGCTGGCTCGTTTGTTGTCGTGCCACGCACACTTGTCTATGTTGTGCAGTCGATTGACACGCTCGGTGAGCTAACGTCCGCTTGTGTTGTGCAGGAAAAAAACCGTTCACGTAGCGGTTGCTAACGAGCTAACAAGTAGCCGATTCGGTTAGCACGTATGCTAGCTGGAGGGGCTCCTGCTTTACGGCAAGACGGAGAGGCCTTGTGTGTGTCTGTAACAGTCTGGGCTAGCTAGGCTACGCCGCCGTTGTCTGCCTCGCCAGACAGAGCCATTTTGCTTTCAAAGCAGGTTAGTTAAGTCTAACAGAAACCTGCCGTGGCGTTGTTTTTGTGTGTCAGTGATACTGGCACAACCTGGTTTTGTGTCACGGCTGAAGGGGAAGTGATGACTAATGTTTACTCAAAGTAGGAACCGCAGCTGCTGTCAGTGATAAACAGTGGCTGTATATGTGTGTTTGGCCTTTCTCAAAGGGGAGGACGAGTGAATGTCAGCTGTTAGTTATTGTTGTTGTTATTGTTGTTGTTGTTGATGATCAGATGACTCTGATCTGCTTTGCTACTTGTGTAGCTAGTGCAGCACCAGACCGGATTGTGTCATTGTTAACGGGGGCACCTGTAGATGTGTTTTGAACCATTCTGGGAGAAACTAAACTCCAAAGGTGGTAAGGTGTGACCTTTTTCCCTAATGAAGTTTCTTCAATGAATTAAATTAACCTCACTGAAGACCACATTTGGTTTTTCTAGCTTAACAAGATCTCTGCTCAGGCTGAGGAGGAATGGACTCAGGAAGTTAAAGGTTTTCATGTTCCTTATGCACAGAGGATATCTGTAGAAATTGATCAGTGTACTTAGTGCAACTGTAAATGTGCAACTATATTGTAGTAAGAGATTGTGAGCCTCTTTGTTAATGTTTGAGCAGACCAGAACATACTATGTCATGCTTATGAGTAACAGAGGGATGCGGTTTTTGCTGACCAAGCTCAAGGACTGTCCAAACACATCTACTGTATAACCTTACTACACACACCCATTTTTTAACATCTAATGGTAGTATGTGCCACAGAATATTAAAATGGAGGTTTACCTTTGTAGAGGTGTTAAGCTGTGCTAATCAATTTCCTTGACGAGGGCCCAAAGGTAGCCCATAGTCATATCTCAAATCTCTCTCATAAATGACACTGTCAAACTTTAGATAAAGAACCTAATGTTATTCCTTTTTTACTGGTCCCTTGCCATTAATTTTGACCCATTAATTGTGCTATTTAAAGAAGATCATTTATGTTTATTGCATAATAACTAATTTTATACATGTAGTAGAGGAAAAAATATTAAAGCATTTATCTTGGACTTTTAGCATGCAGGTAAATTCACTATTAGTCTGTCACAGGTAGTTAAAGTATTTGTTTTTTACACACATTTGCATACAAAGCTATTAAAAACTGGATTTCACTGTTTCATGACCAATTTTTGAGACGAACATTCATGGATGTTAAAAGAAAACAAAAGCCTAATTATTGAAGTTACTCCATGTACTATGCGTTTTTCAAAACTGTGGAACAAAGCCATGTACTTTCCTTCCAAATGGGGCAAGAAGTTAAATTCTACTTAAATTTAGATGTATATTGCATTACTGCAGCTAAATATTGTTTTTTAAATGAGGAAAAAAATAGCATCCTTAGAATTTCACAGGTCATCCTTCAATTAAAAACTAGTTGTAAATATACTTGTATATTTCTTTCTTGTATAAGATTCTGTACATTTTTTTTTTTTTAATTGGTTGTGCTTTTGTTGTAATTGTATCATGAAAAAATGTGACACTTCAGATTGCAGCAATCAGAGCTGCCAAGTTTTGAGTTCTTTGACTTAAGTATCTACAAGTGTATCTCACATGTTTCACAAGCACAAATTCAAAAATCATGCAGAATTTGGAGCTGCTACTCTATCAATAACATTTTTCTACTGAAACATGTTATTCAGTCGTAATGATTGTTACTTTATCGACTAAAGAACTGGAACAAGTTTAGAAGATGCACTATAGTATTTTGGTCACGTTTTTTATGTTTTGTGTTGTCAATATCCATTTCTATTCATCTAGGGGAAGAAGAATAAAAAGTGATCCTATAATTTCATAAACAGGGGCTTTGCTGATATATTCCTAATGACATGTCATCCTTGCTTTGACTCCAATTGTCTCTATCTCTAGTCCTTCATGCTTAATGTGGTTGTCCTCAGTGACTCTCAGACTTGACAAACTCTGACTTCAAAATATCAGGATGCCGCCCAGCACACTCCTCCTGTAAGAAAACAAAAAGTCAGACTTTGGAGGAAAATCCTTGAGGAAAGTTGCAACTCTTTTTTTTTTTTTTTCCCTCCTTCTACTTCTTCTGGAGTTTTGGCAGTGATTTTTCCATGGTGTGGTACTTACACAATATCAGTGTAGTGCTATAACAGCTGTTACAAATGACAGAAATCTACGGAGTTGTTGTTTGAAAGGAATCTGTTAGATGCTTTTGAGAGCTGGAGACAGCACAAAATTTGATGGAGGCGATTGCCTCCTCCTCTTTGCAGAGAAATCTAAAACTGACTGTATTCTGTCTTGCTTGTGGCTCAAATAACTACAGTAATGTTAGTTGAGCCTAACCCTTGAACAGTGGTTAGAATACAAGTTTGTGCAAAAGTTCTTCAGATGTGTTTGTCAGCCTCTGATCTGTCTATAGGGTTTAATTGAATGTAAGTAAAAATGTTTATAAAAATTACTTTAAATGTTGAATAATTACAGAAGCACCAAGAGCATTGGAATATGTCTGCAACCTTTAAGTCAACTCCCTGGATGATGACTATCATTGTATTTGACATTAATTAATATGAAAACATTCTTTCATTCAAAGAAAATATTAAGCTTGTTAACATTCCACACTAATAGTATAATTTTATCACATTGAAGCTGCATGAAAGACTATTCACTATCCAAAAATCACACAATTGGGGCCAAATACAAGATTTGATTGTGGAAATAAATCTTGGGAAAAGCCTGGTGTCCAGACCCCAGTGCAAATCTTCCTTAAGCTTGATAAAGGTTGAAATTGTCCAGTATCCCATCAAACCACCAGTGTTAATCGGCTACAATAAGCAAAAACAGACACACATGCTATCCTGAGCCAAAGCTAGTTTCTTGTGTGTGTGTTTTTTGTTTTTTGTCTCTCTCTCTCTCTCTCTCTCTCTCTCTCTCTCTCTCTCTCTCTCTCTCTCTCTCTCTCCCGACTCTCTTTCTCCTGCTCAGTACAGTGTTTGGTTATCTGTAATACAGTTGTTCAGATGAACCTGTGTTGACCCATGGCTTTTCAGTAGCTTTCGGAGAGGCTTAGTCATATAGTAATGCAGCTACAGGGATGGATTTTATATGTGGATGGATGCTGACAGAGGATAGGGATTTATGTCACGGATAGGAAGCCTCATCCTCAAAGTTCTAGTACTCACTGGTGTTTCCTTTACATTGATTCAGTTATGGCAGCCCTCCACAACTTCGTCATTGACTGCCTTTTTTTCTTTTTTAATTTATTGAAAACGCACACATAGCAGCGTGCTGGACTTTCACCAGTTCTTAAGTTGGTATTCCCATACACAAAGGATTGGGCTGCTTGCAGTTGATTTAGTTCCACCAGTGGGATGCTGTCCAACTGATGGGAGGTGGTCTTATTGGTATGCAGCCTTTCTGTAAACTGACGCTGTTTCCCACCCAACCTGGTATCTGTACTGTGTTTGGTGGCTGATTTCATTTTTAATGGGAACTCAGCAGTGACAATGATGTAACAGCATATGCACTGATAGCTGAGCGGCACATGCTTGTGATGGTTCAGGCACCTTCCCCATCAACCAGATGGATGATCAGTTCTAACCTTTCAGCTCCTGGTATCTCTCCTTCATTCAATACCTATGTTAAAGACTGATAACTTACTGAGGTCGTTTTACAGGTTGCTTAAAATTAAGTGGCAAAGAGCAAAGGACTGCGCATTCCTCAGCACTCCTTGGCAGCACTGCCTTGCGGTGCTGCCTTTCCTTTCTTGTTGTCTATTAATGCCAACATTTTTGAATCACAAAGACGTTGCACTTGATGAACGCAACACATGATTTTTGCTGATTAGTTGTGGCAAATTTGTTTCGTCACCCTCAGGCCCACATCCTCCCAAGTACCCAAAGGCTTGGTTTATACCTCTTGTATTTGAATTTCACAAAGGCCATGGGCTGTGGGTTGTTTTCACAGATGTTGGTTGTGACTCACAAAATGTTGCATAATCAAAAGGATGGAAGCAACTAAGGTGATGAAAGAAGTTTGTTGTATTCCTGCAGTTGGTCAACTTGGTTTTACTACACACCTCAGTCATAACAGTTTTGTGATATCAATAAAAGTGGTAGAAAACAAAAATCTGCAACACTGGCAAGCTAAGATGCCCTCACCACCTAAAGGAGATGCTCTCATTTTCTCCGGGGTGTTGACCTGTTTGTGTTAATGACCAAGAAAGGGAAAAGCCGGGGGTTTGTTTATAAAATTGTGGAAGTATTTTACTTTCTGTCACACCATTTAAGTATTGTTGAACTGTAAGTTGCTGGTATATTAGCATTTCAACTTCTGGGCCTAGTAAAGTCTCTTTGTGTAGAATCACTAGGGTGAAGCATCCATGTTTTTGTTGGGTTTTTTTCAACATCTATTTCTTAAGCATAACTGTCATGGCTATGATTTTTTTTTAATTTTTTTTTTTATCCCTGAATAGAATAAAATAAAATAAAATCCACTACCGTACAGTAGTCTTTATTAAACTCCTATAAAAGTCATTACCACATGAAGGCTGTAACTCTAGTTTTTCTGCTGTGTCACCTGTCATAGCATCAGCAACACATGTCCAGCGAATAGAGCCAAGCTCTGCCTCACAAGATTGACAGCTGTTGTGACAGCTGGCCTGATGCAGGAGGGGTCTCCATTGGTGTGTAAGAGGGACAGAAAGACAGTAACTCTGGTTCTGTATTATAGCAGGAAACAGGAAATTACCTCACTAGTAAGGAGGGGGGAGGGAAATTATAAATGTAATACACCTGAGAACTGAGAGGAGGAGGAGGAGGAGGAGGAGGAGGGAAACTCAAACAAAGGGACTTAAAGGAGGAAAACAGACAAGAGAAGTGAGAATGTAAAGGAAAGGAGGAAAAAGGGGAACGAAACACACACCTCACCCCAAACTGTGGTGAACTGAAAACTGCCCCCCCCAATCACACACACACACATATACACTCATATGAATGGAGCTGGACTGATTGAACTTTCAAGCTCATCTTCCCTGCTCTGCACAGTCTGCACCAACCCAAAGACTTGCACCCCTTACACCTGGACCCCTACACATAAAAATTCACTCTTACACCCACACCAACTTTGCATTAATTTATTTTGCAGTGCCTTTGTTTGAAAGGCTGTCAAAAGACAGTGAATTTCCCCACTGTGGGGTAAATGAAGATTATTTGTGTTTTGGTTTAACTGTTTTTTTTTGGGGGGGTGGGGCAGGGGCATGTTTGAGTTTGTTTGTTGATGTTTGATCTGATGCTGAATGAATATATATATATATATATATATATATATATGCCCTGAATGAATATATATATATATATATTCATTCAGCATCATATATATATATAGAGAGAGAGAGAGAGAGAGAGAGAGAGAGAGAGAGAGAGAGAGAGAGAGAGAGAGAGAGAGAGAGAGAGAGAGAGAGAGAGAGAGAGAGAGAGAGAGAGAGAGAGAGAGAAAAAACACATGCACCTTGATTGATTGGTTTTATTTCCTTATGTTCTTCTGGTAGCGATAGAGTGTAGCTCTCTTGGTTAAGGTTAAAAATTTACCAGACTTCAGCAAATTGAGGTGGGTTGGTTTTGGAACCTCGCCTGTCTAGCGTCCAACATTTTAGGTTTTTGATTAGAGAGGAACCTTCCAGCTACAGTATTAATGATGTAATTGTAGACCTTACTAATGCCAAAGGGAGTCCCTGCTTTTTAACTCCCTTTGTATGTTACTGCATGAACATAAGAGTGTGTGTGCATTTGTGCCTGTGCCCTGATATCTTTGCTCTGTGTGGCTTCTCCATGGTAACAAGCTACTAAGCTGCACTGTTAGTCAGTTGTGTTTTTTTTTTTTTTTTTTTCTGCTGTGGAAAATGGATGACTGCCAAATGAAAGAAGTTATAACATTGCTCCTGAAGGAAATGTTCATCATTTGTTGTTTTTGTTTCACTCAAAGATTTAGTTTGGGGCCTGATCTGGCTGCTACACACATTCCCAGTGATATTCCACCTCTTGTAGCTAACAAAATATCTTTGTTTGGTCCATAGCATGGTGCACTGTATATTGATCTGCAGTCTGTATTGGTTAAAGTTGTTTTACTTTCATCTTTATAATGTTGTATTACTGATCTCTAAAGTCTGGAGTAGGTGCAAATTCGTGTGTCAGATGCACAGCAGGGTAAATTTGAAACTGCTCTTCATCTCCTTGATCAAGGCTCTAGTCTGTTACAAGCAGGTCTCCTGCTCTGAAAAATTTAATCAATAGTCAAGGACTCTTTACTCTGACTATAACACCTCATGCATTGAAAATATTGTACCTGACTGAAAGCATATGTTTGTCTAAATTAAGCTTTATAATATTTTTCTTACAACACAACATCTGAACTAAAATGAACGAGAGGGCAACTGAGCCTGAGCCCAAGCAAGATTCAAATACACCTGAATCCAGAAAATGTGAGTAGCAGTGTCCACTTGCTGATGCAGTGCCATATGTTTGTTTTAACAACAATTTCCTCTGTTACCTCAATATCTCTGAGCTACATAGGGGGAGCCTCTCATTAAAAGTGAATTGGAACCTAACTAGTTCTCTTGGCTTGTTCACCCTCACAATATTCAATAATGAGATTTTCTTCTTTTGGAACAGTAACATTCAGTGATTTTATTCTTATGGCAGCAATGCTTTAAGAGTTTTTCCAGATAAATGAAAAAGTCTGTAGTCAAATGGACTTTGATAGGTCGCCTTTTGGAAAAGCCCAGCACAACGCAGCACAATAGTGATTATTAGAAAATAAATCATGTGTCAGTAAACGCATGTAACTTCAGCGCTGGCAAAACATTCAAGCTGTGTGAAGCAACAAGGGGACTGTAATGGTGAGGTTTGGGTTATGTTTTGAATATCATCTCCTCGCTGTGTTCATCTGTAAGGGTTTAATGGCAGACACTCAGGAAACTAGTGCCACCAGTTGATTATCTCAACAAACCAACGTCCTTTATCATTACATAATGGTAAAGGATGAATTTGTATTTATATTCTCTGTGCCCTATTTTTTTTTCCCCCCATAATTTCATCCACTTTTAGTTTAGCTAACCTAGTTTATCAAATGTATCCCAGAATCATCTGCCGTATAAGGGTAAGATCAGGGTGCCTCAGTGAAATTACATGAAATGTGCTCATTAGAGCTCTCAAAGCATTTTTAAATAGCAAGTCACCGTACACTGTAATATTTCTTAACTCCAAATGGACATTTAAAGTGTTTAAAACCTGTATATTTTTAAGGTAATGGCTAAGTATAAAGAGGATATTTATTTGCCTTTATGTTGGCCTTGCTTCATTGACTCATATCGGATTAGCACAAGCCAGACTTTACTTGGAAATGACAGCACAGTTCGTTTCATATGGAAATGTGGGCTTGTGCACAACTCTGGCGTAGTGTGTTTTAGAAGCTCCTTGCCAAGGCAATGCTTTTTTTAACATCTCCAACCCACTGGTCTTGCTGTCTCTTACTTAATTTCAGCTCAGTGGTGCTTTGTTGGCTTGACAAAATGTAGACCTTTGCATTGCCAAAGCGTGTTTAAGATGTAAATAATCTGTCTCTCTCCCCTCCCTCCCTCTCTCAATCTACCCCTTTGTAAACCCCTGGCTGTAGGTAATGAAGTGTTTGGGTCTGAGGAATTGAACTGCTGCCTAGTCCAGATGGCTCATTGTTGCATTTGTTGCCCTGCCCCTTTAATAGCACACTTTGGGCATTGACTAGTTTCACTAGTGCTGTTTTATAGCTCACAGTGGGTTTTCTTTGTGCCCATATTTTTTGTGCTGATGAATTTCAGACAGCATTATGTTGATATTGTCTGGTGATAATGTGAACAGATGCAGTGTAACAATGGTGAAGAGAATACAGCAGCGTGCCTCCTGTCTTCCTTTAGAGATGAACAAGTCCAACTGTGCTTTCACAGTGGTAGTTCAAGGCGAATCCAGCAGCACCTCACCCAGGGAAAAATGGTGTCGTGAACAGCTCTTCTTCATGCTATGTCAAAATGACATTTTCAGTATCATCAGAGAGTAGAAGGAAAATGAAAGAGAAGTGGCTGGGTGGTAATTGTGTTTGGAATCAGTTACATCTGTGTTTGAATCTGTCCATATGTGATTAAGACCCAAGATGCATTTTAGTGCACTGTGCGAATGAGGCCAGCCTCTCTTTCTGTATGCACTAAGCTAGCTATCACTTTTTCTCCTGCTGACAAACAGATTCTGGCTCTCACTGATATTTTGGTTTCACTTTGGCTTCTTTTCCTGGCCCACTCAATTTTGTGCATTGAAAGAGGGAGCCAGAGTGTATGTACAAGAGAAGTGTGTGTTTGTGTGTGTCAGTGTGTGTGTGTGTGTGTGTGTGAGAAGAATGAACAAATGAGTAGTAGCACATTTTTCATACCTAAAATGACTCTAGAAATTAAAAAGTTAACATAAATCACCTCCAGTTCACTGATCTATGAAATGCACATTATTTTGATCTGGTAATGAATTAAATATATGAGGTAATTTGTAACTCGCAGAATATATTTTTAAAACTATTTGGATTTGTGCTATTGATTGTAATGTAAACCATAATTAGGAATCAGTGGAAGAATAAAATTAAAAGAAACTGCAGTGAGTAAAATACGGTGTCAACAAGGGCAGCGGGTGGTACAGCCTACAGCCAGACAAGGCTGAAATCTGAGACCTGCAAAACCACAGAGGCAGGCAGAGGGAGGGGGTTGAGAGAAAGAAACACAAGTGGGAGAATGAGAGTGAGACAGACTGTCCATCGTTGAGAAAGACAACAAAATAGGCAGCCTTAAGGCATGAAAGGAACTGTACATGCAGAAAGACAAAAATGGAGGGACACTGACATGGAAGATAAAGTGGAGGGGGGTTAAAATTTTTAAGAATCAAGTTACAGTCTGTGCGAAAGAAAAAATTATGTGTTGCAGAGAAGAAGGGGTTATGTGTTGAGCTCAGCAGCTGCCAAGAGAGGAAGGAGAAGGGTGTGAGTGAGCATGCTCTGTTTGGAGAGACATTGGATGCTGGTGTAGCTTCTCTCTGTTTCGCACAAACACACTCAGCAGCAGTGACACCTAGCACACTCCAGAGGACAGACAGAACATGGGCTGAATAAAACTGAGCCACGGAGGTAAAAGTCGAAAGGAAAGGGACACATTGTCTGGGACTTTCCCTCTGCTGCGAGCTACAGCTTTCTTCCAGCAGGAGTTTAAAAGAGCATAGCTTTGCTTTTGTAATCACTGATGGGTTATTTTTCTGGCAACTTTTCCACACAATACAAGATTTGTTTTTCAGAGAATCCAGCAGATGTTTTGCCAGTTGACTTGTCTCTTAGTTTTTTTTCTGCTGAAAACCTGCAATTTTGGGAAATGGTTTGGAAGAGGATATACCTGTTAAAAGATGCCGAGGCCCGGTGCCAAACTCTACATTTCCTGAAGATTTGGCAACAGGACAAATAAAGGTGGAACGTGGATTTTCCAAAAAATCCGGAGTTGAAGAAATTCCAAAGCAACTTGGCCAAAATGCCTTGTGTTGCTTTTAGTTCCTAATGACTGGGAGTAGCCAGGGAGTGGCTACTTGACCACACACTGACAGACTGCTTACAGACTAATTTTGCAGGGCTTTCAGAGGAAGAGGCAGCAAAACGAGTGAGCTTTTCTTTTTCCACTGTGCTGCAGCATAAGCACCTAGCATCCTGCATGGTGCTCTGTTTTTAGTTTGGCATTCAGTTTGGTCTTGATAGGCTGGTTTGATGGATGCTTTCTTTACCCACTGGATGTCAGCAGCTGTCTTTCTTGCTGCTGCAGTGACTGAAGGACTGTGGATTTTGGTATTTTGTAGTTTTGTTTGTTTGTTTGTTTGTTTGTTTTAATTCCATTGACACAGGCATAGGCACTCTTGTCCTCTAGACTCCTAGTGGGCATTTATTTTTCCTGCTACTAAGCATCCCCGTCTGCTTTTGTCTGGACACAGCCCTCATTCTTTCATTACAGCCTGCCCTGGACCCGCATGTTCTTACCCCTCCTAAATGGGGGATGAGGAAGAAGAAATATGATCCTCTGTTTTGTGGTGTGTTTAGGGCCACAGCAACAGTGTGTGGTTTCCATGGAAAAGAGAGGGGAAATGATTGTGCTGAAGGGTTGCATGAATGCTCTACTCCTATGTCTCTGGTCCAAGTGAACTTGAAGACAGCTAGCATAGCTCTGCAAGCTCCACCCTGGAGCTTTTTTTCCAGACTCTTTCCGTGTGTAGCCAAAAGGCGCATGAACAGGACTGAAGGTGAAGGAACTTTTAAGATAATCCATGGCTATGATCTGGGTTACACCTTTACTGCTCTTTAGCTGGTTGTGCAGCTCTCCTTCCAGCTGCATCCAAGATGTTGTAAAATGGCACAAATTCCTGTGCTCAGTCCAGCTGTAGCTATATTTGTGGCAGTCTGATAAATGTATACTTTTTTTTTTGTTTTGTTTTGTTTGTATGTTCTTTTTTTTCCCCCAGGGACAGAATGTATGTTGACTAGCTTGTGTGTGGGTGAGTACAGAGGATGCTTTGATTAAGCATGTCCTGTGTGCATTGTGAATTATATCTGTGGTGTGTATGAACACTGCACAATGTGTTTGACTGAGAAAGAGTGGGCTCTGAGTTGAGAACAAAGAGTGGCATGTCTGTGTTGAAGGCCAGCTTGTTTTCTATCTCCATCTCTGCTAGTGGTCTCCTAGCTTACAGGGCTAAGAGTTAGGAACTAGGCGAAGTTGTTGCAAAAGCTTATTTTATTGATCCCTGTTTTATGTTCGTACAAATATTTTCTTATTCCTTTTCATTTTATTATTTTATGATGGAGAAAGCTAGAGCGTATTGAGTTTTGTTCACTACATAAAAAAAGGATACGGTATTATTTGCACCAAAAAATGCCAATGATTATGATTTTTAGTTTACTAAAACTGTTGCTTAATGATCCAAATATTTCTCTACAAACCAAATACAATTAGAAAATAAAATTTGAATGTGCCCAGCAGTGCAAGTTTTGTTTAATCAAAGCCCTTCATTTACATTGTAAATGTATTAGCCTATACATTTGCAGCCCAAAGACTGTTGTTGACTCAGTAGAAGGCAGGTAGAGCTAGATTAAAGTAAAACTCTGGCAAATGGTTTGTTTGCCCTGTGCTTCACTAAATGCAGTGGGTAATCTGATCAAGTTGGTTTAAGCAGCCTACAAGATTCTTTATAATGTTAGCAAAATGGAAAATCGCAACACATCCTTCCATCAAAAAATTATAATTCCATAAGCATAGTGGCCTTTACATGATGACTTTGCATTCAGGTAAACTTTGCAGATGTTAAACTGAATCTTAGAAATTGAGGGAATGTGGCGGTGCTTCTTTATTAAATGCCATGTTATGTTTGTTTCTTAGTTTTCTCCAACTATAAATTAAAATACAACTGTACACTAATCAAATACTTTGCCTGCAAGGTTTGCCTGGTGTGTTGCATTTGTAAACAGTGTCTGACATTACTGACAAAATACTACATTCTTATCTACAATTTAATGATTCACAATTGTTTATCAATTTAGAAGTGATATCTAATTGGTAAGACAATTAATTGTTTTGCAGTTGTTGTTGTTGTTGTTGTTGTTGTTTTTTTTACTCTTCTAACTAACTATTGATCATTTATTCAACGATTTCCTTAAAAGTGGCAGCTGCGGAATCATTTTGATGCCTCATTAACTTGTAATTTGGAGACGGGTGGTTCTTTGTTTCCCACTAACCCACAGGTTAGTGGGTTTGATCTCATGCAAGAAGTGCAGGAGAAAGCTGTGCACATTACACACCAACAATGGGCTTTTAGCTGGCTAAAACAAGAAGCCAGGCTGGTGCTCTTTATGTCGACATCATGACTGAGATTAGCATCTGCATTTTGGTGCACAATCATTCTGATCATTCAGATGTTTTCAGTCAATCAGATTAACTGAATGCTGACTTGATATAAGCTAACGGGGATCTGCAATTGATATTTGTGGCTGTGGAGGCTGCAGTTGTTCCCACTCAGAATATGTTGCAACGTGTTGCTTTATCGGTTGTAACAACAGATCCCTGCTATTCTAAGCCTCTGAGCAAAATCTGTCAATATCATACAAAGTAAAAAGTTCAAAAGTGTTATCAAACGGCTGGGGAATAGATTTAAGTTCAGATCCACTTGGGGAAAGGTTTTACTTCCGTATACTCATCCTGATTACAATAGTTAGGAGCCACGGACCTTAACTCATGGCTGGAGCTTTAGCTGTGCTATGAAATATGAATTAAGGGTGCTGGGAAACCAATGGAGCCAACAGACAGTATAGAAAGAATCAATAAATCTAAAAGTCTCATGCTAATGTCCTTTGCATTAGCAGTTCAATGAGTGTCTTAAATACTTGGAATGAACATTGTTCTGTCTATGAAAGTGTACAAGACGGACAGTGGCTGCCAGATGGCTGCTATAAACATTAGACTGCAATCTTGGAAATGAGATTTGTTTCATACATGAACTGACTTCAGCATGTGTCGTGCACTTTCAGAAATGAAAGACCAAGACATCACTCTAGGCTGTAGAAGATATATGTGAAGCACTGTATATTTTGCTCCCTGTTTATTTCCTCATGGTTATTTAAGGGATTCTTAAAATATTTGTTTACGTCTTTTTTTCCCCTCACTTTTCAGAGGTCCCCACATTTCAAGAGAAGACGAAAGCCTCATTTGGAAATCTTATGGACGAAGGTGGGTAAATATGCCCTCAATGTAGTTGTTTTTCACCTGTCGTCCTGTCCATCTTCAGCTGTGTTCACCATCAGCCTTCTCAGTAGACAGTTTCATATGTCCATGCTCTGACCTCCCTTCTTGTGGTTTGGCTATCAGTTCATTTGTTTCCTGTTTAAGGATATGCTCTTTTCAGTTTCATTTATTTTGCAGAGTTTGCCCTCCTGCAACATGGTGCATTGCTGTGATTAATAGCCTGTTATTTTGCCTCTTGTTAAAAAAGCGTATGCAGAATTACTTGTTAATCAGGAAATAGTTTCCCCATTTTCCCTTATGTTGCTCCTCATTAATGCACAGAGCTGTATGCCAAGTCATTGTGACTGCTCATCCTTCTTCCATCATCCTTCCCTCCACCTCTGAGACACAAAGAGGGGGAAGCTGTTGAGCTGACTCACTCTGAGTCCTCAGCACCGTGGGCTAACATTTTCTCATCCTTTGTTTAGTGTAGTCAGGTTTGACCAAAAATCAGAACCCAGATGCTAGCTTACTTTCCACTTGTTTTTTTTCCGGTCATAAGTTTTATATGAACAGACAAAGGAAAAAGGAACTACAATTGCTATGGTCACCATGGATTTAGTTACTCTAGGGGGCATATTTGTTTACGTTTTTTAAATATTTAATTAGCTATTAGCCGTTACTTTTGTTAACTGCCATTCTTTATACTGGGGCACATCAGTCCTACAGAAGAAAACAGGTTGTGCAGTACACTGATTCTTAAGAAATGTCTATCATCTTTGTGCTCAAATTTGAAAGAGTTATGACTCAGATTTTAATGACAGTTTCTGTAGATGGGCAGGGAGCTTTTTTTTTTTTTTTAGTTGCCCATCCCAACTGCCAAGACAACTGTGTATTGCTGCCTCTTCTGCTGTAACAGCGTTGATTCTTCAGGCCAAATTGCAATACGCACCGTTTTGGGGTTTTTTTGGGGTGGGGTTAGAATACCTATGTGCATTTATCTTTTTTACCTCATGCAGTATATTTACTTCATGTCTCTCCTTCTGTCCCACCTCTGCAAGGCTCCTGTACCCCCCTTATAGTTTAAATCTCTGGGAATACTGGAACTTTCAA
The DNA here is from genome assembly GCA_034769265.1 of Remorina albescens. Taxonomy (NCBI): domain Eukaryota; kingdom Metazoa; phylum Chordata; class Actinopteri; order Carangiformes; family Echeneidae; genus Remorina; species Remorina albescens. Next base: position 54,675,058 of record CM068475.1, read on the forward strand.
TCAGTGGGAAAACTCTGATGGTGTAAAAGTAAATTAAAACAGCCCACCCAAGTTGATTCTTACCTGCCCGGTTTAAGAAAGCATTGGCCTGTTGACTGGTAAACTTCCCAGCCTGGGAACACTTGGCCTTTGTTGTACCTTTTTTTTTTATATGGTGCATAATTTTATTTGAAATGGTCTCATCCTGAATGAGCTGTTAAATATAGTGTCCACATTTTAAGAAGTAAAAACCAAAAGCCTTGTTAAGCTGAAATTCAGACTCTAAAATCAATTTCAAAGCTTTTTTCTGATAACAAAATGGTATTGTGCCTTGCTTATCAGTACTTTAGTGTCAATTCTTGGGCTCCATGTGCCAGCTAAACAAGTGATGCTATGTTTATCCTCCCATGTACCCTTTTTAGCTGGGCATGCTGCTACTTGTGAGCCTTAAGTGCTGCCAACTAGCTTTTGGACCTGCTGTTAAATAGATGAGCAAATTTTGTCAGTAGTAAACTTAAATTATTTTCTCACAGTTGTGGTTAAATATCTCAGTTGGAAATTTGCTTGTCAAACTTTTAAGAGCCTGCATATTGCTTCATCAGTCAGAGGCAATATATTAATCACATCATCATTAGCTTTGTTTTTTCCTCTCTCTTTTAAACATTGCTGTGGAGCTGTGGCAAGCTGAATGCGATGATGATGCCTTGCCAACATTCAAATAAGTTGACTATATATCAGCATCCCTACATAGATGACACCCGCATGGCTGAATAACAAAACGAACAAGATGTTTTCATAAAGTCTCAGTGGGTTTGGATTTGGCAGCTCTCCTCAGCTCTAAAACTGTAAAATGTGCCCCCTGTCCTGGCCCCTCGGCTGAGGTCCACTGTTGATCTATTTCAGGGAAAGTATGTTCAGACATAGATCAGTTCTGAGCTGCAGCCGGTATTCTTTGTGTTCAGTACAGTATTAGCCCATTATTCATGACCATAAATCAGCACCTTTTTGGATAATTTGATGTTATCATGGCCACAGCCAATCTACGTCGGCAGATTGACACTTTTCAAATTTCTACCTGACCACCACTGACAGTCATGTCTCCAGTGTTCACACAAATCATGAGAAGGGATTACAGTGGTTAATTTGTTTGGTTATAGCCAAATGGTACTGTCTAACAACACAAATGTCCTTTCTCATTCTCTCAATCTCGTTCCCTCTCTCTCTCTCGCACACACACACACACACACACACACAGAGAACTGACAGACAGCCAGTTGCTGTGCCCTTATCAAGGCTTTTTAAGTGAGGGTAAAATGCCCAAAGCTGAGTCCATATATAGTGTTTGGTATGGGTCAGTTGTATTCGTCTGAGTTGTGCTCACTGTCCAAGTGAACTGATCAAAGGTTAAACTTATTCAGTTAATATTGATGGTATAGTGGGAGAAGTTTGTACTACTTTAGTAAACATTTTATTAATTATTGATAAAATAAATGTTTTACAAAGAACATTTAAGGAAATGTGACTTTAAATATTTTTATGAATACAATGAATTTAGATACACAGATGCTCATACACGTTCAATGCAGCTGCTCATGTACAGAATATGACTTTCTCTCTGTAGTTATAACTTTGTCTTATGAGCATTGTCTTTAAGATGGATTAGCTGAACTATTGAGTGTTTGTTTCAAGCCGCCCGATGTTAGATATATCTAGTGCCACATGCTAGCTGGCTGTGACCCTGGGCTTGGACTGGCTGGATGTCCTGAGCTAATTTGGTCCCACTGCTCTTAGCGCTGCTGCTAGCATGCTAGCTAGCTAAGAAGATCTATAAATAGCTGCTAAGACAGTATCTCCCTACCAGCAGATGTGTTTATAGGCAGCCAAGAACAGGGACAGCTAGCTAATAGTCTTTCATTAGATCCAGTTTGTGCCTCTGCTGTTGGCATGAGCATGTGTGTGCAGAGAAGCTCTACCTGAGCAGCCCTGCCTGCTGGAAATGCCGCCGGCTACCGAGCTAGACACAAGAGGCAATGATTATGATGTAGATAAAAACACTTAGTATTGTTATTGGATGACTCTAAGACCATCAAGGATTGTTCAAAAGGGTCAGGAAATCACAAAGCACAGAAATACTTCCTTTTAGCCACATTGGAACTTCTTGTTGGCTTTGTTGGCTGTCCACATAATCCTGCACTATCTGACCACCTGATTCTCCTCCCTTGTCTTCACCTCCCACACATACTATCCTCCCCTCTTTTCACATTTGCTCTGGGTCTCCCTGCACTGCATCTGTCTGTGGGTAGGGCTATAAAAAGGATGAACTATGCAGGGGTAGGTGGAGACATGGCCATGCACAATCATCCCCACCCAAACCCTTACACTACCCAGAAAAGATCTGACTTGAGAAATATCCTCCTCTCCTTCCTCTTCTTTCTGCCTTCTGATCTCCACTCTGACACTGCTGTGTTTTTTTTGTTTGTTTTTTTTTTATGTGGTTTTTATGTTGTCCTGTTTGGTTAAAGGTTTTTAGTTGTTTTATTTAAGGTCAAACATATTTCCGATTCTGTCCACACCTCCTATGTACTTGCCCTACTTGATTCTAAACTTTGCTGTCTCACTCCTCCTCCCCTCTCCCACTCCCTTTTAGTATCATCTCCTCCACCCCCCTCCTTCCTTTCCTTTTCAACACGTACCTATTCCCTTCCCCATCATTTCACTGGCCTCTTCTCTACCCTCTCCTTTTCTTTGCTCCACAAGCCATACCATACTTAATCACAAACCTGTTACCAAGGCAACTACACAGCACGATTGGAAACAGCAGCTTCGCACGTGTGTGCGCGCGCACACGAACACACACACCACACATCTGAGTTCACTTTACTGTCTGGTTGTGACTAAGAGAATTTGAACAGCTCTTACTTGCTGTCTGGACAACAACAGATATGTCCTTTGTAGGTGACAGAGAATACTGAAGTCTTGTCATACACACCTTTTTTTTTTTTCTCCAATATCAAAATATATATAAATTGTAAATACTGTTAGGATTCCAGCCAAACTGAGGTTTTATTTCCATTTACAGAAAAAAGATGGCAGTATAGATGGTTTGAAGCTAAAATGTTCCCTACAGCAGCCATAGTCAATTAGGAAGCGACTCGTATACAGAATTTGATTGATTCTTTCTGAAAGGCATTACAGTACTCTGGATTTGTATGATAATTGATTTGAGCATGATCTGTGTATCCATACATTGTAGGTCTGTGATGATTGTTCATTATATGTGGGTATGGTCCTGGTTGTCATTGGAAGCTGAGAACTATAAACAATGGTGGAATTCACAGAAGATAAGAATGGAGACACCCAGCATGTAAGATGAATGCTGTGAAAGCTTGTACAGCCTGAAACACTCACATGATGAGGAAGAAGGATATGTGGCTAACTCATATCTGAAACTGCTTTGGTTTTTGAGTGTTACAAAATATTTAGTTTAACGACTGATATTTCTGCCCCCATAATGAACTTAATCACGCATTCACTCAATTCTGACGGAAATATCTTGCTCTGGTGTCCTCCGAATGACGGAGCCAAAATAATTGATTTTTTTTCACATTATGAAAACTGTGAGTGAATCAGAAGAGGAATTTACAGGCTGTGTCGATAAACAAGGATCTAAAACTTGCTATAAAGCTGCTTCAAGCTAAGGGAAGCTCCCGAGGTGGGGGAAAATTATTTGTAGCTTCATCTGCCCTAATATTGCCATGTTGTTTTCACATTGCCATTAGATGCATTGTTTGGTACAATCAGCTGAAAATTTTAAGAATTTCTGCTTTTTCCAGAAATGAGTCGCCAGACTGCCACCGCGCTGCCCACAGGAACCTCTAAGTGCCCACCCTCCCAGCGCGTGCCCACCCTGTCAGGCACCACCGCCTCCAACAGTGACCTGGCCAGCCTGTTTGAGTGCCCTGTCTGCTTCGACTATGTCCTGCCCCCCATCCTGCAGTGCCAGTCCGGACACCTGGTATGTACTGTCCAGCCTGGAAAGTCGCCACATATGTTGTTTGCAACAAATCTTGAACATCGTCTCATGAAGGTGTTCGTTCATTTTTCACTTGTAAAATTTCAGTGTAATAACACATAAAGTTAAAGGACATCTTGAATTAATCAGCATCATTCTCAAGTTTCCCCCCGGAGCCGAAATGTTCTTTTAATCTAATATTCATTCTTACCATCAGTATTCGTGTTCAGAAGTTTTCCATTCAGTAGAGGAATTTGTTTCCATAGTTTTGCAAACCAAAAGAATTTCTTTCAGACTGCATTTCAATTCAGTCAGATCCTGCATGCTAGGAAAATGTTTCTACAACTTTTTGTGTTTGTGTCATGCACAACTACGTATCTCTTAAATTCCATTTATTATCATGATGGCCATTAGGAATGTTTTTGCTATCTTCACGGCCCCCCATGAAGGGAAAAAAAACTGTTAATGAGATTTAAGGGAAGGGCTCTGAACACTTGCTAAAATGTGAGCTGAGCATTTCAACAGCTCTATCGTATAAATGGGTTCAATGGGCTCAAAATATATTCATAACTAAACTCACTATAGCTGTCAGACGAAGCAGCTGCCACATTAACTTGTATTATTTGTCACTTCCCAGGTATGCTCCAACTGCCGGCCCAAGCTCACCTGCTGCCCCACCTGCCGAGGGCCCCTGGGCTCCATCAGGAACCTTGCCATGGAAAAGGTGGCTAACTCTGTACTCTTCCCCTGCAAGTATGCCTCATCGGGCTGCGAAGTTACCCTGCCACACACCGACAAGACAGAGCACGAAGAGCTCTGCGAGTTTCGGCCGTACTCCTGCCCCTGCCCCGGCGCCTCATGCAAGTGGCAGGGCTCTCTGGACGCTGTCATGCCTCATCTGATGCACCAGCACAAATCCATCACTACACTACAGGTCAGACACTTGGTTCAATAAAGCAACTCCAATGTGTTTCTGCAGTAGCTCTTCTAGGCCCGTATCACCCCCATCTAACTTAATTTAATAGCTAATACCATATCGTGGAAACACGGCTAATTGACACTTGTTCTATTACAATTATATGCATGAATTGATTATCTTTAAATATATTTTAACTTCATTGTTTCATTATTTTATTGTCCTTTCTTTATTTATTTATTCATTTGTTTACACAGCTCATCTCTTTGCTATAATTACAGACATTTAAAGCAGTATTACCAGTCTGCAGCATGTGTTTTGTCGCCATTTGCTTCTGAGGCACAGAGGGACATTAGGAGGCTTAAAGTTGCTCAGTTTTTCTTCATCAGGGCAGAGAGCACAGCACTTCCTGTTGGCCGTTGTGTTGTCCAGATGATCTGATGAGGTCGCAGTAGTTACAGGCACAGGAAGACATCCTTCAGGCTTCCTGTTAAACAGCATACATCTGTAGCATATGAATAACAAAGCAGCTTCATAACCAACACAAGAAACTGCTCTGGAAAAATCCAGTAATGTGTGTAAAAGCACTTCCGCTGTTTTGGTTAACTTGACTAGTTAATTGTCTTTTACTGCCTCTATGCAGACATCACCCAGGGCCAGAGGCAGTGTGTGTTTTTGAATACAGATGTGCATCTCAGTAGGGAGGGATGAAGGATTTTCTTCAAATTTGGGAGTAACGTTGGTTTGGTTTCAGAGATGAGATGTGTTGTTGTGTTTGATGGTCAAAAGTTAAATCGACCTCATAAAGAAAGTGTCGTCTGTGATATAAAGTTCTGCTTGTAACTCTGGAACAGAAAGGAAGGTTTCGACTGCATTTCCTGAAACTTGGCAGAGACATGCAACCATGTGGAAATTTTTACTTTGCTTCTTGTGTTACATGGAAAAATAAAGTTAGTGGAACACAACAAACTGCATTTAACAAAGATCAGATTGCAGGTGCAGCTGTTTCTCTGAATTATTGATAGCTTTTTGTCCTGAATTGATGGGTTTCAAGACATGACAGTTTCCATCAGTTTTCACTGCATGCCACTTCCCCATTTAACTTTGGATATGTGGACTTTAACATCCACATATCCAATATAGAATCTGTAGCAGTGATGGATAAGTTGTCATGGCAGACGAGCATGCAGTGTTTTGTAACTTGTTTGTCCTTGTCCAGGGGGAGGACATCGTATTCCTGGCTACGGACATCAATCTGCCTGGCGCGGTGGACTGGGTAATGATGCAGTCCTGCTTCGGCTTCCACTTCATGCTGGTGTTGGAGAAGCAGGAAAAGTACGATGGGCACCAGCAGTTCTTTGCCATCGTGCAGCTCATCGGTACTCGTAAGCAGGCCGAGAATTTCGCCTACCGGCTGGAGCTCAACGGGCACCGGCGCCGCCTGACCTGGGAGGCCACGCCACGCTCCATCCACGAGGGCATCGCGACCGCCATCATGAACAGCGACTGTCTGGTGTTCGACACATCCATCGCACAGCTGTTTGCTGAGAATGGCAACCTGGGCATCAATGTCACCATCTCCATGTGCTAAGAACTTTGAGGAGAAGAGGGTCAAAAAGTTACAGATTTTAAGGGGGCATTTTTTAGGGGGTCAAACCTATTGTGACCTCACAGCACCCCACCCCCCTCTCTGCCTCACCCCTAAAGACATGGAACTGGACTGTCTGATCAGGCAGCTGTGGAGGCCCAGGGGGAGGGTTGGATGGATGCATAGAATGAATAAACACAAGAACATAACTGTGTAGTGATGGCTATAAACTTCTAAACACACACATATAAATATATATGTGAGACTCATACACACACATGCAGTCTCACCTTCTGTAGGTCATAAACATGGACACAAACTGAGAAGCTACACCAGTTTTTCTGTCATTTCAGTCTCTTGGAGGGATTTCCCACCACTCTTATTTTAGCGTCTCACGTTCGTCTCTCCCCCTCAGTCTTCCTCAGACATTTCAGACACTACAGCTCACCAGCTTTTGCTCCAAGACACTAGAGACTGGTCACCGCCGAGAAGCATTGAGCAACAGCTACACAACGAGGAAGGCTCAAGCTATATTTCACATGGACGCCTGGTCAGTGCCAGATGGCCAACCAGCTATCTGTCTGTCACCCACCTCAGTATCCGTCAGACCTCCTAGACTCAAACGATTCACCCGTTTGCGATGCTTGTGTTGCTCAGCCTGTGGCTGTGGCTGCCATCGATTAGCTCAAACTGGAATTTAGAGTCCACGAAAAGTTCCTTATCACAGATCTGGATATTTATTTTCACCTGTGACTGATGGATAGCCTGGACTGGAACTGTCACCCAGAGGCATGGATGGCTGTAGCACCCAAAACAACCCAGTTTTTCCAGGGACCAGAACCTCTGGTCCATAGATGTCCATCTACATCTGTGATGTAAAACATCTGATTTCCCTCCAGTCAACACTGGTCCACCCCACGGCTAAAGATCGTGCATTGGACGCTCTTTATTTAGTTGACTGTCATTGTCGATAGTGATTAGACTCTGCTCTCATACTGTATGGATTTAAGAAGGCCCTCAGCTACATCAGCTCTGGATTATCATTTTTTTTCCCATGGACTGGACAGAGACATTCTGACTCACTTTCATACTTTGCATTTACAGGCTGCGTATCAGTGGATGATTTGAATACGTGTCAGAGTGTCAGAGGATGTTGTCTCTTTATGTTTTTGTTTTGTTTGTTTTTTCATGAGGAAAAAAAAAACACTGAATTTCAGTTGATTCAAAGTTTTGTTTTTTGAGTTTATTCTTAAGTCTTGTTTCTTTTTAATTATTTTTAGATGTCTTTTTTGTTAGAGAAGGGAGAGAAGAACTCCTGGTGTGTGTGTGTGTGTGTGTGTGTGTGTGGGTGAGACAGATGGACATTTTCCTCCTCCTCATCTTTCCCCTCCTCTTCTGTCATTTCTTCTCTGCCTCCTTGTCGCTCTGCCAGCGTCGGCCTCAACCACTGACTGATCACCCAACTAGGAATGAGGGACAGTTTCTACCGTTATAATGTTGCTATTGTTATTATTAAATGGAGAATATCATAATTATCATTTTTTGTAATGACTTTTAAAAACAAACGTTAAAAGGCAGTTGTAAAACTTGTGGCTCAATGTCAGTGTTTGTAGTTAAAAAGCAACTTGTGTCGTTCTTCTGAAGGTTTGTTTGTTTGTTTTTTTTTTTCCCAGAGTTGGATTGTTTTTCTCCATCTGTTTGTCTCTCTGTCCTTTTTGTTTGTGTGGTAAGTCCCCCACCCCTTTTTTTTTTTTTTTGTGTGTGTGTGTCTGTGAGGAGGGAGGGAGGTCAAGCCAATCATCTCTCCCTTTCTCCTAAATGTGGAGTCTCAGTCATGTTGCTGCTCTCCCTCAACTCCTTGACTTTTTCTCTGTTTTAATTTGTCATTAAATAAATCTATCTTTTTCATACCTGGTGCCTTTTCTTCATTTCTTCAGTCTCAGGATCTGATGGTGGACGTTGAGCAGCGACGGAACAGTCTCACCTTCAGGTCCCTTCAGTTGTTTATCTCAGGACAATCAGGTAACGCCATTATGGCTGTAGTTTAATTTACATGATTCTTTTCTTTTCTGATCACAGCTCATCTACAAACTCTCCAGAGCAGCTGAGTAAAACTTGGTATTTCACACTCTTGACACGGTGGTTGATTGACTTCATGTTGCAGAAAGAATAATGGTGGTTCAAATAATTATCTTTGCATCATTACCAAGGTTTGTCCAATGGAGAAAAAAAAAAAAAAAATGGAGTAAATGCTAATTAAAATGTGGGATCTTTAAAAATAAAGCCAAAGCTGTAAAACTAACTAAAAAGATAAAATGCCAAACCTTTAAAAGTTCAAAAGCAATTATATATAAAATCTTTAGTATAGAAGTGAAGTTTAAAGGTCGTAAGAGCTGCAGCACGAGTCAAACCATTTACTGACCCCCTCATGCTCTTCGGTGGAGGCATCATCTTCCTGTTTCTCACATTCTTAAGGGGTTTTCTTAACACCCCTGTAGTCCCTGTGCTAACTTGTGCTTTTTTTCCTCTCACCTCCCTCAACACACAGGTCAAAGGTCAGGATGAGCTCCCGAGCAGGAACAACAGTGGACTCTCTGGTGTGAACAGGTTGTAGCACTGCGACGTGTCTGAGCCTGCAAATGAGAAATTTAACTAATTATCAGAAACAGGAAGTTGCTGGTTTCAGCTCCAGCCAGGAGGAATCAGAGTTGGAAAAACGTTACTTCCTGACGGTTGATTTCCTGCCTCAGGCTGAGTGACTGTTAATTAGCGGCATCTTATTTGCCACATCAGCCAGATCTTGGCTAAACATGTTGACATTGAATTTACGTTTCAAGTTTATTTATCATGAAACCCGTGCGCCAGTTTAAAGTGCCAGTCAGGGTCAAATCGTTGCAAAAAGAAAACGCGCTAAAAGAACGTGCAAAATTCAATAACTTTGTATTTTTAAAAATTTCATTCATTCTGCTGCATAAATAATCACAAGGCACCCTAAATCCAAATTTGGTCATAAACAAGGAAGACTTTTCTTAAAAGTTTAAAAGAAACAGACCCGGAAAGTTAAAAACACTAAGTTTGAGCTGTAGAAGCGTTCCAGTGACGTCAAGCTCGAATGTTGTCAGCCTCTACAGTTTGTCTTTGTTAAGTGGGTCTGTGGATGTAGGGCAGTCTGTGAGGTCAGATAGGTAGATCAGACTGGCACCAACACAGAAATAGTTTTGTGCAGCTTCACAAATAGAAGCTGCTCACTTCAGATCAGAGAAATACTGGGGGGGGGCAGACAGCAATCAGTCTGAGGTCTGCCGGGACGTCAGGGAGAGTATATAAATAATGAGGAGGGTCATGAAAAGGGGAGAATATTATAGCTGTTTTTTTTTTTTTCTAAGACATTATTAGACATACAGCAATAATTAAAACAGTGTAACTTCAGCTGTTGTGGCAAATGTGTAGCTGGAAGCTAAGGTAGTTAGCAAATCTCAGACAAACAAACAGCTCAATCCAAATATAATAACTCACCTACCAGCACATCAGCATGCTTATTTATTCTGTCGTATCTACTGACTTATTGGCATTTTACTGGCTGTATGAACTATTTCTTCTTCCAGTCTGTGTTTGTTAGGATCAGCGCTTTGGCAGCAAAGGAGAAATTGGACTTTTTTTATTATTTGTAAATGAAATAGTTGTCTTTTATTAGTGTCTGAAAATATAGTGGCAATGAAACTTTTGAGGGCAAAACAGATAGTCCTTTCTGACCTGTAGGTCAACACACTAGTGTGTGAAGAATAGGTTTGTGAGTGTAACAGATGATTTGTCGCAGCAGTTTTTTCGATGTTTTTTTTTTTTTTTTTTTTTTTTTTGGCTTGTTTTGAGGTAGTCAGTGAATGCTAATGTGCTAATCTAAGGACAGTCACCTCCAGGCTCACATAATCTTTGTGAGCATATTAGCATTTAGCACCTTATGATGGAGCAGCTGCAGCATCTTTGGAGCGTTTCTGAGTCAAAGAGTGAAAACTGATAAAGCTGCAGATCCTCAGGGGTCGCAGTCATCTTTAAGCTACAGCTCTTGGGTTGTGTATTTGATGACTTTGTGTGCTGTAAAGCTCTAAAATTGTTGAGTATTAAGAAGCAAAAGATGTTGTTGGGAAACTTTCCTACATCTTGGGTCAACCAGCTCTACGCTTTGCCTCTCCATCATGTGGTCACCACACCTAAAATTAGCTGGTGCAGGGAGCAGGGGTGGGGGGGCTGCTTGCCCTGCCTTGTCAAGTGGGCATGCTGCCAGTTTGCCCTGCAGCCCTCTGGGTAATTACCTGCAGTTTAAGGTCCCCTATTCACCGCTGGGGGTTTGTTGAATCCAGAGGGCTCTCACAGGGAGCCCTAACACTGGGCTTTATCTGAATCTGGGTGTGTCTGTGACACGGATATGTAGACATGCATCGCATAGAAACGCTGTCATAGTGACGACTAACGTCAGGCTTTTTATGTCAAGAGCAAGAGGGAGAGATGTGATGAAATAAAGCTCAGACATGGAGGTAACACGTGTTGTGAAGTGCAGAGATTGTGTGGTCGGTCCTTTCAGAGTAAACAGCAGCCCCTGGAGGTTAAAGTGTTTATTACAAACTCAGGCTGAGGAGGAAATCTCCTCAATCTACTGCTCAATTCTCTTTATTTATAAATGACATTATCAGCTGATGGTCACACCAGCTGTTTTTCAAATTGTTGCATCCTGAGCGGTTATTAAAGTCGCTCAGTCAGTTTAATGGAACATTAACTTTAGATTAGACATTAAAACATTTTGATTCTCTGGGGACAATTTGACCGAGTCCCACTTCCAGGCTACTTATTCTCAGTGCACAGTATGGCCAACCAGCTGCACCAACATTACTTGCATTAACACTAATCAATTGTATGAATGCAGTTTTTGCCTTAAATATCCAAATTTTATCTTATTCTGAAAGATCATGTCATTTCTTTTTTATGCATTTTTTCCCTGTTTTTTTTTTTTAACCCTTTATCTCACACAGCAGAGAGACCAACAGGAAACAGAGAGAGGAGAATGACCTGCAGACACTCTGATTACATGGTATGCACCCTAACCACTTGATCACTCGTGCCGCTGAAACATTTTTAATTTTGATACTGTGAAACCTTTAAGGCTGTGGTTGAAACAAAATTCTCAATTTTTACACTTTGCTATGTTAATACTTGATTGTAAATTTCAAAAATAACTTCTGCAGTTTGGTCCACTAACAAATTCCAAAAAAGGGGAAATTTGCACTGTTCAAATACAAATAATTGACTAAATGTACATTATTGTGTTGTTATTGTTAGTTTTAATAACACTGTGGCCACCAGGGGTCTATTTTTAACCAGCTGAGGAGATCTCTGCAGAGTTTGATGGTTTTCATTCTTACAGTCATGAGAGGAAGTATCATTTTGATAAATAGAGGCCCTGATGAAGATGGTCGTATGTTACCACTAACATTTATTATTATTGTTATTATGGGCCAGACAGAAACAGAACATTTGCAGACTTGCGGATGCTTCATTTATTTGACAGCCTTGTTATTACCGGACTCGATTGCCTGGCTAAGTGCTGCTGTTATTCTGTCCACCCCTGCACTCGGTTCATTGAGGTCTCCATCAGTGAGCTGAGTATAGCCTGTTTACCGGATAAATGCACAGCAGGATAAAATGCACAGGTTAGCACAGACAGCGATCCAAGAACTGGATCCTGGTCTGTCTCCAACATGGAGCAAGCATTTATTTTCACTGTTATTCTCGACAGCAATAACACGGTGGGAGATCGTAGTCACGGGGTTAAAAGGCTTTCTGAAATCAAAAATCAGAGTAGCAGACTGAAGGTCTTTGTATTTTGGATCAGTTCAGAGTCGTTGCTGTGAAAAGTTTTTGTGTTCAGAAAACTCTTTGCTGCATGTCATCACAACACAAAACAGAGGACCAATCACAGGCAACACACCTGCCACCGCAACTACACTGAAGGTCTTTATCTCTCTCTCTCTTTCTCACACTCGCAGCAACACTCTCTGATACAGATGGGTCAGACATCTGTGTGGTGGTCCAAATGCTGATGTTTGCATATTTAGGTGGAACTCAGTATACTTTCATCGTCCCTCCACTTAAAGTCAGCAAGGTTGGTTTTTATGGTCTGATGTGTTTGTCTTTTCTGAAGCTGCAGTATCTGTGTGAAATTTTCTGCTCTGCCTAATTTATCTTATCTTGTCTTGGCTGACTAAAGACTGCATGCTGATGTTTCACATTATACTGAAATAACCCAAACAAAAAAAAAATCGGACTTAGGCCCCTAATGAAAGGAACAAGGACACCTAAAAGAATAAAACTCAAAAACAACCCTTTGTCAAAATTTTGAGATTCTTTAATTCAGCTCTCATTTTTAAGCCAAAAAGAACACAAGTGCATTTATTTAGTGTGAAATTGCTGCTTTGCATTTAGAAGTTTGCTCTCTCAACCATCATTTGGTAATAACAGGAATTTCAGTCATGTCAGTTTCAGGTCACATTATTTATCCACAGAGTATATTGTAGACATAATATGGTGTAAAATAAAGTCAACAAACATGAGACAAAATACAGAATTACCGTTTGACAAATGTGATTGGGTTTATATTAATCATATACTTTAATCATAAATCTAAAATTAGGTCAATAACTAAAATGGAATTTAAAGTGAAATGAAACATACTGATTTATCCTTTAACCTCCCCTCTTTATTCAGGACAGAAAGAAAAAAAAAAAAGAAAACAAAAACAAAGAAAAACTTCACTGAGCACTCTTTTCATGTCACATCCATATTCTGTATTAACCAACTGATTAGGGATTCTATTAAAAGTAACAATATTTAATTAGTTAAACCAACATTTTTCATTGGTGTTATAGAAAAAATTTACATATTTTGTCATTTACAACTCTTATTTATTTACTTTAACATCAACCTATAACTGGATTGTGATCTTATCTAACAAAGATGTGTGAACCATTCTGAAAAGTTTCTGTCACAATAAAAACATTGTGCTAAGTAAATTTAATGTAAATTCATGTGATCAGTGTCTCAGTGTAGAACAACACGGCCATGTAAAGCTCCAAGCACCTGATCAAACTGACCGGGCTGATCGTGTTTAGCTCCTCAGATAATCAATAAACTAATCTGAAACATCCACAAATAGCAGCACCAGCATCCACATCAAATCCAAACCATTTCTACATTAGCTACTTTAACACTCCGTGCTGCTTTCTACATTCTGTCTCAGCATTAATAAACTTCATGAGGACGTCAGTGCTGCTGCTGTAATGTAAAGGGACAGTAAAAACAGTAGCTGCTACCACGAGATTAAGCTGATGTACATGTGAAGATTCATGAAGAAATAAGCTGTAACTTTATACGTCCACCCAGTCACACTTAAATCATTTAGTTTACATTAATCTGAAATTAAAGATCTCCCCCACTAAGAGCCTTAAAAGGGCTGAACAGATAAAACTGTTTTTGTCAATGAAGTCTCACAGCAACATCTGTAACAAAAACAAAAATGGGCGAACTGTTCTTCCTCTATGGTCAATAAATTGCATAGATCTTTGCCCTCAACAAGCATTTCGACCAAACGTGGGAATATAAGGCTCTGGTTCAATCACAATTATCCTTTACAGTCAGAATTACTTACAGTTTACTCCTGCCACAGGCAAAAGCCCATTAAACTCTGAGCTATTCAATGACAACCCATTTTCCCCCCTGTTGGTGGGGCTGTGTGTATTTTCAGTGTGTTACAGTTTACTGGTTAGCTGAGGGGCTGCATGTGGGCCGGCTGTCCTCTGAAAGCCTCCGTCGAAGGCGGCGTTCAGCACTTCATCTAGGTTTCCTGTGGTGACAAATTCAAGGTCGGCCCGGATGTTGGCCGGAAGCTCCTCCAGGTCCTTCTCATTGCGTTTGGGCAGGATGACACACTTCACTCCCGCCCTGTAGGCCGCCAGGACTTTGTCCTTGATCCCGCCCACCTGAGGAGGACAAACCAACTCTGTAGGTTAAAACCACACGCTGTGCATTTACGCCTCGTTCTGCGAGTCGGATGTGATGTGAACTCACCGGCAGCACCAGTCCTCTTAAGGTGATCTCTCCCGTCATGGCAACGTCCGATCTAACCAATCGGCCGCTAAACAACGAGGCTAGGCAGGCTACTATAGTAACCCCTGCAGAGGGCCCATCCTTGGTGACAGCTCCGGCGGGGAAATGGAGGTGGATGTCTGTCCCTTCTAAAGGATCTGGAGCACCCACCACTGTCCAAACACAGATGGACAGAGTATGGTGTTCATCGGCCTTTTCAGCTGCAGCAGCGTTTTAGGTCAAGGTTAAATTTATTCATAAAGCACATTTAAAACAACAGCAGTCGACCAAAGTGCTGTACAAAGGTTAAAAACATAAAAAACCAAAAAACAAATGATGAATAGACGCAAGAACATGACTCAGACTGGATGAAACGTCAGGCAGAAAAAGTGCATTTTCAGGGAGGCGATGGAGAAGCTCAGAGATATAGAAAGGGGCTAGTCCGTTTAGGGCTTTAAAAACAATTAAAAGAAGTTTAAAATCTTTACGAAAGTGGACTGAGAGCCAATGGAGCGAGGCCAAGACGGGTGTGATATGGTCACGCTTTTTCTTGCCTGTGAGGAGACGAGCTGCGGTGTTTTGAACAAGCTGTAGGCGGCTAAGAGACGACTGGTCCAAGCCGACATACAGGGAGTTGCATTAATCGAGTCTCTTTTAGCGTTTCTAAAGCTACGTTCAGGATATATATGAAGGCATGTGTACGTGAACTCACTGTTGGTGAGCTGGTAGGTCTTGGCATTTGCTCGGAGCCAGCTGATGGCCAGATGGGCGGATTCTTTCATAACATCTCCCAGCTGACCAGTCAGAGTGAGCTGACCTTCTCCCTCCATTCGACTGGCCTCCACGAACATTATCTCCCCGCCAAGCGGCGTCCACGCCAGCCCCAGGGCTACACCGGGTAGGGTAAACCGCTCGGACACCTTCCGTCACACACATACACAGAAAAAACATCTGTAAGTCAGCATTTACAGAATAACAAGTAGGTGGAAAGCCTTAAAGGATGCTTTATGATCTTCAAAGATGCGTGGATAAATGAGAAACATATGGCCAACGTGACCTGGAGGGGAAAAAATGCACGAAGGAGAAGAGATACACGTATGAGAGGAACAATAAAAGGGGCAAGGGAGAGATCAGATAGCAGAAAAAGCTAAATCCATCGGGAGAAAAACTCAGTCATATTTCACTTTTTTGGTATTAGGACCTCTGAGGCAGTGCTTTCAACTACAACGTATTTATGAACTGCAGTTGGCCTGAAGCTTTGAGAGGTCTTCACATGCAGACTTTAAATTTTTAAGCTGTGATGTACTGGTCTAAAAATCTGCGTCCTTCACGAAAAAAATACAACACTCGTTAATCAATTTCAGCTCCAGCTTATGTCAGACCTTCTACATTCTGCATGAAGATTACTAATAAATGAAGATGCTGCTCAATCTCTCGATCTCTTGATGCCAGCTTACCTCCATTTCAAACAGTGGCGGCCCCAGGATGTCTTTCAGAGCGATGTGGTCGATCACAATGGGCATCTCCGGGGGAACCACCTTATCTAAACACACACAGTTATTTAAGTAACATCACATTTATTAACATCTTTAACTCACCAACTCTGAGAGTCAGACACTAAAAGACAGCAGCGATGTTCCTCTTTTGCAACCGTTTTTCTGGATGAATTATTATATTACAAATTCACTGCATCACACAGGCTTTGTAATGAAAAAGAAGAAAGCAGGCCTGAGGGAGTGAGAGAGGGAGAGAGAGAGAGGCAGGTCACAACAGCCAAAGCTGAGGCTCATCGGCTGTTTGCCTCCACAGGTGTGAGCGTGTCAGCATTATCTAAAGACACATTAAACCAAACGTGGAGGCAGATACACATCAAACTGTTTGAGCACAAACAGTCCACAGGAGCATCAAACACACCACACCCTGAAGGCCAAATGCAAAATTCATGGTGAAGGACACACATTGTTTGTAAACCTACTAATGTTTGCGCTCCGTGCCGTTGATGTCCGTTACCTGGCAACACGGCGGGCTTTTTACAGAGCAGCAAAAATGCTGAGACCCTCTGATTAAACCCCCGTCATTCCCCTTTCTTTTTATTTTGGTCTCCTCTTTCATTCTAACATTAACCTTCACGTCTGCTTCAGTTTCCTCGGCACTATTTTCCAGAATCACCCGGAGGTCCATTTGAATCTCCAGAGAAAACAATCAAATCCAAAACTTTACGAGCAGGGCCAAGCGTATGGTGCACTGTTCTCCAACCGAACACACTGACACGAGAGCCAATACAGCTTATTTTTATAATAAAGATCAGATGGCTGCACATTATCCAGCTCATTTCTCAGCCGCCGAGGGACTTCAAGTTTCACTTGCAAGGGCATTTCAAATGCTATCACTTGACTTCATTACACAAGCAGTCCACTCAAACAACAGCATGTCTGAACTTTTCTGCCTTCAGATAACTGAATAACAGTTTCATGGATGCTCGAGGTACCTTCAGGCTCTGACCTGTTATTATGCAATGAACAGCAGGTGGCGTCGGTCCTATTAAATCAGTTTATATGGTTTATACATCCATCTGACTTTATCTCTCTTTAATTATATTTCTCTTCCCCCTGTAGCTTTGGACCTCTGCTCTCATAATTATAATTATCATCAGATCACATCTGTAAGTGGAACTTGTATATGGTTTTCTTTATATTGGTATTCTTTTGCATTCTGTCTGTCTTTGTATCTCTCTCCGGCACAGCGGGTCACCACAGATGGGCGTCTGTACTCAGCCTGGTCCTGCACTGAAATCCATCCATTTTCTCAGCCGATGTCATAAAATGCTCTTTCATGTTTACTGGGTCTCTGTAAGTCATACTATAAAAGATACAGTCCAGACCAGTTCTATCAGAGCTGACAGTCAATATTTGGACACCTATAATTTAACGTATATTTATTTTGGACAGCTGACAAACTAGTGAGTTAATAACTCTGAGCTTTTAGTCTGAATCCATTTGAAGAGGGTTTCCTGCTCATGTTAATTCACTACATTTAAAGGGTTAATTTCCAAAGCCAAAAAGTTTAACCCTTCTTTTGATCACACTGGGCTTTGTAACTGGTCTTTCACTTCATGCTGAGAAGCAGCAAAAAATTTAACCCTTCTCTGCAGAGAGAGTCAGAAAGAAAACAAAGTGTTCTGGCTCCCACCTTCTGGCTCCACGGGGACCGCTGGGATCAAAGTGTCTGTCTTGATGGCTCGATGACCTTCAGCCACTTTCACAGCCACGGCTCTACAGACTGCCCCGATCTTCCTCTCTAAGGAACGCACTCCTGCCTCCCTGGTGTACCTTGGTGCACCAAAACACAAAGAACAGATGGTTAATATTATGTGGAGACAAGCTTTTTACTACTACTCTGTTCTCTTGCAAAAAAAAAAAAAAAACAAACTCATTCATGCTTTGCATACTTTACAGTGCTGCAGGTTTGAGTTATAATGGATAAAACTTCAATGTTTGGATCATGTTTTAATTGTCTTTGTCGCTCATTGGGCAGCTTGATAGGCAGAAAGTGTAATGACTTAAAATTTGATGAAAATTAAGTGTGAAAACGGTGAAGCAGTCTAAATCTTCATGAAGGCGAAGTGACCCTAAGCAAAAAATGTAATCACTGAAGCTTTTCACCTCAGTGCTGAACGGAGTCCTCTGCTGGTCAACGTTAGGAAAAGTACAGCAATGATAAATGTTTCACCATCTACCTGCTCGTGAATGTTATTGAAAAAAAAAAAAAAAAGAAAGAATTTATAGATGAATAACAGTTGGCACATTTTTAACCCATTAAATCACTACTTTTTACAGTCACGTGTATGAAACAAAGTTTGGGATGTGACTGAAAATAAATGAATAAACGTAAAAAAAATGTGCCTCGATATAACAGTTGGTTCTTACGGGACTAATAACTCAGGAGGCTCTGGGCCGGTCCTGGCAGACATGTGGTGCCTTGTCAAAAAAGATCACAGAAATTTCAGATCAGACTCAGATGTTCCTGCTGAATCCTAATCCCTGGATTTTCTGTTCTTTGTGCTTTATGTATGTTTTTTTTTAAAGGCATGTAAACTATCACACTGAAGCTCTTTAGGCTGTTTCTATAGTAACCAGGCTGGAGTGCAGCAAGTGGTGGAGGGAAACTCTGCAGGTCTCACCAGAAGATTTTTCATCAGCAGATTTGTTCTTTTTAAACGTGCCACACGCTTTTATCAGGCTGCTTAGTGGACTGCATTAGAACTAAGGTCACAATGCTGCCGAATGATCTGCTGATTATCATTAAGATGATTAAGAGACAAAACCAATCCATCAAATCCACCTAGCAGGTAAAAAAAAGCAGACTCTCACAGGCTGAACAGAAAACATGTGGATGAGGGATGCTCTCCTTAATCAGAAGGTTGCCGTCCTGCAGAGGTAAACATCCAAGACAAATGTTCACTGAACCACTTGACAACTTAATGACACTGATGGTCAGAGGTGAAATTCCAGGTTAGATGTGGGCTTTGCTGGTGGCCGAGTGCTTGACTTTGCAGATCTCTCAGTGGGTTTGAACTCTACAGGATCCAAAGTCAATGTAGTATACATTTCTAAGATATTAATCTGTGGAATTTTCTTCAATGAAATTATTCTGTTTTTTGTTTTTTTTGTTTTTTCTTTAGAGAGCAAACATGTTAGACTACGTGAGATCTTGGTTATTTGTGTCGTCCTATTACGGTTGTTTACATGCATGTATTTGTGTGTGTACCTGCTGATTATATCCTGTGTGGTGTCCTGTGGTATAAGCAGCTGTTGAGGCGTTAATCCGTGTTGCTCTAGCTGGTTTGCGATCAAATGGCGCTGAGCGATCTCCACCTTTTCCTCCTGGGTGTAGCCTTAAATAATACAAAAGAAAAATTAAAACAAATAAACAAAATGCTAAGTTCATGCAGCTGATTTCAAGCTAGGCATCTTTTCAATAACCTTCCTCCGCTTACTCAAAATCTAGCACTTGGATTATCAAAACTTGAATTCCTCCAACTTCCAAAAGTCCTGTCAGGAATGTTTTAGAAGTTTGCAGACCGGTGCCAGGATCAAGCAGAGGAATCTGAATTTACAAGATTTCACACAGATTTGGAGCCACAAAAATGCTATTTTTTAAATGTTTCTGCTCAAAACATGTACACAGAATTTGAAGTAAAAAGAAAAAAAAAAGATTTATGTCATTAAACTAAACTAAACACATCCTTTAAATTTAACTACCTGTTAAACTAAATGATTTTCTTTAAGTAAGAACTGAACTTTCAGAAGTTAGTCAGCCCGAGGAAACAGCCCAAATCAGCATCTTAAAAATGTGTAATACAGTGCAACACTAACCGCAATTGAACATGACAAACACATGAATGAACAATAGAAGACCAGCAAGAAGGAGGGAGAGTCATTTGGATTCATTCATTATGAAATGGTATCTTTATATTTAATAGCTAAATACCTCGTCATCAGTTAATAAATACATGTCAGAAAAGAAAAATAAATTTGTTAATATCAAGCCAAATGACCAAGAAAGAAGTTGCAAAAATTATTTTAAAAGATACAAAAAGAAATAGAGTAATAAACAGTTTTAAAAAAAAAAAGGTAACTATATGAAAAATGAACTTTTCTGAATAATCCCTCTTTATGTGTCCACATTTAGTTTCTTTATTTTTGTACATGTTATTTAGGACAGCACTCACATGATTCCATAATCATTTATCTATCACTCAGTATTGGTGACAAGTTATTTTTGAAAAATCGTATGCACAGATGTGTGTGTGTGACTGGAGCCACAGTGGGAGACGGCACCGTTACATCTGTTCTTTTACTACGCTGCAGTAAATTCAATCACGCAGTGGAGATTAGTTCCGTCACAAGTGTTTGTTTTAAAATTACCATGTCAGCAGGTGAGATGATTCCTCGGAGCAGGAATCTGCTCTTGACTCACCTGGTACCTGAAGGACCTCCATCCTGTCCAGCAGCGCCGGGGGGATGGTGGCTGTGGTGTTTGCTGTGGCGATGAAGAGAACTTGGGAGAGGTCAAAGGCCACGTTGAGGTAATGATCTGTGAAGCTGTGGTTCTGCTCTGGGTCCAGGACCTGAGGGAAGATGTGGACAGTGTTTGGTTGGTTTGATTAGTTTTCTTTTCAACTTCAGCCCTGCTCCCTTTCTGGGTCGCAGGGGTGCTGGAGCCAATCCCAGCTCACACTGGGCGAGGGCGGGGTAACCCTGGACAGGTCACCAGTCCATCACAGGACAGACACACAGAGACAGACAGAGACCAACAACCACTCACACTCAGACCTACAGACAATTTAGAGTCACCAATGAACCCAAACATGATGTCTTTGGATGGTGGGAGGAAACCCACGCAGGCACAGGGAGAACATGCAAACTCCCAAAAGAAAGGCCCCAGGCCGGGAACCGAACCCATGACCTTCTCATTGTGTGGCAACAGCGCGGGAGACCTTGGGGCAGACCCAGGAGCAGGTGGAGAGATTATATCTCCACCTGCAATTTAATTTCAATAAATTTTATTCTATTTAGCAATTTTTTCAGTTCAACAGTCATGATTCTGGAGGTTTAGGTGATCTTGTAACATTGAAATAAAAGGTGTTTTTATATTTTGTCGATCAGATTATGCAGCCTGTTGGCAACAGGCTGGTGATTTATTTTGCGCTCTTGACCCTCGGTGAGCTAACCAAGGATACATCCAAAAAAAGAAAAGTTCAGGAAAATATAATGTAGTTTTTTAATGTCATAAATGCAACAAACTACAGCTCTTATATACATAGCATAAGTGTAGAAAAACTATGTATGCAGAATGTGATTTGTGGCTCCAGGTGGATTTTATTAAATGACAATCACGCCAAAATGGCTCTTTCAATGCTGAACCCCTGTCTTAGAACGACACCATTAATGTGTGTTCAAGTTTTGAAATTTTCTCAGAAACTAATTAAGTTGTCAAAATATTCCACAAGTTAAGGAAAGTGATGAAAATGTCATGAGAGAAAACAGATGGCCCCATAATCCTCTCCAGAGATTATTAAAGGAAAGAAGCAGGATACATTCTTATTGGCCATTCTGGCAAAGGTTGAACTGGTTACAGTGTTGCTCTGGGACCATGAACATGAAATAAAGACATCTGGGCTTCAATTGTAGATAATCTGAGAGGAAGAAACAGACTGACCTCCAACAGTGCAGCTGCAGGGTCTCCTTGCAGGCTCTTTCCTAGTTTGTCCACCTCGTCCAAGAGGAAGACAGGATTATTTACACCAACTGTCTTCAGACCGTTGATGATGCGGCCAGGCATGCTCCCTACATATGTACGCCTGCAGGGACAGCAGACAAACTACTGGTTTACAGTGCAAAGGGGAAAACACAATATCAAACTAACAAAGCTCTCAAAGAACTTAAATGTACTGATGACAATAAAGACGAAAAGAAGGAAGGATTATCTCCTGCTGGAGCACGTCCTACCAAGGCAACCATTGGGTAAATCAAAGCTAGTTAGCAGGTGACAAGGCATCTGTTCTGAGCTACATATGAGAAGGGAACTTAAAAAAACAATCAGAATAAGAATCGAATTTTTCTGGATTTCATATAAGAGGTCTGCAATGTTCTCTGCTACAAATTACCTAACGCAAGAAAGCCCCAAGTGTTTCCAGACATTAAAATGTGCAGATTCTGAAGTTCAAAGACATAAAGTAAATACAAAAACAAAAAGCAGAGCCACAAAACTGTAAACTGAATGACACTATGGCAGGTGTCTATTTTTCAACAAAAGTTGACTATCTTGTAAAAAAAAAAAAATTGGCCGCTAAGGAACTTTCATCTTTATCCCTCACTCTCCTGCTGTTGGTATGTCAGGCACATGTTTCTCATCTGACTGAGGTTAGTTTTCCTTAAAATACCAAGATAAGCCCTGCAATCTGAGAGGAGTACAAACGCACAAAGATTCACACAATCCATTACATCAGTAACTAAGCAGCTGGCCAACAAACTAAAAAAAAAAAAAAATAGCTAGAGGGCATCAGTAGTGCAGGTGGATAAAGACACTGCAGCAAAAAACATTACTTTTATTTACATTAAGTGTCTACAGAGTCGAAAAGAGTGCACTGCATGGGGAAGGGGGAAGGATAAAATACCTAAAATAATAAGGAAGTATTTGGAAAACTTTTGTTTAAAAAATAAATAAATAATCACAGTATACTATTGATTGATTTAAAGAGTCAAATATAATATCAATCAAACAGAAACTGTCATTATATTTTGTTCTATAAAAGACATCTAGAGATTTAGATGTAAATGTATTGACAAAATAGGGAGTGAAATTCTTTATGAAGATGAGTAAAATTAGAAGAGCCAACTATTAAATGCATCTAAATGCAAAAAAATGAAACTACCGAAAAAAAAATGAACTCAGATTCAATATACCGCAAAATGATTTGAAAATAAATATACACAAAACAACAAATTCAAACTATTGGTCGGGACATTTATGATTCAAAAGGTGTGTGAATTGGGAAAGCCCAACTCTTCTGTGATGCAAAATCTTCTAAATGTCTTCAGCTTCAGCACGTCCTCATGAAACATTTGGAGCTTTGCCCGTTGGACCTTGTTCTTTCAAAATGAGTGAAACAAATCATTTCTATTGCTGTTCTCTACTTGGAGCGTTAACTGGTTGTTTTTGAGACATTCTGTCTGGAGGGCAAACTTGAAGAATGACCTTTATTTAACTATTCATTATATCTATTTTATCTTTCTTTTCTGAATGAGGCCTTGTTTTGATCCACCCCTTAAAATACTTCATAGTGCCTTGACACAATTTCAGCACTTCTTGCAATTATTTCAGATTAAAGGCAGTTTATATAATTCAGGGGACAGAAGCCCTTCATTTCTGCTTGTTTGTTATGAATTATACTGCTGTGCTGCAGTAACAGAATGATCTCTTTTCCTGTAGCTGGTGCGCTGTTATACTCATAAGAGCTCATGTTCCATCGAAACAGAGACATGCCAAATTCAAGAAATGTCATCATGACGTTACATTCACAAAACCAAAACCCTGTTTTGTATGGACGTTCTGACCGTGAATGTCGATCACCAGAAACAACAAAACCTGTGTCCTCGGATGTCAGACTGGTCACAGACGCCTCCTAAAGCGATGCGGTGAAACTCTCTGCCCAGAGTCCTGGCGATAGAGCGTCCCACACTGGTCTTTCCCACTCCTGGGGGCCCCACAAAGCACAGAATGGGGCCCTAATGGGGCACAGCAGCAGATAAATACAAGACTCATTAAAGAAACTGCCTGATAAAGATCACACATATATAAGCGTACAAATGTAAAGCTTATGATCTATAAGAAACACCTTGAGTGAAGTCTTAAGTTGTCTGACAGCCAGGTACTCCAGCACACGTCTCTTCAGCTTGTCCATGGCGTAGTGATCATTGTCCAGCAGTGTACGGGCAGCTCTGATGTCCAGGCAGTCTGGGCGCATGTGGGGTGAATGTGGGTGAGATGGACGGTTCAGAGAAAGAAAGAAAGAAAACATGAAATTTAATGAGAACTGATGAACACAAACAGTGAGCGAACAGGCGTTGCATAAAGAGAGAAGTGTGAAGAGTAGAAAACAAACATTTGCCACCTGAAGTGGCTTCAAAAGCAGCAATAAAGAAAGAAACAAAAAGCCACATGTGAGAGAATTTACAATTCGATGACAAAACAAGTGTGTGAGCTCATGTTTTGGCTGTAAACTGATCCTGAAACTGAATGAACCATGTCCTCAAATGTAGAAGTCTCCACAAAAATGTGGTTAAATAGAATGGGATCAGTCTGTAGTCAGCAGAGACAGGAAGATCAAGAAAAATGTGACCGTGCGTCTTTGTTTGTTGGCAGAGAGATTTGGTGATCCTGTGGCCAGCCACCACATATTAACGTATTCTTTCTCCGGGTAACGTGATCACTATGGATTCAGGGTTGAGACGTGAGTGATCCAACATTTAAGATTTACAGTAAATGCTGTGTTTGGCTGAAATTACTTTCATGACAAACAAAACTGTTTGCTGAGAAATCAGAGACAGTTGGATTTAAAGTAAGTGGTTTCATGTATGTCGCTAAAGTGCGGCTCAAACTTGTGAACACAGAGCTGACATTTTATCCAACTCAAAAAGCGTTCCCGCTCACATGCTAAATTATCACCAGTTTACAAATCCAGCAGACACAAAGAGAAATTTGGGAATATTTAGAGCTGTGTGTCTGCAAACTGATGATATCAGTATTCACTTTCCTCATAGCTCAGCATGTCTAAATATCTGGCTCTTTGCCCCCTATCTTTACCTGTTGGGTAAGAATAATTAGCACACTGTTCATTTAATTTATTGTAAAAGCTTTGTGAGGAAACCCTCATCTGCTGCTGGCAGAAACAAATATGATGAGAGAACCAAATAACTTAAATCATCTAAAATACATCTACATCTGTAATCAACGTCTTCAGTCCCTGGCAAAGCAAACATCTAGCAGATACAAATGAAAGCAAAAATGCAGTTGTCACCATGTGTTAAGCATTTCTCTCTATTAAAGCTCAATATCTCCTAGATCTTATCTGTGTGTAATCTGTGGTGAAGAAGCAGCCTAAGTGAATTAGAGATCTTATACAAACACTTCAACTCCATTCTACAGACTCTTACCGACTGGAGTAAATTCCTGTTTTTATGTTGTTTTTTTTATTTTGATAATCCTTTTTTCCTCTCTCACAGACAATTTTCTGGCAGCTTCCTTATTTCTTTTCATGTCATGCTTATGTGTATTTTGCTGCTAAATTTCCCTCGAGATGAACAAAGTTTTTGTCTATCTAGATCTATTTATCTATCTACAGTAGCTGAGGAATCTGACGCTCTGATCACCTGGAGCTTTATTTACCTTTGGTGCTTTTACTCCATGGCAACTCGACCATCAGATCCAGGTAGTTCCTAGTCAAAGCGTACTCCGGCATGGACGGAGGCATCTTCTTTAATCTGAATACAGATTAACACAATTAAAAAGGTGTTTTTAATTGTCTTTTGTATTTAAACAATACCGGAGAAGAAAAAGCCCATAAGATCTATTTTAGGTAAAGACAAGCTCACCTCTTCAGTTCTTTCAGGCAAACTCTGAGTGCAGCTTCAGGCATGTTTGCAGCTTGAACTTTTCTCTCAAGGACTGTGGTGTCGTCTCCATCATCATCGTCATCCTCCTCATCCAGATTGAACTGCCGACCTGGGAACGTTCCACCTTTACGCACCGTTAAGACCTATAAAGTCAAGAGTTTTCAGGTTCTTATCCAATAAACGACAATGAGCCATAACATTACGACCAGCTGTCTAACATTGTGTACGGGCTCCACTAGACCTCTGAGTGTGAGCTGTGGTATCTGGCACAAAGATGTTAGCTGCAGATACTTTAAGTCTTGGAAGTTGCGAGGTGGTGCAAGGTTTGTCCAGAACTTCCCATATATGCTGGACTGGATTGAGATCTGAGGAATTTGGAAGTCGATTAGCACTTGGGCCTCCTTGTTGTATTCCTCAAACCACTTCTAAACCATTTTTTGATGTTCAGGCAGATGTTACATGAACTTGTAAAGGCGAGATCTATTGGCAGTACTCAATGTTTCACAGCAGAACATTGTTCAAAGTGTCAGACTCCTGGTCTCAGGTCTTCCCTAGGTATAAGACACACACCTGAACATCTACAAGATGTCAAAGAAAACCTGATCTATCAGACCAGACCACCTTTCTCCAATGCTCTGTGGTCCAGTTCTGATGCTCATGCGTACACTGTAGGAGGTTTTGGTGGTGGACACCCTACCCAGTCTGCAGCTACACAGCCCCATGCACAAACTGTGATGCTGTGTGTGATCTGATACCTTTAAAATATCAACCAGCATAATTTTAAAAAATGACCTCTTCTGGTAAACAGACCACACAGGCCTTTGATGTTCACACACCCATTAACAAGTCTTGGCTTCCCACGATCCTGTTCACTGGTTTTCCTTCTTAGGACAATGTTTTTCCATTGCAGACCAGAAATATCTCACCAGAGCTGCTGTTTTGGATATATTCTGATCCAGTAGCAGAGCCATCAGGGACCGATTTGCTTACAAGTTGCTCCTGTTTCCTGTTCCTGCTCCCAAAACATTAACTTCAAGGACTAAATGTCAACCTGCTGCCTTAAATATCTCACCTATTGACAGGTGTCCTGGTAACCAGTCAGCTTCCCGTCACCTGCCAGTGGTCTCAATGTTACAGCTGATCAGTGTGTGTTTTTGAAGAAGAAGAAATGCAGACTGTCTCTTACCCTCTTTTCATTATCAGGACTTGTCTTCCTGGTCTTGTGTAGAAGTTTCAGTCCCTCTATCTGTCTGGTCAACATGGGCAGGGCTTTCTTGAAACGCTCCTCCAAGCTCACAGCATCTAGAACCTTCACAGCACATAAGACGTTACAAGACATACCTGTCATTTACATCACAACCCTGAACAAACGTCTTTTTTAAAGCTCTTGGCAGCAGCTTTGTAAACAGGCCAATACATGGTTCATACAAGACAGACTGAATATATAGAGATGTAATTTTAATGTTCATATTGTTCATATTATTTGTATATGTTCATATTCATACATTTCTAAACTTCCTTCTTTAAATCTTCTGGCACATGGCATGTTGCTGTTTTGTAGACACTTCACCTGCAGCTTCTCCTTGTTTGAGGTGTGGATCATGGAGGCGACCACGTCAGGTAGCGTTTCTCTGGGCAAACTGTCCAGCAGACGCCTGAACTTGGCCACGATGGGGACGGACATGTCCAACATACCCAACAACTACACACACAGACACGCAGTGGGATTAGATTTACAAACAAAACTAAATCGTTTTTTTCAGTCCAATCAATTGCAGTGTGGTTTTTTCAGAAGACCTCACTGTTGGTGTCTGTAATGATTTGTGCCTGTTTCTTAACAATTTTGGCAGAACAAAAGAGTTCTTCAGGAATTCACCCACTGAGAAAAAAAAAAAAAAAACAGGAAAGAATGCGAAGAATTTGCATCCCAACATCCCAAAACAAGATGAAACAAAATGTTGGGGGTTTTTTTTGTCTTTTTGTTGTAAAAAAAAAAAAACCCAACAAAAAACAGTATATGTTGGCCAACTGCCACCAAAGCAGTTTCAATTATTCATTAAATTCAAGGGTTCACTTACTTTTTTCCCCCTCAGCAATGTGAATGTTTAAAGGCAATTTTGATCATTATTGTTAGCGTAACTGTAGCTTGTTACTTGCAGATCAGTTCAGGTTTTGTGATCAAATGGTTTCCAGATTTTTTCTTAACACTGAAATATCATGCTGAAAAGCACCACCACCTCTGAACAGTTACACAGTAATCCAGAGGCCACACTGTTATCTGAATGAAAACACATCAAGGGCCAAGGGGTTAAGAGGAGAGAGTGTAGCTGTGGTGTCTGGGAATGTGCTCCATTGAGAGAACGATGTAATAGTTTATTTTTAAGGTATTTAGGCAAGTTAATATCATTTTCAATTCAACACTTCACCCAAAGAGTTGCTCTTGTTCGAGGCTCCATGGGGATCAATGAAAGAAAAACACAAAAACATCCTGTCAGACCAGACCAGATATTATAAATTCTGACAATGAAGTCCCATGATGCTACTCGTAGAGAAAACAACTTCTGCTTTCACTATGACCCACGTGGTTTAAAATGTCAAAAGAGAATGAATAAAACAAATGTTGAATGTAATAGAAGCATGACTATATAAATAAATGAAAGGTAGAAAGTACAGCAGGTATATTAGCTGATGTCCAGTAGGTCGAAACATTGACCTTCTCTATTAGTTTTATCAGCAGTTCTGTACGTCTACACAAGGCTGCCTGTGTCACTAAGTTACATTCAAAACAAAATCTAATTTCTCACTGCAGATCTTTGAGTCCTGCTGTCAAAAGCAATATTAAGTTGAAAATATCAATAATTTATACCGACAGCTCTGAAATAAAGAGTTAAATATGAAAAGGAAAAGACTGCTCTGTTGGCGGGCTGAGCCGGAGACGAGGATTTTCCTCTATTAAGACAACTTTCTTTGTTTTGTTTTTTTGCGCGTTTTTATTTTTTGTTTGTTTGTTTTTTTGCAGCCTCTTTCTCACCTACTGTCACAGTCACACACAAACCTGTAGGGCAGCCTGGTAAAACCTCTTGGACAGCTCCCGCAGCTCTCCATCCTCTGCAGTGATGCCTTCTGTTGCTGGAGTCGTGTACTGCTCCAATTTATCCAACTGTTCCACCTGCAATTTTTTTTTTTGTTGTTTTTTTGCAATTAGAGGGTTATTTCACTGTGAATAACAAAATGAAGATCAAAGATGCCCTGGCTGACAGTTCACAGCAGTAATGTACGAATAGAGGAAAAATAGAAGATAGCTAACAGCAAAATGAGAATGTTAAACATTTGCATTATAAGAACAATTGAAAATGAATAATAAATTCAAATATTCTAAGCTTGATATGGTCAAAACATTGTTGGCTATTTGCATCTTACATAGAGTGAGCTGTCTTCAGCCTTCTATCTGTTTGCTCACAGATACAGTTTTTACAGGTTAACACTTTAAGGTGCAACAGAACACACTGTAGACCACAAGTAGCACTGACAGCATTTTATCCAAAGGGGGCAGTGCGGCCAGGTATTATTCTCAGACACATGGAACGGTTTAATTTTGTACAAAACAGTGTCTCTCATCATCACCTCTGCCAGGATGAAGGGCCGCTCCTTCAGGAGACTGGAGACCCTGAAGCGACACAGTCCAGTGATGAGGAGGGTGTAGTGGGGTTTTGGCCAGTTACTGCCAACCACCTGCACTGCTATCCCTGCTGTACCAATTCTACACAGAGACAAAACACACAGTGAGTGAGACAGCAGCCAATGGGAAATAACTCAAAGGAAGACAGCCATGACAAACTGTGGCAGACCTGAGACCACCTCCACTGTGGGGTCGTTCAAAGGCTGAGAGATATTCAGTTAAGTCACAAATATTGCCAATTACAGCAAAAGAAATCACCTAATTATCTGACAAACAATGATTCAATAACTATTTTGATGATCTGATAATCACTTGGTCATTCTTTAAGCAAAAACAACAAACATTTGCAGTTTACAATGTAAGTATGTTCATCTTTTTCACATTTTTTTTAATCACCGTAAACTGAATAACTTTGTGATCCTTTATTTGTAGATTATTTACTCCCCGGTTACTTAGTCATATAAATGATAGTTGACAATTTACTAGCTAAGGTGACAGCTGGATTTGCTTAAGTGAACAGAAATTCTAACTTCAATGTGACTTAGTTCATTGTGAATCAAGTGGGAAGCGTAAAAAATTTGCAGTGCAGCCACATCTGCACAACACTGTCATGTTTTTCATTTCAGTGGGTTTTTTTTGCTTTGTTTATTTTTTTAAGATGAGGTGAAGACATTTCAACATTTACCAGACC